>CAVNZL010000024.1:1185000-2402201 GCA_963693355.1 Pontia daplidice | reverse complement strand
TTCATTTACTTCTTGCACTTTGCACCGCTGCGACTAATTAGCGCCTTGAGGAAATATAAGCACTCTCTTAGCCTATTATATAAAATATGTTGCAGTTTAAATACGGTACTTTGTACATACAATTTGTTTCTTTGAAACACTTTGTTTTGCGATCACACACTGAACGTATATTTTTATTTTTACACAGATTTTAAGTAGACATAATATGATATAAAACGTAATGCGATATCGGTTCACCGCAATCGGGACAAATTGAATAAGTGCAGCGACGCGAAATAATAGTCCATTGGAATTTTGGTGATTCAAAGGCTTGGTCATGTAAAATGTTATAGAAAGTCCCTGTTCATTTTAAACTCAACTTTGATAGTAAAATCAGCTCATATTTATAACGTATGCGTTCAGATTTATGAATGTATAATATTTGTTTGGACATTAAAGTCTTAATGCAACCTTTTAAATTTTTATTTCAAATTTTAAATGGCAGATTAATTCTTTTTAATGGTGTATATATTTATTAGACATTTTTCTGACTGAAATATTTGATTGACTTAATGAAAATATCAAAATGTGAAAGCAGAAATTAATTAGTATCTATGAATGACGGTATATTATTCTGGATTTTCTTTATTATTGTAAAAAATACTTGTTTAACTTTGCGATATTCACAATCGTCATGTCCCTACTTAAATTATATCCCATCTAACTATGACTCATCGTATGTTCGAGGCTTGGCAATGTACAATGAAATTTCCTTGTGTGGCATTGACAACCATCACCCCCCACTGAGCATAGAATTCACTCTATCTAATAATCCTAAGCTATCCTACAATAAGATTAACTCCAAACCTAATTTCCGTAAAGCCAATTATGACAAAATTTGTAAAGAACTCGAAGCCTGTGACTGGGATGACCTGTTTCGCGACGCGCATGATGCTAACGAAATGGTTGATATATTTTATTCAAAGTTGAGATTAGTAATAAACATGCATGTACCGTTAACTAAAATTACTAATACCTACCCACCGTGGTTCTCTAATGGTCTTATTAAGATTTTAAGGGAAAAGGATAAAATCTGGCAGCGTTTTAAAAAATATAAAAAATGAAAGAGACGGTTTTGAGCTAACGTTATTAAAAACTAGATGCAAAAAAAATTGCTAAAAAAGTGCTATAATACTTACATGCAAAACTTAGAATCTGATATTGTCTCTAATCCTAAGCTTTTTTGGACATATATAAAAAACAAACGCGGTAGCAGTTCTTATCCGGCCCTTATGTCTAATGGGACTGTTTCGACTTCAGACGGTGGTATAATATGTGAAATATTTTCGGATCATTTTGAAGTAATCAACAATATTCAGAGTAAACCAGACAATGCTGAAATCAGTGACATATTTACTGAGTTGCATATGATTAATAGACAAACTATACCCGTTCCTACTATTACGTATGAAGAACTTCTAAAAAAATTACTAAGCCTAGATAAAAATAAGGGTGCTGGCCCCGATAATATACCTTCCTATTTTATTATTTCTTGTGCAAAATATTTAGTTACCCCCTTATTGTCAATATATAACTCATCATTAAAAAACGGCGTATTTCCCTACCAATGGAAAACCGCTAAAGTTATTCCGATTTTGAAATCGTCTAATGCAGAGATTATCCAAAATTACCGCCCCATATCGATTTTGTCGACATTTGGTAAGATTTTTGAGTCTTTTATCTCGTCATACTTGCAATTTCATTTTAAACAAATAATACATTCATCTCAACATGGCTTCAGACAAAAACGATCTACTGTAACTAACTTAGCGGAATTTTCTGAATACATAGGAAACTCTCTTGATTCAAATAAACAAGTGGATGCTATTTATGCTGATTTAACTAAAGCTTTTGACCGGGTTTCCCATAGCCTCTTAATAAAGAAACTATCCTGTTATGGTTTATCTCCTCAGCTTTTACGTTGGGTGGAATCCTATTTATCTAACCGTAGTTTTTTTGTAGTTGTAAATGGATATCAGTCGATGCTTAGATGTGTTAGATCAGGCGTACCGCAAGGTTCGCATTTAGGGCCGATCCTCTTTATTATATTTATTAACGATGTTACTTCCTGTTTTAAACACTCTCACCTCTATTTATATGCTGATGATGTTAAATTTTGCCGAACAATTGAAAGTTTAGATGATGTTGTAAAGATACAAGAGGATTTGAATAGTTTTCTTCAGTGGTGTGATTCCAATGGTATGGAGATTAATGTTAGCAAATGTTTTTTTGTTAGATTTGCTAGGAAAAGTAGACTTATCTTGGCTGAATATAAAATTAGAGATCATATGATTCAGGAAAGAAAGGTTATTAAAGATTTAGGAGTAAATTTTGATAATAAATTAACATTCAACGAACACTACGACTTTATAGCTTCACGAGCATCTAAAATGTTAGGTTTTCTTATAAGAAACTCGCAAGGATTTCAAAAACCAAAAACTAAAATTATCTTATATAATAGTATTGTTCGTAGTATTGTTGAATACTGTTCTGTAGTTTGGAGACCGCACTATGCAGTACATACATTACGTCTAGAAAGAATTCTAAAACGATTTATGTGGCACTTGGTTTCCTTTACAAGGCTTCCTAAGAAAGAATTTTTGTCTTACAGTAAAAGAATATCTCACTTTAAAATGACATCACTTGAAAATAGGCATATAATAGCTGACTTAACTTTCTTACTTAAATTATTAAACAATGAAATTGACTGTACAAACTTATTAAATAAAATCAATTTCCGTATACCACCTAAATTTCCAAGAACTAAAATTGTGCTTTTTTCCCCTCCTTTACGTAAGACTGTCTCCGGTTGTAATTCTCCCGTTATCAGACTGTTAAAAACTGCAAACAGATACTATGATGTTTTCGACATTTTTCGGAGCTCGCACCGAGCGATAAGTGCTTATTTTAGATCTCCAGCATAGCTGATTAATTCTAATTTTGTTTAAATTTTTCTAAAATTAATTTTGTCCAATTATTGTTTAGTTTAAGTACTTTTTTTGTGTACCACGACATTTATATGCATGTTGTGTCGTCCTTTAATAGTATGTTACACCGTAGAATATAATTTGTAAGGTAGTTTTAAGTTTTGATTTGATGTTAGTGTAATGTACGTATGGATGACCTTTTTAAATAAATAAAAAAAATAAAATAAATAAAATTTTAATTATATATAGATATAGGTGTTTTATATATAGAGATAATAGAAATATGTCGATTATAAATTTGAAAATGAGCCACTTAATAAATCAACTATAGATTTGCAAACTAAATTGTATTCCAAAGCGAAGTACCGATAAAAAAAAAATGAAAAAATCCTTCGTTGAAATACCCTCAGTTCATTTTTTCATATCGGTCGCAATATGTTCGAGCGAATTTCCATGTTTTTCGTATATTTTTACTTTTTTCTTAATTCTCCAGTTGGCGGTTTCATTCGGTTTCCATTTTGTGGCTTGTAATGAACACGAAGTCGCCCTTATGAAATTTTTATATCAATTAGGTAATCAAAAAATATTGGAAACTTAGCTTTGTAACAGACAACATTTTTTTATTCGTTGATTTTTCTGTAAGTTATGGCTGTTAACTCAACTGATTAACATACAAAGAGAATTTATATAAATACATGTTATATAGCACCCAGAACACAACCAACATTTATGTTCCTCACATAAATGTTAACTGTACTGGGGACCGAACACGGGACTCTCTGTTCGCCGATCCATCATGATGACCATTGCGCCAATGAGGTTATCAATATTAAAGTATAAATTTATATAATGGTTGACAGCATATTTCCAAAACTACATAATCAGGTGGTCCTCCGATGGCCACAGTCGGCGACCCCGGCTTACGATATTAAACTAGTCTTGTTTGTTTCATTTTCGGGTTGCATTTCCAGTCTCATTGAGAGCTTTTGCATCTGGTGGCTTTGCTTATTAGACTGAAAGCTCACTCATGACGTCACTCTTTTTTGACGACACACCTTCAGTCCCTCCGTGAGCGTCATACTATAGAAGCCATCTCTTATCTCTCTCACCGCCTTAAATCTAAGCTATGGCCCTATTTGAATTTTGATGCTAGATCTTCAACTATTTATTTCAAATGACATCATGCCAGATAATTTCTTATTTATTAGTTTAAACTATTTTTTTATAGTATACATATAAAGAATATACGCGTTTTACGTAAGAATAGATTCTTTTTATCAGTGAGTGTAATTAAAAATCCTATATATATTAGCTTTGTGTCTTCAGAATTAGCAGCAG
This sequence comes from Pontia daplidice, assembly GCA_963693355.1. Taxonomy (NCBI): domain Eukaryota; kingdom Metazoa; phylum Arthropoda; class Insecta; order Lepidoptera; family Pieridae; genus Pontia; species Pontia daplidice. Next base: position 2,397,897 of record CAVNZL010000024.1, on the reverse strand, counting down.
CAAACTCTTAAAGCCTCGCCAATCGGTGTTCTATAAATCTCTGTCGCTAATAAAGTACTGCAATTAAAGCTTGAGATTAAATGTGGCCATTCATTGTACTTTATGTGCAGAGGAAAAGGGGAATCTTGTTCAGCACTAGACTATAAACCTTAAGTTATAAAAGTTAATAAATGTATTAGAGTGTGAAGTCGTAAAACTATATAATATACTTTGAAAATTCTAAGATTTCATTCCGCGCTTGCAGGAGGTGCCTGTGTGCATTCGCCAAATACCCTCAATATTTAGATAGTACATATTGCTTAAGAAGTTTCTTAAAGGCATTCGGCGAATATCAAAATTAAAAGAATAATATAATTCTTATTTCTAACTATCGTCAGTTTGAATATTTTAATTTACTCTTTGTAAATATCAAGTTTGTAGATTGTCACTGTGAATGGAAGGAACTAGCGCCTAAAACACAGGCTCTGCCTAGTTTAGGTGCTAGTATTAATTAGTATCTTGAAGTGTTAATATTCATTAAATTTAGAAGTCTTTGTTGTTATGAAGTGGATTAGGATACAAAATATAAACCTGCTTGGTCAAAATACAAACTTTTTTTTAAATCTTTATCCCGACTAGTGATATACATTACTCTGTAACAAAATGCCCGGTGTTAGAACAACACTGTAAATAATAGATGGCTTGCTGTAAAAATACACTTTGCAGTTTCCATTCCCTCTTCTAATACCCATTATGTACTTGCAACAACGTGTACTAACATTGAAATTTTAATTTACAGAATGATATGTATGCACAATCCTTGAATTTAGAATATAAAAATGTTTTGTCGCAAAGAAAATAAAAGGGATGATTACATAAGGACATTTTTCAATTTTCCACTATTAAGTGATTATATGGACACAATGAAAAGCCTTGTCGTTCTTGAATATGTAAGCAATATGCCAAATTATGAAAATTGTAATATGAGTGTGACATCTGGCTGTACAAAACACTTTATTAACAATAGGAAGGAATAACGGTTTTATATGCAATTTTGAAGTCTATATCATCGATGATGTCATCAATCTATAAAAAAACTCAACATAAAATGACTATAACCGAAATTTGAGTTACTAAGTGATATATAACGGATCAAGCCGGACTGATTCATTTATTAACTTTAAAACACCGTCACTCACACTAATCTTAAACTACCTTATGTTAGATACATAACACTAAGTATTTTTATGTACTCTTATCTAGGATAGTGATTAGTGTACATTGATGAGTCAGCAGCATGTATATACTTCAGATTCAATTGTTCCAACGACATTCCATTTCCTGATCCGACATTAAATATATACTAATTGCTCTCCGACATATTTCTTTCATAATTAAACCCCGGTGTCACCATGTGTGCCCAATGACTGCTCGACTAATGGGCGTGAGAAGTCATTACCAATCATATTCTGAATCAATTTATTGATATTTACGACGAGTAAAATTACTATTTAGACCCCTTTAATATTTTAATTCACGCACAAATAAATTTCAGGATAATTACTCTTTTCGTTATGTTACGTTATTTTTATCAAATGTTAATTCGAAATAGTCAACAATGTAATGTTAAAAATGACTCTCATTAAAATCTATGTAACAACCGACTATAGCTTCGTATGCTACGGCTTTCACTAATCATGGATAGTTCATTCGTTATAAACTTGTTATTGCCCAAAGTTCGTTCGATAAATACACTAGTATTAAAAATATTTCGAACGTTATAGTTACGCATAGTTTTAACTAAACTCATCATATGTAAAGTCTTTATAACCTGTCTTCCATATTGTTCAATAAGAATATTGAGCACATATATGCTTATATTATTTATTATTAGCGTAATCTTTAGAATACAAGCGTGTTAACATAAATTAATCCACGTCACCAACGACAGGGGTTGAGTCTAAAATTTCCTAATTACGAGAAAATTGTTGACACGGGTCATGTGGCCCTGCACTGTGATATGACCCCTTACTTGTTAGACTTATGTCATTACAAGCAATTTTATTAATTTCGAAGTGAATACGAAGAATTTGATGAAGAGCGTAGGTAAAATGTGTGTCATTGCAGAATGAGTGTAATTAAGACGTTTATGTAGTAAACGGTACCTGTAGTAAATATAATAAATAATTAATGAGGTCGTTAAGTTCCAAACCTAACTAATAAACCTGTTTTTTATTGATACTTTTTTCATGGGGCCCGGCTGGTGTAATTCGCATACCTATACATATTGTTATTATTTTTATAAAATAGGGGGGGGCAAACGAGCTTTCGTTTGTCTAAGTGACACCATCTAGTCTAGTGTTTGCGTAGCCGGCCCTTACGTATGTTTTATTTTTAAAGAATTGGAGGTCGTATCCGGTTTCTCTTTATACGTTAAGAAAGCGGAAGTCAAATTAACAAGACAGATACCAATGGTACCAATAAATTTCCCGTATAGAGACAGGAATTTTAAAATATTTAAACTCTTGATTTTTTAGGGGCCAAACGGTATGGAGGCTTATCTGGTGTCAAGTGAAACCGCCGCCCATGGTCACACCTCATCACGTTTTCGATTTTAATTGCAAAAAATACATGATTTTTTATACAATTCAAAGAAACTCAAGGGTTATATCGAAGGAAATCTAATCCCATTATTTCCTATTTAAAAGACATAATCGACCCTCTGTAACCTAATACGATATAGAAAACGCAAAAATAAAAAATCGATGGGAACGAATAGTCACTTCATATTTGAACAAACCACATGAGGCATGGAGCTATCGTGTTTCATGGCGACTACGAAATGTTTTACGAATAACTTTTTTAAATACATTGACGGGTTACGTTTTTGTTAGTTTAAATTCAGAAAATGTTAATAAATTTAATACAGTCTATAAGTAATTAACTTTAGAATGATTATAAAACCATAATTTAAGGAACAATATATATCTTATTAAAGATAATTTTGAGCTTAGTTAAGAGAATATGTTTTACATTTCGGCATCATTCTTTAAGCTTAATCGAAATCCATCAATTGCTTTACAAAATATTGTATTTCCCTGAATATATTGAACCATCAACTGAACTATACAATTCTGATATCATTGCCATGTTTGAATTAGTCAGCAATGTATGCTGTACTTGATAGAAACATTGAGAATTTCATTTAGTAGTAGTTAGGCGCTCCCGTAGGAACTCGGAGTTGAGTGAACCTAACCCAAATTGGTAACAACGGTCCTTGTTGTGATAGCAGTCTGTTAAAAATGAAATACAAATTGTGCAATATTTTAGCTAGAATTCATGTTATAAAGCTTGTTATAACCTAATATCAGGAATACTGTTTCAAACTGAAAATGTATTTTTACGTTGCATTGATTTTTAGGTAATTTAGTTGGAGACATAGTGAACTTCCTATTAATTTTCAATTATGGTGGAGGCTGAAATATATATAACAGCTGACAATTTTATCTCTTATTTTTATAGGAAATAAAGTTGTCCTATTTTGAAAATAGGTAATCTTGATGATCTGTGGAATAGATAACAATAACACACGGAAGAAAGCATACAAACGTATAAAGGACATAATTCGTCCTTTCGTATTTCGTAACGCATTTCAAATTCTAATCATAATCTCTGCAATTTATACTTGTGTTAATAAAGTAAAAAGAAAGTAATGTTCCCCTAAATGACGTAAATGAAGTAATATTGTCTCGCATAAGTCTTAAGTTGAATACAAAAGGGAAATTGCTTAAAAAAATCTATGCTTGGCCGTTGTCCAAAATGTCGGCACCGAGACCTGCTCGTGACATCTGTCCAAACTCGTCTTTCTCTGTTTTCCCTAAATGTTTTATTGTTTTCACGCACGCAAAGTGAAACAAACATTTTCTAAAACCACTTTGTTAGCCATGCAGCTAATACATAACGATTCAATACAAGAATGCTTTTGAAAACGCCTAAAACGGGAATCATTTCATTGAAAAGCGGCCGGTATACGGTTTGTCTGACCGTCTGTCTCCAAGTTGTATGTTATTTTCACAGAAGTTTTCCTATTTACTTTACTGTCATAATTTAAAAAAATTGATATGGCGCTGACAGGATAGGTATCCTGTCAGCGCCATATCATGAGCGCCATGAGGTCATGGCAATCTTAAGAAAATAATTTGCTGGACTTTTCTCGAAAATTAAGCTATTTAGAAGATTTGAATGTAAGGAACTATTGAAACAAAGTTGCAATATTAATTTTATTTTGGCTTGTCCGTTTTCGAAGAAAGCAAAACTTAGCTGGATTACGTAAAAATTGTTTATTAGTTTATAGATTATTATACGTATTATATAGTTATGTATGAAATAGAGTGAAATAATCTTATAGATTAAGCTCTTTAATAAAGAATTAAAAAAGAGAATCAGCGTTGAATTACACAAAATAGTACTCTATATTAATTCGTTAGTATATTAACTTTCCCGTTTGATATTTTTAAATCAATTTCACGACTTCCGCTAGAATATTAAAGCAGTATGTATAATTGGTGGCAGATGGTAAACTTTGGGGACACCAATTATAAGAATTAATAATACCGAGAAATAAGTGGTTACACGTGGGGTTCACACTGTCACGAGCTCTCTCGTTGTATCCGAGATTCTAGGGTAATGTTTATTGGACGATTTAAATAGATATTGCGAAATTATTTTACTTTAAAGTTTAGTAACTTAAAAGTAGAAGTTAGGAAGAAAAAGCTGCGATTTACTATTTCACATTTAATAAAACTTCGTTTGTTTATATTACTGGGAAGTTCAATTTTAGATCACGGTTACATGGAGCACAGAAAAAAGGTCAGGAGTTTTGGACTTGCTTAAAAATTTTATACGATAGTAAAAAGAAGAAGCTTTAATTCAATATTGAATTGCATGAGCGAGCCTTCAAAATGAAAAACAGCTAGATTCAAATTTACACATGTTTCAGAAGAATCTATAAAGATATTTTTAATAGCACAGGCACATAAATAATCCTACAATGTTGTGCGTGACTTCAGGAATGTAGTTCGACCAACATTGGATTCTCATTGAATATTGACTGAACGAAATCAATTGTCGTCTGATCGAAAAGTTAAGATACAATTTGGAATGCATCTGTTTACAATGAAGTACAAGTATGGGCGAATTTTTAAATATTTCCCTCAATATTATATTACAGGCATATTATATTTGAGCATTATTTTATAAAACAGGGATTAGGCACCTTTTAGTGATACCGCCTATGGACCGCCGGATTTAGAGTAGTTGACACAAATATTTCATAATATTGTCTTTTGTTGACATAAGTGACAAAAGTGTTTTTCTTTAAACAAATATTTCATTAAATGCCAATTAAATATTAATTTTGAAAGCTCCTTGCTCCATTGGACACATAAAATGTATTTTGACGCAGCGTAACTTTTTTTCCAGGTATCGAACCTCTAAGCCGCAGTGGTGTCCAACTGTTATTATCGTTTAATGATAATACACGTGTTATAGGTGAGGTATAGTTATTGGTCATATTTTTTGAATACATACGGACCGGCAACGTAGTCCTTGTGCTGCAGCGTAGACTTTAAGCTCGGGTCGTGCATTCAAATGCAATTCATTCTATGTGCGCAATTAAACACTCACTGAAGCAGTAAAAAGAAGAGAAAAGCGGCATGCCTTACGAAAAGCATGAAACGAAACGAAAGCATGTGTCAGGTAGAAGGCTGATCGCCGTCATGCCTATGTATAAAATATATAAAATATAAATATACGATCATCATACAGTTACAGAAATGAGAAGCTCGGGCACTACAAGGTTGTAGCGCCAATAAAGCTTAAAATTATTTGAAAAGGCCGCGTTTCAGAATGTAAGTGTTTTTAATAGACTCCATTGCCTTCACTGTATGAAATATAGTTATTATTAAAACGAAACTTGTCCGTAATCTTTTGACTTGCGTCCATTTAAAAGCTACATCACTTAAGCTTGTGCTATGAGATGAATTCAAGATATTCCAAATGGATTCAGATAGCAGCATCTCAAATGCTTATCGAATTCTTAGGATACTTTAATGGACGCTTAAATCATTGCTTTGAAATATATCTATTACTTTCGTCCGATCATCAAAACGAAGGTTTCGAAATTCGACATTATATATCTTTTTTATTTATGTTCATGATAAACTTAGTCGTTGACTGACCTATTTTCATTATTCTTGTTTGTTTCAAAGGAAACATTCCAAAAATGCTACGAATACGGATCTAATTTATGTCTACAACGATGCTTTTACAGGTTAAAATATTAATCTAGTATCAAATTGTATTGCATAATTATATAATATATTTTGCATAAGATCTTTTCAACGATTCATCGTGTAGTTGATTATTCTTTGTTAATAGATATTGTTATTATTTGCGCATCTTTGCGTTTTACCTTAATTACCGCTGTACTAAGTGCGAATTTCCGAACCACTTATACCAATACCACCTAGCGAAAAGAGCTTATCGCCAACTCAAAGGCCGGCAACGGGCGTGTGAGGCCTCTGGCATTGTCAATGTCCATGGGCGGATGTATCACTTACGATCAGGTGAGCCCGCCCGCCCGTTTCGACCAAATTTTTGTTCCAATTCCAAAAAACTATTTGTTTGGGAGACGCCACCAACTATTACACTTTATAGGAATATCTATCTACAGGAATATTGATGATATTCTTGGCTTGATCGAAGATATCTTGTAAGATTAATACCTACAACACTATACACTTATCGACAGAAGACCTCTTGATCGAGTCAGCATATTTTGCAAAGTAAACACACATAAGTGCAACACACACATGACTTAATGGGAAGCTTAATGACGCTTCATTTGCGCTTACACAAGCAAATACGCGGCTTAATTGGATTCGGCTAGATTATTTGTTTATTAAATTGAAAACGGACTTAAATTAGATTAACATTTTTAGGCTTGGCTAATAAGAATTAAATGGTGCTAATGTAAGTGGATGCGTTTAGTATTTAAGGTAGAATAATCTTTCAATTTGATTGCGTTTTTTGTTAAAAAAAATATCAATAGAATACTCGCAGTTACGGTATAAGCCATTTCCTAGAGAGCTGTTCGCTCGCTTTCACCTCGCCTCGAAAAACCCTTTTAATAATCCCGGTTTTTCCAAGATTTTCATATGCCTAAGGTACCCGTTGATAATGTAGCACTCTAACAATCGGTCCAGTATTGTCTGAGTTTATTCATTGCACAACCATTCTTTTCTCTTGAATATCTATCACAAATTGATTTTCTATGACAAAATTCAACCCATTCATTACTAGAATCAGGCGTTACATTGCGGAAGTCTAACGTACAAAATCCTAATAGACCAAACTACAGGGAATACTCCGGAAAAAAACCCACAATCACTCGGTGCACGATTCCCCCGACACCGGAGCATCCTCAGGATGTTGCCTCTAGGAACAGCGGTCGATTCAACCCAACGGCACAGGTATACCATATATATACAAGTACATAATATGTCAGGTTTCTCCGTCTCTCTATGTATATATATATATATATAGAGAGAGAGAGAGCACATATATATATATGTGCTATAATGTCTTTTTTTCGTATATATATGTATATACATATTCGTTCTTATTTTATATAAATAAATAAGGTCTCATTTTTATCGATTGTTTTGTGGTATACCTTGTGTATGTTAATAAATGTTCTTTCTTTATCTATTTATATAACACATATCCATACGGAACTAATTAAAATATTTTCTGTCTAAATTCATGAGAGAAACATTTATTCTCCGGCCACTCACGAAGCGTATAAAAACAATCGATTTATTTCAAAAACTTTCCAGTAAGGTGGCAGTTAGACACTCGGCGATAAAAAATATTTTAATGGTGTGCTATGATGCCTTGAGTTATTAATATTATAAATGATCGAATTAGTAAAGATGAAATTGTTTTCTCTCGATACAAAGTCGATGTGTTTTAAAAGTCTTCTTTATTTAAACTTCATATGTGAAACCATAATAACGATAAAATATTGAAAACCCTTTTTCAACTCCGCTTTTGCAAGTTCATAGTATGTAATATAATGTTGTATAATTAGGATATATAATGGAAATGAATATTTATATATAGGTAATTGGTTTCAAATCAAATCAAAATATCTTTATTCATTTAGGTAAACATGTACACTTATGAACGTCAAGATAAAGGAATTAATCATAATTAAATAAATCGTAAATTTACATTTACCACCAGTTCGCAAATCAAGGTCGTAGAGCGGGTAAGAAGAACTGGCAAGAAACTTTCCGCCACTCTTTTCAATCGCCAAGTTTTTAACACCAATTGTTGTTGTTTAAAAGGTAAAATGAGTATTTTTATTTCACGTATTAAAATTCACTAAAACCTTTTTTATAATAAATTATATTTAAACGTTTTAACGCAAAAGTACCTTTGTTTGAAAAATATATAAAGCGAAATGAGTTTGCTATCGGACACAGGATTAAAAACTAAAAACACATTGATCACGTAGGCACAGTTTAGTAGGTAATTATGGGGATTCCGTTATTTCGGTGACATGGAAATAATGATGTCTAAGCGTTATATACTGTACAGTATTTAAGCTAATTAGGTTATATTGGACATAGTCCATTGATTTTAAAACTTTATATACTTTGGTTGAGAAGATATGTTTATATGGTGAAATAGTCACCATCCTGGACTGCACAACAGTATCCTGGATTTGATTTGCAGTACAGCCAATATGTTTCGTGATCATTTCAGCTGTTTGTGGTCTGGGGGATATATAGTGAATATATGTAAGTGTATATGTGTAGGTTTATCAGTTGTTTAGGTGAGGGAGTATGAAAGAAAGGTGTCTCTATATTTTTGCTTATATCAAATATCTGAATAAATAATTGAAATATTTGAAAATTCGAATCTAATATTTGCTTGATAAAATCAATATAGACTTAAGCTTATATTGTAGATATCAATAATATAAACCCTAGGGCATGTTCTTCAATTAAAAAAAAAATTAATAAACAACGTGTGCATGCATGGGCATAAGTTAACTACAGTACTTTAAACTTAAGAATATTATAAATTGTATAGATAATTTAATTAATCCATTGAAAAATCAATAACATCTTATAAGTAATTGTATAAACTAAGAGCATGCAATAATTGCATGCATGCTTTTACTTATAAAATATGTACTTTTCCCAATTTCAGTATTTTTATAACAATGGCGAAAACGTATGGGAAGTGGTATTTGATGGTATTGCCGATATGAAACAATGTAATTTTCCTTACGGAATTTGAAATTGAGACTATTTAATTACGATGTAAACTTTCTAATAAGCAAGGAGTTCTTGAATTACATTATAAAACAAATTTTCTTAAATTTAAAAATCGTGAGTTAAGGAGGCTGCTGGTTCACAAATACGTGGTGTATTTGTGAACCATTACAAGAATTGGTACGCTCTTCTTGATGGTCGTCAAAGAACACATAATTAAGAAATAGTCGCTTAAAATTAACCCTTAATTAATTAAATGACGGTTTCCTCATTCAATCAAACAATATTCGTTACAGCGAAAATGGACATATTAATTGCATCATCAAAAACCTTCTAACGACTCTTTCGTTAAGCTCAAAGGTTTGTTCGGCGAAGCTCAAAGAAAATCTGTTCACCAAGTAGCAAGTGTAACTTTGTTTACGAAAATATACAAGTGTTATGGTACACATCGAAGGGACGTACGTCTGAACCGAAATTGAATGGATCGTTTTTAGAAAATTGAAAAACCGTACTTCCCTTGATTAGTATTGATTAGAGCTTAAAAATAGGCAGCCTGTGAAATTTAATGGAAAATTTATTTCCAAGTACAAGTACCTGTAAAGCTATTTGGTGATTGGTTTTATTTATAAATAACTAGGTGATCCGGCAAACGATGTTTTACCATAACTGTGATTTCTAGCAATATTTTTTTTAGTTCAATAAAAATAATTATCAGCTTTAAGTGTGCGGGGATATATTTATAATCGAAAGCGTTTTAAATAATAAAAGTACGCTTTATTTAGGTTAGCAGCGCCATCTATTGGTTACTTACTCCTTAGACTCTAATGTAAAAATCTTTTGGAGTTAATAGATAATTCTGACTCAAATAATTTGCAATAAAATAAAATTGCGACTATAATTAAAGATCTAAGCTATCCTATCTCTTAAGTTGGACCAGACTGCTCACGGTGTGCCAATTTAATTTAAAATCAGTTAAGTAGTTTAGGAGTTCATCGCAGACAAACATTGCGATAGAAAATTTATATATTAAGAAGATAGTTTTATGCAATTTAGTGTTACATGTTCCTCTTTAAAGGCTTGTAAAATAAAAACAAGAACAAGTGCTTTTTAATTTGATTGAGAATGTCAACAATAAACACCGGTGCTTTTACAATTACAAGTAATTGTGTATATTTTCATATCTGTGATAATAAAGAATTGGTTTTTGTATGTGATAACAAGCGAAGTATGAAATCGGATTTTGGTGAACAAAGAGAGCGTACTCCATCCTAAAGAACCGGCAGCACGTGTAAACTCAAAGAGCTGTTTGATTTGCACCAATTATAGTTTTCAATATCATAACAAAACAACGAATGACGCAGAACCTTTTTCCATAACTTTCCAAATAGTCACAGTTCAAAGGCTTAATATGAAAAGATTTCCATTCAACATATTCGTACACAATAGTGAGGGAATTGTCTTATGCATCGTTGGGCTCAAATTTACATGCGATTTTGCTTTAGATTGAAGAGACCGTGACTGGCGACGGACGGTTGAAATAGGGCTGCTACATGATGAGACAGAGATGCATTCTCACGGTAGATACTCATCTAACCCGAAACGGGACATTAAAATATCGTAATTTTGACCACGTTAATAAAGCTTATTTCATCAAACAAAAGTATTCACAAGCTATGATAAACAATCAAATATCGCGGAAATATTAATGTTTGATATAGATATGGAGAGCTATATTGGAAATAAATTAATACACGATTTTTCAATTGATTTATAGTTATGAAAACATCACCATATTTATATTGATTCATCGAACGCTGTTCGTAGAAGCAACACCCAGAGGATGCTCCGGTGTCGCGTGTCGGAGCGAAAGGTGCATCGAGTTGTTACGGGATGTTCGCGCAGTATTGCTTGCAGATTGATCTATTAGGGTGTTTACTATAGACTCCCACTACTTTGGATTAATGCTTAATTCTGTATTTTTTTTAATATAATATAATATTCAAAACTAATTTAGCATCAGTTCTTTGACTTACGCCCAAATCACAACACTACTACTGATACCTTTTTAAAAGCTTGTTAATATTATTCAAAATATATTTAATAGCAACCCTAGAACCGTTGGTTGCATATTTGTGCAGGATTTCTGTGGATTTACCTGACATTTGAATCTCAGCAGGCGGAAACGTTTAACGATGTTATTATGGAACTGCCCGTGCAAACATGTACTGATGATGAGCGTTGCTCGATCCAAAAGTAAATTGTATATTAATACACTCAGTTTTACTCCTCCCTTTGATTAGCCTATATTATCAAAGCACATAGATCTTTTAGATTGGACATAGCTCAGTCTTAGAAAAACAATTTATGAACGGATTTAAGTTATGTATTTTTGCAAAATTTAAATATCAACATCATCATCATCATCACATCAACAATTCGCGTACTTTGGAGCGTGCGTGGTCACGGTAGGCTGAATACAAAAGGTGTTGACTGTCAAAATAAGTGTCACAGCTGCAGAGAGGTTCTGTGTTATCTGTATTTATTGCCCTGGAGTTGGTATCGACAGTTATGTTAATAAAAGACTTTACATATAAATATTTATATTAAAAAATAATTCAATATATTCTGTAGATTTAACTGAATTTAGACAAATCAATATATAAATACCTTCTTATAACGCTAAGACGCTAAACAATACAAACATATTCGATGAAGACAAGCTAGCAATTACTAGCAACGACATCACTGTACGAACTATTTGCAAATATTGAATATCGTCTCAAGTGCAAGGCACACTGCTAGACGCCGTATGTGTAGAGTAAAATATCGGCTAGCTCAATATGATAGCATTGGCAATACACTAGCCTACTTCTTATTATAATAAGCAATGACTACATTGTCTTGTTATCATGTCTTAAGTAAGCATTCACTGTTCACTGTTCAAGCTGCACGCAAAGAGTCTTTTTGTGATTAAATGTTGCTTTCTTTTTGTTCTATGTATGATTATTATCGACCCTCTACGGGTACCGGTTGGAACAACATTGTTAAATAAAGTAATAATAGTTTAGAACTTTGGTTTTTGAAGTTTTACGATTTTTTTTAAATATTGCAATTTTTATTATTGAATTTAATACATTGTTTATCTATAAAAATAATACGCACATGTCGTTTGCATCAACCAATTTATTTCACCTGCGTTGATCTTAGGAGTTTGTAGAAATACAAATTCTTAGATAGTATTTGCAGTCTCCCATCTCATACGGATAATATTATTTTAAAACTCTGTAGAATTGTGTACAAAACTACCGTGTACCTTCTGTATACTTCTGAGATATTATAATGTTAGAAATATATTTACAGTAGTGTACTTTTCGCATAGTTAATAATAACTTTAGCTTTTTATTAAGTAAGTATATTTCTCTCGTAAATAAAATATCTATCTCTAAGGTTTATAAATACAATCCAGCCATTGCTAACTTATAGCCCCTACTAAAACATCTGAATTATTTGATTAACAGGGGCAGAAATACTGGAAACTCAAATAATTACAAGTATTTTAAAAGTTGTTAACTTAAAAAGTAATTTCACGCTTCGATGAGCGCAAAACATTGGGGAAGTTACTGAAAAACAATAAACGACCTAAATTCGATTCATCAACAATTTCCAGAGAGGCTTCTAAGGCTTTTATACAAACGAAAGTATAAACGTCTTTGATATTTTAAATAGTTCCCCGGTACAGTCAATATTTTTGTGATTAAAGAATAATTATGTATGTTTTTATCTTATAATACAGCTTAGCTAATATTAGTTTACTTTGGGGCTAACCGAGCATGTCTTAAGTCTTGAACTTTTTATCTCTTTGAATCTATTATAAATAGCAGTGGAATTATTTTTACACCTAAAATTTACTTTAGCAAAGCTGTGAATATGCTATAAAGCTTACAAAATTGAATGATTAACAATATTTCTGCGCGTTATTGACAGTAGCACCACACTTACTAATATTATTTCGTATTCAGTTATATATTTTTGATAAATTTAATACGACTAAAAGAATTTTGGTATAATATATTGCCTCTCAGTATTTTATTTCTCATTTATTGCTCTAGCAAATCTATTTATATCAGCATATATACATCAAAAGTGGATTCAGGATACTGGACTTCATCATGTCTACCAATATATTTTTCTTAAATACACTCGAGTAGACACCCTAAAATATCGTTTCTTTAATATCTGAAATTCCAATTTCGTCTTAATCTTCAAAAGGATTGTTTACTGTAAACATCAGATTCAAAGTTAAGAAGGATTGGGTCAAGCTAAGGCCAGCATCCTTCATTACTGAAGATACAAATGAATCGTTATTAAAACTGTTTGAATTTGGATGCTGCTATATTGGCTTTTGATATTTAAAGTCTTAAGATGAAAGGCTCTGTGCCTTAGGCAGATGAGTTGTTAGGCTTTTTTGTTAGTAGGGGCATACAAGTAAGTGTTTCAATTAGAATAAATTACCAACACCTGCAACGTTAGAAGGCTTACGACGGTTGGTTTGGAAAGCTAGTTGCCACCTGGCAGCTGGTTTCAGACAGTAATGGTGTACAACTTAACAGGGCTTCAGAAGCGCTCGTTTTTGGAACGCCAGGTGTCGAAGTGATACGGATGGATAATTTTTTGGTATAAACATTCACATTTCAGTCAATGTCGGAGTAATTCTGTGCTGAAACTGGAGGAGGCACCTCATCCAATTTGCAATTGTAATTAATCACAAGATGACTGACCAAGTTATTCTATCAAGGTTTGCATCTTGATGCTATCGCGGGAGGAATACTAATTTTAAGGCATTTCGGGATCTTAATAAGATTTTGCTTATTTTCTATTTACATAGGTAATCTATATCAAAGCACTTAGTTATATACGTTATATGTCACGTACACGACGTGACATATTTTTCTGCTTTTTAATTATGGCAAAATTATATTAGCATACTATTTAGCGGTTATCTTTCTGGTTTTGTTTTATTTACATATCTTCTGGCAAAAGCTCTCTTAAATAGGTGTATAAGCATTGTAAATATATTACATGAAAGGGTTGACATTTTTGACGCTACGTGGAGTGAAATCACAAAGTGTTTAGAATGGATTGTTTGTTACCGATAAGGATAGAAAGTAAATGTAAATTACTTGACTACTAAGTTTTTTTGATTAAGTAGATTATAAATTAGGATATAAGTTAAAGTTTAAGTTATATATAACCATCGATTTAGGTCCCTTACCTGTAAGGATGGATGTATATTTGTAAATAAATAAATTTCATATGCACTGTTTTTTGTGATTCCAGTTAGCCTTGTATTAACTTAATATAAATAATCGTAACCTTAGTTTTCATATTTACGCTGTTTGGGTAAATATAGTTTGTTTCAAGATTTTAAGTTGACTTTACAGAGTTACTCTTCAGCCGTTTTTTTTTAGTTTTTCTTCTCGCGTTTTTTTATAAAAGTTATAATCAGTAGGGTTCAAGTTTAATTTCTTCCGCACGTTTGACGAACGACCTGAGCAATTTTCACTATTATAAAACTCATATACTAAATGAGTTTTATATGGATATTATTTTTAGCTGATTGTGTAACGTAAGCATTTTCAATAATTTTGAGAATAATATAACAATTCACTAATTGTGCACTACTTAACTGAATAAAAACTTAAATGAAGTAGTTCATTGGAAAGAAAATGTTAAAATTATAATTGAAATATATTAAATACTAGAGTACACGTCAAAACTTTACTAGTTACTGGGTTTGCATTTATTTCTTTGCTAACAGAAGAATTAAAAATTTATTTTCCCCCAAAAATACTTAGCCAGTCTACAAAGTAGCTGAATCTGAAAGTTCATTGCAGGCGTTAATACAAATACAGGAGTATTGAGTCACAAATTTACAGCTTCTTAGTTGCTAAGACCGTGTTATTTTAATAAATACAAGCCGTTCGCCACACCGCATTACAAACAGCGATTTTGTAATTAGGTGCCTTTAAACACTTGGCGTACGATACGAACGTTTTGAGCTATTGCAATGTCGTTTTCATAGTAGATAAAATGATATTGTTAGCTATATTTACGCCGCGTAAGATAGCATACTTTACCCGCAAAAGAAAATAAAAGATAAGAGATTTTGTCTTGGACAAGTAGTATTACAAGTATACAAGATAAAACATCATTTTTATTTATTTCTAAACACAAAATATCATATATATTTCAATTATATCAAATAATAATTTATTTAAATAATCTATACTAATATATAAAATTGGAGTGTCTGTTTTTAATATTGAAATAACGGTTTTTTACTACATGCATATGAATATATATACGATATATACACCAAAATGACTTTTTAAAATTTTTGTCTGTCTGTTTATTCCGGCTAATCTCTGGAATGGCTGGACCGATTTTGACGCGACTTTTTTTGATTGGTAGCTGATGCAATAAGGAATCACTTAGGCTACTTTTATTAGGGTTCCGCAGTCAACGTAAGGGAACCCTTCGTCATGTCCGTTCATTCACCATTTCTCACTCTAGCGTCGAAACGGTTAGTGTTAGGAAGATGGAACTTTGCACGGATATACATGTATGTGTATTTACTACGCCTAATTATAAATAAAGTACATTTATGTTTATTTAGTAAGTGACGTAGATAGTACATGTTTTCTAAAATAAGTATTTTTAAGTTATTATACCTAATCCATGCGGACGAAGTCGCTGGTACAGCTAGTATTTAATATATTTGGCCATTTACCTCATAACATTCATGAATTCCTTATTGTTATATAAAAAAATAACATGGATCCATTCACCTCTATACCATAACCACTACTGAAATTCATATATCCTGTAGACTGATTCATCAAAGGAAAGGATATTCTATCTGGGGTACATTAATCGTAGCGTAATAACAGATACGATATTTCATGCACACACATAAACAAATCGTAAGGTATAAATTGAAATCGAGCAAATATTGTTTGCGTGTTTGAAGAAGCAAATAGAAGAAAACTGTTGTTTAATGTTTTTATAACAATGCAGACTGAGTCTATATTTGAAATTGCTTTTGTTGCGTCCAGGTATTTCGCGTTTGTTGTTAATGTAAAGTAGCTCCGAGTTTGACCGCGACCGTTAACTTGTATATTTATTAATGATACAATGTTGTAGTTTTATTATTTCTACTTTGAATAATAGAATTTTAAGTTTTCTCTTTTTGTGTACTTAATGCATGCCGTCCGCGCCTTTAATAGAGGCCGCACTTAAGCTGTTAGTATGTGATTTTTATCTTTTTCGCTTATCTTATGTGTGCTCTTGTTGGCGTAGCTTTATAAATAAATAAATCTTTGTTATAGTTAAAACGGGGTTAGGGATTATATATATTTAGCGTAACAGCTACCTGCATTCATTGTGGTGTTTAGAACTAACTATAAGGGGATAAGAAATAATGACGATATTCAAGAAGCCGTCTGAAGCGCCAGCTTTTCCTTTGTAAGCTGTCATGCAATGTCCGGTGAATCTCTTATCTGGCAGTCTCCGCAAAAAATAATAATTAAGCCACCACAAATCATATAATAATTTTCTTTCGTGGTTCATATATTCTGTCAATATGTTAAAGCTATGATGAACTAATCTAAGCTAAAGCTATGACAGAATATGGGATTCAAACACAAAGAATATACTATCAACTCGAAATTAATACGAAATAGTAATACAAAACATTCAAATCAAATCAAAATATCTTTATTCATTTAGGTAAACATGTACGTTTATGAACGTCAAGATAAACAAATTAATCATAATTAAACAAATAAATCGAAAATTTACATTTACCACCAGTTCGCAAGTGAAGGCCGTAGAGCGGGTAGGAAGAACTGGCAAGAAACTTTCCGCCACTCTTTTCAATCGCCAAGTTTTTAATACAAATTGCTTGAACTGGAGCAAATCAATCCCAAGGACCATTTAAGTATTCGTCACATTTAAATGCTTAAATCTACAATGCGTTTATTATAAAGTATTTTGCATAGGTTACGATGTGAAACTTTCCTCTGTGTTTAAATGCCTATAAAGTTGTAGATGCACATTTGCATGTGCATATTATATTAAGTTTCATTACCGGTTCTAAAAGCTGACTTTACGTCTAATAACGGATGTGAGCGACTTTAATATGACCAGCTGTTGTGCGCTACTTCTGCGTAGAGAAAGAACGAAGTTATTAATAAATAAATACATTTCACCCGTAAAAGTAGATAGTATATATCATATAAAAGTAATCAATCTTCGTAGAGTCAATATCCTGATGATGCTCCGGTGTCGGAGCGAAGCGTGCGTCGAGTGGTTGTGGGTTTTTCGCGGAGTTTTGCTTGTATATTGGTCTGTTGTGATTTTGTACTATAGACTTCTGCAAAGTAACGCCTGATTCTATTAATTATATTAATTAATTTTAAACTGAATCTTTGCCGACATTCGAAATCATGAGTGTAATTATTTCCTGAACACGTAAAAAATGAATGTGGTCGTTTTTGAATTTCTGGAATGTTGTTTACATTTATAGTAAGATAATTTGTGCCTTAGATTTTTTTATTTATATTCCGGTTTCCAGACAAAGTTTTGCACATAATAAGTTAAATGTATGGCTCACAGCCAGGATTCGAACGCACAGTCTCAGATTTGACACTTTTCTCCAGGGACGAACTTTATAAGTTGCTGCCATGAGAAGGCGGTAAAAGACAAAGAGACCTAATATATATATAAAGTCATATTGTAGTATAACACATACTCAACCAATTATTATTATATTGTAAAAAAAAAACCTAATTCATATCCAACGCTATAACTAAATCCCATCATCTTTATGATGAACCTGGGAATTCTAAGTTCATCTTTTACTTCCATGTGACGTACTTTGAACTCAACGGACATAACGTTTTAGTTTAATTAAAGGACAAAACCATTTCTTTGTTACATGTTCCTTATATTAGACGAATAGTTTTCCCGGCAATATTAAATATTACAATAGACTGTAATAACTGGCAACCCCTCAGGACACTAATACATCGTGTGATTGACACTCGCTTCATACAATATTTAGAGGCAATAAGTGAGGTAGAGCCGCAATGGATTTTTCATTCTTGTCAAACAGCCAGGGTCGCCTGGCTTTATGTTCTCAAAGCTAAGGTTATGTTGTATTTCTTGGTGTTTACGGCACCTATAGACGAATGTAAACGTCGAGAGGAAAGCTGAATGTCAATTGTCACTTTGACCAAAAATTATCAGGCATAACGTGAAAACTTTAAAACTTTTTGGGTCAACCAGAGTTGAAAATGGATATTATATATTTATACCATTCTAGCTTACGGTCTCACCCACATTTATTAAAATACCAGTGCGATGATACATCCAGGTTTTAATATTTTTCTCCGCTCTTTTTTCATTGAAAGATTTTATATAAGGGCAAGCAAACAAACTCAGATATATATTAATTTAGTTAGAAATAATTATTATCCCAGTTACAATTTAAAACAGTTAGGTCTTGGGGAATGTGAAGCAAAGTGTTGGGGAATGTGAATTAGCATAAGTCCGTGTTTAGCAAACAAGCTGGCAGTGAATCAACTTGCTGTCTTATTACCGCGTATTTGACAGCTATGGAGATTTGGATCGTTAACGTTGTTCGAATCCAGGCACGATTCAAACAAGACAGAAATTGAATGCCTTTACGATAATCTAACATAGTATTTCTCAGACGGTAGGTACAATAATTATGAATAAGTCTATTTCACAATTTTAAAGAAAATTTGTTCTGCATCTTTCTGACTTATTGTATTTATAATGAGAGAGTAAAAACATTTTATTTTGACTGTTTTTTTTAATTATTTTATCAAGAGATCGATATGTGTAAAAAGATTTTTCATTATGAAATAGATGATTTAACAGAAAAAGAAATGTACTTAATGTCTTCTATCTTAAATTAATACACAAAATCGGCAATTGTTTTAAGGAAGTCCATATAGTTTAGAATTGTAATAGATCAGTTTGTTTGCAATTCCGCGAAAAAACCCTCAAACACTCGACGAACGCTTCGCCCAATACAGGAGCATCCTCAGGGTGTTGCCTCTAGGAAAAGCCCTCAATGAGTAAAAAGTCCCAATGAACGTCTTATAGAATTGTATAAATCAATAATTTATTCTGCAGTGTTGTGACCAGGGACCACAACTCATTTTTTTTACAAAAAACCGTAATTTAATCTCAAATCTATTTACCAATAAACACCAACCAATCAAATATATAACTTATATCACATCTATTTATATTCTAAAAATAAAATAAAAGGATTTTTTAATAAAATATAATAAAATAAAACCATTATCAAATATTACTAATACTTGATTTTGACATCGGTTAATAAAAGTCTCAAGACAACCTATAAAATCACCATATGCAATTTGAAATACAAAATTCAAGATAGAATGGTAAAATAACATTGACTATTTTATTACCTTTATGAAGTGTCCGGGTCTTACAGAGCCTTGTATGATTTCTCCTATTTATTCTATTATTTATGAGAAATGAATTTCCGTATTTCTATGGAAATTGAAATATTCTATTGGGCTATTGTAGTTTCTAGGTCTTTATTGTACACCGCCGTTTCATATAACGTTATCCAACGATCTAAAACAAATATGTAGCCAGTCTGTTTAGGAAATCCGTGATACAAATCTTCAATATATGCAGTTAAGCCTCTTTTACTAATGTAACTGACAGTGGCAACTCTGTATGACGGTTATAATATAGATTTGTCATTACTGAACTAGCTATTGATAAATATTTGTCGCTAGTAAGCTCATAATTAAATTATCCAACTTGATGAGCTTTCAACATTTTTTCGGCAGATCGATGAGATATCAAGTCTTTTTGTAGGTAAAGTTATCCTTCATTCTTCAATTCAAGGATTTTTCAGTGATTGAAATGTTATAACAAATATTTATAACGAAACATTGCCTAAATCTTAAAACCGTATCACTAGTCAAACGTTGTGACGTGTCTCGTCTTTCGTGTAGCGGACTATAATGCCATTGTAACAAATTCCTACGTCATCATCATCATCACCACCATCATCATCATCATCATCATCAGCCTACACTCATACACTGCTGAATATAGAGTGAGAGAACCGAGTGTGGTGCCTCTCCCAAGGAGGTCTCCCACGCTGCGTCTCGTGGTCTCCGCTCTAGAACTCGTCTACCCCAACGGTTCCGGTTCTTCGGCAGATATGACCAGCCCACTGGCACTTCAGCTTGCATATTTTAATCTACGTAATCCAAATAGCTAATTCGAAATAAATCCAGCTGAGTCATCAATGTCACTCAAAATTGATATAAAAACGGTCTCGTTTAAGCACTTAGCATAACAATAATGCTTCTATTACCACTGAATCATCAGTGCTATCTTAAAAGGCACCAATAGATAAGTTATCGCGATCAAAAGCCACTGCGCATTGTATTGCTAATCTGATTGTGAACGAAAGCAGTACAACTCCATCTGCGCGTGAGCAAGTTATAAGGGACCTTATATTTGTACTTAAACAAACCTCAAACCTAAAGGTTTTCTGGAAATAAAGCATTGTTCACGTGGCATCACATTCTCATTCAACTTAATTGTTAATTTATATTACATTATTGATTTTGTTATATTAAGTTATATATTTATATTACATTATTGACCAGGGCTTAGATCTCTAAAGATCTTCAAGAAAACAATGTAGCGTCATCTTAAAGGTTGGCATCGCACTTGCGAGCAACATTGTGAGTGTTTCTGAACGGCGGTAACATTTATTATCAAGAGAGCCTAAACAGTTTGCCCTTTTTAAAGCAAATTACAGGATAATGACATCGATATGTTTATAAACTAAGCATGCAGTACTTAATTTAAAAAAAAAGTCATATTGTTGAAACTTTTTCAATTTATGACTCAATTTATATTTCATATAAAGCTTTGTCACTTTTTAGCTGGCTCCATATTCTTTAACAATTCAGAAGGTTACGATGTTGGGTGATTAAAAGTATGTACATGCTGTGCTCATATTAATTATTGATTGTTTACTTTGCGGATAAATAGGCCTCCACAATAGAAGAACGAACGAAGGAAGAATCGCATTCGTCTTGATTCCATCAATCCTTGAATGTTTATTTATTCTAATTAATATTAATAATGATTATTAAGGTTTATTCTTGTAAATTACATATCTCTACTGATTTTCTTATATCGCATATTAGCCATACATGTTGTAATGTACAATCGCTCTTTCTAATCCCTTAAACCACTCAACCAAAACTGCCCACGCATAACCGAACTTACATGAAATTAAATGCAAAATGTCTTCTTTGAATGCCATATCAATACGAGTTTATTGCTAAAACACGATCTTATTTTATCAGATAACTTCAATTTCAAATAATGTAAAGCAGCTCTCAACTGAATGTGGAGAAATTTGATTTTGTGATAGCGAGCCGCACTATTTCTTGGCGAAGAGATAGTGGTGGCGAGAAACATCTTACGCCTAAAATTTGTTTAGCATTGCTAGACCATATAGCTAGTTAGTTAGTTAAATAGCTGTATGCCAAAATATGACGGTTTTATTTAGTTAAACATGTAATAAAATGTACTGAATTGCTAACACCTAATTATACACATAAATATAAAAAATCTACACGGTGCAAATAATAGGCATTATAACCATAAATCTCGTTTCCATAAAATTAAGTGTTCCATAAACGGGACGTCCACTAATGAACCTTATAAATATATAATAAAAAACAATGTATTATATAAGGGGTGTTAGCACGATATCCGGCACCCAGTCTCGATCATAAAATAAAGTTTACACTACATTATAAAGTTAGTGTGACGATAAACCGACAATGCGGACAACTTACGCTAATAAACATGTAACATCGATAAGGATTTCTCTCTTAGTGCCTGAATTTCGTATTTAAACGACCCAATTGAGGCAGTGGTCACCGCTAGCGGGTTCTAGAAAGTAATACGTGTGAGCACCATGTGTGTCGTGATGTATATGTATATGTATATGTATATGTATATGTATATGTATATGTATATGTATATGTATATGTATATGTATATGTATATGTATATGTATATGTATATGTATATGTATATGTATATGTATATGTATATGTATATGTATATGTATATGTATATGTATATGTATATGTATATGTATATGTATATGTATATGTATATGTATATGTATATGTATATATTCTAGTCATTTTTTGAAACAGTGGTTAAGTTCCGGCCTGTCGTGAATCAGTACGCCATTTCCTCAATTACCTTCATATTGCAAATTGAACATATATACAATGGCAAAATCAGCATAAAACATAAAACCGCATTGCCGCTACCGATAGTTGGTGATAAACGCTTAATCAATTTGCAAATAATACCACTGCATTACCACTCTGTGGTGACTTAGGTTATACGAAATTGGTGTAAGAAGCAAGCGTTGTCCACGAATAGTTTTTAAGCGATACTATTTTCCAGAAATTGTATCTGGAGTATCGCAACAAATCAATATTTAAGGAGACAACAAATTTGTTTCCTAAATTTGAATTTTTTTTTTAAATTAATTTTAAAAATTGAACACAACCGACTCGTAATTTCCTACTTTTCAAGATTCAAAATGGCGGATCATGCGCGCTATTCAACCTGCAACAATATTCTGCCTTTTGCCTTACACTAACACCTTACACGAATATTAATATAACATCGGGAGATACCAGCCTAGTTAGCTTTCGGAGCTTATATGATAGGTACTACTGCAACTGATAAAGATATATACTTTTATGAACGTATACATTTAAAACCCACACCGCAACAAACAGATAAGATCATTATACAAAGACTATATCGGAGATCAGACCATTACAGTCGCCAGCTTGATAGGTAGCCAATTTAATTTATTGTTTTTTTTATTAACAAGTTCCATTTACTTTAAGTTCACCCCGAGTACGTGACTTATACCATCCAATCGGCAATTGTTAGGTGATAATAATGAGTTATTGCTTCGTCTATTGATTGTACATTCTGCAATTCTCTAAGTGGCGCTCGCTACACTGTGATCTAACTGCGGAATTTCGCTTATTGATAGCGTTATTCCGACGTAATTAATGACCAATCTCAGCAGTGTGCATTAAGTTGCGTTCGAAACAGGCGAGATATAAAACGAAATATGGCGCATTTTACTTAATTGTTCTTTAGCCACTAAAGTACGCGATTAGTTTTGACCAAGAGAAAATTGTTTCTACTTATCACTAGTTGGAAGTAGTTGTTTCTACGAATCTTGGATTCATTTATTATAATATTTAAAAGCGATTATGTATATTCCAAGTAGAATTGATTATGGTTTAGTCTTGTCAACACATTTTAAAGTATAAAAATTGTTTTTATATATAAGTGGATAACATCAATTATTTCTTCACCTGCCTTTGTTTGAAACTAAAACAGTCTTTTGTCTCTGTACATTTACCATTATCATCTAGTCGATTTTTATGATATTAGTAAATTATTACAAACTTCTTAAACTTCTGTAATCTATGACAAATGTATACTACACGATGATTAATACAGATATTACAAATATAACAGCTTCGAAACAACCCCTAACCACAGCTTATGTTAAATACCGCGCCCCAGCTTAATTATACAGTCATAAAACAAATTGCTTCTAATAATAGATAAACCTAAACGATTCGTTTTGTATTGCGATGATTGTTTTAATACGGTTACTACTCACGCTACGGTTATAGTCGCTAAAATTGAACAATTAATATAAGAGTGTATACAAAAAATTCAGAAACTTAAAACTAGAATATTTTCCCGAGAAATAATCTGCAGTATTATTGCTTAAATCGAGATATTGTTCGCCTGCTACTTTAACATTTGGATGTTTTAACGGTCTAAACGTCAAAAACAACAAATAAATACAAGAAGTAATGGACGATATCAGGAATGATCAGGAAAAGGAAATTGTTTGCAGTAAGTATTTAATTAACAAATAATATAATTATCTATATCTCTACACTAACCAAAACCTGCGTTCTGCAATTTTTATTCACGTTTTTTGATCAATTAATTATCAATTCCTAACGATCGATTTCAACCAAACTATCAATGATCATTGCAGCTATTTTCATACAAAGCTTTTACATTAGTAGATCAGGAAGGCTAACAGCAATCGCGTTCTGTTTTATGGCACGTCAGATTTAACTAATCTGTTTAAACACTTGCATGTAGCTTAGTTACGCGTGTCTAATGCGTGGATATTACGTGAGTACCTATAACATAACTACTTATAAACTAGACTAGTCCTGTGGCTTCAAGCGCGCTTATAAAGAGACCATTCACTTGCCATTCCGTTATAAATACAAGTTATAAGCTATAAAGGTATATTCTATATTAACATTATGGATTCAATTTGTACCTAATGAACATTTAGAATTATTAATTTATATGGTTCACTATTTCGGATTTTCCTACACCAAAAATATAGATATATACTGTATCCGACTTATAGGACTTTTGAAGAGAAATATATTCATCATATATTACGTATGTGTAAACTAGTAGTTTCGTTAAATGTTAGATTTTTTTCTATATAAGCTATATTTTTGTAAAGTTTCACTGAAATCCATTCAGTACTTTTTATGTGAAAGATTGTGTAAAGATTGTGATTGTGTATTTGTAATATTAGTAGGACATAAAAACTTACGTACAAATTACTAGGTAAAATGTATAAAATGTTATTAAAAACCAAATTATATTAATTTCTTATTAGTATCAGTAAATTCTTATTTTTAGTTTCTTTGGTATTTTTAACATAAGCAAAAGTATAAATGACATTTTTCTTATAAATTATGTAATAAGCGATTATTAAAATAAGTGCATGTTGACATGTGTGTCATTCAAAGATTAAAACTACTGCTATATTTTTCAAACTCCAATGGGACGAATGTCCTGACCGAAACTCTATGAGAGTTACCTGTGTCTATAAAACTTAATTTTCTTAAAAGTAGTTCAAATTGATCGACACATACGGCCTCATATGTTTGGAATACTGCTTGCCTGTTCTAAGCGATCTCAATATCAGCAGAACAATTCAATATTCAGATACACATAACGAGGTACAGGTAAGAGGCGGTACGGATATTCAATTTATTTATATGGTGCGATCCACTTGGGTCTTTAGCATCGTATTTCCCTAAACTCGTGGGCAATAATGCTAGTTCAAACCGCTTCAAGCTTTGACTCTTGGCAAAATTATATTTCACTGGGAATGTATGTCAACTGCGCCACAGGTCTTGATGCGGTCGATTTCAATTTATCTAGAAGCAAATTAGCCAAGTCTTGCACATATTTAAGTTTCAACACGAAATAATATTTATAAATATTTAACAATGTCCTAAGTACTTTTGTATTGATAAACATAGCATCAAACATTAACATAAAGTCATTTTGCATCAGCGACTGAAGATTGGAACGAGAATTTAATGTAAAAACTGGCTTTAAATATTTATTTACGATCAGTTTATACAACGTTTGAATTAGTATTAATTTGGATTGTATGAAAGACGGGTATTAAGTGGGCTCGACCAGAGCTATTTGGTGTAGACGCCTAAACAAAGACAACGCGTGCATTTGTTCGATATTAATGAGGTGCTTGCGCTCAATCTATTATCTATTTGCTTTGTGGCTACTTGTTTTTCGGCAAACACAGTTGTTTTCAGATTTTTATTATAAACAGGAGACTCATCTAATGTTATCAACTCGGAAATACCTCTATTGGCAGCTGTTTCCCTAGACGTGGTCATTTAAATACATAGATGATCAAGAAGGATTTAATTTGGGATCGTTTGTCACCCGTTGCAGCTGCAGAAATATACAACCACGAATTTTTTTTAGAGTCAAAGGGAGAATACAGTCAATTCAGCTCTGGAAGTGGCAAGGAAGTTTTATTGGTCGACGTGCGTCTACAACAAATTCAAAAAGCTTTTGTTTTTGAAACGCGACGAATCGCTATATTGGCACGCTGCCTAACAAACCTTTTTGGCACTTGACACCTCAAGTTGCGGTTTACACGCTCGTTCCCATAACTTACGGATACGTGTCGAGACTCTATATAGATACACAAAATGTTCAGTACAATCTTAGTTAGGATTATATTAAACACCAAAAAGTAATTAATTAGCTATTTTGTAATGATTATAATTATATACATTTTTAAATTTATTTTTTGTTATGCTGTGTTTAAGTTACGATCGCATTTTTAACACTTAAAAAGGTTCCAGTTCTTTCAAACAATCCAGAGGGATCCATAGTTTCTATAATCTAGGTACTTTAATTAAGAAAAAGTCGCCTTTAAACGCGACACCACTTAATAATGTATAGAAAGGAAATTCTACGTTACCGGCGGGCTACTTCGGTGGATGTGAATTTTTTATGTGATGGGGGAACCCCCTTGAAAAACACCACACTCGAGGGAACTGGCTAATAAAGGCTTGGTGTTGACGAAGCTTCTTGAGGGTTTATATTGGATGTGGTACCCTTGGCTGTTATATATATTTACAAAGTGTTTTTTGTTTAGTTGGTCTATAATATTTCATTGATATTCCCATGAATCTTTAATCTAAACTCTTCAATCGCCATATTCGAACCTATATCTTGTTAGTAGAACAATAGCATCACGATCCAATCGTACCGCACCATCTCGATGGATGGAAATCTTTCACAGTTATTTTCTTTTACGAAGTAAACTGTGCCAAAACGACCTGCAATTCTGTAAAAAGAGAGCAAACAGTAGAGTTCATGGGCTGAGACTGTTGCCACTTAGATTACCCTTAAGCTCGTTTGCCTATAAATGAGGAAACTATAACCCAGTTACAAAGATTACTTCTGTCACTTTGTCTGTGAAGAAGTTGAAATCTAGTTTGAGTAGATTCTCTGTTCTTGACGGTGTAAGAGATTAGTATTCATTTAATATAAGACTTAATATTTGTATATCTAAGATATTGGTTAGTTATGGTAATGCCACATCCTTATTTCATAAATTACGGATCCACAAGCATCTGCTTGTTCTCAGGAGCAAACCCGCAGACCCGCCAATACGACGTCAAGACATAGCACATACAACTTTCAGTGGTAGGAACCACACAGGAGTATACATTAATAATTTCAGTTTTATTTCAGGTAATATTAATATTCTATTATACTGAACTCATATATACATTCTATATTTCTAAATTCTATACAAGTGTTATGCAAAGTTTGTAGTTGCTGCACTATTCATCTAATATGTTATCAATATATTAACAATAAATGTACGAACAGATCCTATATCAAATCTAATTATAATAAAAAACGACTATTATGCCATATCAGAAAGTTCATTAATGGAAATTAAGAGAAAAACACTGATTTCTTTTGGTAGCACACTTAATCCGATAGTTGCAATGCAGCCGTTCCAATATTGTAATGTTTTATACACCAGAGGTTATGGAAACTCGCAATAATATTTTAATTATTCAGAAAGAAGGTGTCGTTTAAAAATTGAAAGAAGTTTAGAGATCACAGCAGTACTAATTCTACTTTTCGCCACTGCCATTAAATAAACTCTGGTGTAGGTAGCCCGAGGCGTTTAATTTACGTGCGATATTATAGTTGAAAATTTTATGACTATTTGATTAGAGACTTTGCTTGTATAATTTCTATTTGGACTTACCAGAAAGACCTGTAATTTGTTAAGTGTCTGTCTAACCTGGCTGTCATATGGTTGTACCTTTATACTGGCACTAAACTTCAGCATAAGACGTGCTAATATTATTAACATTTTTGTAATTTGACAAGAATAAATTACATAAAATATTTAACATCTCGAACACTGTATCTGGAAATAAATGGGGTATAGAATCAAGAAGGGTTAAAATAAAAATTTCAATTTTACTTTGCTATAAAACGCGCTTACACAGTATTGCTTTGATTGGCAGGTCAAACAGGCACGTTAATCGCTCTTTGCGTCACAATCGTAAATAAGGAAATACTCCAGGCCTTGGTAACTGTCGGCTAGGTTTAGGACCTAGTTTCGATGGGGTTAAGTCGTCAACTTTGCATACGTTGCAAACCTATCTGTGTCTAATAAAAGTTAAGCAAAATTATTAATAAGCTATACTTCCTGTTTACTCTTATTATAAAAGCCCGGTAAACTAATGTTTCATCTCGTTCTGACATATCGTCATAGCGATGAAAAATGAGACTGAAATTTATTGGGCTAAAAATTTAGTGATAGCAAACCACATTACGTCATCAAACAAAGAGATGAGATTGGATAGATAATTTGTTCTTAAATTAAATCCTTAATTAAATGCTGGTTGCACGCCACGTATGCAATTATTACTTGGTCCTGCAATTATTTTTGAAATATAGAATAATTCAGACAGCAATCTTCGCTCCCTTAAATACAATATGTATCAAAACGAATAATCTAATATTTGATAGCGTTCACGTCTGAATTTGATGACATACACGTCTGTTCATATTAATTTATTTCTTTTTATTATATAACTAGCGGATCCGGCAAATGTTGTTTTGCCATATGTGATTTCTAGCAATTTTTTAGTTCAATAAAAATAATTATCAGCTTTAAGTGTGCTTAATATGTTTATAATCGAAAGCGTTTTAAACAATAAAAGTATGCTTTATTTAGGTTAGTAAATTAATCTTTATAACACGTTTGTCGGTTTAGCATAGCAGTGCCATCTATTGATTATTTACTCAAATTGTGACTGTCAATTAATTATAGACAAATTTTATTAGAGATTTATATATATATTAAGATAATTAAGACTGCGTAAATAATTAACACTACATATAAAATAGTAAGTATAAAGTAGTTAATCATATAATAGTTAGAAATACTCATTAGTTTTAGCCACTATGGAAATCACTATTATTATTCTAAGAAATCTGGATTGTGACAAATATCTTAAAAAGGGTTTCTTAGTTATGTATTTAAACTCAATGTATTAATGCTATTTAATAACTATAATACAAATTCAACTTTATGTATAATGGCATTTGATTCCTCCGATAGTGTATAAAAAAAGCCAAAATACCCCCGAATGTTAACGAAGGTTGGAATAAAAAATAGCCTTTAATACCGCGAATAAAGATTGATGAGAAATCAATCGGAACATGTCTCGTAGATAAAGGAAAGGTCCGCACAATCAATTTTAATCTGAGACTGGTGTAGCTGTCCCTTTTTCACGTATATACAGGCACTGAGGTGTGAAAAAGACGGGGATATCAATAAGGACTGTATCAGTTTTGATGTAGGTGCCATTACGATGACGTCAGCCTACTTTCGGAATTAAACCTAAAGAAGATTGAACGCTATAAGACAATGATGTAGCGAAAACAATAATTAATTAAAGGCTTTTATGGATTTCTACTACTATATAAGAATTTGTCATAAAAATATAAATAGCCCTTCGTAAAACATAAAGATTTTTAATTTAATAAAATCAATGTTAAGTTATCTAAATCATCATTATTTCAGACTCGACACGCTCTTTTGTTAATAGAAGCTGATGCGTTGCCGGCCTTTAAACAATAATACTGTTGACCCTAATTTGAATTGATCTGATGGCGTTTTGTTGTTATTTTGAGCAATTACGCTTTTTTGTATTTGCTGTTATTGTTGCTTAAAAAATCGACCGAATTAGTAATAAATGTAATTGGTAATCGCAGTCTAAGTAAAAATAAATATAATCATAGATTTAACACAATCTAAACAATGATTTTTAACTATAGCTCCTCAACTTCGAAATTCCGGCTATAGAACCGTTGACTACTTTGTATTTAGATGTCAAATAGAAACTTATGACATCAAATCTCACATGAAAACTTATGACTTCAAATTATATATTTACGAACGATAAGAGCCTCATAGGATCTTACCACTTTGATCTATTTGTGTATCATTACAAATACATGTAATTGGTAATCGCAGTCTAAGTAAAAATAAATATAATCATAGATTTAACACAATGTAAACAATGATTTTTAACTATAGTTCCTCAACTTCGAAATTCCGGCTATAGAACCGTTGACTACTTTGTATTTAGATGTCAAATAGTTTGAAACTTATGACTTCAAATCTCACATGAAAACTTATGACTTCAAATTATATATTTACGAACGATAAGAGCCTCATAGGATCTTACCACTTTGATCTATTTGTGTATCATTACAAATACATACGCTGTATTCTCTATATAAACCAGGATGATACGAATAAAAATAATACCTTCTTCATATAACGCAGCACAAAAATATACATCGTTATTTCTTATTTCACTTTTATGTGAAACTGAAGGTGTTAACTGGCTTTTAAGTACTCAAATGTGTGTCCCAAAGTGTAACAATAACAATAATTCTCAGAGTGCCGCAAACCTGTTGTCTCATTAACAACACCAAATCTCGAAGGAACTTAAAGATTTAATTTGACGATTTATTTGTGTTCATCATTAAGTGCTTGCAAAGAGTAGATAATCAGATATGACTTGATTCCAAAGGAATACATTTCTTAATTTAACTGAAATAGTAATGCGATTATATATACAATAATGTATGCTATAATATGTGGTAATTTTGATATGTTTCGTACCACACGAGTGAGGATCTGCTTCTGATTACCGATAAGAATGTAATTAATAAAACAGATATACAGTTTGAGACAGTCATTATTACTATAGGTTTGTACATGCAATTATTTTGTTGGAGGCTCACCTGATGTTAATTACAGCCATTGACGCTCTCGTTGCTATAGTGCCAGTGCATTGCTGACTAAGTAGTGGTATGGTCCTTGAAGTATCCTCATTACGTGAGGAAAATATTTATTCAAAAAAGTGAAGGACACTTTATGTGCACTATTTTTTAATATAATTAAGTATGATCCGCACGCTATGATAGCGATAGCGATATGAGGTTCAAAAGCGGCAAGCAAAACTCACAACCTTCGACGTACGTTTCCCCCCAACACCGGAGCATCCTCAGGAAGGTGCCTCTTGGAACAGCGCTCGATGAGTCTCATCGAACTGAACGGAGTATTGCTTGTCGATGGTTCTATTACGGTTTTGTACTATGGGGTTCCGCAAAGTAATACCTGATTCTATCAATTATAGAGATATGATGGTATCTATATCTGGTATGCATGATATATGGTGATACAATGGTAAGTATATTTACGTCTAAAGTCATTTTGATACGCCTTAAACATCTGTTAATACCAAGAGTCAACTAAAATTGAACTTCCAAGGAAAAAGCTTCACGCTAGACTGAACAAGACTTATACATATTTACGCGTCATTTATTTGAACGCTTTAAGCATCCATTTATTTTAGTCTATGGCATCAGACAAAATGTGTCGTTGATTGACGTTTTTAATTAACGAATAACATTGGTAACAAGGTTTAAAGACTTTTAAGTTGGTGAATGATCGATGGACGCGTAAACACAGATTTGGGTGTGTCCATATATGGTTGTGTAATTTATACATTTTTTGATATTTTTGCGAGCTCTGCGGGAGGCGGTACGAAGGATAAAAATCGATGATTTACAAACACAAAAATAATACTTTAGCTACAGTCATTTTTTTCTTCTTCTTTTTCAAGCACTTGTTCAAGGCTCCCATTAATATACACAGCAGGACTTTATTAACTTTTACTTTTTAACGAATAAATGAAATAGGATAAATATAATTTTAAACCTAGTTATCTGATTGTCATAGGGCTAAGTTATAAATAGATCCAAAGATAACCTGTCAGACGTAGTCGCACTTAACAAGTTTTTTGTATATATTTGTTTTGGCCGATACCGACAAATACGTACAAGCTAAACACTGTATATGCTAATACAACGGAAGACGTGTTCAAATACATAAACCCGATAGTTGTATTATTTTAATTTCCTCATACATATTTAGTGGACGCGTGACTCACGAATGCATTATCTTATTTTTTCGTTGCTAATGAATTAAAGTGGATATTGAAGTATATTAAATCGTTGCTTAAATAAGAAAAAAAAAATTATATATTTAACATATGTCTACTAATGAAAACGGAAGCGTATTTCACGTTAAGCGCTTGTGTTGATATCGTCGTCTACAGACTATACAAAATATATTTGCTTACTTAAAATTTTATTTTATTTAGGGTTGCAAAAGTTCGTTATATTTGGAATATATAAAATTCATTGTTGTACAGAATTGTAATAGATATCAAACTGAAAACTTCTTAATATCCCGCCTAAATCGTGCTTAGAATTCACCTACAGAACAATTAGCGTTATTTCAAATTGTTCATGAACACACCGTTACAAGACCAACTATCCCACCGCTTACTATCGGAATCAAAAGCGTATAATATAAAGATTAAAAGTTAAAAAATGACTCAATATAATTTGCATTTGTAATGTATTGTTAATGTTAAGACCGGATCAACCAATCTTTGAATAACATGTTTGTATGGTGAATGTAGTGTTTTTGATAATGCATTTAACATTAGATAAGCGTCTATTATAAGAATACTGGAACTTGGATTGTGTCTGTATATGAAAAGATACTTTTATTAATATATAATTATAGTATACTGAAGAACTCTTCTGTCTCCTTTCATCACAAGGTTTCATCACAGAAAGAGGCAATATTGATATAGAAATTGCACGATTTCAAAATTATAATTCTGAACCTACATTTTGAACATAGAGTTTATTAATTAGGTGAAAATGTTTCCGAAATCCTTGTACCATTGTTTCACTTAGTAGACATTACAGACCTCACGCGTAAGCCCACAAATTGTAGTCAATTCGTTACGCGTTATAATTTCCCATTTAACACTCAAAAATCATAATGGCTGTGAAAAAAAATCAAAAGCGGTGTTAAGCAAAAACGGAAACGATTCCAAATGTAACTGCGGTCTATTAAACGTTAACACGCCCAGAAATCTATTGTTATATCGGCTTTGTGACACCGACAAAGTTATTAACTAGTCTCAAAAACTACCTGACGGTAATGGGCCGGCGTTGTACGATTATATTTTGAAGTCACTTGACGACCCGGTTCGAGCAATGGTCGAACAGTTGCAATCAAGTGAACATATGTGGAGAATATGGTTGGCATATGAAAATGTGTACCCATAAGACGATAAGCTATAAATGAAATGTTTCTAATATATTTTTATTTATGAAACATCTGATGTTAAAGGCGCATAATCACACATGAGAGGTCGCGCTGGTGCGCTGCCGGCCTCACGTGTCGGTACGCACTTTTCTTGAAGGTTCCTAAGTCCTAGTATAGGTTCGGATATATCTATTGACAACATAACCCTGATAGACCAATATGAAAGCAATACTAGGAGAAAAAATCCACATCCACTCGACGTACGTTTGGCTCCGACACCGGAGCATGCTCAGAAAGTTGCCACTTCGAACAGGGCTCAATGATGTTCATCGCGGAGTATTGCTTACATATTGGTCTATTAGGGTTTTGTACTATGGACTTCCGCAAGGTGACGCCTGATTCTATTAATTATTGACAACATATTCCACATAGTTGGTGTTTTTGGGTGGCCAACTGCATTTGTTTTAGTATGAGATTTAACAAATATTCTGTAAGTTCTTGAATACTTATCGTAAACCTGAGAAAATTCACTGAAACGCCTGATCTTACCCTTAGGGGTTCGTCTATTAACTCAAGCCCTTTGGTTTAAATAACCCGTTTATATAAAATGGTCTGTATTTTCGAAATAACAATAATGAGATAACGCTATTTGAATTCTAAGTTATACAGTCGGCTGCTCACAAATTACAAAATCCTATTTTGGATATTTATAAGATAAGTCATTCTTTACTTAATTCTTTATCCGTATCACCTCGATGTCCGCCGTTCCACAACTGAGCGCTTCAGAAGGCACTTTCTGCCGCGCACCACCGCTATGTGGAACCAGCTGCCAAAAGAGGTATTTCCGAACAATTACGACATAGGGACCTTCAAAAAAAGAGCGTATAAACATCTTAGAGGCCGACAACGTACTGGCGACCCTCTGGCTTCGCGTGTGTCCATGGGCGACGGTGTCGCTTTGCATCAGGTGAGCCTCCTGCTCGTTTGCCCCCTGTTTTATATAAAAAAAAAAACTTTTATGTTTATAATTATTTTTGCGTTTATTCACAATGAGATTTTTATAAACAGCTCTGAGCTGTTAGCAAACTAAATCCGTCTAGGTTTACACGAATACTACATTAACGAAAACGAAGCTGAGAGTTCGTAAAGTACACTATTTTCACCGCAAAACCAAATAATAATATGTTTATTTCAGAAGATAAAGAAATCAGAAGAATGTTACTACAGTTTTAGGAGTATTTTTTAATTAATTATTTGACAAGAGAAATGTATAATAACATATTCTAAAATAAGCTGAAACTATGTCAACACTTAAACTATCCTATCACTATTTTTTATATAATAACTTCAATCGATTCACTGAGTTCCTATGTTGATTTATATGTTGCAATAATAATTATAAAGAATCGACTGCCTTTATTCTTTGGAGTATCGCTGGATTCGACTGAAGTTTCATCCAGGTATTCGTCATAGGATACGTGTGTTATACAACTTAGTTTTCGAATAAGCTTTGTATCTAACTCAATCAGTTTCGCAAACTCATTAATACATTAAACACACGTTAAGACAGGGTAACAATCTTTATTTACATAATCCTATACAAACATTGAGTAATTTGATTCTTGGCTTTTATTATACACTGGTAGACCGCTTCGTTGTCCAGCTATAAGCTTGGTTTCCAGGCGATGCGTGACTGCGATCAAGAATAAATTCTATTCCAAGACTTATGATCGTTAGAACTCGCTTTTCGAGACCTTTTAATTTTTAACATAATAAAACTAACACCACATGATATGTACATTAAAAAACCTACAAAATTATTTTAATGTAAATCATATATATATAATAGTTATAAAAATCGATTGTAAATTTAATGGTAACTGTAAACATGTTCCCTTTCTAGTACAGTAACTCTTATAGTGTATAATTAAGTATCTTAATAATTATCTTACTAATTTTGAAGTTTGTTAGCCTGGATGGATGGATTTGTAGACGCCAGCTTAAACCCGTCACTAATTCTTTAGTGCCAGAGACTTACTGTTTACTTAGGTTAATTTAGGCCGCAGGAATTATCTAGTGTAAATTTTAATTCATTAAATACTTATATAAATTAAATACTTATATTCTTGCAAATTATTTATTAAATAATTTAAACACTAAATTACATTATTTTCCAATGCACAAATGACGCAAACAATTCTCTTATATGTATATTCCCTGTTTAGGGGTTTGTACCTGTTACATTTACGACCTAAAGGGTTGCTGATCGATATTTGTGGAATTTGAGCTACACAATTTAGCACCACCCTTATTTTATTGCCAGCTGTTGCATACTAAGCCATATTTAAAGGAAACAAAACTATACAAGAGTTTTCGATATGTTGACTAAAAAGACGAAGAAAGAAGAATTTAACCGGCAAACAAATAGCGAAAATTTCAACTGAGTAACTTTAACGGTTCATGAGATGATGTACACATTCGGACCAACCAGTGACACAATAGTCAACTAAAATCTGTATATTTTTCATATAAATATTATAAAGCTTAAGTGTTCGTATAGGTGAATCTCAGACCTAATTCTCAAAACAATTGGTCTGAATAGATTTATCGATGAAGCCCTATAAATCTCGAGTCTTTAACGCGTATATTAATTAGTACGAGAAATAAAATAGCAATTCCAAAATCAAACTTAGACTAGAACGAATCTCATATGCTAACATTTAAAACAAATGCAGTGAAACAACAAAATTATACGTATAAATAGGATCTAGCCTCGCCTACAGAATATAACGTCCTGGTTTAATAGGCTGTCTAGATGAACTGTAGTAAAATCGGTGATTAATATTGTAAGCTACAAGAAGTAATATCTCATAAGTCGGAGACACATCCGTCACGTTCTTCACGAACTCGGCGGTCTTGGTCAAAGATTAATGCGCAGATGTAATTTGTGGAATATCAGGAGACATTTTAGTTGATTTGCTATTTACGTGATACGTGAACTAACATAGTTAAACACATACTTACATGTAAAGCCGTATTGGTTTATTTGAAACGTGCAATTTTCTATCCTCGTGGGTTCTGTTACATACTGGTTTTATGCATGTATTGCTGAACCCTGAAATTATTGCCGATCAGCAATATACGCCTATATATTCCATTAATTATATTTTGGTCTGGTCTCTATTCAAACTCGTGACGCGGAATTTCTGTCAGTGTATATAAAAGTAATCAGTGGTAAAAGTAGTGATAATTAATTAATGTAATTATAATTATAAAAATATAATACAATACTTAGGTGGAATTTTTTTTAAAGTACAAACTGTCAGTGTGCGATTTAACACTTTCTCGTTCGATGGAGGTATGTCTGAGACCAAAAAAGATCCCTGTGTCAGCTGGTGGCTGATCACCTACCTGCCTATTAATCAAGAATTCATCATGAAATAGATGCTGATCTCTGATGCCCCGAGCACGTGATTGTCCCGACAATGATTTTAAATAAAGAAATTGTAATGTATAATCCATGCATATTAGACGCTGGGTGCTAGATCTACTTATTCTTTGGAACACTTCACTTTGAAATAGACGGCGCGTGCGCACTATCCCAATCATAATTTCTAATGCGTACGTCTGTTTTTTAAACACAATGAGCTCGTGATATCTTTCGGTTACGTCTGGCGCTTGCTTTTTACTGAATTTGTAATTAGAAACGTGATATCGTTAAAAATTTATAGCTTTGACTGATAATCATCAGGAATCATCATGCCGTTTTTGATAAGAGCATAGAGTTTGTCTGCCACAACTAATTCTTATATACTTATCCACGACGATTTATATCTTAATACAGTGAAGTAAATTTCTATCTCTTGCTCAATACAGAGTAAAGCTCTATCTCTCCCTACGTAGTAGACACACCTGCTGCCCATGGGCAGACGCAGTCAAATGACAAAAGCCGCCATCGACATTAGAGAAGAAACTTCATAAATGATAGAGGGCTCGACTTCAATATGAACTTGGTCTACCACCATCTAGAGACTGCGAAGCCAGCCTTGACGAGACGCAGATATATTTCCCAGCGGATACTTCTGGGGCTTTATAACAGCGTAGGATTAACAATGCTTAAATTCATTATATAAGTGCCTAACTTGATCAGTGAATATCACATCTCAACG
This sequence comes from Pontia daplidice, assembly GCA_963693355.1. Lineage (NCBI taxonomy): Eukaryota > Metazoa > Arthropoda > Insecta > Lepidoptera > Pieridae > Pontia > Pontia daplidice. The sequence continues at coordinate 2,360,122 of CAVNZL010000024.1, read as the reverse complement.
TTAATAAACAAAGCGTCACGCCCTCACTAAACGATCTCGTTAATTGTTGATTTGAATAAAGTACTCATGCGGGCGTTTTTGATTGAACTTTTCATAATTAATCTCCGTACAATTTGGAGACTTACCGGCCTTCACAGAGGGATAAATAAAATAAGCAGAATTATATTATTTTATTCATTAAAGGACATTAACGAAGGAGGCGATAACACAATTCGACTGTTTCTGGACCGATTGTGATGATATATATTAATGTATGTATCCCGAATATTTATTTTTTTGTTAAATTAAAAAAAAACGTCATAGAAAATATTAAGTTTGAGAAGTTATTTAATAATTAAATTTGCTTTCTTAACCGCAAATTTAACTTGAGTAATTAGGAAAGATATTGGAATGTAGTTTTTTTCTACAGTACAAGAGGTAATTTTTAATTGAAATTTAAATTTATTGGAAGTATGTGCGAGTTACATCGACCTCATTTGCCATACATGTGATGTCATTTTTCAATTAATAAATAAAAATATTAGTTGATCGTAGACGGGTAAAAATTTTGGGTTGTATGTATTTTTGTATGCTGTATCATAGAAAAATAAAAAATAAAAAAAATATCGACATAGATAGAAAAAAAATTAGGGGTGGCCTTAACTTTTAGGGGGATGAAAAATAGATGTTAGCTGATTCTCAGTCCTACTCAATACGCTCACAAAGTTTCATAAGAATCGGTCAAGCCGTTTCGGAAAAGTATGGGAACGAAAACTGTGACACGAGAATTTTATATATAAGACTTAACTACACCATTTGTATCCCTCAGTTTTACCGCCCAAATATTCCTTATCTTTACACTATGTGAATTAATCTAACCTTATATTTTTCTAAGCACAATATCTTTAATCCTCGGAATCCAATTAAAATATAAATAATCCTTAGATTTGATCGGGCGGCATCTGAACATTCGATCCCATATATTACAACAACGAAAACAACTCACGTAAGATATAAGATAACCGATTAAAGTCTGTAAATCAATTTAAAACTCAGACATACACTGCTAGACATGAAAATATATTTAAAATCAATGTGTAATTGGCAAAGATTGTTAAAATCATTGAAATAATCGCCAAAGACTAACCATATTTCATGAGATTTGTCATGAAGCGTGATAGACAGTTAGAATAAACAAATATTAAAATTCAATTCAATTCTCATACAACAAGCAATGTTTTGCAAATAATGGTATGGAATCTTTTATAAGTCCGACTTGCAAATCAGAGGGTTTTGACACATTACTTGTAAATTCATTGTTAATAAGTTCCTAATGGTCTTGTTAAAACGAATAAAGTGTATAATTAATAGAATGAGGCGTCACCTTGCGGAAGTCCATAGTACAAAATCCCAGTAGACCAATATACAAGCAATACTCCGCGAAAAACCCACAACCACTCGACGCACGCTTCTGCGAACGCTGTTCGTAGAGGCAATATCCTGATGATGCTCCGGTGTCGGAGCGAAACGAAATTGGTCTGCTGGGATTTTGTAATGACTATAAACAAAGATTGAGTTCCAGGTTTAATAAAACTTAAAGCTTTATAATCGTAATGCCTTTCCAATCTCTAACAATACCTGACAGTACCGTTTCCATATCCTCTATATCTTTGATAACAATTAAATGGCGATCTCACTTTACTCTCAGCGTAATTGGAACGTCATGGAGTCGATATATATCTAGATTGGAATCGACTCCAACGACGATTCGGTTAGCTGTTACAATTTTCAATATAACTTTAGACGTCAGTGACAAGTCTTGAGAAATTTTGAAGTTTACATTCCGAATATTGAAATTAACGCTAATAGTCAGTTGACCTGATAAAATAGAGACAGAAATTTTCAGTTTACGGATAGATAACAAATTTTAATATAATATTGTCGTTTATTGACATTACTATTACTAATTTAAAGAAAAATACTTTATTAACGGATTAAGCTATGAATTAAAAACAAAAGAAATATATTTTACATTGTTCCATTAGGTAGACTACCGTGACCGCGCACACTTTAAAGTACGCGAAACGTCGGGAAAATTTAAAATAATGTAAAATATATTTGAATTTGGAAAAATACGAAGCTTGATACGTTAATAAAGTGTTTTTTTTTTTAATTGTCATATATTTTGTTATGTCGATATTACGGGTAATATCGATTTTAAAGTATAATTTATTTTTAAAGTAAACTATAATAAAACTTATAAAGTACTTATCATAAAACGAAGAACCACATAGTGAACATAAAAACTTTATTTGCGGCTTCCGATCGGATGAGGATACAAGTTTGCGAAATATATTTAAATCATAAGTTTCCTTAATTTTTATCAAAGAAAGTTATAATTTGTGTGATTAATGTGGTATGTGTGGATTAATGTGGCTAAACAATCCTTTCTATTGTTTATAGTTTTACGGCCTCATAAAATATGTACTATAAGCCTCGATTAGTTACAATAATGTAATGTTTATAAACGAATAAGTAATGGCTGATATGAAATACCTTGTACATTCGCTACTTAGTGTATCAATTCTTAGGACAGGACACATTTTAGAAACGGTTGGTTATACAACAAATAAATTTATATTTTGTTTATTCTCATAGGTGGCGTAAATACGAATGAATATACGAAGAGTTGCTGTTTATCTGTCCCATAATATCTCTATTTAATTAAACAAGAGAAACCTGATGACATTCTAAAATTGAATCCTTCTAAATCTAATCCCAAGATCGGTTGACACAAATCTTCTAATCGATTCATCGCTATTTCTATCGATAAAAAGCAACAATAGTTCTCGGATTAAGAACGATAATAATCGAATTTTATCAAATAAATCGTAATGGTAAATTGGGTACTTTGTTGAAACGTTGGTTGAGATCGATGATAAAGGGTTGGATTTCAATGCTGGATATAATTTTAATGGCTTAGTTTTCATATAGCAATTTAAAATTTCAATAGATATATTTTTAATATAGCTAATATTTTCCTTATTATTTGTTAATTTCAAACGTACTATCTTAGATAGATAATTTGTTCTGTAGTTTTTAATTATTTCAATACACAACATTACAAAGTGCTTACTTATTTTACAATTAAAAAAATAGCACCTTATATAGATAACCAATTAGAATAATAATTTTATTATATATTAATTATTCCACCTGAGATTGTCTATCAATTTTTCTATAAAACAGGGGGCAAACGAGCAGGAGGCTCACCTGATGTAAAGTGATACCGCCGCCCATGGACACTCGCGATGCAAGAGGGCTCAACAGTGCGTTGGCGGCCTCTAAGGTGCTTATACGCTCTTTTGGCAGCTGGTTCCACATAGCGGTGGTGCGCGGCTGAAAGAAAATAGAATCCATAGACAATTACGACACATATAATGACATAGATAAACTATTATTTTATAACAAAGCATCGTTGGAACACGCTATTCAAATATCGCTGATTAGAATTGAAATAATGATCGTTGATGTATGGATCGTTAAGGTAATTGTGAATAATAATAATGTAGTGTTAAATAAATGCGGCCTTATCGCTAACATGCGATCTCTTCCAACGCCAGAGAAAATACGCAAAAGGTGCGAATTACTTCTTAATATTAATCTTTACATAAACCTTTTTGCGCTATGAACTGTTAAATACTCGTAGTACTGAATAGACAGTTGAAATATGTTTCTATTGCAATAGAAAAGAGATAAGAAAAATTGTAGCCATTTCAACGTTTGAGACATAAATAGACAAGAAATATATTCTGATATAATACAGCTATTCATATTGCGGCCTTTGCTTCTGCAAATAGTACGTTTCTATAAGTTACATTACAATTTTTACCAACTTTTATCATGTATGCTCACAATAAATATATGAAATAAAATAGCCAATTTAATTATTCCCTATACCTGCAATAATTAAAAAAATTACGAATTCATTCGGTAGTGCGTATTTCGTTATTGGAAAAAAATGTTACATTTCAAAACTAGTTTGACTTGCGACTCAATGATTTTATCACGAGGCCTGTTGAAGAACGCAGTTATTTCATTCTTCATCGCTCTTTAAAGACGAGAAGTCCAATAGGACGCCATTTGTGACTAAAAGTAGGGTTGAAACACCCCTCTTGCTCGCACCTATTAATACCTGTGTAGTGAAGAGTGCAGATTAAAAAAAGTAATTGGACTTGAATCTATATAGATGTCAAAGGTGGCTCTATTAAGGGGAGAAAATTAACTATTTTGAGTGCTTTGTTGCAATAGTTCTCTTTTACTGTTGATTCTATATTATGATTATTTGAAATATGCCAATTATTTATCGTCTAATATTATAAAATAGAGGACAAACTGGGAGGAGTTCACCGCCCATGGACAATCAAAACACTAGAGATACATAGAGTTTCTAGAAAATTGCACGAAAACAATTGCATTTTATTTGGAAACACATCAACTGTGAACCTTTGCACTAACTACCATCATGAAGATACAGCCTCAGACAGATAGACAGTTAGAGCAGTCACAGTAAGGTTCCTGTTTTAATACTTTGGACGGAAACCTAAAAATAGTAAAGAAATATATAGTATACAAATATAAATGTATAATAATATATCATAAATATAAGTATGTATCTTAATTCCTAAGACCTTAGGAATTGAGATACTACTATTACAGTTTTTATTAATTTATTTATCTCAATAGTACGTAGAATCATGCCGTCGTAAAATAAGCATTCAAATAACAATACGAGGATATTATTTGCATATGCATTACGACCCGAATCGAACTGACCCCTGTTGCAATAGGCCCAATTACGAATATTCAATACGTGTTTTGATTTCTATTTTATTCATTTATTAGTATATAGTATTTTACTATACATATATAGTATTTTATGAAAAGAAAGTTTGATATACAAGGACGCTGTGTATACTATAAAATGCGACGTCTGAGTGTATTCTGCATTATTTCAAACGTCACAAAAATTTAAGCGTTATCATTCGTATATCAAAAACACTAGCAGAGAGTTCTGTCACTTGGAATAGCTCCACATTGATAGCATAATTGTAATTTCCAACACTCACCAATGGACTAAGCAGAAATCTGCTCTGAATCAACCTTTGAACCCCCGGTTGATAATTAACCAACCGAACAATACCTATTGTAAGTATTTATGCTAATAATAGGCTGAACTGACCTTTACTTCGAAGAACATATGAAAGGGCAGGATATGAATATAAGTAGAAAACGCTGCGTTGGTAAAAAAAAATCATTTGTTTTTAATTACCATTTAATAAAAAAACATTTGTCAGACACCAAAAGAAACTACTGTGGTGTTTAACTTTGCACCTGCCGAGTCATACCGCGATACATTGTGTTAGCAAAATTAATTAATAAACAATAATATTTACTAAAAACGATTAAAACGTAATAATAATAATTATGTGCGAATAATAATAGACATGGATATTAACACTTAGCACACTAAGTTGATTTAAAGTATACAAGTTGATTTAAAGAGTCAAGCAATCACATTCCAGATTATTCAAAAAAACATTTTAAGGTCTTTCTTACAATTCTCCGGTGTCAGGCTATGATTTTGGGGCAAACAGAAAAATGCAATGGGAAAATCAGTTTATTACATGTTTTTGATGGTCAGCAGTTATGTTATATTTATTAGATGCTCGACCTGTTAAAATGCAACTATATAAATTAGTATATACACACATATATATACATACATACATATAAATTAGTAACAAAAGAAAAACGCTAATATTACTGAAATAATATTATTTTAGGTATATACCATATATCTATTTTTAGAGACAATTTAATATCAGCGATACGATAAATTACATTGAAAACTTCGTTGAACGAATGACCTAAATGTAGAAACAAAGTTCTAATGATAGCCCTTATTAACAAAACAACTCTAATGTAACTTGTATCGGAAAGTGGAGCATTGTTCAACTTTTCCTTGAATTCGATTGATTATTGTGTTCTAAACTCATTGATATCCGCGACTTAGGGTATTTAGAATACGAAATATGTTATCAATATTATGGTAAAGATTATATAAAAATAAATAGTATATAATATAATTTATTGTGATGTGCATAAAACTATTTCCTATAACCATGGTTTGTCGTCTTGAATTTATAATGATCGCCAGGATAAGAATCAGACAACAAAACAATTGAAAAACAGCGAATCCCTAATAGACCAATATGTAAAGGAATACTCCGCGACAAAATCCACAAGCACTCGACGTACGTTTCGCCCCGACACCGAAGCATCCTCAGGATTGCCTCTTCGAATAGCACTGGATCAGTAGACTCATGGATTTTGTCGCGGAGCTTTACATATTGGTCTATTAGGGTTTTGTACTATAATGATTCTATTGTTTTTAATTATATGAAAAACAACGTTTTTAGTACATCAATAGTATTAAATGTGACACAAATTGATACGATGATGTCATCGCTTAATCTCGAATTATGTCGGTGGCATGTCGGTCAATGCAAACGAGGAGGACACTAAGAGAAGTATCGACTGTCGGATCGACAAGTATTTTAGGCGTCGGTGCTAGGTCGAACGCAATGGAATTTGCTTGCTATTTGATCTCGAAGTCGGTGAAGTCGGTGCCGGGCCAGGTCAGCCATTGTTTATAAGGTTTATCTATATATGAAATATATCAATAATAAAAAAGTACACAAACGTTACATTAAATTACGACTGTTATGTTAATATGATTACTGTTTAGTAATTCTAGTATATACGCAGGATTGAAACGACAGATAATTTATAAATGAGTAACTAATATTGGATTACATTTATGAATTATTAATTACTCGCTGATTTATCGCCTGGATATTTATAATAATATTAAGTATTTAACGCAGTCATAGGAAATGGTGAAAAATGGTGAAAACATTATTTTTCATTCGCTGGTAGAATGCCTCTGTAACCTCTGTAGCCTCTGTAACGAAGGTGAACACTAAACCATGGTTTAATGGGTACTGCTCACTTGGTTCTCGGTACAAATCTGAATGTGTTCAGTCCCACATATCCCCAAGCACTAATATATGTCCGCCTCGGTGACACAAAAACAAATAAATAAACTAAAACTCGTCAAAGGTATAAATTTCAGTAGTTTATTCTATAATCAAAATATGGCCAATACTCGATTAATAATCTCTATTAGGACACCAGAAACAGCAACTAATTCACTATATCCATTCATTTCGTTATGAATACGACCATTAATTATTAATTCCAATGCCTGTTTCCTGAATGAAAAGCGCAAATAAATTGGCTTTAATTTAAATTTATTACTTAATAGATGTTTGGAATAAAATCTCTCACTATACATAAGTCCATTGAAATCGTATATTGGTCAATTATATTTTATATTGACTATTTAAACCAAAAGGTATTGTAGCTTAATAATGATAAGAATTAAGTATACTTTGATAGTCGGTGGCATTGTAGATTCGTGTTAAATTTTGGCAAAATAAAAATAGCACATTCAAAAAAAAAGATACTGTAACTTCAATCAATCATTTAAAAAGTCGTAGTAGTATACCTAGTATTTTGTTGATCGCCATCGAATAGCTATGACCATCATAATTAATGCCCTATTGTATGTATTTCTAACTACATTGCACAGAGCAACAAAACACAACTCGTTCACAATAAAACCTTATCGTTATTCAAGGAAAGTTTAGCAAGTAAATGCATGTAAATAGAAAACATGAGATAGCTTTGACACAGTCAAAGTTTAATCTCTCGTCAACTCGTTACCTTGTCACGCGTGTCATTGTTGGGGCTGCATACATTCAGGCGCTGATCGTCGTTACTACAAACACGTATAACATGTAACAAATTATATAAAGCTTTATATGTTATATTGCTATATAACATTCATTAGAAAACTAAAATGCCAATAGAGACTTTCAACACTTTTCATTATTTACGTGAACTTTTTATTCAACTCTGTAAAGTTTTAAATTCATTCCTGTGCATACAGTTATTCGATTCGATTTTTTTCTAATTAATGTAAATATACAGATGAGTGGGAAGTTCTATATAAACGGGGTAGTTTAATAAGCTCACATTTTATGCTAATATCACAATAAATAATAGTGCTTTAAGCTCTATCGGCCACCAGTATAAATGTATGTGACCCCTTTGGACATAATTCAAACTATAATCAGCTGTCGACTTGTAAACTAATCATGTGCATGTCACCGGTTAAGGTATAACGGATCTCTAATGGACCTCAAGCAATTACACATTAGAACCTCTCAGAACTATCGATATCACACATTATTATAAACGACGCGGACACGTAGAAATAAATGATTTTTTATTATTATTAATTTATATAGCCAAACATTTATGATAGATTTATGACACTACTCATATATCATTAAATCATTTTTTTATCATTGTTTAGATAGAAATAATTTAAAGCATTGTTTTTCAACTTGTGGGTTGCCACCCACTGCTTCTGCAGGACACAAGCTTCTGTAGGGGGGTCGCCAGAGGTCGAAAAAAATGGGTACTTTAGTAAAAAAAACAAAATTAAAGACAATTAATATTGTTAATGGTAATACTGTAACATACACCTACATACATAATAAAAAACCGAAGGTCAAAGGGGGTCGCGAAATATTTTTTTATACCAGGGGGGTCGCATCATGCAAAAGGTTGAAAAACACTGATTTAAAGAATACGTCAGGATTATTGCCTATAAAATACGATAACTACATTATTGTCGAATTTCAAATTTTCGTGTTCAGTTTGATGTAATATTAGCCTAGGAACGAAACTAGGAGTGATTGTGAGACTTAGTGGTATCAACAAAAAGTGATAGAACTATCTAAGTTATATAATCAAATAAAATATATAAAGGCCGACAAGGCACTTGTAAGATCTCTGGCAAAGTGTCCAAAGGCAGTGGTATCACTTACGATCAGATGAGCCTCCTGCCGTTTGCCCTCTGTTATTAATAAAACCAACTTGGTGGATAGGAATGAGTGTAGTCTTTCCAAATTGTCTTGTTAAATTTTCGTTGACAAAAAGGCGTTGATTTATCAAACATCACGCGGGTATTTCGGTCGATAAAAACCTGTATTGCTTCATATAACGAGGCCAAGATATTAATATTCATGCTGGAGACACAAATATGACACCATCATTGCCAAAATTCACACCACGTGCTTCCTTTATCGATAATATTCCGGATCAATAAAATACGTGAGAACTATTCAAGTAGGCTAATGTAAAAATCAATGAATCACTCGCAAATGAGCACTAAACAGTGTTTTCTATAAAACTTATATCAGAAACATTAATAAAGGTCACTGCACTCACGTACGTGCCTTTAATAACTATGCGTTCAACAATATATTAACCATTGAAAGTTATTTACCGACCAGTTAAGTTGACCTATGACAACTAATAAAATAAAAGGGATTTGTCCGAGGAAACGAGCGCGCGTAGCTCAAATAAAATTGTCATTGCAATACAGCTAAACACTCGATTTATAACATTTCTGAATGACGATTCATGGAAACTGGCTTTAAATATGAATACATTTTGAGATGCGTCAGTTTCCAGAAAACATTGAATTTAAATTGGTATTCAGTATGGGGTTTTATCTTTTATGATTGTTAATATACAATTTTGAATAGATTTCACAGTATTTGTTTCTATATTCATAAATTATTAATCATTCTATTAGTAACTACTTAACTACTAAAAGGATGTTTTCATAATCTAATTCTAGGTCTATTCAATATCTGAATTTAATTCAAATTCACAACTTAATCCTTAATCAATCAACTTAGTCCCTAAGGTAGGAACCGGGGAAAGGACTTATAGAATGCATTTATTTTTAGTACCGCATTAAATTATTAAAAACCCAATTGACAATTTGTCTCTCATTTCATTTATCAATGTAATCTAAAACGTTTTAATCATCTTCAGGGGTTTGATGAAATTTCTAATTAGTTTTATGTATATACATTGTATCTTGTTACACGCTCCGATGGTTTGCTTATGGTAAACTATTTATAGCTGGTGTTAATGGTACTAACAGGACTGATGAACACATAATATATAGTTTTTTTTAATAACACAATCGGAAGATAAGCTCACTAATTTTGATCATACCGGGGATCGAAAACGGGACCAGGTCAGTGTGCGAAGAAATGAATAGATTTAACGTCATAGTAACTATGTAGTATAGAAAGGTGATCTTTACTAAGATATGTATAATATATGTTTTAGTTTATCGAAGAGAATTCAGCAGTTTGTTTTTGTGTAGAAATCCGTCAAATGTCATCTTCACGCGGCGAGCCGTTAGAGAGTATTATTATAGCCGAATATAATTAAATTATTATATTTATAGAATAATATATATGTCTAAAGCCACGGGGATTTTTAACAAACTTCAGTAAACCTAGACTAGGTTAGCAGGTAAAGCGTCACATAAATATATTTGAACCAGCCTATGTATTCTTCTAGCATTATAAATTTAATTTGCATTCCAAATGCATCGGACAATATCGGAATTGTTTTTAAATAATCTAATTACATACATAGCATGTTTATAATGAGACAATTTCTATGGTAATGTCACGATTGTTCGCTGGACACGTTTATCGACATTGACACTTGACATCACTATCGCCAGTGAAGTGTCATACACGCCGTTACTTATCGATAAAATTGCGTTGTATAAGAATAATGTCGTTATATTATAATTGGCGCCTTGTCTCAATGTTATTGGCCCTATTTATGCGTTGATAACAAATTACTTAATTGCCAACTTCTGTCTGATTATTTCGGTAAACATTCTCAATAAATTGTTTAGATTGTGTTCAATATTACAAATACAATTATCTACAATTCTTGTTGCCATGATAGCTTTAACGAAATACTATAATATATAATATATGTTTAAACAAAGCTTTTAGTAGGGCGGTATTATTTTAATTTTTTCTGCACACATAACTGCAATCTTAAACCAAGAAACAAGCAGTTATAATGTTCAACGTCGAAAGTCACAACTACAAAATTGTCAACTGTCAGTTGAGTAACTTTGAACAAGCTTTCAACAGAACTTGGACTACAGATAATAACTTCTATGATTAATCGCTTGTCTATGTTTGATAAAGTTTGGCCTTTTCAGTGTAATTAATCTGTTTTATTTATTGTTTTGTTAAAAGGCTATCCTAGTTGTTTTAATATGTTTTTAAGAAATGAATTATTTTTAATAACTTAGGCCTTAGGGTAAAGGGCTTGAATTTGGTATAATGCATAGCTTTTAAATTAATAAGGGTAATTTTATGGACACAGAGAAGGAAACATTGTATCGAACTGGGTTTTAAATGCACGACCCTGAATGTTTTACTTACAGGGATGCTTACCTTAGTTCTCTGGTCATAGGCCGTTGATTTTCATTATTAGAATTAAGATTTAATTGTGTACTGCCGTGACTCGAATGCACGACTTGAAGTTGAGAGTCATACGCCCTAATAGGCTGCTGGCTTCTTATGGTAAAGCCACTCAATTCCGTGACACTAAATCAGAATTTCATATCAGATTAAGATTCCAAAAATAGCATCTTACAAAAATATAAATATCATTTTGTGCCTAAACTAAAACTTCTTTTTTTAAGGACACCCATGTAATATTGAAAATACCGTAATTGGATGCCTTTACCTTATAACTTTCGAAGACAGGAATCATTTGGAAACAAAGCTCACCTTACGGGCCTCATACTTTCCAGCAATCAACCAATTACATGCAGGATTTATCCCATTAGGCCAGCGAAGGAAATTAACAATTGCTTGAACTCTAAATAAGTCGTCAAGTTAACTGTCAGTTATCATTGAGGGGTTGATTGACCTGATTCTTGAAATTATCGAATTAATCGTTATGGTGTTGGGTTACGCGGTTGGTGATCTGCGATCCGATATATTTTTTGTACGGGAATTTAAATTAATTCTATTGAGAATTATACATTGTAAAGTCATTATAATAAGTACATTATTAAGTGCCTTATGCCAAAGTTTTCATAAACCGTCAGGTCCGACCGAAACAACGGAATATTGCGACAATTGTAAGCTTGCGTTCATTCAAAACTCTTTTTAGTGAAAATGTGTTATATATTAGTGTGTGTACATTTTAGTGTTTTATATTTCTCTACTTGGGTTAGACTGGTCTAACTCAAAGTAGCTAATTTAATATTCCTGAACAGTATTTACAAGACATTAGGTGTATCAAGTAGCGAATTATCCTCGGCTACCCGTTCGATGGTCTATTAGGATTGTAATTGCCTATTATGGCCGCTGTAGGGTAAGCTTGCTCCAGTCAATATGAGCGAGATGCTAAACTGTTATCTGGAATGACTGTATACTATTTTAATGATGATGAAGATGGAACAAGATAGTTAATGCTCAAATACGCTAAATGTATTGTGATTGTCATATTTAATATAATCAAGATTTATTGGACCTCGATTTATTTAATTTAACATGAATTTCATTTAAGATCAAAGTTAAAAACAACGCTATTTGGGCTCACTACCACATTCACATTCACATTCACACCACACACACTCACATGACACTTCGCTACTTTTCTTCTTTTTTTGTATTCCTATTTAGTCTTTTTTATATATATATTGTATCTCTAGTTTGGCTTTTGTTATAGCATTTGAATTTTATACTATGTGTTTTGTGGCGATGTTTGGGTTAGTAAACAAATAAATATTTTTGTTGAAATACAATTTCTTTATCAATTTATATAATAAATGAAATACATATCTTCATAAATTAGTTAAAAAGTTTTATTTGCTTATTTGTGTTTATATTTTATTTTATATCCAAACTTTATCAAGTATATTTTCAATTAATATAATTTACAATTTATTAAGTAAACTCATTAAAACAATTGTTATATAAGGTTTCTTATTTAATATATAAAATTCTCGTGTCGCAGTCTTTGTGGTTAAACTCCTCCGAAACGGCTTTCCCGATTCTCATGTGTTGTGTGCATATTGGGTAGGTCTTGAGAATTGGACTCCTACATTTTTCTGTTTTTTTTTTGGACAAAATTCCTGATATTTTATTTTTCTATGATACAGCATACAAAAATACATAAAACCCAAAATTTTACCCCTCTACGATCAACCCCTATTTTTATGGAACTAAAAAACTCAAATCTATACTGATATATTAGTTTAAAGCTGAAGAATTTGTTGTCTTTAGTTAAATGCGCCATTCTACTAGTGCGAATTAAAATTATTTAAATGTCGACTAGTCGAGTACATCTATGTGAATGTCTAATGTAAAATATCGTTAATTTTCCCCAAATTAAGCTTTCCGCGCGATTAGATGTGCACGGACATTTTGTTTAATATTAGAAAACGGCTCTACATGGCGCAGTGTTGTTGAGAAAAACAAATTTACACTCACCACGTTAAATTACTTTAAGTATATTTCTGTTACGAATCCGTTAATCCACGTCAAAGCCAATTACGATTGCTTGTTGAGAATCAATCAATAAATCGCAAGTCATTACGCGGGCAATTAAATTTAAGTAGGCTTTGTGCGTTTAAGAATGAACTTTCAATGAAAGCTCGCAAAAGATTAGCATCAGTAATAATTTCGGTGTGAATAACATATTATGGTATATTATTATTATTATTTTATATATTGCCCTAAATTATCAATGAAATTTATACATTGTTTATAGCTTTTTAGCAAATTAATTCTTCACCTAAAACTAAACTAAATCAAACCTAGGTTTGTTTCCTAATTTTAATATATTAACAATATAAAAAATAAATAAAATAGATGTTTTAACTTAAGCCTTTTAAAAGTTAATTTTTAAAGAAAAATGAAGTTTTCGGTTTAGCAAGCACATTGTCCTCGTCGATCGTTTGCACAGTATAGTTTTGGTTTTGCAAAAAAACTCATCAATCCTTTGACTAGACTTAGACTTTGAACAAGTATCAGTAATTTTCTCGTCGATCGACCGGAGCACCTTAAAGGAAGTACATTTGAATGCTCTCACATTTAAATAAACATCGGAGAAGCCATTACAGTCTCAACGTCTGGCTCAGCGCATTGAAGCCATTTCATTCTATTTATTGGAGGACGTCCTAACCGCACTGCAGTTTGGATACGCTAGATCGAGAGAATTTGAAAATAGACGTAAAATGCACAAATACAAACATTATTCTGAATGTTTAATACATTGAAACTGGGTAATTTATTTATTAATATGCAGGTTTATTAATCTTGGCCTTGGAGACATTTATGAAGTAATATGAATACATTATGTTTTAACTATGTTTGGAACTTGAAGCCTGAAATAATCTATTATCTCATCAAACCTGTTTGAATTTTCTGATCAAATGCTTAAATAATGATATTTGTAAGGATGTAAATCAGTGTTGAGCCGAACTTCGAGGTAAAATAGTTTTCACGAGCAACACATCGCATGAATGTAATTGCAGTGCGGTCTAAGCTTCCGATGAACCTTAAGAATTACAAAAATTTTCAAAATCAAGTTTTGTGAATATGTTAATAATAGAAATCATGAATTGAAATAGTCGAGTGTTTACTTTAAATGTAGGCCTTACTTAATTTACATACAATTTTAGATTACAATGCAGTTATGGTTTTATTAGCGATTGTATATTTAGTTGCTATTTAGTAACGGACATTTAGAATTAAAATAATGTTAGGTCAAACATTGACGTCGAGAAAACAATGTTCTGTTTAGTCGAGAAGTTGGAGTATTGTCGAAATAAATTTCTTAACTTTCATATTAGTTGAAATTTTTACTCCCTTTCTCATTTTATTTTCGTTGTGTTAAAACCACGAATAATACGATTATTGTAAGAATAATGGGCAAATGTTTGTACACAACCACCTGTAACTGCGAAGCGATATTCTAGAATAAAACTTCTAATGTATTATTATAAATAAGTGAATTTTGTTATACAGCGACACAAAAATATCTATTATATGTATTTTGATATATTTTATCGGAAGTACTTTATAATTGAAGTCGGATCACTTAATACGATGCGGTGATTTTACTGCCACAAAAGTAATATATTTTTGTACATAAAATTACATTAGAACCATGTCTCATATAAGCTAATGTAATTTACAAACATTTACGAAAACAAAGATTTTGCTACTCGTAAAACCCTAATTTAATTTCGCCTAATTGCCTATTCCTGAGATAAATCTAATAAACATTTTACTTTTCCACAATTACGTAAGTTCATCGTACATTTCTTGTTTCGTTCGTTGGTAAGATTTCTAAAGTGACTAAAACCCTCAACCGTTAGTATGTGTATCGTTTTAATTGTTCGTGGCGCAACGTAATACCGCATGTTGTAATTGAAAGTTACTGGCAAGAGTGACAGAGGTCTGTTAATAAGGCTGTACAGGCTCTATTCGATGTCAGATTAGTGAGCTCCCCAACGCTTCCTGTATTGTCCGAATTCAACTTTGTTTTACGGGAAAATTATTACGAAATAGATACTTTCTAAATTTGTTTTTTCTCCAGTAGCCTCACTAGTGACTTGAGTGTAACGGTCACAGTCACCTCATCGGGTTCAGCGAGTGTTTTTAAAAAACAAACAATTGTCGGTTACTAATACAAACATAATTCGTTATGGAGCTCAATTGAGCGGTCGAATTACGTGATCGTATTTACTTAGAGCAACGAAGGAGTCTTTCACCGAAGATGGGATTTACTCTTATGATCAACATTGAATATATAATTGCAAATATGTAATGTAGAGTAAATAAAAATGCTTTATTATTATTATTTACTTACAACATTTTAAAGTAAAATGGCTGAAGCTAACTAATTTATGACTTCATCGTGTCGTAACTACTTTAAATCACTTTCTCGATGCCTGTTTCGATATGTATACGAACTCGACATATTATTCAATTTCTTCGTCTTGGGAGCTTTCACAAAAGGACAGCGTACCAATCACTTAAAGTCCAGCAACACACCTGTCCATGGGCGGCGGTTAGCACTTCTCTTAGTGATCCGCCTGCTCGTTTGACCCCTATCATATTAAAAAATTAAATATATTGTTCTATAGGTGCCAGTTTGAAAATACAAACACTAGCCGCTGAAACCGCTGCCGACATAAATGTTTACTTCTATAGATTACACTATTTATTAAATCAATACGTTTGACAATACACTCATTACAACAGACTCAAACGCACGTTTCGATAAATCATTCATCGTAATTGCTGTGATTTACACTGCTCTACATAATTAAATTTGTTACAACAAAGACAGTAATTAATCATCCGGCGATCATTAAATGTTATCTAAACAAAGCTATGAGTACATAGGTATATAAATACTGTATTATCTAGTATTGGATGTATACGGTTTGATTTCCGATTAAAAAGTTATGAATCACTTATGACTTATATTTCACCATTAAAGGTTTTATAATATAATGTCTACTGCATCTAACAAATACGATTTTACTGTGATTTATATTTAAAAGTTAAAACAAGTATTTGTGTTGAGTATCGATTTCATTTACGATGAAAAACTTATGAGTGTTTTAGCGTAAAGGGTTTTATTATAGAATATCTACTGCTATCTACTAACAAATACTATATGTGAATAATACTCAAAAGTTATAATAATATATCGGGGCAAATGTCACATAGTATGTTAGCTCCAGATTATTAAACACGACTAATAATTATATACTTACATATATAGTTTTTATAATTCTCTATATAACACACAATACAGGGATGGTTATATTATGAGGTTTGGGTTTCCTTGCCTTGGTAACAACAGGTGAACTTCTATCAATAAATCCATTTAAACTTAATTGAAAGTTGCACCTGCTCGTAAGCCTTGATTCTCGAATTATAATCGATATAAAAAATATTTTTGACTCTCTAATTGGTACAATGATCACCGTTTTGATTACCGATGCTGTTAACATTAGTCTGATGGTATTAGTTGGCTGTAGTTTTATAATCTACAATTATAAAATGCATATATGGTTGTCCTGATGTTTGTTTAAAAGTTACAGTAATACTTGAGTACTGCTAATGAGAGACACGGATAAAAGTCAATGTAAGTGTGCTTAAGCGAGCGATTCTCAACTTCCAGGAAGCGTATTTGAACCTCAGGAACTCACAAATTCTCCGTTGCGAGTTATTGTCAAAATCAGCAATTAAAGACAACCCAATACACACTAGTGCAGATGGCCTTGTCTTTGCTGACATTAACAGACACACAAGAGAATCTTCCACAATTTTAAAAAGATTCAACGGATGTACACAATTATTTCCTACAGATTATTCATTACAATCAGTTCTCCTACAGAAGCACAAGTAAGTGTGCAATAAAATTAATATTAGAACGAAGCCATAAACCGTAGGAAATGATAAATAACAATGAGTCTCATTAGTATCAATTAGTGATTATACGCCAGTTATATTAATGACATTCTTCTATAGGACTAGTATATAGAAAAAGCATACCAGAATTTTTACAAGCTTTGGGCTTTGGAGCATTTTTTTCTGTCCTATATGCCCAGTTATTCGGAATTCGAAATTTTAAATATAAAAAAAAATGTGCAAGGAGATTAAATTTTTATTGCTAAGTCGTAGCTTAACAATATCTAATTTTTAAATCAAGCAATTTCTAATATCTGTTATATACTTATCTGTGACAAACAATTTGAAATACAATTTCGCACTAGTGACAATACAGCAACAACGGATCTAAAAAGGAATTATGAAATCCCCGACATACGAATTTCTCCGAACAAACGATCGCGTGTAGTTTTTCAAACAATTGACAACAAAAAGGTACGCTTTGAAACTTTCAGATCCGCTCGTGGCTCGTCGGAAAAAAATTCAGGATTTGTACCTATCGTATATGCATATTTGGTATATTCCTTGCATTCAGTTTCCTGATTAAAAATATTAGAGAATAAGTAATAAATAATTTAATTGGGAGGTTTCTGGAATTTTATGATGCTGTAAATGCTTAGTGAAGTCATTTTCGATACAAAAATACGAATTCGTTTTTATGTCTATTTAATTTGTCAAGATATATCTTCAGACTGAATCATTTTAAAGTATTTGATTCCTAACAAAGTAATTGTGTCAAATTGTCACAATTCCTCGAAATTATACTTTGTGTTTATTGTAAATACTATTTAGCGGATTCATTTAATTTTAATAAGTGAGCTATTTAGTTCTATAAACTTTTGTACTCAAAAGAATGAATTACCTCTTAGAAAATTTATTTTTCACTAGCAAATTCCATTTATAAAACAGGGGGCAAACGGGCAGGAGGCTAATGTAAAATGATGCCGCCGCCCATGGCGCCCATGGCGAGTGTCTCACTTGTGCGTTGCCGGTCTTTAAGATGCTTATACGTTATTTTCTTGAAGGTCCCTCAGTTGTATTTATTCGGAAATACCTATTTTGGCAGCAGGTTCAACATAGCACGTATATATAAAGTAAGCTCTGTGTTAATTCATTAGCTCCCTGCATACGAAATTTATCAAACTAGTTCAAAATTTTATTAGTATTATATATATACACAGGCACAAACTTTCGCTTTTATAATATCGCGACAAAATATGACTCGCTTATATATTTATCAGAGTAACCAATAACAACCACATACCTCAGTACAGATTAAAATTGTAAAATTAAATTCTGTCTAGACAATGGATCGTGTTCCGTTCGTATTTACATACAAAATATTCAATACAGTCACGATTCTTAGTTATCTACATCATTGTGGACAAATGAATATGATAATCGATTTTTTTATTGGAAATAAAGCAGAATTGTGACGAGTTAACGCTTAGTCAATATAAGTACTTTATGAACTATATACATTTTCAAATTATCCTGAAAATTTTTATTCATAATTGTGAGTTATGAATACGTTTCGTTATTCATTATATCTGTATGATCTATCGAAATTACGAACGTCAAACGAAACGGAATAAATATTAATAGAAAAGGAAGGTCAAAGGAAAAGCTTAATTAAGGTTCTATCGAAATGTAATTAACAATGATTTTATTGTTACTGATTTTCATAGAACGTCGTCATTATTTTGATTAATACAAACTACCAAATAAAAATACCCAAGAAAATAGTTCTTAATTAAAATTATAATTTACTAATATTTTCGGTGCAATAGAAATGCCATTCCACTGTATGGGAACCAAACATGGTTCAGTATGAACTTTATACTTATTGTATGAAATTAATGTATTACATTTAAACTTGAATATAAATGAAATCCTGAGTCACTCATAAAAGGAAAAAGTAAGTTATTGTCCCCTTCCGTTAAATTGTATTTACGCTGTGATGAAAAGGGATAGATTATTTTCTATTTATATTGTATCAGACGAGGACCGATTTATAGAATATGAATAATATGTTTCGCGAGACCCTCTAAATACCGTATAAAACATTAAGCATTAATTAAATCCTGGTCATATATTTAAGCTTTAGGTTTTGAAGATTATATATCTTATTCATGATAGTTAATTCATGAAAAAACAAAAAAAACTCTAAAGCAACCTAATAAATTATAGACGAACCTGCTTATTTACATCTTATATTTTCAATATTTTGTAATAATTAATTTCCTTTCCATTCTTTTCAATTTCTTTTAAATACCATTAAATTCGTGTAATAACCAAACACATATAGAAGAAAAAATATATGTTATTATTTGTATATAATATGTAACAATGCAATCGAAAAACTAATATATTCTGAGCAAAAACTATATCTAAGGGACATGTGGAAAGGTCGCATGTATTATGCATAAAAGCTGTATCAATTCCTGGCATGCGACGAGAAACAAAACTTCCTTCACTAATGTCCTTCAGTTGCTTTCCGTAGATTGTATTGCGATCGATTGGAAGGTTTTATATTATATTGTTTTTTTTTTAATCAAATCTCATAACTCTCTCTGGAATTGTGAGTGTCCGTGGGCGGCTTATCTTTATGTATGATTTCTAGTTACTTCAGAGACTAATGCAAATATAATATTTTCATTTCGAATGACGCCATCAATACGAATACTATCCAACAAATGTTATAAGCGAAAGTTTGTATATGTTTGTTAATCCACACAAAATAATACCGAATGAGTTTTAATGAAACTTTATAATAACAATTATACATCAAAATTACAGTTAGTTTTTTATTATTTATAATTGAGGCGAGTGTTACCTCGGGGATCAGCTCCCTACATCTAACATCAAATTATACAAATATTATTTTGTTAAAGAGTGTATGAGACTGTTTTCTTAACTTCAACTCAGGACCTACCGGTTCAAATTAAAAATCTGTAAGTTAATGCATTTATTGAAAGACCTACTCATTTATAACATCTCGTTTATCTCATCTATGTGAAATTCTTAAAGAATGCATGCAGGTGGAATATCAAAAGTCGCAACGAATGTCTTAATTATATTAGTATCTTTGCTCTTCGATACAATTTTAATTAGTTACGTTTTTATCCCCCCGATACTGGTTGGGCAACGTTGGCAAATTGCTTGTAATCTCTAACGCTTCCCTTCATCCGGATATGAGACCCTCATGGCATTATCCACCAGCAATCTATAGGGCACTACAACGATTAGCGATTGCGCCCAGTAGAGCGAACACAACCTACCGATAAGGAGAGATAAGCTTAATGCAGTGGAGGTGTGTACACCTCATAGAATACTTGTATAGAAGACTTGAGCCGCCTTAAAACTTTGCATATGTTCAAATTTGGAATAGAATCCGGATTTTTTTCAAATTTAGAACGATTGATGAAAAGTTTGATTTGCCATTCCGATGACATATTATGTTTATAGTTTACAGGTTAAGCCTTATTGAAAATGTCTAAGCACACTGTTGATTAATTAAAGTATTCATCTATCTCTCTTCATGACATGAAGTAGACAACATATAGTAGTAGTATATAGACCTTACTTACATTAGTGCCATTGTTTTGTTTTAAATAATTTTATTTTTTTATAAATAACGGACTATACGTTTACTTATTCACAAACAACTTTATTAATTGAAAAGTAGGGAAATCTCTACAGCTTTCACTGTTCATCTGCGCAATACCATTTGTGTTAGTTGCACTAGCAATCTTAATGCATTGTAAAACATACATTGAATCACCAGACCTGATAGTGGTAGCATGTAAATCAGCAAACGCGTTAATGGACTTCCGCGTTCTATTTGCTATCGTGATTATGCCCTTGTGCTTTACTACAACAAAATTGTTATTCGGCGTCTAAGAAAGTGTATACTATATATCATTTTTGAGTAAAAGCGACATTAAGGCCGTAATTACTGGTGCTATACGATAGACGCAACTATTAATATTTTATTGATGAAATAAATCTTTTTCTCATTCAAATTGTATAGATTAATTCCTCATGTATATGAAATACTTCAAACTGTGTTAAAAACAATTTATGAATCGTACATAAACGTAGTATGAGCTTAAACAAAGCTTTATAAATGATGTACTGATTATATAAAACACATTGACATGTTCTTCAAATGTTAAATAGAAATAAGTTGAATCAGGCAATTGAATGGACATTTTGAAACAATGGGGCAAAAGTGTTATTGTGCTATACTTGTATTTTAGAACAAGCATCGGTTTGTTATAACGACAGTGTAATTCATAAGCGCAAGCGATATGTGCTAAATTAAACGTTCCCTCTGGTTGTAAAAATCGACAACGGTGATTTGCAGTCAAATAATTTTATATGGAAAACATCATTTTAGCAAAGTCGTTCCAGATATTTTGAAACTATATTTATTCTTTGCGTGACGTCACAATTCAATTTCTCTCTCTCTTCAAAGCTCTGCGTCATTTGTTAACAACTTGTTAACAACCAAAGGACAAACAAAGTGACGAAAATGGTCAACAATTCGTAATAAATTCATCACTATCGAGTAGTTATAATTCTCAACCTTCCGATTATCGTGTGACAGCAGCGTAAATGCTAACTGAGTACTGTCCAAAATAGGATCATTGTATATGTAAATGCGACTAAAAGCAGTCCGTAACCAAACAGTGTAGGTCGAAGAATTGTTTTTAAATACGAGAATAGAAAAAATAACGCAAGCCATTTTCAGTCATCAGCAGCGTACCACTTCTAGGTACAGGTATTTCGAAATACAGGTACTTCCGAACTAACACCACTTAGGGATCTTCAAAAAAGAACGTATCAATATATATCTAGGCCAACAACTTCATCTATTCTTATACGAACGAACCCACCTCGCAGCTACCAAACAAACATCGCAAATTCACTTGACAAAGGTGAAATTACGATTTTTAATATCGACTATCATCATTGGTTTTTGGTTTACAGATCCATACTGCAATTTTAACGTTATTAATTTATAAGCCCATCACCCTTACGTTCCGTACGTACGTATCCGATATACGTGATTTTGACTTAGTCGCCTATAGCTTGGATCGCAGCGTTGTGTCGCATTGTTATGGCGAATTTTATTGTTCGATTCAATGACCGTTTTTTAGAATCGTTTCAAAGTGTTGAGTGTTATGAATGATTTATTTTACGCTTTGTGTCAATTTTAGTGTGATTTTTATTTAGCGCTGCACTGTATCAAACTCGC
This sequence comes from Pontia daplidice, assembly GCA_963693355.1. Classification (NCBI taxonomy): domain Eukaryota; kingdom Metazoa; phylum Arthropoda; class Insecta; order Lepidoptera; family Pieridae; genus Pontia; species Pontia daplidice. The sequence goes on along the minus strand of CAVNZL010000024.1, from coordinate 2,337,361 downwards.
GTTGTCAAAATGTTTGTATGATTCATGGGCTTCGGCGGGATTTGTTAAAATCGTATGTAAATACGATTGTCGTGTGCGTACATTTAATGTTGTATAGTGCATACATTATATTATATGTTGTATATCATTTACTATCTCACGGATTTATTCAATACTTTCATGAGTTCACATTCGTTTGCTTAGTTTTACGGTGTTCATACATTACATGAATGAGAATTATATATAAATGTAATATAATATTATTATATTTTTATATCGTATTATATTATTTTATTTTTATTATTATTATTATGGCCAAGGATCAAGTGTTGTGGCGCTCCTTGCGAGAGGCCTATACCCAGCAGTGGATGAGTATAGGTTGATGATGATGATACATTATAGTGTGCGATATCATTTCCTATCCCACGCATTTATTCAATACTTCCATCAGTTACATTTGCTCGCTTTTTTCGCAATTTTTCGCGTGTTCATTAAATTTTGAACTGCTGTAATTCCTCAATTTTTAATTATAGTTATAATTTATTTTATCTATTTATTACACTAAGATTTTATCCAAAGATTTTAAAAGCCATCATAGCTTCGCGAAAAGTACTGTGCGGCCACGCCTGTCTTTCGATGTTTTTTGCGCATGACATCATTATAGCGAATTTAAAATATAATGAGCTATATAAGAAACGGCTCATCTGATAAATATAATAAAATTAACCCATTCCAAATAAAGGCCGTTAAATCGAACCCACTATTATAACTAAAGCCATTATCACGGTACAAATCGATTTGATCCCCGCCATTGAACAATGAAAACTCGCCCGTCATATTTTATTGTTAATTCCTTTTCATTATACGAAATCGAAGAAAGCTTTTAAAGCTTTGATAAAATGTAAATAGTAGAAACTATGCTCTCATAGATTGAGTTCTAAATATTGTCTAATCTAGTGTTGACTATTGAAGTCTTCCATTAATGTTCTTTACATATTTTCACCAAGAAACATTTATACATAAACATGTAGAACATGAGCTGATCGAATCTGAAGCTACTTGTATTTGATTGATTTATTGATTTCGTTTAACATACACCATGCTCAATTATAGTTTTTGAAGCCACTGCTTTTAATTATCCACCATTATAGGTCACTGAATAGGTGAATGTTTAATCATATTCAATGAACCTCAAAACTTTGAAATAAACAGCTGTTTTGGGTCAAATTTATTCTAACATTTGAACCCCACATAAGAATATCGATAGGGTTAGAACTCTAATAGAGCATTGTACAATATATTTCCTGTTGTGCTGAGGCCGCACTGTAGCCGACGCCGTCTTATTTGCTTTCTATATATTTCTATACAATTTTGGAAAGTGTTTTTTAATTAAAGCTTAGATACAAATTGGTGATCTAAGCCAATAACATATATGGAAGCCATGTGTTTTTGTGTATATTGCCGTTAGATATATTAAAAAAATTGAGTAATGTTAGCTTAGTCTTACTGTATATGTATTTCATTTTGCATATACAGTAATTATTTAACAGGATAGACAATTTTATATGAATCATATCATATAACTGTTAAACTTGTTGTTGAACTGTTAATCACTAATCTAATCAAATATTTTTATGTCTGTGACAGAATAGTCAAGTATACGAAACTTAACCTACACAGATAAGGTCCCTTTTTCGTATATAGGCAAGACACGTACGAGTATTTTTGCCCGGATCTGCCCGAACGTGCACACAGACTATAGGCCCCAATATTAACAATAAAGTTACAAATGTTGATAAGTTAACAAATGCCGCAAACCGCTGGCGGTGAATTATTGCAGTGCGTGCCTCTAACCAAAGAGTTAATAAAATAATTCCTATTGATGTAGTTATCGTATTAATTTAGTTAAAATGGGTGAAGTTCCCACGTTTGATGGTTTATTTTGCTTCGGTAATTTTAGTTTTGGGGGAAATTATCAATGATTAATGCTAATGTATAATAATCATTCTCTTGACTTACTCTCACTTAAAAATGGAATTGAAATTTTTTGGGCATTTTTTCCGCTTACGGTATTTCTTTGTTTCATAGGCTGGGCATGGCATTCCAAGATTGGATAAGCGCTTCGCATAGAACTATAGAAATTAAGATGACTTTGGAAAGTTACAGAGTACCGCTGTTAATGAAATAATAGTAACAATTAAACTGGGAATAAAATATTTACATTAGTTTTTAAAAGCTAGCCCAATCACAATTACGCACAACAATATTTTAAGGTCATTTAGATTATACCCGGTTAAAAAGACCAACATCGCACAAAAGCCGTAAAAAGTGCAATTGGAACTCGGATATAGAAATACATCACCCGTGAAAACCTCTTCATATCATCTGTTTATCACCGTTCCAGAGTGATATATGAAGGCTATAAGCATTAATTATTTTAGTCTTAACATTAATGCTGACTCAGAATTATGTTATTCTATCTTGAATAGAACGTCATTAATGGAAAAAAACCACCAATAATAAAATTATCGGGAGCTGGCGAGCTATTAAATGCAGACCGCCCATGAAATGTGCGAGCCCTGCAGCGTTCGGGGATGGCTACGTACTCGGCTGAAGCGGTAGAGAAAATAACCTATATTGTTCATTACTTATATTACCATCTTAGCCTATACATTAAAAAAAATAAGATGAATATACATTGAACCAAAGAAGACAACAAAATATCTAGTTAAATTACTATTTCTAGTAAACATATATTTTTTTATCTACATAGGTACTTATCTTTTAATTTTACATTGGCATTAAGTAGGTATTAAAATTATTTATTTAGGTACTCATACAATTTCATTTCTACAACAAAACTTCTATCAAAATTATATTTTCGCAAAGATGGTTTAATATTAAATTGTTTTTTTAAATATTTATCTAAAAAATAATAATTTTTTAGTAACCGAACAATTTCAAAACAATCAATCAGTTATGGCTTTGAAATCGCGATACCATGCTAATGCTTACATAATACTGTGTACGTGGGAAATTTTTTACAGATATTAAAACTGTTAAATAGAAGTTTCTCTCAGCTATGTGTTAGATTTAACTCATTAGTGTCGTCATAACTTAGAAAGTTGGTGTTAAGTTTCTATATTGTTAGTGTATCGTCTATATAAACGCTGATATTTTATATTTTTAGTTGGGTGGTGTTTTACACCTCATTGATAATACATCTTACCAATTGCACAGTTCTAACTCAGTCTGTCTCTTTTAATATTAGCATAAAAACAATTTCACGGAAGGAGAACTTTAGACTGACGTATGTACGCAATTAATAATGGTTAGACAACTGGTACATATTAAAAGAGATGTATCTTAGCTCCAAAAGACTACGCCTATTTGCCAATAACGGTACCAACAAATTATTTCTTTTTATGTACCTTTATATGGAGACAGATTTCACGCCTTAGACTCAAGATATGTTGTGTTATATATTAGTATAAATCAAAATCGCCATCTTCTGTGAAGATATATAAGCCTTATTGATGATATTTATGCTTGCTTTATGCTGAACGTTCGTTGAATATTCTCAAGCGTAGAATTTTGTGTTTAATTCATTTAGCAAATCAAAAACTAAGCTGGAGTTTTCCGAGCTTACGTGAATATTGGAAAACTGTGCTTTTGGTTTATATTAAAATGCTTGTATATTACAATATTAAAATGCGATCTGTTCAATTTTTATCGAAATATATGTACACAGTATTCATAATGAATCAATTATAACAGAATGATCGAAGAACTTTGTTTTCATTATAAAATAATATGTAATAAAGGCATATGCAAGTGTCTAATATACAATCTCCGCCACTGTGAGACCAGTAATATATCTGGTGTAACAGTTGTCCTAGAAAATGGAAAGAACTCTTAATAAGACGACTGCTATAGATAAATTATTTTTTGTGTGGAAATACCTAAATTGTAACAAAATTCATCACCCTTGACATCCTCATTAAATCCCCTTACGACGCGCTATAAAGACCATCATATCTTCCTCTATAATATTGCTCAATATTTCATATAAACATTAATGAAATCCCAAGTGGTATAAAATATTATCAAAAATATTACAAATCTCAATTTTAATAATTGCAATCTCAACCCTTCTAAGCTCCATTTAATTTTCTATTGTCTATAGCTTTTAGTGAAATCACTAATATGAGTTCACCCCAAATTAAAACCCATGTCGTCATTTAACCATCGGTGAAAACGACAAATGAAAAGTCGACTTCAATTAATTAGAATAGACCCACGTAGAGGCGTGAGAAGGCATGGATGAGGATCAAGTCACATGCGAAATGGCATATTAAGAAAACTCTTTAATCTACACTAATATTATAAAGAGAAAAGATTTGTAAGTTTGTAATGAATAGGCTCAAAAAGTACTGGGCCGATTTAAAAAATTCCTTCACCAATAGAATGCTACATTCTTCCAATTTGACATAGGCTACATTTCATTTTGAAAAAAATTAGGGATCCTTGGTAAAATTTGAACAAGGTAACTGAAGGTGTAGAGAAATAAGTCCAAAAATGTCTTTCGTCGAATGCGCTGCTGAAACTATTAGCGATAGAACAAAATAATGTAAAACTATACTGAAGAACGTCATAATGTCTACAAAAAACTCCGCGATAGCATATGTCCAACTATTGTAGTTATGTCACTACAACAACATTTTTCATTTTAAACATTAATGAAAATGCTAACCAAATTCAAACCATGGCATTTATGTGTTTATATTAATCCTTATCCAAATAAATTATTTAAATTGGACTTTCCATTCAAAAGATATTACGATAGCGCCGTGGTCGTATAAAGCACATGTATCGCAAAATTAATAATAAAATCATTTCGCAGGATATTAAAAGCCTTATTTTGTATCGAATATTTAAAAGCTAAATTATTAATAGGAAAAATTTTATAGAACGTGGAATATCATGCCTGTACAAAATTATAATATCTCATAACTTGGAGATAAACCTAAATCGCTTAGCAACTATAACGAGTCCACTAAGAATTTCGAGCTGATAGCAATTGATGAAGGTTTTTAAACGCAATTCAATACTAGGATAATCAGCTCTACGATTTATCCTCATTAACTATCATTAATATCATTTTCACTTTAACGAATCATTAAAGCTCCCGTCTCTAGCTTTTTGTTAATTTTCATGATTTTATTTATACCTGTTCGTTTCTTGCTAATTAATAATTATTATAGTTAAAATTCAGTTTTAATTTAAAATATTAAATATATTCTGAGTAATACTGAACTGAATTTCGTAGAACTGATTTTTATGCATAGCTAAAAATCTGCTTTTGTATTTTTGTACACTTTAAGCTGAACTTTATGATCGTTCAAATAATCTTTATATATATAATTCATCTGTGAGTGTGTATGTCACTGAACTTCTATCAAACAACTGATTTTTTAATTAATTTTTAATTTATTAGTAGTTGTTGATTTTGGAATGTTTTACATTGGATCCGACAGACGGCGCTACCATCGCAGTGTCAAATTTTAAATAATATTCGAATAATTAATTGAAAATTGAAATCACATGTATGGCAAAACAACGTTTGCCGGATCAGCTAGTTAATATACAAAATCATAATATCAGGACATATGTTGACAGTCTTGCATAGTCAGTGTCCAAATTAATATAATTCGTTTATCGAATGATATTAATAACCCTAATATTAAACTATAATAAATTATAAGAAATACCTAAATAACTTTGCTCAACTATTTAAATAATGTCTATAATACTAGACTAACATTAATTGTTGAGTCAATTAATGTATCGCAGCTTACGACTATCGAGTCAATACGATCAAAATTAATGATAGCAGATAGATGAAGTTTTATTATCATACGAACATAACACGACTTTTATTTTAAAGTTTCATCAACTGGCGACGTTCTAGCATTTTATTTTCAACGTTTTTCGTTTCCATGTTGTATATAGTATATATGTAATGTTATACCTGGAATCTAACCTGGGACTCTCTGTCTGGCAGATAGTGACCAATGTGCCTACTGCTCTGACAATCTTCGCTTTATTCAGTATCGTTTATAGATTTATAAAAACTGGTTCAAATACGCAACAACGATAATAAAATTATTTAAACCAACACAGGACAATAAAAAATTCGCACATAATTAAGCCTCCATTAAGGAAGTGCAAATCACTGGGGTGTCACTCAAACGGGTTCGTTAAGAGATCGCGGCACGTGCGTACACATACGTGACAATTTCGTGAAATGATATTTTCCCGTGTCACGTCAACGAACCGCGGGCGGGCAATTTTGCGTCCGAATTATTTTTTGTCACGTTTTAAAATCCTGTTTGACGTCTTCGATATGCTTTTATGAATGATACAGTCTTGCTCAAAAAAGGTTTTATGTACGTTACATTTTTTTATTATACAAAAATTAATTGCGGGGTTGGTTGGTTGTTATTAAAGTAATAAACACAATATATCTTGCTACGTTTCTTATTTAAAGAAAATCAGTTCAGTCGTTTCTAGTGTTAGAATAAGATACTGATAAAAACACATCAAAGAATAGTCATAATTAGACTTGTGGTAAAAGTATAAATATTTTCTAATGGTCTTGTTAAAACTGCGCAATGCTTAGCGTCTTTTAGTGAAATCACTATGAAACATCTCTCCGACCGCAGAGATGTCACGTATGCGTCACGTCGAGTGACAGTGAACGTCTCAAGAGATGAGTCCATTTTGTTGTTTGACACGTCGCTTTCTGAAATATGAGCTTTGTTTACAAAAAGTTTTGTAGTGTTTCCCTGTCGGTTTAAATAAAATTAATAATCTTACATTATTAGACAACAATGTTTTAATTGTGCTATATCTGCTCGTAATTCACCCTAACGAAGCACGATCCAAAAATCGCTCCCATTTTTCCCGCCTAAATCCTCCCGTCAACAAATCACTCAAAGAGTAGTGTATGTAGTATTTGACAAATTAAAAAATTTGACTACAGGTGTAAACTTCAACGACGTGTCAATAAATATAAAAAATTTCATGCTTGAAGTTGTTGTATATCTAGCACATTTTCTAGTGTCAAGACAAACCCTTCAGGTTTAATCGCACTTAAACTTAAAAACATAACTATGTTACACCATGCTTTGTATAAATAATAATTTGACTTGACCCCTCATAGAATAGCTGCGACATGACAAAAATACAAAAACAAAGTCGTAATTCACTCGAACACAATTACAGATACAAATTAAAATCTCAGACTGAATCTGTTATAAATCTAGATTCGGACAGACATCCAAAACAAATACTGGGGACAAACTGATTTGCATACACACCCGTCATGTTACAGAATGTAAAAAAACGCCCCTCGATCGATACAAGTGACCGTTTGATGGGAGATACTGTTTTGAATTTTACACGACGGCATTTGTATTATACAGGCTTTTATATACACGTAAAAATTCAGTCTATGCCTAGTAAAAAGTGTTTCATCAGAGCGTATACAGAATTTGTCAGAAATCCTGACTGTTTTGTTGAATAGATGTGTTTCGAATTGACTTGAAATGCGGATAAGCTGCGTTTTATATGACCTTTGAAAGACGTTTAAATAGCCTAAATCTTATTAAAACTTTATGAACTGCCCGCTAACAACTACTTGCAAGCGAAGTATAGACGCGAGAGTTGTGAAATGTGAAAATTAATAGCCTTATTAAATATCAAACGAAAGCTGCGTGCTTAAACTACATTGTATGGGACATATAATAATATACTTTAATAAATAATCAAGATCTATCTAATTATAATTAAGTTTAATTATGGAGTCAGGTAGAAGTGACAGACATAACACAGGTAAAGACTGGCGGGTAAAGCAAGAAATTAAGTATACTTTTAACTGAAATAGAATATAAATTTAATTTCAGATTTTAAATGAATATATTATTCCCATATAACAATATGGGATTATTGATATTCTATTCCAATAACCAAACAACCAATCAATATTCATCAATTAATACACTGGTATTTATATAGCCAGGTTATGTGTTTCTCAAAGGAATTTTGTACCTTGATCACCTACCACGTAAACTTATAATAGAAGAGTGACAAAAAACTTTTGTACCGCACTCTAAGCCCACAACAACATTTTCAAACATAATTCAATTCCAAAACCGACCTCACGCCTTTCAAATTCAGTGTAACGTAAATCAACTTCACAACTATAGCTATAATTATCGGATACATTTATACCAAAGTCAAACTCATGGAACACAGTGCATCATATTTGTTATTACGAGGACGCGCGGGAGGGTGCCATTCATATTCAAATTACTCTCAAATCTACAACTATTATTATCCCGAATGCATTGTGTTGGTCCTTAGGGACCTATATCATTATGCCTTAGTCCTTCAAATACCCTAACGCTAGCTTTATTGTCACGAGGGTGATTCAAAAACGTTTTATTTCAATTTACTGCCTATTTACCTTGTCCTATTAGGTAAAATCTAACTTATATTGGTTATTTGATTTATAGCAGTTTAAGGATAGATTTAGATGGTTCTCACTATCACAAGTCTGAATAGCGTGTTTCTAAAGGTTGTATGTACTTCTACAAATACAGTCAAATGTAATAACGATTACAAGATCAATGAGATTTTTATTAGTCCTGAAGGAAAGCCCGTTGGAGTAGGAGAATAGTTAAGTAGAGGATGTTTTATCTACGAATACTCAATTCTCTTGTCTCTCTCTTGGTGGATGTTGGTGATACCTAAATAAACCTATCCTATACAAGACTCTGATCGAATACGTGGTGGCTATAAAAGCGGGATTCGGAAATTATAAAGTCCGCCAGTAATAAAACATTCGAGGATCGGCTTCTTTAGAGGATAATTTATGTGACGGTAAACATTTTTATGTTCCATTAATGTACAATTTGATTTTGATATCGGTATCTAATGTGACTGGCGCCTCAAATCCGGGATCGGCGGACGTCCTTTACATAAAATTTTGTCCCAAACAAATACAAACTTGCCACTCTTTGTTTTTGAATGTTTGGGTGGATTAACTCCTGGTGTGTTGTTTAGGCTCTAGTGACAAACGTAATCGCAAAAGGGCACGAGAAAAGCTCTGTCACCTGTTCGTTAAAAGCCTTTTATTTAACTTTAAATCCACTATGTTTGTTTTGATCTCACTTGAATGTAAGTGCATATTGTCTGTTGGCCGAATTATATGAAACAAGGAATATATTTCTTTAATAATTTCACGTAGATAAAGTCGCTATAGTTTTAGAATTGTTTTTAGAATACTTTTAGTTATTGACGTATACGCTAACATTGTTCAAAAGACAAAAACACTTAGTCAGAACTCCTCACAATCGACTAGGTGTTAGCAATATAAATAATTTATATATTTTGCACGTGATTTCTTTAACTTTGAAACGAGGTCTGTCGAATGAAGACTGGAATACAAAAGAATCTTGCCCCAAAAATGGTCTTAGAACTCAAATTCCCTTAACGAAAAGATCCTTATATGGCACAGTGGAATTGAAATTCCACTTTTTCTCGTGTTTTTCAAAGATCTAACTGATTTCAAATAAAACTTGCATGGTTAAGAGCAGGTGTTTGTATGTATGTTTGTTTGTTTGATATTGAAATACTATCGATGATTTTACATGAATTTTTCAAAAAAGTTCAACGGAATTGCTTCATGAATTCTATCCATTTTTTATGTCCAATTCCAAACTGATACGAAGGATTTTCTTTGAATTATGCGTTATTAAATATTTCTCTTTATATAAAACAGTATATTTAATACAACATATTTGTGTTGGGAAAGCCTTCATAATCATTGAAACTACGATTACTATTATGTAACTAATATATGGGCTCTGTTTGGCCCAACAACTCAACTAATAAGTTCTCATGTAATTGTCACATATGTATATACTTTAGTCGTACTGCAATATAATTATAAATTGTTTCTTTAATAAATGTAATATTTGAGATATAAAAAAAATATAACGTATGCAATCCAGGCAAGTTTTTTTCAGTTTTACATCTAATAATATATAGGCGATTCTTGGTTTATTATTTAAAACAAATAATTGGATTTTATGTTGTTTACGGACCAAAGATAAATGAGCACTAATTATCTTAAAACTATGGTATGTATATATATGCTACGAAATTTTGGTACTTCTTTTAACTGTTTAGTTATAATGTCTGTATTGAATATTACTGTATTAAGACTATCTCAATTAATTCTCTTTCTTTCTGAAATTGTTCTGTAAGTATAAAGTTAAAGTTGAGCTTTTTTGATATTCAATCTGTATTGTTGATTTTTTGTCTGCATTGTAATTGAAACAATGGGGCAGGCGTTGATATCCGGAATTTATTCTATCATCATCAGCGGAAACGGAGTGATATGGGTTTATAATGGGGAATCACGATCATTTTACATCACAACTGAGTGTTGTCTGAACTTGAGTTGAATTTATGATTTCGAGTTTTTTACTTAAAAAAGTGCGATTCGGACTAGAGAATGTAGGTTTCCGTACCGTTTAGAAAAACATCCCTTCGTTTATGGACGGCCCGTTAAATTTTTGTTATATTCTGTTTTTTATTATGCGGTGCTAACATAACATTATTTATATAATCTATAAACGATTGAGGATAATAGGCCTGTCCTGTCCTGGCACGGTACCTTAAAGATTCACCAATTCAATGTCCTCTGTTATAAAACGTTATGATAACCTAAGTCAGGCTAGTAAATTCATCATACCTCACCATGAGAGGAGAAGCAACTGATTGTTAGACATTTTATGCTACTAAAATTATAAACTCGGAAGTTTGTAACTGTGGATAGATGGATATAAAAACTACTGAATGGATTTAATGCGAATTTAAAATAAGAGAGCATATACATATACATAATAATAAAAAAATAGATTACAATTTATAACGATATTGTGAATTGTCCATATCAAGTAAGATGGAATTTTTTTCTATCAGCAAGCTATTCTGGACTGGGCCACCAAAATTTCTAGTTACATAAAAAGATTATATAATACATTAAATAACATTACATAAAAAATAATAACATTTAAGTGGGATCATCTTTGTTACATGAATATACAACTTCATTAATGGAATGTCTTGAAAAACGCACTTTTGCCTCTAACGCTGGCATTAAATACGAGGCGACGACTTTACTATATACAATATCAATTTATTATACCTCATAAAGTACTTACAATACCATCATATTTTGGTGATACTTCCCTATCTATAATACTACTTCTCCTAATACACTAGATTAAACTAACACACTGACAAAATTAAAAAAAAAATGCTACGCTATAAGTTCCATGTGATGTTGATTTCACTGCAGCTCCTTAAGCATTCTCTTTTACCAAAGATATATTTTTAAACGCTTGCTTAATCAATATTATTATTCCTTTTATAGCAGATTGTGGATACTGTATAACACTTAACATTGTGTCCTTGTTTTCCTTGTATATATAACCAATGACACTGTCAATATACATATCAATTTCGAATTGACGCGTGCCCCACGTGTATTTGGTTACGCGAAAACGTGCGGTTTAAGTTTCATTTGCTTATATAACATTGACAAAATATATTTAATTATGGGTTTTAAGTTACAAATTCATTTCCCACACATATAGGTGATATTGATATAAAAAATGTGTGTGTGTGTGTGCCGAACACACACACACACAGGCCTCCGACATTGTAAGTATTTATATTACATTTTTTAAGGTTTTTTAAGTTAGTTATCTGAGACAATTTAGAGTGGAGTAAAAAGTTGACTGTATTGGGATTCGACATGGTGACGTTTGCGCGTCAGGATCAAATAGGCATAAAAGTTAAATGATCATTTTAATATACAATTACAAGTCTTAAGCATTCAATATATTTTCGTGCAGACCATTATATTTAAAACCATTCAACTCTATTTAATTGAAAGAATTTGACGGCTACCAACAGATAATGTCACGTTTGAAGCTTCCTCCGATAACGTGCGAAGGGCGGTGGAGCATTGAAAATTCAATTAAATACGCCAAGATAAGTCCAAATGACACATCCAAAATTGCTTCGCTTTCGTATCGCGATACTCGTTATTTTTCAAAGTAAAAATGCGCTAATACCGCAAAGATAGACTAAGTGTATGGTGAATTTTTGTTCTTTTGCAAGCTGTTCCAAATATCTCGGTTTAGTATAAATTATGTATTTGAGAAACTCAGCTATGCATCGCACACCATAGGATTACAATGCACATTTTCAACAAATAGATATATTTAATTTGACTAGAAAACATATTAAGGCTTTGTCCTTGACACATCATTCAATTGTTTTAAAATCAATGTAATTATACTGAACTGTGTTGTGTATGTATTTAATTATGTATTCCGCATTTGTCTTATATGTAGTACATACAATTTTTTTAAGAATTTTTAATCGAAGCTGTAGGTAAACCTAAAAATATAAATTTATTTATTTATTTATTTAAGATGGAAAACTTACAGCTATTTAAACAATGTGACAACTATATAAAATCTAAAAGCCAATTAAAAGTTTTCGTTAACATAATAAGTTTAGCTACTATTCTTAAGTATGTATTAAACAGTTGATTTAAAAAATGTGTGACTATGCAGTCGCTTCACCAGGTGCACGGGTGTATCAAAAACATCAATGTCGCTATGAATTATAGAAAAAGAATTGAGAATATAAATAAAATAAAAAAATAAAATATGTTATACAAGTGAATGAAATATATGGTCGAATAGTTCAACGCATTGATATAAACTATCTAACTGTTATGTGCTATTATACATATAATTTTATATACATCCCTTAATCACATATACCAGATCTATCTGAAAAATACGCAAATCTATCGGAAATCGAAGTCTTTCGAAAATTTCAGATGGTGACCATTACATTGAGTCGCCAGATTCTAACAGCTGCAACAGCAGTATAAACTAATATATAAGCCGCGGGATAAACCAACCGAGACCAAAAATTAAAACGTTTACATCTTAAAAGGTGTTTAGCATTATGATCGATGTGTGCAGTTCGAAAGTTTGACACGAACAAGTCACGACTTTTATTTGAACACGCAAAACCGTTTGATGATGATTAATGAAAACTCATTTTAATTTACATTTTAATAACAGTAGAGAGTTATTACTTCAAGTAAACATTGATTAAGTTGCTAAATAAATATACTAACAATCTACATGTAAAGAATCATTTGATAACTCATTCTTCTGACTTACATAGACGGACATAAAAAAGGAACGCGTATAAGTTGGTCAAACAATAATCTCTAATCGCATTATGTGTGAAGGGATAATCACAGTTTTTCTCTGAAATCCTTTTTAATTGCGTTTATTACACTCACGGGAATGTAATGTAATTTTTTTATACAATATTATAATAACACATAAGTTTTATACTTTCTTTATAAAAAATTATGTTATCATATCGAAAACGATACAAAATTTAATTTTCAGCAAAAATTTAAAGAATTTGTTAACGGATTAAGTTATGTATTTTTACAAAATTTTAGTATATTACATTATTTGAATTTTTTCCGACGTTTCGCGTGCTTTACAGCGTGCGTGATCACGGTAGTCAAAAATTTAAACAAAAAATAAAATACAAAGACATACACAATAAAACAGTTTTAATTATTTCAAATCTGAAAGCTTTAATATTTATTACGTCATTGACATTCTCTTAGCTTGATCGCAAAGCTCGTCTTGTGGAATCGCAAAAAATTTAAATACCGAATTTAACATGAGAAGTGGTAGCTCAAACTTATAAACAAATATTATCATCATGCTGACATCGTTTGATGTTTGTTTCCTACGATATATCGCTGACCCATGACCCACGGTTCCTCGGACGTTGACTGATGCATCAATACATCATCTCGATAGCTTGGGCACAGATTAAGACTACTTGCATATATTTAATATAGAAGTGTTCTTATCGTAACTCTTTGACCGAGCCATTCTTATTTAACTAACATTATAATTAGAAATTTGGTGTGTGTTTATATCAAGGTATTACTTATCTATATATATATATATATATATATATCTATCTATAACATAAGAGTTCGTATAGCGCCTAGATGTGTAGCTAGATGTTATTAAAATTTTGCTAAATAAACATTTATTATATAGTACTTAAATGAGCGAAAGAATCCCTGAAGCAGAAAAATTTTTTACCTGTAAAATACATATAATTGATTGACACAGAGGACTCGCGCCGTAATACATAACTTAGCTGAGGTGAGTTTCCCGTTGGTCTGATTTCGTTTTCTTGGAATATATTATTTAAGAATCGCTTACTGAAATTTGATTTTATGTATCTTAAATTTACATTTAAATAATTCAATTAAAACATAGGATTCTCATGGTTTCTTGATCCTAAGAACGTGTTTGGCAAACACTTAGAAAACATCTCACAATTTTATATATTCTCATTTTAATCTTGATAACGTCAAATACGCTTTTGACAGATTTAAATTAAAACAAAGACGGATCACCCACTTCATTGATTCACTATAAGAAACAATAGCGCTCTATTGGCTGAAGTTGACGTGTTAAATGATGAGCTTTTGTTTTAATTCAAAAACAAAACAATATCTATTTGATTGATGTTGATTTGTTTGTGATCAAACTAGAACTATAATAAAAATGGTGCAACTAATTTAAAACATGTGAAGGTTTTGTTAACTCGACGGATGCGACTCGCCATATGCTTACCAGCTATAGATAAATATAAATAAGTGGTACTTTTAAGTTCAGTTAAGTTTTATGTGAGACGCACATGCAGGTCATGATATAAAATACTCATATTAAGTCTAACACGTATAATATCTAATAGAAATAGAAACAAAAAGAGTCTTAAATGAGAAATTTAGGAATGACTGTATCACCAAATGAATGAAATAAACGATAAATTTTTAGCAGTTATTAAACACTATTTTAGCTTTCACAGAATAATATATCGAACTATAATGTGCTTTTTAATAGGAATGAAATAAGAGAAACATTTCCAACATACATTAGATAGATGTGTGATTCTAGATAGATTTTTCTCCTAGGTAAATTTTTGCCTATTTACTTCATATTTAGGACAATTTACATAATATCATTCTGTTATAAAAGCTATATGTAATGTAAAGTTTCATTTAAATCAATTCAATCGTTTCTACGCGAAAGAATAACAAACATCCAAACTCATCCCTCCATGTTTATATTTGTTTTTAGTGTTTTTTTTACTTGAGCTGATATTTGTCTACATTTCTTAAATAAGTTTATATATTATATCAAATTATTTTTACTCGTATTTAACTTGCTATGAACTCATGTGAACCAGAGATAAACCTTGGTACATGTCGTAAATAATTTGTCATCAAAATGTAGAATCCTTTAACAATTTGTGAAGAGCATTTTATTTCTAAACATTTGTAGATTCCATTATCATAAATTTCTTATAAAAACCCCAATTAATAATACTCACACCAGGAAGCAATTACGCTGTGGTATATTCATAAACAACTCAGTTTGTTTGATCAGCGATAGATAACAGTTCCCAGGAGAAAATCTTACATATAGGGACTATCGGATGTCCTTAATCTTTAGGAATTTAAATTTCGATTTTTGATTTGGTGCGCTTCCGGTGTATTGCTTCCTAGTATTTCCGGTGTATGTGGGTGAAATACGTACCTATTTGCTATTATAGACAGAACAATATTAAAAAGCTTAAGAGACTGAATTCTTAACAGTAAAGCTTTTCTATCAAAGACGTTTAATATACACTAAATAAAATAACAATATTTGCTTAGATAGACAGACTAGAAAAAGGGTATCTATAGCTCATCACGATAAATACGTTATATCTTATGAGAAACTCAATAAGTGTATATAATCAATCAAATTTAACTAACTTTATAGTGTAATTTTTGTCGTCATTGAAAAGCTCTCGCTCTGCCAATATTATTGCCGCTTTCTATTCATCTCTTTCTGTTAAAATATTTTACAATGCAACTGTCTGTTGCATCTAGTTTAATACTGTTCTCAATAGCGAAACAACAGGAACTCTGGTAATAGTAATTTGGATTTATCATTGTGACCGTATATCGAGTTGAAAAAACATGTTTTAATATAAACAGAATCACGATAAGGAACGTATAAAAACTAAAACAAATTGCTAGGCCATAGATTATATCAGCTATTGATATAAGCTATAATTAACAATAGAAAAACAAAGATATACGATAAGGCAAGTAAAAAGTGGCGACGGGAAAGATTCGACGATGAAGGCTTTTGATAGAGTTTTTATATATTTTCATTTAGACATATCAAGACGTAAAATATTAAATGTTAATTACATTTTATTTGCACTGTTTGTGAATCTTGAAAAATCGTAAAAAGGGCGTTAATTTGACTGGTATAAAAAGTGTATTTCAATAGAATCAATGTTTCGTACCACCGCTATGTGGAACCAGCTGCCAAAAGAGGTATTTCCCAACAATTACTACTTAGGGACCTTCAAGAAAAGAGCGTATGAGCATATTAGAGGCCGGCAACACACTGGTGAGGCCTCTGGCATCGCGAGTGTCCATGGGTGGCGGTATCACTTAAAATCAGGGAATCTTAGTGTAATAAAAATAAACCGCTTCAAGGATAACAATCTGACATATACTCTTAATGCTCGCTAAAAGCAGATATATGTAGATGGAAAAACTTTTATAACGACCAATGAAAGCTGATATCTATTAGTTATTGATTAGAAAAGTTAGATGCACGCCCGTAATTGTGTGCTTTGCGCTGGATTTTATAGCAAAAGTTCCTGCAATAGACCACATTAATAAGCAATATTACGAATATAAAAATGTATTCGTCTTAATATTATTCTAATCCCTAAAGTTTTTTGCTTTCCTTTTTCGTTTCTATTCTCTATTTATTTAAATATCTGGTGTTGTCTCTGTGGGGATATTATAGACCAGTCCTCCGCGTTAGCGCAAGTGTTACAGATTATGACATTTTCATAGCCAATATTCGGTAATCTGTTTCTATAGTCGCCTGACAGCTCAACCTCCTCCAGTTATTGAGTTGTCAGGCCATTACTAACGCGCTCTTTAAAAGTAACGAGCACCAAGCAGCAGGGGCAGTGGAGATTGAAGAACTGACCAGTGACCCTTGAATGCAGTGAGTTTGAGGCGTAGTTTTGAGAATTACAAGTTGATTTTATTTTTCAATTATGATAAAGTTTATGTGTGTGAAATACGACATTTTATGCGTCAACCTAACACAAGGGACAGCTAAATTCAATTTTTGTTTCATTCTATTGCTACATTCCTGTATTAGTTGATGGATTACTCGTTTCAATAAAACTGCTGAATATTTATGATGATATATAGGTGTAAATGACTTTTTTTCTAACTGCTTTGAATTTGGCGTACTGACAATTGACATTTGAGCAAAATAACATTTGGCCGCAATGGTGAGATTATTATTATTTAATGGTGAGATAGTTTTAAATGTTGTTTCTCTGTTTAGAGCAACACAATTCAGATGTTTAAGTCACCGACAGCTAGTATTTTGTTGATATTAACATTTTTTGGTAACAAATGAACATAGTTTGACACATTACACACCCGATCGGTTAGACCCAAGCTAAGCTTATTTATAGCTTTTATAATTTATTTATTAATACTACTATTATTACACCAAGATCCTAATGCAATAGTTTGTTGTATAAAAAAATATCGTGACTTACGAATTCACTCATCCGTGTAAGCACACACAATTATGGGAGCTAACACAGATAAAAATATTTACATCTCACAATATAAATCTATACTGGTACGCTATAGGGTTTACCTGAAAACACGGATATTAAATTTTTCCAACCTAATTAAAAGGTTACTTACAAAAGAGCGTTTATATGTATCAGACATCAAAATGATACAGACGCCAATTAACATCGCGTCAATCCAATCATGCGCTCACCGACAAACTTATCTGTATTAAAACAATTACACAAGAAATTCATCACTAAAATAGCGAGGCAATAAATTATTATCGATAAGTTCCCGGAACGCCTCAAAGTGCCGCGTGACGTCACATGTTATCGGGACCTCATGACCGAACCAATTTCATATAAAACAATTGATCGGAAATATGGAGACGCAATTCCTTTAGCTCAAATTGGCCATAAAAGAGTTAGGGAGCATATGTTACAGATAGAGTGCGATCGTGATGAATTGTGGTATGGCTAGCTTATACTCTCCTTAGGGATACATAAGTTAGAAAATGATTTAACACAATTGTGTGTACCTATCCATCGTTATTCGTTAAAAATCCTTAATAGAGGCTTAAAGTAAGTTTTGCAAATATACAAGTTTATTTGTTCTCATCTCCCTTTTTTGCAATGTTTGCTATACAATGTTGTTTGTTGTAGAAATCACTTACGATGAAAATGAGTCATGGCAAAAGATTGTTTCAATATAATCCATATACCGGCTTTACCCGCGACATGTACGTGAAGAAATTGTCAATGAGACTGGTGCATCGACTTGCGACGGATGGGTTCAGCACAGCACTTGCATAGCAATGGCTATGGAGATGGCTATCAAGATGATAAGAGTGGATTATAGATATCGAACTCTAAAGAATTTTAAGGGGATTTCTCACTGTGAAAATTCAAATTTAAACCAGGTGAAATAAATTATATTTGTATATGGATGATTCTATAGTAAAATCTTCTGTTGTCTTTTATTGACATAAATAACTATTAATAAAGTGTTTTTCTTTAAAATCTTCTAGTTGTTATGAAGCGAACGTACGGAGAGATATTAAATAGACGGCCTCGATCGAACAATTTTTTTTTTCTTAACAATTCTTTTTTCTTTTAAAATGCTTTAGTATTTAACTTATAAGTACAGATAGAACATTGAATTCTTAGGCGGACGTCTTCATGGTGCCCATAAAAAACATCTTTGCACCATTGTTGTTGAAGAGAAACCAAAACATGCAATATAAATATAATTCACTAAGGGGCTACGGCCAGGAGCAATCAGAGGGCTGCGAGTAATTTGTATGGATTAATTAGCGCTGGGGATGAAGACTGCGCCAATCAACCGAGATCCTTTAATTATCTTGCGGTCAAAATCACATAAATTATGAAAACGTGACCTGTCTTGTTTGAGAGTACACAGTGTTTTGTTTATCAATTGTTCCAAGCGACGGGGGTTTTAGAAAAAGTTCCATAATTTAAATATCGCAAATACAAAACTACACCAAAGCATTATCGAATTTAGTCGTATCGTCAAGTAAAATTAAAAGGGACGCATACTTATAGGGTAATTTGACAAAAACTATTTTTTAACTTTTCTAAACATGCATAGGCATTCCTGGGCTTCGTCATTTTAATTCAATAATAACTTTCATCAAATAGAATACCATACAATAGTTTCCTTGATACAGTGGATTTAATTATAGTCAGTCTACACAGTACACAATCACTATCGTACTACAAAGTATATGCCAAATAGGAATCATATTTTTTTAAGTTTTAATCACTTTACTTACAAATTTTAATAAATGTTAGTTATAATTAATATTATGTTCCTGTACGCTTCATAGTCTAAGTTAAGCATGTACATCATTTGTTTTTTATTGATTTATTTTCTCTTTTTTCCCTTCTTGCACTTTTTTAAGAGATTGCTTGTTAACCATAAGTCTAGATTCCGCATTTTTTTACATTTGTCAAAGGTAATACAATAAAGAGTTAATAAAAAAGAATATTCAGATGTTGTACTTTAAGCTGCATGTTGATTCTACTAAACTTTTATAATCATCAGTGTCATTTGTGCTATGCCTATAGATTTCTTACAAAATACATTATACATACATTGTTTAATATTTAGGCGTTAAGAGCGTTTGAACATCACATGGCACTCACAAACAGGTAACGGAACAATCGTGACTCGATTTGCGGCGTTCAATGCATATCTGTGCTTAGTGATTACAATTACATTTATTTTGCTTTAACGAACTGTTTAATAAGATTTAGCTCAATACTTTAACGTATTTCTAAACGATCCGATGGATCCTTCGTTGTATGAATAGGTAAATTAATATTATTATTATATATAATTAATATTATTAATTATACCTTTTCTTTGAGCACGTTAATTTAAGATAAAACAAATGATTCAATTACAAAAGTTGTTACTGAATTGTGACAGATATAGATAATAATAATAATATCATATAGATAATACTATCTATAATAAAATAATATGTATATATATACATATAGCGGAGAAGTTAAGTTAAAAAGGATACCGACTCGGTATTAAAACATTTCATAGAACTCAGCGGATATTGTTTTTTTAGCGAAGAAGTAATTCCTTTCGCGAATGCCTCAGTTCCGAGTATTGGGAGTGTCATTTTATTCCCACGGAAGCAAGAAAGCTATACTATACACTATATTCATAATATTATATAGAATGAAATGCAGAAAACCAATTTTATAAATGTATTTATTTAAATTTCTCAGTGAATATACATATTCATCGATGCAAAGTGTTTAGGTGGTGATTGTGAGTTGTAGATAAAATTATGCTGCGGTCAATTCCCCGAGGCAGCAATTAATAAAATTAAGGATGGAATCCTCATTTCTTTATTATTTATCTAGCTTATGTATAGACTTACAAGCTTATATTTTAAGCATCTCAAAGGCCGGCAATCCACTGTTGAAGCCTCTGGCAATGCGAGTGTCCATGGGCAGTATCACTTTCGACCAGATAAGCCGGAGTATAGTTTATAAAAAAAAGATTTCTTTTTTTTATAAAGACAAACATTTGTTTGTTTAATTGTTTGAGGCAACCTCACTTTATAAACCAACCCAACTTAATAAAAATTACGGAGCCAGACCAGACTTGGGCTGAAACTTTGTCAAATAAGAATGGTAAAAGTAAAATTGATGCCAGCACATACAAACGCAAATATCGCAAAAACCGTTTAAAATCTCGAATATAGATAGATGTTTACGCTAAAACGGCTTCATCCAAAAATGAAGTGGAATAGCGAATTTCAATTTTTAGCAGGAAACCTTAAGACATTCAAAAATCGAACCTTTTAAATATCTAATATTCTACGTGACGTTTTATTACTTTTCAATTCGTTTCATTTGGG
The DNA here is from genome assembly GCA_963693355.1 of Pontia daplidice. Classification (NCBI taxonomy): domain Eukaryota; kingdom Metazoa; phylum Arthropoda; class Insecta; order Lepidoptera; family Pieridae; genus Pontia; species Pontia daplidice. The sequence continues at coordinate 2,316,089 of CAVNZL010000024.1, read as the reverse complement.
CGTAAGGTTTTTGCCTCCGCCCTTTATAATACGGCCTCTCGTTCGCTTCACGTAAATGTATTGAGCGTACAATTATTTTCGATAAAAAGTTGCTTTCACTGATTTTTCTAATCTCGAGTTTCGAAAGCCTATTGAAAATATGTTTACAAGAAATATTCTCTTATTACTTCCGGTATATGTTACACGTTTATTAGTGTACAGTGATTTAAATAATGATACTTTCATAAATAACACACAAAACTGAAATAATCGCAGTGTTTATGAAAACTGTGGTTGTTTTTCGTGTAGTCTAACGTAACACGACTCTGCATATACTTATATATAAAGGTGGCTTATGACTTGACATGACTTTAAATACAAATGCTACAAGACCAGGAAACAATTCCAGATGTATCTCTTTTTAATAGAAGGACGAGATTTAAGTGAGAACTGCAAAACTTTAGTATTCAGGTTGCCAAGTATTCTATCTGTTCATATTGACATTATACCAAAGTACACATAAATTATAAATAAGTTTTTTCATTAAGAAAATAACAGGTATTTCTGAATGTCAATCAAATTCGATGTTAATAAAACCAAATTGAACATACAATAATTTTCATTTCAACGTGTATTGTCTACACAGAGGATTTACTTCGTAAATTGTTAATAGAAATTGAATTAAGGCTCATACTGGGAAGAGCAAAAATAGTTTTCTGTTGCAGTCCACCGCAATCTATTGCGGTCAAACTTCCAAGTAATTTAAGTGGAAAAGTCGATCTACTTTTGCAGAAGTAGGTTACTCCACTCATACTTTCTTTTTATTGAAGATAACTATTAAATACTGGGTAACTTGATTTATTATTATTATTTATGATGACGATTTGGATGCTTTTCACCGACCGTGCTCGCGGCCATACTAAAAGGTGACAGGTGTGTGTATTGATAGCAATATATTATTATTATTATAAATTATATATTGTAGCTATTAACAATGCTCTCTTGTTTATAAGCATGTTTGATTTTTAATTACATCCATATTTGAACAAGTTTATTTATTTATTTATTTATTCAAATAAGGAACGCCAGCAGCTTACACAACATACACAGATAACTTATTAACATATAAATTTCGTTGTGAAAACCATTATAGGCGTACACGCCATTATCAAAGAAACCCATCTCAAAGACATCACAACATTAAGGAAGGAATTTTGACATTACAAAAAAAAAAAAAAAAAAAAAAATATCTGAAGCAATACAAGTTGCGTGACAAAAAAAAATATAATTATTTCTGGCATATTTTATTCTTAAACTTATTAAAGGAGTCATGAAAGATGTCAATGTTTAGTTTATGATTGTACGTGTTATAAAGGTCACATAACCTATTGATTGGAGAGTGGGCTCCAAGATTCGTGCGAGCTTGAGGTCCACTGAGCAGTTTTTTTATGGGATATCTTGGAAGGAGGTATGGTATTGGGAAAGAGATGGATTCAAGAATGTCTGGACAATCAAGTAAATTATTTAAAGTTTCATAAAGAAATATCAAGTCATGCGTTTCGCGCCTATTACGTAAAGAAGTCATATTAAAGAAATTAAGTCGGTGCTCATAAGAAGATCTGTGGGAAATATTACGGGAAATAAAGGCTATATGGCGAGTGAAAGATCTTTGTATACTTTCAATTCGTTGAGAGTGTATTGAATAAGTTGGACTCCACGCAGAAGACGAAAATTCCAGGTGACTGCGCACAAGGGAATTAAATAGTATTATTTTAGTATCGGGACTAAATTCTTTGCTATTGCGCTTCACAAATCCTAGCATTTGTGCAGCTTTCTTGGTAATTAGATCGATGTGGGGTGAAAATGTTAGTTTGGAGTCCACAATTACACCAAGATCGCGAATTTCAGATACTTCAGTGAGTAAATCAATCCCAAGGCTATAATTGTTAATGAGAGGATTTCGTTTTCTAGTAAATTTTATATGATAGCATTTTTGAGCATTAATAGACATGTCATTGGAATGACACCAATTTAAAATATTGTTGAGGTCATTTTGAAGAAGAATGCTATCATGAGAAGATGTAATTGTTCTATAGATTTTAAGATCATCAGCAAAAAAATAGTAGTTACTATTTTTAATATGAAGAGTAAGGTCATCAATATAAACCAAAAAAAGAATTGGACCTAAGTGTGAACCCTGGGGAACCCCTGATTCTGCATAAAAAATTCTAGATTCGTGGCCATTGATAGAAACAAATTGTTCTCGATTTTCTAAGTAAGAAGTAAACCATTGAAGGAGCCAATCGCCAATGCCTACTGCCTCCAGCTTCTTAATTAAAAAAGAATGGTTTACTTTATCGAATGCACTAGCAAAGTCTATGTAAATTGCATCGATTTGGCGGCCAGCATCGACTTCATGGGACAGTTCATTAATATAGCTGACTAAGTTAGACTCGACTGAGCGCCCTTTTCTGAAACCATGCTGAGATGAACTTAATATGTGATCTAATTTTCTTGTAACAATAGGACAAATTATGGATTCAAATAATTTGGAGAAACATGGAAGAATAGAGATTGGTCTGTAGTTTGTTACAACAGATAAATCACCCTTTTTATGAATAGGTGTAATTCTAGCTCTCTTCCATAGATTTGGAAACTGTCCATCTTGTAGCGATCGATTAAAAATAGTACAGAGAGGGTAAGAAAGATATTTTGAACAACGGTTAACAAAGAGAGGGTGGATGCCGTCTGAACCAGCGCTTTGGTAAATATTTAACTTTTGTATATATTTACTGACTTCTTTTTCGATGATAAAAGTGTGGATATTACTTTTGACGTGTGAAGAAGACACTTTGACACTACTTTTGTTATAAATATTTGAAAAATAGGTTGCGAAAAGATTAGTTATATCATGTGCATTTGATGCAGTTTCATTATATAGATGCATCTCAGCTGGTATTGCTGAGGAGCCTTTACGTTTGTCTTTGATAAATCTCCAAAAGGCTTTTGGCTGAGATTTGATTTCAGATTCAAGTCTATTTTTGTAATCTCTATAGCATTTATTCATTAGTTTGTGACATCTATTACGCAGGATATCATAATCCAGTTTATCTCTAGGGTTTTTATATTTATAATATCTGATACGAATCTTGTTTTGTTCAGTGAGAACCCGAATCAATCTTTTAGTGAACCAAGGAGGAAACTTTGACATCTTTCTGCTCCGTTTAGGTACAAATTTGTTGATAATTGAATGTAACGTATCGTTAAATAATATTACCATAGTATTAACGTTATTACAACTTGAAAATAAGCTATCCCAGTCTATAGAACTTAATTCTAAATTAATACTCTCATAATCAGCCTTATAATAATTAAGATTAGATCTAACATTGGTTTTAAGATATTGCACTCCAGTTAATGGAACTTGGACAAGAAGACTTGGGTGTAAATTATCAACTTTACTTAAATTTTCGAGGGCTAAGCAGTTACTTAAATTACTTATATTACTTAAGATGAGATCGAGAGTTTTATCCTCAACATTTCTAATTTTATTTATTTGGAATAAATCATTAGCATACATAAAATCTATTAAAGGGTAACCTAAATTGTTATTAAAATTATTAGGAACTGTATGAAGAGTGTCTTTGCCGGAAGTCCAATTAATAAAACTTAGATTAAAATCACCTATTATAACTACATCGTTTACATTTTGCATAACATCGTTTGCATTATTGAGAAATGTTTTGAGACAATCCAATTTGACTGGTGGAGGAATATATACTGCACAAATAGTAATTTTTTTAAAGGTATTAATTTTAACATTAAGTGTGACCCAGATGTCCTCGCAGTCGCTTTCATAACTATAAATGCGGTTAGCTTCAATGTCCCGTGAGACAGCAATCAGGACACCACCACCATCTTTTTTATCATTATTACTACGATCTCTACGATGCACAATATATCTATCATCAATAAATTCTCTATTGTTTATATTATAATTTAGCCAAGTTTCGGTAAGTACAATTACTTTATAATTATGACATAGAATATTTTTATACAAATCATTAGTTTTAGTTTTTATACCTCTTACATTTTGATAGTAAATATCCATTAATTAGTGTATACACTTACAATAGCATTGATAAAGTCAATTAAACCCAAAACTTAATTAATTTTGTCTAAGCACGAGGAATTACGGATGACTAAAATGGGTGAGTATTCGTCCTTTCGCACTTGTATGCGCCCATTTCGTACCCATACAAATTTGTAGGACAGCTCTTTGGCCTTCTTTCGTACTTCCGCATGAAGTGCCTTGTATGCCGGCGTCAAGTGTTCAGCGACATAGACCGGTGAACTTGCTCCATCATAGCCAAGGTGGTGTGTGCTCAGTTTGTTTCCTGGATTTTTCCTATTGTATACAAGTTATAAGACCGTAATAACTTAAACATTGCAGACATATCCAGATATCGAAAGAGTAATTTAAATTAAATTAGTTAAAGATTTAAGTTTGAATAAATATATAAATATTTAATCACCTAGGCGTTCATCCACCCGTACTTCACTTTTCAGTGTCTTTTATAAGTTTGCAAATTCTCTGAATAGAAAAAAACCTCTACTTCGTAGGGCTGTTAAGTCTGCCATATAAACGCCCGTTAACGTTTATGTAATAACTATTCACTTGGCTAGATTGTAGATATATACGGTCCAATGTCCGTGGTATAATGGCTCACCCTGCGGCATCGTGTGCTACCGGTGCGGTGGGCTCACGAAGCTATTTGTCCGGACCCCGCGGCCGACAATTTCGCATCCACACCCATCAGCTTCCACACTGAGCTGCTCTTATATCCAATAAATGATTTACTATACAGGTGCAATATAACTATGAGAACATTGTGTCTGTTATAAACTTGCTTTTGTTAAAAATATAAATTTATATTATTTTAATATATCTTATATCATAAAGAAAGTTTTTTGATAAAATTTGGTGTGCAAGAAATTGGAATTATGACAAAAATTATGATACGCTGTTTATATTTACTAATGCAAAAGTTTAATGTGCCGGAGCCTCTTAATTAAGCAGTTATATAATAGTAATTTATTTTTAAATCTTTAGTTTGCTAGACTATCATATTTCATAATATAATAATAACATCAGTAAACGCGAATTATTGCATGATTCACATAGCTTCGATTCAAAACTAAAAGATATATATCGTAATCAGTTTTAAGCTTTCATATTAGTGGCACTAAAGCCTTACGCCCTATTGTTCGTTATTCAGGACTTGATCTTTTAAAGCTCACGTCGTGTGCGCTCGCGGTGACGAGTGACATTATCATTGTACTGCCGTATTTCTGAAATTGCGAATTTCCGTTTAATATTGCTATTCCTAAACCACACGAAACATCTAAAGAATATATATAGTACGTTCATTGAGTAATATACATTATGAATTTTGAAGTCGGCAATCGATACATTCATATATCAACTGTGTAGCTGTTATGGTTCATGAGATGCCTGGTAAGAGACAGACAATAAACAGCAGTTCCAAGCAGAAGTTCCCGTATTTATCCTTTGAGTACAAAACCCTAAAACGACTATTCGTAGGTACAGCTGACTGAATAAAAAATAAACTTTTATTAACCGTAAAACACATTTGCATATAATGAATGTTCGACCTATACCCATGAATTGGATGTAATCGCGTCTTAATTATATATTACAACACTTATTTCAAAAAGCCCTTTGTCTTATTATAATTAAAAATCAAAGTGGCGTGAATAATTTAATGTTCTGAAATTAAATCATAACAATTATATGCAATTTTGTTCTTTATAATGTAAGAGGTGTGAAAAATATATCGTTTTCTATATACTAAAAGTAGATTCTCTTAGAATTAGTTAAGTAATATTTTTTTGATTCCAATGCTACATTTAATATACTATATACTATATCTTAATATATATAAATCTCTTGTCACGATATTTGTCCGCGATCTACTCCTTCAATATTTAACCAATTTTAAATTAAATTGGCACACCGTGAGCAGTTTGGTCCAACTTAAGAAATAGGATAGCTTAGATCTTTAATTATAGTCGCAATTTCATTTTATAGCAAATTATTTGCCTATTTGACAGTCACAATTATCTGTTAACTCCAAAAGATTCTAACAGATGTCTATACTTTTCGACTGGATTGAGTAAGTAATCAATAGATGGCACTGCTATGGTAAACCGAAAAACGTGTCATATAACGATTAATTTATTAACCTAAATTAAGCATACTTTTATTGTTTAAAACGCTATCGATAATAAACATGTCCCCGTACACTTAAAGCTGATAATTATTTTTACTGAACAAAAAAATTTATTGCTAGAAATCACATTTATGGCAAAACAACGTTTGCTGGATCAGCTAGTTACTTTATATTTTATCGGAAAACATGTACTATATACTGAGACGGAGATTTAATATACTATTTACTTTACTCATAAAAAAAAATATGAATATAAGGATTTACTGAAACTGTAGCAGCTTTTTGTTTCGGCAAAAAAGCATCTTCATTACATATGCGTACCATGCTTCCTGGATGCTCTCTATAAAATATATGTTATAAGACAAATACTACTAGGTTTAATTTAGAAGTAAATAATTAATTAAAAAATAAAATAAATTCACTCAAAACAAAAAATAATAAATCATGCCACTCACTGTCACCTCACAAATGATAGCCGTTACATTCAGCCAACACAAATCAAAGATTTCCGCACGAAAAGAGAGCAAAACAGTTTATAAACAGACTTGTTTAAGACATTCAGATGTCAAATAAACCGTCATGTCTGGAAAACGAGCGCACTGCGGTTTTTTACCGCTCTTTAAACCTCTTATATTCCCATAGTTTGTATTATCAAATACCTTGAGATTGTTACAAGATTTATTTAATAGAAAAAAGAGAAACGCAGGTTTTTAATATTGGGACTCCTTTACACATGATTAGTTAGCGCCAGGGTACGCTATTTAAACCTTGTGTTGCAAATACAATTATTAAATATATATAGTTAGTTTTATATATATACATATACAGACCACAATACTAGAATACTAGGCCACACACTAGTCACTTGTGTGACCGTACCGAGGATAGAACTAGGGACACTGTTCGGTAGTCCGTCATGGCGACCATTGCGCCCTGAGGCCCGTTATCAATATTTTTTTAAAAAGTTTATATTAATATATTTACTTACATCAATAGAATTTATACCGCAAAGCGGACGTAAGATTTAGCAGATATAAGCAAGAAGTTTCAGTTATTTTGTTATAAATTCCCATTTCCAACGCGTTTTACCTTGTCGCATTTGTGTTTAAAAAAAAACACCTTTTCGACGAAAGCATTTTATTATATTCAAATTATAATTACAATAATTAAAAATCACTATTTTTATCACTGATTACTTTTTATATTCACTAACAAAAGTTCCACGTTGCGAGTTTGATAGACACTGACTCCTCCAAAATGTAAAATAATTGATGGAATATATAGGCATATATTGCTGATCAGCAATAATTTAAGGGTTCAGCAATATATCCATAAAAACCGTATGTAACAGTACATTCCAACATTTTTAGCAAATATCTGAACAAATGAACCGATGAAAAACAGTCGCGATTTCGCTGTAGTGCGGCCTTGTCATATTCAGTCAAATAAAGCGTCAGCCCTAAGCCAGACATCTCTGGATTATGATTTATTAAGCCCAGAATAAATCAACAGTTGTGAAATAGGAAGATGACTTCCAAATTCTTGCTCTTGAGGTATGCAAATTATTTGAGGGTTTATTTCCATAGGGTGAGTGTGTCTGTAATATACAACGTGATTTTGAATAACACTGTTTAGGAAAATCTGTGGTGATTTTTTTTTTAATAGGTTATGTCAATTGTCATATACTAAATTTTGTTTAATGAAATTATGGAACTATAATAATAATTAATTTCATTTCATATTATTAATATTATACTATACTATATATAATAATTATACTAAAGATTGCATTATATATTTGTATTCAAATCATTAACCACGCATCGACTTAAATTCTGTATGACGAGCTCGTGACAGGCACATTTTTTAAATCCATTACAATGGAACAATTTCGATTGTAACGGATTTAAAATTTAATATCACTATGTTAAGTTTTAGTAAACGGTACGTTTAAAATTGCATACTCATGAACACGCGATTTCTATCGAAATAAAATCGCAGTTAAAAATCTCGCAACAGTTATCCTTCATGCTTTTATCGAAATGATACTTTCTAAATTCGTTGACAGTTTAAAAATAACTTATTAAACTCTATCAAAGGAGGTTTTAAATACTTCAGATATTTATGTCAAAGTATACAAGACAAACTACTGCACACATACTTAATAATTCAAAATTGGAATACAGATATTCGGAAGAATCCGCTTCGTATAATTTATCGTATGACACGCCATTTTAGAACGATCCGTAGATCTTGTTTTTTGTTTCATTTCTGACGCTTCTTTTAACATTTTTACGACGTCTATTCAAAATATGTAATGCATGGTCTTAAGTGAAAAAATATAGACGTAGATAATCAACTCCGATTTTGTCAAACACTACGGCAATATGCAGCTTATTTGAATAAATGTAGATATATTGTGAATAATTGTTGACGAACCAAAATAAATCATCATAAAATTGATTTCACTACACTATATATTTTACGTTTTTCCCTCTCTTTCTTGCTGAAGCACATTATTGGGAGGATCCTGAAGTGCCTGATTCACTATACATAACATTAGTTTTTAAACAATTTTACAACTTTAAGAATATTATAAACTATAAGTACATTTAAAAGTATTTAAATCATTACATTGCTAAATTTGACGACCCAGTTCGGGCAGTGGTTACCATACGGACGAGTCGTACTTTTGATGGCATATTTATTTGCCTGAATGATTTGCAATAAGTTTATATTATTATTATCTTATCATTACTAACATAGCACCTAAGTCTGAATTGTTACTAACTTGTTAAGCTAGTCATATATTATTATTATAAGTTATTACTATAATATAAGCTATATACCTCGAGGCAACACGATTTAACGAAATTCTGTGACTGATAGCCCGTCCCATAATTAACTAAATGAAGATATAATAAATTTAGACAGATATCGGAGCTATAAAAAACAAAACCCCGAGTTCTCATACGTGCCATAAGGCTCAATCAATCAATGTCCCTAAAAATAAAAAGGTACCAACCCACGTAAACTTGTATGAAAAAAAAAACTTGTATATTTTTTGTGCCCCGACCACGTTGGAGAATTGTTTGAAAACACATTAGGGAGTTCACTATTTTCGTTAACATTGCACGGGGCTAAGGCATAACAAATTAACTGATTTTGAAAATAATTTAATGTAATATTTAAGTATGTATGCAACGCATGTTCGCAAATTGATGAGCTTTTGTTTTAATACTGTGTTTAATCGTACTGATTCAAACTAAGGTGCAGACCAAATGTTCTTGGGATTGTATTTTAAGATTTAATTAATTATGTAATCATTTTAAGAAGTTAAAATCATAATGGTTTTTGAATTTCGAACAGCAGTATGATTACAAAGAATATTGTTTATACTCAGCAAAAAAAAAACTCAAACGCTCTATGCTCTAAACTAACACAGAGCATTATTCACTCACATCACTTTTTAATAAAACTCCATTTTGTTACAATAATATCCATTCACGATAAATTTAAATTTAGAATAGGAATAAACTTAAAATGCATGACGTGATACACCGAAAATTCAGACATAATAAAACGAAATATAATCGCGTACGGTGATCACTAAGGACAGAAGGCTGCTGATGAATGCCTCGATAAAGACGTTGCCTGTAATCGATATGTCATAATTTAATCAATTAAAATTCTTCTTACGCGTAATTGTACGTATCTGTTCATATAAATAATCGTATTTTTAATGGAGATTCAGTTTTATGTGTCTAAGAGTGATTAATAGTAGTAATAATATCTCAAGTTATTATTGTAACAAAAGTTCGAATGCACCAACATTTAAAATCGAACTCATGACTTCCAGAACTATGGTTGAATAATAAGCTCATAAGCTTATCATAATTATTTATATGTCTTTTTAAGCTCATAAAAATGATATAAAAAATCAGATAACAAGTTAACGATAACTGTGTGTATAAGATGTATAATTTTGAATCGTCAATACAAAACATGCGAAAGCAAGAAAACCAAAATCACAATGAATTGATGAGATATGGCGATCGATTGTCTCTAAATTATCTCACTCTCTAATGTCTATCATACAGTTTAAATAGTATAGTATAGTTTTAAATGTTATTATAGATATATTCTTTGTTACATATTTAAATTTATGAAAATGAGGCGTGATGCATTGCTAGTCATTTAGTTTTTACCAAGAAAAACAATTATTTAATATGACCAGGCACAAAATGTGCATTTGCCAAATACTTTAACTTGTTATTTAAATACTCGTAAGTCGCTAAAGTGACAAATACACCCATTTTTCAAAACACGGAGCAACATTTGAAAAACCTTATGTTTATATTTATAGCTATTTTTGAGAAATAATTTACTTATACACTGATCAATTTATTCATATTTATATAAACTAAATATGTAATATGAGATGTTAAGATGTAAAAATTTAACATTTATAGTTAAATATTGACACTAAGGGCATCAATTAGGTTACAAATTAGATATAGTATATATGTGAACCATGTTATAAAGTTAATAATAACGTAAAGGTTTTAATTTAAAATAAAAAGTAAAAATTGAAATAAATAGCTTCGAATACTTTATGGCAGAAGCTAATACCATGACTTAACTTTTACATGTGATTTTTAATGGGATCTAAGTTCGTAACGAGACATGATGATTTCTGACAGCTATTCTATTCTTCATCTACGGTTGGCTGCAACTGGGGTATTTTCATTACAGAAACTGAACGACGGCACCAAAACCAAGACGCGACGTTCGTAATTTTATTTACTCCCGCATAACTGAATACCAACTAGAGATCGATCGATTTGAAATTATAAACGACATTTTAAGCACCAAATTTGGTCACTGAGACCATTCGTATTCTAATTGAATCCCCTAATGAAACCGAGTTTTTGTTTCATCCAAACCAAATTCCAAAACAGGTAACGTCCCTGCGATAAAAATGTATCCCCGCTGTTATAAATATTCATCCATTCCAAAGAAGGGTTTTGGTCTTTGTCAAAATTTAATTTTTATGAGAAATCATCATATAGGCGTTGCGTTTAGAAAATCCGAACATAATTTTAATTGATTTACTTTTACACCGATTGTTACTATAATATTGTCTTGTGCACTAAATTATTCCGTTAAATAAAATAAAATAAAACCTAAATAAGATAAATGGAGCTATATAAGAATAATGAATCACGTTTTAATTGGTAACAAATATTTTATTTAAAAGATTGATTTTAAACTCAATTTGAAAAAGGAAAACCAAACGCGCAATTTGCGTCGCATGTATATGTGTGTATGAATTTTTAACAGCTCATACAAATAGTTTTTTTTTATTTATTTTTTATTTATTTATTTAAATAAGGAACGCCAGCAGTTTACACAACATACACAGATAACTTATTAACATAAACATTAACAACAAATTTCGTTGTGAAAACCATTGTAGGCGTACACGCTATTATCAAAGAAACCCATCTTAAGACATCATAAAAATTAATGAAGGAATTTCGACTTAAAAAAAAAACAACAAACATAATAAAAAAAGAAATACAAACATAAAAATTATCTGAAAGAATAAAATAAAAAAAATATGCCCGAAATATAATTATTTATTTCTGGCATATTTTATTCTTGAAATTCTCTTCTTGATTTTGGATAATAATTATAATAGATCTGTAGAAGATAGATAAACTTAATTCCTTCTATGCGGGTAAAGTCTTCATGGGTTCCAAAAAATGTTTTCTATACAAACAGTGTTAATATTCGAGGAAACGAAAATTATTTTTAAACGTAACTTGTTATTATTATTAAGAATTAAAATAGCTCGCATTGTATTCGTACGATAGCGCGTATTTCCATACATTCAATAGGTGTTGAAGTATCCATTCAAATATCTATAATTTTTATAACTATTTGACTATAGTCAATAAACTAATGTACTAAAGTATCGTTCGTTCTAATAGTATGTTTAAACAAAGCTTTTAGTAGGGCGGTATTATTTTAATTTTTTCTGCACACATAACTGCAATCTTAAACCAAGAAACAAGCAGTTATAATGTTCAACGTCGAAAGTCACAACTACAAAATTGTCAACTGTCAGTTGAGTAACTTTGAACAAGCTTTCAACAGAACTTGGACTACAGATAATAACTTCTATGATTAATCGCTTGTCTATGTTTGATAAAGTTTGGCCTTTTCAGTGTAATTAATCTGTTTTATTTATTGTTTTGTTAAAAGGCTATCCTAGTTGTTTTAATATGTTTTTAAGAAATGAATTATTTTTAATAACTTAGGCCTTAGGGTAAAGGGCTTGAATTTGGTATAATGCATAGCTTTTAAATTAATAAGGGTAATTTTATGGACACAGAGAAGGAAACATTGTATCGAACTGGGTTTTAAATGCACGACCCTGAATGTTTTACTTACAGGGATGCTTACCTTAGTTCTCTGGTCATAGGCCGTTGATTTTCATTATTAGAATTAAGATTTAATTGTGTACTGCCGTGACTCGAATGCACGACTTGAAGTTGAGAGTCATACGCCCTAATAGGCTGCTGGCTTCTTATGGTAAAGCCACTCAATTCCGTGACACTAAATCAGAATTTCATATCAGATTAAGATTCCAAAAATAGCATCTTACAAAAATATAAATATCATTTTGTGCCTAAACTAAAACTTCTTTTTTTAAGGACACCCATGTAATATTGAAAATACCGTAATTGGATGCCTTTACCTTATAACTTTCGAAGACAGGAATCATTTGGAAACAAAGCTCACCTTACGGGCCTCATACTTTCCAGCAATCAACCAATTACATGCAGGATTTATCCCATTAGGCCAGCGAAGGAAATTAACAATTGCTTGAACTCTAAATAAGTCGTCAAGTTAACTGTCAGTTATCATTGAGGGGTTGATTGACCTGATTCTTGAAATTATCGAATTAATCGTTATGGTGTTGGGTTACGCGGTTGGTGATCTGCGATCCGATATATTTTTTGTACGGGAATTTAAATTAATTCTATTGAGAATTATACATTGTAAAGTCATTATAATAAGTACATTATTAAGTGCCTTATGCCAAAGTTTTCATAAACCGTCAGGTCCGACCGAAACAACGGAATATTGCGACAATTGTAAGCTTGCGTTCATTCAAAACTCTTTTTAGTGAAAATGTGTTATATATTAGTGTGTGTACATTTTAGTGTTTTATATTTCTCTACTTGGGTTAGACTGGTCTAACTCAAAGTAGCTAATTTAATATTCCTGAACAGTATTTACAAGACATTAGGTGTATCAAGTAGCGAATTATCCTCGGCTACCCGTTCGATGGTCTATTAGGATTGTAATTGCCTATTATGGCCGCTGTAGGGTAAGCTTGCTCCAGTCAATATGAGCGAGATGCTAAACTGTTATCTGGAATGACTGTATACTATTTTAATGATGATGAAGATGGAACAAGATAGTTAATGCTCAAATACGCTAAATGTATTGTGATTGTCATATTTAATATAATCAAGATTTATTGGACCTCGATTTATTTAATTTAACATGAATTTCATTTAAGATCAAAGTTAAAAACAACGCTATTTGGGCTCACTACCACATTCACATTCACATTCACACCACACACACTCACATGACACTTCGCTACTTTTCTTCTTTTTTTGTATTCCTATTTAGTCTTTTTTATATATATATTGTATCTCTAGTTTGGCTTTTGTTATAGCATTTGAATTTTATACTATGTGTTTTGTGGCGATGTTTGGGTTAGTAAACAAATAAATATTTTTGTTGAAATACAATTTCTTTATCAATTTATATAATAAATGAAATACATATCTTCATAAATTAGTTAAAAAGTTTTATTTGCTTATTTGTGTTTATATTTTATTTTATATCCAAACTTTATCAAGTATATTTTCAATTAATATAATTTACAATTTATTAAGTAAACTCATTAAAACAATTGTTATATAAGGTTTCTTATTTAATATATAAAATTCTCGTGTCGCAGTCTTTGTGGTTAAACTCCTCCGAAACGGCTTTCCCGATTCTCATGTGTTGTGTGCATATTGGGTAGGTCTTGAGAATTGGACTCCTACATTTTTCTGTTTTTTTTTTGGACAAAATTCCTGATATTTTATTTTTCTATGATACAGCATACAAAAATACATAAAACCCAAAATTTTACCCCTCTACGATCAACCCCTATTTTTATGGAACTAAAAAACTCAAATCTATACTGATATATTAGTTTAAAGCTGAAGAATTTGTTGTCTTTAGTTAAATGCGCCATTCTACTAGTGCGAATTAAAATTATTTAAATGTCGACTAGTCGAGTACATCTATGTGAATGTCTAATGTAAAATATCGTTAATTTTCCCCAAATTAAGCTTTCCGCGCGATTAGATGTGCACGGACATTTTGTTTAATATTAGAAAACGGCTCTACATGGCGCAGTGTTGTTGAGAAAAACAAATTTACACTCACCACGTTAAATTACTTTAAGTATATTTCTGTTACGAATCCGTTAATCCACGTCAAAGCCAATTACGATTGCTTGTTGAGAATCAATCAATAAATCGCAAGTCATTACGCGGGCAATTAAATTTAAGTAGGCTTTGTGCGTTTAAGAATGAACTTTCAATGAAAGCTCGCAAAAGATTAGCATCAGTAATAATTTCGGTGTGAATAACATATTATGGTATATTATTATTATTATTTTATATATTGCCCTAAATTATCAATGAAATTTATACATTGTTTATAGCTTTTTAGCAAATTAATTCTTCACCTAAAACTAAACTAAATCAAACCTAGGTTTGTTTCCTAATTTTAATATATTAACAATATAAAAAATAAATAAAATAGATGTTTTAACTTAAGCCTTTTAAAAGTTAATTTTTAAAGAAAAATGAAGTTTTCGGTTTAGCAAGCACATTGTCCTCGTCGATCGTTTGCACAGTATAGTTTTGGTTTTGCAAAAAAACTCATCAATCCTTTGACTAGACTTAGACTTTGAACAAGTATCAGTAATTTTCTCGTCGATCGACCGGAGCACCTTAAAGGAAGTACATTTGAATGCTCTCACATTTAAATAAACATCGGAGAAGCCATTACAGTCTCAACGTCTGGCTCAGCGCATTGAAGCCATTTCATTCTATTTATTGGAGGACGTCCTAACCGCACTGCAGTTTGGATACGCTAGATCGAGAGAATTTGAAAATAGACGTAAAATGCACAAATACAAACATTATTCTGAATGTTTAATACATTGAAACTGGGTAATTTATTTATTAATATGCAGGTTTATTAATCTTGGCCTTGGAGACATTTATGAAGTAATATGAATACATTATGTTTTAACTATGTTTGGAACTTGAAGCCTGAAATAATCTATTATCTCATCAAACCTGTTTGAATTTTCTGATCAAATGCTTAAATAATGATATTTGTAAGGATGTAAATCAGTGTTGAGCCGAACTTCGAGGTAAAATAGTTTTCACGAGCAACACATCGCATGAATGTAATTGCAGTGCGGTCTAAGCTTCCGATGAACCTTAAGAATTACAAAAATTTTCAAAATCAAGTTTTGTGAATATGTTAATAATAGAAATCATGAATTGAAATAGTCGAGTGTTTACTTTAAATGTAGGCCTTACTTAATTTACATACAATTTTAGATTACAATGCAGTTATGGTTTTATTAGCGATTGTATATTTAGTTGCTATTTAGTAACGGACATTTAGAATTAAAATAATGTTAGGTCAAACATTGACGTCGAGAAAACAATGTTCTGTTTAGTCGAGAAGTTGGAGTATTGTCGAAATAAATTTCTTAACTTTCATATTAGTTGAAATTTTTACTCCCTTTCTCATTTTATTTTCGTTGTGTTAAAACCACGAATAATACGATTATTGTAAGAATAATGGGCAAATGTTTGTACACAACCACCTGTAACTGCGAAGCGATATTCTAGAATAAAACTTCTAATGTATTATTATAAATAAGTGAATTTTGTTATACAGCGACACAAAAATATCTATTATATGTATTTTGATATATTTTATCGGAAGTACTTTATAATTGAAGTCGGATCACTTAATACGATGCGGTGATTTTACTGCCACAAAAGTAATATATTTTTGTACATAAAATTACATTAGAACCATGTCTCATATAAGCTAATGTAATTTACAAACATTTACGAAAACAAAGATTTTGCTACTCGTAAAACCCTAATTTAATTTCGCCTAATTGCCTATTCCTGAGATAAATCTAATAAACATTTTACTTTTCCACAATTACGTAAGTTCATCGTACATTTCTTGTTTCGTTCGTTGGTAAGATTTCTAAAGTGACTAAAACCCTCAACCGTTAGTATGTGTATCGTTTTAATTGTTCGTGGCGCAACGTAATACCGCATGTTGTAATTGAAAGTTACTGGCAAGAGTGACAGAGGTCTGTTAATAAGGCTGTACAGGCTCTATTCGATGTCAGATTAGTGAGCTCCCCAACGCTTCCTGTATTGTCCGAATTCAACTTTGTTTTACGGGAAAATTATTACGAAATAGATACTTTCTAAATTTGTTTTTTCTCCAGTAGCCTCACTAGTGACTTGAGTGTAACGGTCACAGTCACCTCATCGGGTTCAGCGAGTGTTTTTAAAAAACAAACAATTGTCGGTTACTAATACAAACATAATTCGTTATGGAGCTCAATTGAGCGGTCGAATTACGTGATCGTATTTACTTAGAGCAACGAAGGAGTCTTTCACCGAAGATGGGATTTACTCTTATGATCAACATTGAATATATAATTGCAAATATGTAATGTAGAGTAAATAAAAATGCTTTATTATTATTATTTACTTACAACATTTTAAAGTAAAATGGCTGAAGCTAACTAATTTATGACTTCATCGTGTCGTAACTACTTTAAATCACTTTCTCGATGCCTGTTTCGATATGTATACGAACTCGACATATTATTCAATTTCTTCGTCTTGGGAGCTTTCACAAAAGGACAGCGTACCAATCACTTAAAGTCCAGCAACACACCTGTCCATGGGCGGCGGTTAGCACTTCTCTTAGTGATCCGCCTGCTCGTTTGACCCCTATCATATTAAAAAATTAAATATATTGTTCTATAGGTGCCAGTTTGAAAATACAAACACTAGCCGCTGAAACCGCTGCCGACATAAATGTTTACTTCTATAGATTACACTATTTATTAAATCAATACGTTTGACAATACACTCATTACAACAGACTCAAACGCACGTTTCGATAAATCATTCATCGTAATTGCTGTGATTTACACTGCTCTACATAATTAAATTTGTTACAACAAAGACAGTAATTAATCATCCGGCGATCATTAAATGTTATCTAAACAAAGCTATGAGTACATAGGTATATAAATACTGTATTATCTAGTATTGGATGTATACGGTTTGATTTCCGATTAAAAAGTTATGAATCACTTATGACTTATATTTCACCATTAAAGGTTTTATAATATAATGTCTACTGCATCTAACAAATACGATTTTACTGTGATTTATATTTAAAAGTTAAAACAAGTATTTGTGTTGAGTATCGATTTCATTTACGATGAAAAACTTATGAGTGTTTTAGCGTAAAGGGTTTTATTATAGAATATCTACTGCTATCTACTAACAAATACTATATGTGAATAATACTCAAAAGTTATAATAATATATCGGGGCAAATGTCACATAGTATGTTAGCTCCAGATTATTAAACACGACTAATAATTATATACTTACATATATAGTTTTTATAATTCTCTATATAACACACAATACAGGGATGGTTATATTATGAGGTTTGGGTTTCCTTGCCTTGGTAACAACAGGTGAACTTCTATCAATAAATCCATTTAAACTTAATTGAAAGTTGCACCTGCTCGTAAGCCTTGATTCTCGAATTATAATCGATATAAAAAATATTTTTGACTCTCTAATTGGTACAATGATCACCGTTTTGATTACCGATGCTGTTAACATTAGTCTGATGGTATTAGTTGGCTGTAGTTTTATAATCTACAATTATAAAATGCATATATGGTTGTCCTGATGTTTGTTTAAAAGTTACAGTAATACTTGAGTACTGCTAATGAGAGACACGGATAAAAGTCAATGTAAGTGTGCTTAAGCGAGCGATTCTCAACTTCCAGGAAGCGTATTTGAACCTCAGGAACTCACAAATTCTCCGTTGCGAGTTATTGTCAAAATCAGCAATTAAAGACAACCCAATACACACTAGTGCAGATGGCCTTGTCTTTGCTGACATTAACAGACACACAAGAGAATCTTCCACAATTTTAAAAAGATTCAACGGATGTACACAATTATTTCCTACAGATTATTCATTACAATCAGTTCTCCTACAGAAGCACAAGTAAGTGTGCAATAAAATTAATATTAGAACGAAGCCATAAACCGTAGGAAATGATAAATAACAATGAGTCTCATTAGTATCAATTAGTGATTATACGCCAGTTATATTAATGACATTCTTCTATAGGACTAGTATATAGAAAAAGCATACCAGAATTTTTACAAGCTTTGGGCTTTGGAGCATTTTTTTCTGTCCTATATGCCCAGTTATTCGGAATTCGAAATTTTAAATATAAAAAAAAATGTGCAAGGAGATTAAATTTTTATTGCTAAGTCGTAGCTTAACAATATCTAATTTTTAAATCAAGCAATTTCTAATATCTGTTATATACTTATCTGTGACAAACAATTTGAAATACAATTTCGCACTAGTGACAATACAGCAACAACGGATCTAAAAAGGAATTATGAAATCCCCGACATACGAATTTCTCCGAACAAACGATCGCGTGTAGTTTTTCAAACAATTGACAACAAAAAGGTACGCTTTGAAACTTTCAGATCCGCTCGTGGCTCGTCGGAAAAAAATTCAGGATTTGTACCTATCGTATATGCATATTTGGTATATTCCTTGCATTCAGTTTCCTGATTAAAAATATTAGAGAATAAGTAATAAATAATTTAATTGGGAGGTTTCTGGAATTTTATGATGCTGTAAATGCTTAGTGAAGTCATTTTCGATACAAAAATACGAATTCGTTTTTATGTCTATTTAATTTGTCAAGATATATCTTCAGACTGAATCATTTTAAAGTATTTGATTCCTAACAAAGTAATTGTGTCAAATTGTCACAATTCCTCGAAATTATACTTTGTGTTTATTGTAAATACTATTTAGCGGATTCATTTAATTTTAATAAGTGAGCTATTTAGTTCTATAAACTTTTGTACTCAAAAGAATGAATTACCTCTTAGAAAATTTATTTTTCACTAGCAAATTCCATTTATAAAACAGGGGGCAAACGGGCAGGAGGCTAATGTAAAATGATGCCGCCGCCCATGGCGCCCATGGCGAGTGTCTCACTTGTGCGTTGCCGGTCTTTAAGATGCTTATACGTTATTTTCTTGAAGGTCCCTCAGTTGTATTTATTCGGAAATACCTATTTTGGCAGCAGGTTCAACATAGCACGTATATATAAAGTAAGCTCTGTGTTAATTCATTAGCTCCCTGCATACGAAATTTATCAAACTAGTTCAAAATTTTATTAGTATTATATATATACACAGGCACAAACTTTCGCTTTTATAATATCGCGACAAAATATGACTCGCTTATATATTTATCAGAGTAACCAATAACAACCACATACCTCAGTACAGATTAAAATTGTAAAATTAAATTCTGTCTAGACAATGGATCGTGTTCCGTTCGTATTTACATACAAAATATTCAATACAGTCACGATTCTTAGTTATCTACATCATTGTGGACAAATGAATATGATAATCGATTTTTTTATTGGAAATAAAGCAGAATTGTGACGAGTTAACGCTTAGTCAATATAAGTACTTTATGAACTATATACATTTTCAAATTATCCTGAAAATTTTTATTCATAATTGTGAGTTATGAATACGTTTCGTTATTCATTATATCTGTATGATCTATCGAAATTACGAACGTCAAACGAAACGGAATAAATATTAATAGAAAAGGAAGGTCAAAGGAAAAGCTTAATTAAGGTTCTATCGAAATGTAATTAACAATGATTTTATTGTTACTGATTTTCATAGAACGTCGTCATTATTTTGATTAATACAAACTACCAAATAAAAATACCCAAGAAAATAGTTCTTAATTAAAATTATAATTTACTAATATTTTCGGTGCAATAGAAATGCCATTCCACTGTATGGGAACCAAACATGGTTCAGTATGAACTTTATACTTATTGTATGAAATTAATGTATTACATTTAAACTTGAATATAAATGAAATCCTGAGTCACTCATAAAAGGAAAAAGTAAGTTATTGTCCCCTTCCGTTAAATTGTATTTACGCTGTGATGAAAAGGGATAGATTATTTTCTATTTATATTGTATCAGACGAGGACCGATTTATAGAATATGAATAATATGTTTCGCGAGACCCTCTAAATACCGTATAAAACATTAAGCATTAATTAAATCCTGGTCATATATTTAAGCTTTAGGTTTTGAAGATTATATATCTTATTCATGATAGTTAATTCATGAAAAAACAAAAAAAACTCTAAAGCAACCTAATAAATTATAGACGAACCTGCTTATTTACATCTTATATTTTCAATATTTTGTAATAATTAATTTCCTTTCCATTCTTTTCAATTTCTTTTAAATACCATTAAATTCGTGTAATAACCAAACACATATAGAAGAAAAAATATATGTTATTATTTGTATATAATATGTAACAATGCAATCGAAAAACTAATATATTCTGAGCAAAAACTATATCTAAGGGACATGTGGAAAGGTCGCATGTATTATGCATAAAAGCTGTATCAATTCCTGGCATGCGACGAGAAACAAAACTTCCTTCACTAATGTCCTTCAGTTGCTTTCCGTAGATTGTATTGCGATCGATTGGAAGGTTTTATATTATATTGTTTTTTTTTTAATCAAATCTCATAACTCTCTCTGGAATTGTGAGTGTCCGTGGGCGGCTTATCTTTATGTATGATTTCTAGTTACTTCAGAGACTAATGCAAATATAATATTTTCATTTCGAATGACGCCATCAATACGAATACTATCCAACAAATGTTATAAGCGAAAGTTTGTATATGTTTGTTAATCCACACAAAATAATACCGAATGAGTTTTAATGAAACTTTATAATAACAATTATACATCAAAATTACAGTTAGTTTTTTATTATTTATAATTGAGGCGAGTGTTACCTCGGGGATCAGCTCCCTACATCTAACATCAAATTATACAAATATTATTTTGTTAAAGAGTGTATGAGACTGTTTTCTTAACTTCAACTCAGGACCTACCGGTTCAAATTAAAAATCTGTAAGTTAATGCATTTATTGAAAGACCTACTCATTTATAACATCTCGTTTATCTCATCTATGTGAAATTCTTAAAGAATGCATGCAGGTGGAATATCAAAAGTCGCAACGAATGTCTTAATTATATTAGTATCTTTGCTCTTCGATACAATTTTAATTAGTTACGTTTTTATCCCCCCGATACTGGTTGGGCAACGTTGGCAAATTGCTTGTAATCTCTAACGCTTCCCTTCATCCGGATATGAGACCCTCATGGCATTATCCACCAGCAATCTATAGGGCACTACAACGATTAGCGATTGCGCCCAGTAGAGCGAACACAACCTACCGATAAGGAGAGATAAGCTTAATGCAGTGGAGGTGTGTACACCTCATAGAATACTTGTATAGAAGACTTGAGCCGCCTTAAAACTTTGCATATGTTCAAATTTGGAATAGAATCCGGATTTTTTTCAAATTTAGAACGATTGATGAAAAGTTTGATTTGCCATTCCGATGACATATTATGTTTATAGTTTACAGGTTAAGCCTTATTGAAAATGTCTAAGCACACTGTTGATTAATTAAAGTATTCATCTATCTCTCTTCATGACATGAAGTAGACAACATATAGTAGTAGTATATAGACCTTACTTACATTAGTGCCATTGTTTTGTTTTAAATAATTTTATTTTTTTATAAATAACGGACTATACGTTTACTTATTCACAAACAACTTTATTAATTGAAAAGTAGGGAAATCTCTACAGCTTTCACTGTTCATCTGCGCAATACCATTTGTGTTAGTTGCACTAGCAATCTTAATGCATTGTAAAACATACATTGAATCACCAGACCTGATAGTGGTAGCATGTAAATCAGCAAACGCGTTAATGGACTTCCGCGTTCTATTTGCTATCGTGATTATGCCCTTGTGCTTTACTACAACAAAATTGTTATTCGGCGTCTAAGAAAGTGTATACTATATATCATTTTTGAGTAAAAGCGACATTAAGGCCGTAATTACTGGTGCTATACGATAGACGCAACTATTAATATTTTATTGATGAAATAAATCTTTTTCTCATTCAAATTGTATAGATTAATTCCTCATGTATATGAAATACTTCAAACTGTGTTAAAAACAATTTATGAATCGTACATAAACGTAGTATGAGCTTAAACAAAGCTTTATAAATGATGTACTGATTATATAAAACACATTGACATGTTCTTCAAATGTTAAATAGAAATAAGTTGAATCAGGCAATTGAATGGACATTTTGAAACAATGGGGCAAAAGTGTTATTGTGCTATACTTGTATTTTAGAACAAGCATCGGTTTGTTATAACGACAGTGTAATTCATAAGCGCAAGCGATATGTGCTAAATTAAACGTTCCCTCTGGTTGTAAAAATCGACAACGGTGATTTGCAGTCAAATAATTTTATATGGAAAACATCATTTTAGCAAAGTCGTTCCAGATATTTTGAAACTATATTTATTCTTTGCGTGACGTCACAATTCAATTTCTCTCTCTCTTCAAAGCTCTGCGTCATTTGTTAACAACTTGTTAACAACCAAAGGACAAACAAAGTGACGAAAATGGTCAACAATTCGTAATAAATTCATCACTATCGAGTAGTTATAATTCTCAACCTTCCGATTATCGTGTGACAGCAGCGTAAATGCTAACTGAGTACTGTCCAAAATAGGATCATTGTATATGTAAATGCGACTAAAAGCAGTCCGTAACCAAACAGTGTAGGTCGAAGAATTGTTTTTAAATACGAGAATAGAAAAAATAACGCAAGCCATTTTCAGTCATCAGCAGCGTACCACTTCTAGGTACAGGTATTTCGAAATACAGGTACTTCCGAACTAACACCACTTAGGGATCTTCAAAAAAGAACGTATCAATATATATCTAGGCCAACAACTTCATCTATTCTTATACGAACGAACCCACCTCGCAGCTACCAAACAAACATCGCAAATTCACTTGACAAAGGTGAAATTACGATTTTTAATATCGACTATCATCATTGGTTTTTGGTTTACAGATCCATACTGCAATTTTAACGTTATTAATTTATAAGCCCATCACCCTTACGTTCCGTACGTACGTATCCGATATACGTGATTTTGACTTAGTCGCCTATAGCTTGGATCGCAGCGTTGTGTCGCATTGTTATGGCGAATTTTATTGTTCGATTCAATGACCGTTTTTTAGAATCGTTTCAAAGTGTTGAGTGTTATGAATGATTTATTTTACGCTTTGTGTCAATTTTAGTGTGATTTTTATTTAGCGCTGCACTGTATCAAACTCGCGTTGTCAAAATGTTTGTATGATTCATGGGCTTCGGCGGGATTTGTTAAAATCGTATGTAAATACGATTGTCGTGTGCGTACATTTAATGTTGTATAGTGCATACATTATATTATATGTTGTATATCATTTACTATCTCACGGATTTATTCAATACTTTCATGAGTTCACATTCGTTTGCTTAGTTTTACGGTGTTCATACATTACATGAATGAGAATTATATATAAATGTAATATAATATTATTATATTTTTATATCGTATTATATTATTTTATTTTTATTATTATTATTATGGCCAAGGATCAAGTGTTGTGGCGCTCCTTGCGAGAGGCCTATACCCAGCAGTGGATGAGTATAGGTTGATGATGATGATACATTATAGTGTGCGATATCATTTCCTATCCCACGCATTTATTCAATACTTCCATCAGTTACATTTGCTCGCTTTTTTCGCAATTTTTCGCGTGTTCATTAAATTTTGAACTGCTGTAATTCCTCAATTTTTAATTATAGTTATAATTTATTTTATCTATTTATTACACTAAGATTTTATCCAAAGATTTTAAAAGCCATCATAGCTTCGCGAAAAGTACTGTGCGGCCACGCCTGTCTTTCGATGTTTTTTGCGCATGACATCATTATAGCGAATTTAAAATATAATGAGCTATATAAGAAACGGCTCATCTGATAAATATAATAAAATTAACCCATTCCAAATAAAGGCCGTTAAATCGAACCCACTATTATAACTAAAGCCATTATCACGGTACAAATCGATTTGATCCCCGCCATTGAACAATGAAAACTCGCCCGTCATATTTTATTGTTAATTCCTTTTCATTATACGAAATCGAAGAAAGCTTTTAAAGCTTTGATAAAATGTAAATAGTAGAAACTATGCTCTCATAGATTGAGTTCTAAATATTGTCTAATCTAGTGTTGACTATTGAAGTCTTCCATTAATGTTCTTTACATATTTTCACCAAGAAACATTTATACATAAACATGTAGAACATGAGCTGATCGAATCTGAAGCTACTTGTATTTGATTGATTTATTGATTTCGTTTAACATACACCATGCTCAATTATAGTTTTTGAAGCCACTGCTTTTAATTATCCACCATTATAGGTCACTGAATAGGTGAATGTTTAATCATATTCAATGAACCTCAAAACTTTGAAATAAACAGCTGTTTTGGGTCAAATTTATTCTAACATTTGAACCCCACATAAGAATATCGATAGGGTTAGAACTCTAATAGAGCATTGTACAATATATTTCCTGTTGTGCTGAGGCCGCACTGTAGCCGACGCCGTCTTATTTGCTTTCTATATATTTCTATACAATTTTGGAAAGTGTTTTTTAATTAAAGCTTAGATACAAATTGGTGATCTAAGCCAATAACATATATGGAAGCCATGTGTTTTTGTGTATATTGCCGTTAGATATATTAAAAAAATTGAGTAATGTTAGCTTAGTCTTACTGTATATGTATTTCATTTTGCATATACAGTAATTATTTAACAGGATAGACAATTTTATATGAATCATATCATATAACTGTTAAACTTGTTGTTGAACTGTTAATCACTAATCTAATCAAATATTTTTATGTCTGTGACAGAATAGTCAAGTATACGAAACTTAACCTACACAGATAAGGTCCCTTTTTCGTATATAGGCAAGACACGTACGAGTATTTTTGCCCGGATCTGCCCGAACGTGCACACAGACTATAGGCCCCAATATTAACAATAAAGTTACAAATGTTGATAAGTTAACAAATGCCGCAAACCGCTGGCGGTGAATTATTGCAGTGCGTGCCTCTAACCAAAGAGTTAATAAAATAATTCCTATTGATGTAGTTATCGTATTAATTTAGTTAAAATGGGTGAAGTTCCCACGTTTGATGGTTTATTTTGCTTCGGTAATTTTAGTTTTGGGGGAAATTATCAATGATTAATGCTAATGTATAATAATCATTCTCTTGACTTACTCTCACTTAAAAATGGAATTGAAATTTTTTGGGCATTTTTTCCGCTTACGGTATTTCTTTGTTTCATAGGCTGGGCATGGCATTCCAAGATTGGATAAGCGCTTCGCATAGAACTATAGAAATTAAGATGACTTTGGAAAGTTACAGAGTACCGCTGTTAATGAAATAATAGTAACAATTAAACTGGGAATAAAATATTTACATTAGTTTTTAAAAGCTAGCCCAATCACAATTACGCACAACAATATTTTAAGGTCATTTAGATTATACCCGGTTAAAAAGACCAACATCGCACAAAAGCCGTAAAAAGTGCAATTGGAACTCGGATATAGAAATACATCACCCGTGAAAACCTCTTCATATCATCTGTTTATCACCGTTCCAGAGTGATATATGAAGGCTATAAGCATTAATTATTTTAGTCTTAACATTAATGCTGACTCAGAATTATGTTATTCTATCTTGAATAGAACGTCATTAATGGAAAAAAACCACCAATAATAAAATTATCGGGAGCTGGCGAGCTATTAAATGCAGACCGCCCATGAAATGTGCGAGCCCTGCAGCGTTCGGGGATGGCTACGTACTCGGCTGAAGCGGTAGAGAAAATAACCTATATTGTTCATTACTTATATTACCATCTTAGCCTATACATTAAAAAAAATAAGATGAATATACATTGAACCAAAGAAGACAACAAAATATCTAGTTAAATTACTATTTCTAGTAAACATATATTTTTTTATCTACATAGGTACTTATCTTTTAATTTTACATTGGCATTAAGTAGGTATTAAAATTATTTATTTAGGTACTCATACAATTTCATTTCTACAACAAAACTTCTATCAAAATTATATTTTCGCAAAGATGGTTTAATATTAAATTGTTTTTTTAAATATTTATCTAAAAAATAATAATTTTTTAGTAACCGAACAATTTCAAAACAATCAATCAGTTATGGCTTTGAAATCGCGATACCATGCTAATGCTTACATAATACTGTGTACGTGGGAAATTTTTTACAGATATTAAAACTGTTAAATAGAAGTTTCTCTCAGCTATGTGTTAGATTTAACTCATTAGTGTCGTCATAACTTAGAAAGTTGGTGTTAAGTTTCTATATTGTTAGTGTATCGTCTATATAAACGCTGATATTTTATATTTTTAGTTGGGTGGTGTTTTACACCTCATTGATAATACATCTTACCAATTGCACAGTTCTAACTCAGTCTGTCTCTTTTAATATTAGCATAAAAACAATTTCACGGAAGGAGAACTTTAGACTGACGTATGTACGCAATTAATAATGGTTAGACAACTGGTACATATTAAAAGAGATGTATCTTAGCTCCAAAAGACTACGCCTATTTGCCAATAACGGTACCAACAAATTATTTCTTTTTATGTACCTTTATATGGAGACAGATTTCACGCCTTAGACTCAAGATATGTTGTGTTATATATTAGTATAAATCAAAATCGCCATCTTCTGTGAAGATATATAAGCCTTATTGATGATATTTATGCTTGCTTTATGCTGAACGTTCGTTGAATATTCTCAAGCGTAGAATTTTGTGTTTAATTCATTTAGCAAATCAAAAACTAAGCTGGAGTTTTCCGAGCTTACGTGAATATTGGAAAACTGTGCTTTTGGTTTATATTAAAATGCTTGTATATTACAATATTAAAATGCGATCTGTTCAATTTTTATCGAAATATATGTACACAGTATTCATAATGAATCAATTATAACAGAATGATCGAAGAACTTTGTTTTCATTATAAAATAATATGTAATAAAGGCATATGCAAGTGTCTAATATACAATCTCCGCCACTGTGAGACCAGTAATATATCTGGTGTAACAGTTGTCCTAGAAAATGGAAAGAACTCTTAATAAGACGACTGCTATAGATAAATTATTTTTTGTGTGGAAATACCTAAATTGTAACAAAATTCATCACCCTTGACATCCTCATTAAATCCCCTTACGACGCGCTATAAAGACCATCATATCTTCCTCTATAATATTGCTCAATATTTCATATAAACATTAATGAAATCCCAAGTGGTATAAAATATTATCAAAAATATTACAAATCTCAATTTTAATAATTGCAATCTCAACCCTTCTAAGCTCCATTTAATTTTCTATTGTCTATAGCTTTTAGTGAAATCACTAATATGAGTTCACCCCAAATTAAAACCCATGTCGTCATTTAACCATCGGTGAAAACGACAAATGAAAAGTCGACTTCAATTAATTAGAATAGACCCACGTAGAGGCGTGAGAAGGCATGGATGAGGATCAAGTCACATGCGAAATGGCATATTAAGAAAACTCTTTAATCTACACTAATATTATAAAGAGAAAAGATTTGTAAGTTTGTAATGAATAGGCTCAAAAAGTACTGGGCCGATTTAAAAAATTCCTTCACCAATAGAATGCTACATTCTTCCAATTTGACATAGGCTACATTTCATTTTGAAAAAAATTAGGGATCCTTGGTAAAATTTGAACAAGGTAACTGAAGGTGTAGAGAAATAAGTCCAAAAATGTCTTTCGTCGAATGCGCTGCTGAAACTATTAGCGATAGAACAAAATAATGTAAAACTATACTGAAGAACGTCATAATGTCTACAAAAAACTCCGCGATAGCATATGTCCAACTATTGTAGTTATGTCACTACAACAACATTTTTCATTTTAAACATTAATGAAAATGCTAACCAAATTCAAACCATGGCATTTATGTGTTTATATTAATCCTTATCCAAATAAATTATTTAAATTGGACTTTCCATTCAAAAGATATTACGATAGCGCCGTGGTCGTATAAAGCACATGTATCGCAAAATTAATAATAAAATCATTTCGCAGGATATTAAAAGCCTTATTTTGTATCGAATATTTAAAAGCTAAATTATTAATAGGAAAAATTTTATAGAACGTGGAATATCATGCCTGTACAAAATTATAATATCTCATAACTTGGAGATAAACCTAAATCGCTTAGCAACTATAACGAGTCCACTAAGAATTTCGAGCTGATAGCAATTGATGAAGGTTTTTAAACGCAATTCAATACTAGGATAATCAGCTCTACGATTTATCCTCATTAACTATCATTAATATCATTTTCACTTTAACGAATCATTAAAGCTCCCGTCTCTAGCTTTTTGTTAATTTTCATGATTTTATTTATACCTGTTCGTTTCTTGCTAATTAATAATTATTATAGTTAAAATTCAGTTTTAATTTAAAATATTAAATATATTCTGAGTAATACTGAACTGAATTTCGTAGAACTGATTTTTATGCATAGCTAAAAATCTGCTTTTGTATTTTTGTACACTTTAAGCTGAACTTTATGATCGTTCAAATAATCTTTATATATATAATTCATCTGTGAGTGTGTATGTCACTGAACTTCTATCAAACAACTGATTTTTTAATTAATTTTTAATTTATTAGTAGTTGTTGATTTTGGAATGTTTTACATTGGATCCGACAGACGGCGCTACCATCGCAGTGTCAAATTTTAAATAATATTCGAATAATTAATTGAAAATTGAAATCACATGTATGGCAAAACAACGTTTGCCGGATCAGCTAGTTAATATACAAAATCATAATATCAGGACATATGTTGACAGTCTTGCATAGTCAGTGTCCAAATTAATATAATTCGTTTATCGAATGATATTAATAACCCTAATATTAAACTATAATAAATTATAAGAAATACCTAAATAACTTTGCTCAACTATTTAAATAATGTCTATAATACTAGACTAACATTAATTGTTGAGTCAATTAATGTATCGCAGCTTACGACTATCGAGTCAATACGATCAAAATTAATGATAGCAGATAGATGAAGTTTTATTATCATACGAACATAACACGACTTTTATTTTAAAGTTTCATCAACTGGCGACGTTCTAGCATTTTATTTTCAACGTTTTTCGTTTCCATGTTGTATATAGTATATATGTAATGTTATACCTGGAATCTAACCTGGGACTCTCTGTCTGGCAGATAGTGACCAATGTGCCTACTGCTCTGACAATCTTCGCTTTATTCAGTATCGTTTATAGATTTATAAAAACTGGTTCAAATACGCAACAACGATAATAAAATTATTTAAACCAACACAGGACAATAAAAAATTCGCACATAATTAAGCCTCCATTAAGGAAGTGCAAATCACTGGGGTGTCACTCAAACGGGTTCGTTAAGAGATCGCGGCACGTGCGTACACATACGTGACAATTTCGTGAAATGATATTTTCCCGTGTCACGTCAACGAACCGCGGGCGGGCAATTTTGCGTCCGAATTATTTTTTGTCACGTTTTAAAATCCTGTTTGACGTCTTCGATATGCTTTTATGAATGATACAGTCTTGCTCAAAAAAGGTTTTATGTACGTTACATTTTTTTATTATACAAAAATTAATTGCGGGGTTGGTTGGTTGTTATTAAAGTAATAAACACAATATATCTTGCTACGTTTCTTATTTAAAGAAAATCAGTTCAGTCGTTTCTAGTGTTAGAATAAGATACTGATAAAAACACATCAAAGAATAGTCATAATTAGACTTGTGGTAAAAGTATAAATATTTTCTAATGGTCTTGTTAAAACTGCGCAATGCTTAGCGTCTTTTAGTGAAATCACTATGAAACATCTCTCCGACCGCAGAGATGTCACGTATGCGTCACGTCGAGTGACAGTGAACGTCTCAAGAGATGAGTCCATTTTGTTGTTTGACACGTCGCTTTCTGAAATATGAGCTTTGTTTACAAAAAGTTTTGTAGTGTTTCCCTGTCGGTTTAAATAAAATTAATAATCTTACATTATTAGACAACAATGTTTTAATTGTGCTATATCTGCTCGTAATTCACCCTAACGAAGCACGATCCAAAAATCGCTCCCATTTTTCCCGCCTAAATCCTCCCGTCAACAAATCACTCAAAGAGTAGTGTATGTAGTATTTGACAAATTAAAAAATTTGACTACAGGTGTAAACTTCAACGACGTGTCAATAAATATAAAAAATTTCATGCTTGAAGTTGTTGTATATCTAGCACATTTTCTAGTGTCAAGACAAACCCTTCAGGTTTAATCGCACTTAAACTTAAAAACATAACTATGTTACACCATGCTTTGTATAAATAATAATTTGACTTGACCCCTCATAGAATAGCTGCGACATGACAAAAATACAAAAACAAAGTCGTAATTCACTCGAACACAATTACAGATACAAATTAAAATCTCAGACTGAATCTGTTATAAATCTAGATTCGGACAGACATCCAAAACAAATACTGGGGACAAACTGATTTGCATACACACCCGTCATGTTACAGAATGTAAAAAAACGCCCCTCGATCGATACAAGTGACCGTTTGATGGGAGATACTGTTTTGAATTTTACACGACGGCATTTGTATTATACAGGCTTTTATATACACGTAAAAATTCAGTCTATGCCTAGTAAAAAGTGTTTCATCAGAGCGTATACAGAATTTGTCAGAAATCCTGACTGTTTTGTTGAATAGATGTGTTTCGAATTGACTTGAAATGCGGATAAGCTGCGTTTTATATGACCTTTGAAAGACGTTTAAATAGCCTAAATCTTATTAAAACTTTATGAACTGCCCGCTAACAACTACTTGCAAGCGAAGTATAGACGCGAGAGTTGTGAAATGTGAAAATTAATAGCCTTATTAAATATCAAACGAAAGCTGCGTGCTTAAACTACATTGTATGGGACATATAATAATATACTTTAATAAATAATCAAGATCTATCTAATTATAATTAAGTTTAATTATGGAGTCAGGTAGAAGTGACAGACATAACACAGGTAAAGACTGGCGGGTAAAGCAAGAAATTAAGTATACTTTTAACTGAAATAGAATATAAATTTAATTTCAGATTTTAAATGAATATATTATTCCCATATAACAATATGGGATTATTGATATTCTATTCCAATAACCAAACAACCAATCAATATTCATCAATTAATACACTGGTATTTATATAGCCAGGTTATGTGTTTCTCAAAGGAATTTTGTACCTTGATCACCTACCACGTAAACTTATAATAGAAGAGTGACAAAAAACTTTTGTACCGCACTCTAAGCCCACAACAACATTTTCAAACATAATTCAATTCCAAAACCGACCTCACGCCTTTCAAATTCAGTGTAACGTAAATCAACTTCACAACTATAGCTATAATTATCGGATACATTTATACCAAAGTCAAACTCATGGAACACAGTGCATCATATTTGTTATTACGAGGACGCGCGGGAGGGTGCCATTCATATTCAAATTACTCTCAAATCTACAACTATTATTATCCCGAATGCATTGTGTTGGTCCTTAGGGACCTATATCATTATGCCTTAGTCCTTCAAATACCCTAACGCTAGCTTTATTGTCACGAGGGTGATTCAAAAACGTTTTATTTCAATTTACTGCCTATTTACCTTGTCCTATTAGGTAAAATCTAACTTATATTGGTTATTTGATTTATAGCAGTTTAAGGATAGATTTAGATGGTTCTCACTATCACAAGTCTGAATAGCGTGTTTCTAAAGGTTGTATGTACTTCTACAAATACAGTCAAATGTAATAACGATTACAAGATCAATGAGATTTTTATTAGTCCTGAAGGAAAGCCCGTTGGAGTAGGAGAATAGTTAAGTAGAGGATGTTTTATCTACGAATACTCAATTCTCTTGTCTCTCTCTTGGTGGATGTTGGTGATACCTAAATAAACCTATCCTATACAAGACTCTGATCGAATACGTGGTGGCTATAAAAGCGGGATTCGGAAATTATAAAGTCCGCCAGTAATAAAACATTCGAGGATCGGCTTCTTTAGAGGATAATTTATGTGACGGTAAACATTTTTATGTTCCATTAATGTACAATTTGATTTTGATATCGGTATCTAATGTGACTGGCGCCTCAAATCCGGGATCGGCGGACGTCCTTTACATAAAATTTTGTCCCAAACAAATACAAACTTGCCACTCTTTGTTTTTGAATGTTTGGGTGGATTAACTCCTGGTGTGTTGTTTAGGCTCTAGTGACAAACGTAATCGCAAAAGGGCACGAGAAAAGCTCTGTCACCTGTTCGTTAAAAGCCTTTTATTTAACTTTAAATCCACTATGTTTGTTTTGATCTCACTTGAATGTAAGTGCATATTGTCTGTTGGCCGAATTATATGAAACAAGGAATATATTTCTTTAATAATTTCACGTAGATAAAGTCGCTATAGTTTTAGAATTGTTTTTAGAATACTTTTAGTTATTGACGTATACGCTAACATTGTTCAAAAGACAAAAACACTTAGTCAGAACTCCTCACAATCGACTAGGTGTTAGCAATATAAATAATTTATATATTTTGCACGTGATTTCTTTAACTTTGAAACGAGGTCTGTCGAATGAAGACTGGAATACAAAAGAATCTTGCCCCAAAAATGGTCTTAGAACTCAAATTCCCTTAACGAAAAGATCCTTATATGGCACAGTGGAATTGAAATTCCACTTTTTCTCGTGTTTTTCAAAGATCTAACTGATTTCAAATAAAACTTGCATGGTTAAGAGCAGGTGTTTGTATGTATGTTTGTTTGTTTGATATTGAAATACTATCGATGATTTTACATGAATTTTTCAAAAAAGTTCAACGGAATTGCTTCATGAATTCTATCCATTTTTTATGTCCAATTCCAAACTGATACGAAGGATTTTCTTTGAATTATGCGTTATTAAATATTTCTCTTTATATAAAACAGTATATTTAATACAACATATTTGTGTTGGGAAAGCCTTCATAATCATTGAAACTACGATTACTATTATGTAACTAATATATGGGCTCTGTTTGGCCCAACAACTCAACTAATAAGTTCTCATGTAATTGTCACATATGTATATACTTTAGTCGTACTGCAATATAATTATAAATTGTTTCTTTAATAAATGTAATATTTGAGATATAAAAAAAATATAACGTATGCAATCCAGGCAAGTTTTTTTCAGTTTTACATCTAATAATATATAGGCGATTCTTGGTTTATTATTTAAAACAAATAATTGGATTTTATGTTGTTTACGGACCAAAGATAAATGAGCACTAATTATCTTAAAACTATGGTATGTATATATATGCTACGAAATTTTGGTACTTCTTTTAACTGTTTAGTTATAATGTCTGTATTGAATATTACTGTATTAAGACTATCTCAATTAATTCTCTTTCTTTCTGAAATTGTTCTGTAAGTATAAAGTTAAAGTTGAGCTTTTTTGATATTCAATCTGTATTGTTGATTTTTTGTCTGCATTGTAATTGAAACAATGGGGCAGGCGTTGATATCCGGAATTTATTCTATCATCATCAGCGGAAACGGAGTGATATGGGTTTATAATGGGGAATCACGATCATTTTACATCACAACTGAGTGTTGTCTGAACTTGAGTTGAATTTATGATTTCGAGTTTTTTTACTTAAAAAAAGTGCGATTCGGACTAGAGAATGTAGGTTTCCGTACCGTTTAGAAAAACATCCCTTCGTTTATGGACGGCCCGTTAAATTTTTGTTATATTCTGTTTTTTATTATGCGGTGCTAACATAACATTATTTATATAATCTATAAACGATTGAGGATAATAGGCCTGTCCTGTCCTGGCACGGTACCTTAAAGATTCACCAATTCAATGTCCTCTGTTATAAAACGTTATGATAACCTAAGTCAGGCTAGTAAATTCATCATACCTCACCATGAGAGGAGAAGCAACTGATTGTTAGACATTTTATGCTACTAAAATTATAAACTCGGAAGTTTGTAACTGTGGATAGATGGATATAAAAACTACTGAATGGATTTAATGCGAATTTAAAATAAGAGAGCATATACATATACATAATAATAAAAAAATAGATTACAATTTATAACGATATTGTGAATTGTCCATATCAAGTAAGATGGAATTTTTTTCTATCAGCAAGCTATTCTGGACTGGGCCACCAAAATTTCTAGTTACATAAAAAGATTATATAATACATTAAATAACATTACATAAAAAATAATAACATTTAAGTGGGATCATCTTTGTTACATGAATATACAACTTCATTAATGGAATGTCTTGAAAAACGCACTTTTGCCTCTAACGCTGGCATTAAATACGAGGCGACGACTTTACTATATACAATATCAATTTATTATACCTCATAAAGTACTTACAATACCATCATATTTTGGTGATACTTCCCTATCTATAATACTACTTCTCCTAATACACTAGATTAAACTAACACACTGACAAAATTAAAAAAAAAAATGCTACGCTATAAGTTCCATGTGATGTTGATTTCACTGCAGCTCCTTAAGCATTCTCTTTTACCAAAGATATATTTTTAAACGCTTGCTTAATCAATATTATTATTCCTTTTATAGCAGATTGTGGATACTGTATAACACTTAACATTGTGTCCTTGTTTTCCTTGTATATATAACCAATGACACTGTCAATATACATATCAATTTCGAATTGACGCGTGCCCCACGTGTATTTGGTTACGCGAAAACGTGCGGTTTAAGTTTCATTTGCTTATATAACATTGACAAAATATATTTAATTATGGGTTTTAAGTTACAAATTCATTTCCCACACATATAGGTGATATTGATATAAAAAATGTGTGTGTGTGTGTGCCGAACACACACACACACAGGCCTCCGACATTGTAAGTATTTATATTACATTTTTTAAGGTTTTTTAAGTTAGTTATCTGAGACAATTTAGAGTGGAGTAAAAAGTTGACTGTATTGGGATTCGACATGGTGACGTTTGCGCGTCAGGATCAAATAGGCATAAAAGTTAAATGATCATTTTAATATACAATTACAAGTCTTAAGCATTCAATATATTTTCGTGCAGACCATTATATTTAAAACCATTCAACTCTATTTAATTGAAAGAATTTGACGGCTACCAACAGATAATGTCACGTTTGAAGCTTCCTCCGATAACGTGCGAAGGGCGGTGGAGCATTGAAAATTCAATTAAATACGCCAAGATAAGTCCAAATGACACATCCAAAATTGCTTCGCTTTCGTATCGCGATACTCGTTATTTTTCAAAGTAAAAATGCGCTAATACCGCAAAGATAGACTAAGTGTATGGTGAATTTTTGTTCTTTTGCAAGCTGTTCCAAATATCTCGGTTTAGTATAAATTATGTATTTGAGAAACTCAGCTATGCATCGCACACCATAGGATTACAATGCACATTTTCAACAAATAGATATATTTAATTTGACTAGAAAACATATTAAGGCTTTGTCCTTGACACATCATTCAATTGTTTTAAAATCAATGTAATTATACTGAACTGTGTTGTGTATGTATTTAATTATGTATTCCGCATTTGTCTTATATGTAGTACATACAATTTTTTTAAGAATTTTTAATCGAAGCTGTAGGTAAACCTAAAAATATAAATTTATTTATTTATTTATTTAAGATGGAAAACTTACAGCTATTTAAACAATGTGACAACTATATAAAATCTAAAAGCCAATTAAAAGTTTTCGTTAACATAATAAGTTTAGCTACTATTCTTAAGTATGTATTAAACAGTTGATTTAAAAAATGTGTGACTATGCAGTCGCTTCACCAGGTGCACGGGTGTATCAAAAACATCAATGTCGCTATGAATTATAGAAAAAGAATTGAGAATATAAATAAAATAAAAAAATAAAATATGTTATACAAGTGAATGAAATATATGGTCGAATAGTTCAACGCATTGATATAAACTATCTAACTGTTATGTGCTATTATACATATAATTTTATATACATCCCTTAATCACATATACCAGATCTATCTGAAAAATACGCAAATCTATCGGAAATCGAAGTCTTTCGAAAATTTCAGATGGTGACCATTACATTGAGTCGCCAGATTCTAACAGCTGCAACAGCAGTATAAACTAATATATAAGCCGCGGGATAAACCAACCGAGACCAAAAATTAAAACGTTTACATCTTAAAAGGTGTTTAGCATTATGATCGATGTGTGCAGTTCGAAAGTTTGACACGAACAAGTCACGACTTTTATTTGAACACGCAAAACCGTTTGATGATGATTAATGAAAACTCATTTTAATTTACATTTTAATAACAGTAGAGAGTTATTACTTCAAGTAAACATTGATTAAGTTGCTAAATAAATATACTAACAATCTACATGTAAAGAATCATTTGATAACTCATTCTTCTGACTTACATAGACGGACATAAAAAAGGAACGCGTATAAGTTGGTCAAACAATAATCTCTAATCGCATTATGTGTGAAGGGATAATCACAGTTTTTCTCTGAAATCCTTTTTAATTGCGTTTATTACACTCACGGGAATGTAATGTAATTTTTTTATACAATATTATAATAACACATAAGTTTTATACTTTCTTTATAAAAAATTATGTTATCATATCGAAAACGATACAAAATTTAATTTTCAGCAAAAATTTAAAGAATTTGTTAACGGATTAAGTTATGTATTTTTACAAAATTTTAGTATATTACATTATTTGAATTTTTTCCGACGTTTCGCGTGCTTTACAGCGTGCGTGATCACGGTAGTCAAAAATTTAAACAAAAAATAAAATACAAAGACATACACAATAAAACAGTTTTAATTATTTCAAATCTGAAAGCTTTAATATTTATTACGTCATTGACATTCTCTTAGCTTGATCGCAAAGCTCGTCTTGTGGAATCGCAAAAAATTTAAATACCGAATTTAACATGAGAAGTGGTAGCTCAAACTTATAAACAAATATTATCATCATGCTGACATCGTTTGATGTTTGTTTCCTACGATATATCGCTGACCCATGACCCACGGTTCCTCGGACGTTGACTGATGCATCAATACATCATCTCGATAGCTTGGGCACAGATTAAGACTACTTGCATATATTTAATATAGAAGTGTTCTTATCGTAACTCTTTGACCGAGCCATTCTTATTTAACTAACATTATAATTAGAAATTTGGTGTGTGTTTATATCAAGGTATTACTTATCTATATATATATATATATATATATATCTATCTATAACATAAGAGTTCGTATAGCGCCTAGATGTGTAGCTAGATGTTATTAAAATTTTGCTAAATAAACATTTATTATATAGTACTTAAATGAGCGAAAGAATCCCTGAAGCAGAAAAATTTTTTACCTGTAAAATACATATAATTGATTGACACAGAGGACTCGCGCCGTAATACATAACTTAGCTGAGGTGAGTTTCCCGTTGGTCTGATTTCGTTTTCTTGGAATATATTATTTAAGAATCGCTTACTGAAATTTGATTTTATGTATCTTAAATTTACATTTAAATAATTCAATTAAAACATAGGATTCTCATGGTTTCTTGATCCTAAGAACGTGTTTGGCAAACACTTAGAAAACATCTCACAATTTTATATATTCTCATTTTAATCTTGATAACGTCAAATACGCTTTTGACAGATTTAAATTAAAACAAAGACGGATCACCCACTTCATTGATTCACTATAAGAAACAATAGCGCTCTATTGGCTGAAGTTGACGTGTTAAATGATGAGCTTTTGTTTTAATTCAAAAACAAAACAATATCTATTTGATTGATGTTGATTTGTTTGTGATCAAACTAGAACTATAATAAAAATGGTGCAACTAATTTAAAACATGTGAAGGTTTTGTTAACTCGACGGATGCGACTCGCCATATGCTTACCAGCTATAGATAAATATAAATAAGTGGTACTTTTAAGTTCAGTTAAGTTTTATGTGAGACGCACATGCAGGTCATGATATAAAATACTCATATTAAGTCTAACACGTATAATATCTAATAGAAATAGAAACAAAAAGAGTCTTAAATGAGAAATTTAGGAATGACTGTATCACCAAATGAATGAAATAAACGATAAATTTTTAGCAGTTATTAAACACTATTTTAGCTTTCACAGAATAATATATCGAACTATAATGTGCTTTTTAATAGGAATGAAATAAGAGAAACATTTCCAACATACATTAGATAGATGTGTGATTCTAGATAGATTTTTCTCCTAGGTAAATTTTTGCCTATTTACTTCATATTTAGGACAATTTACATAATATCATTCTGTTATAAAAGCTATATGTAATGTAAAGTTTCATTTAAATCAATTCAATCGTTTCTACGCGAAAGAATAACAAACATCCAAACTCATCCCTCCATGTTTATATTTGTTTTTAGTGTTTTTTTTACTTGAGCTGATATTTGTCTACATTTCTTAAATAAGTTTATATATTATATCAAATTATTTTTACTCGTATTTAACTTGCTATGAACTCATGTGAACCAGAGATAAACCTTGGTACATGTCGTAAATAATTTGTCATCAAAATGTAGAATCCTTTAACAATTTGTGAAGAGCATTTTATTTCTAAACATTTGTAGATTCCATTATCATAAATTTCTTATAAAAACCCCAATTAATAATACTCACACCAGGAAGCAATTACGCTGTGGTATATTCATAAACAACTCAGTTTGTTTGATCAGCGATAGATAACAGTTCCCAGGAGAAAATCTTACATATAGGGACTATCGGATGTCCTTAATCTTTAGGAATTTAAATTTCGATTTTTGATTTGGTGCGCTTCCGGTGTATTGCTTCCTAGTATTTCCGGTGTATGTGGGTGAAATACGTACCTATTTGCTATTATAGACAGAACAATATTAAAAAGCTTAAGAGACTGAATTCTTAACAGTAAAGCTTTTCTATCAAAGACGTTTAATATACACTAAATAAAATAACAATATTTGCTTAGATAGACAGACTAGAAAAAGGGTATCTATAGCTCATCACGATAAATACGTTATATCTTATGAGAAACTCAATAAGTGTATATAATCAATCAAATTTAACTAACTTTATAGTGTAATTTTTGTCGTCATTGAAAAGCTCTCGCTCTGCCAATATTATTGCCGCTTTCTATTCATCTCTTTCTGTTAAAATATTTTACAATGCAACTGTCTGTTGCATCTAGTTTAATACTGTTCTCAATAGCGAAACAACAGGAACTCTGGTAATAGTAATTTGGATTTATCATTGTGACCGTATATCGAGTTGAAAAAACATGTTTTAATATAAACAGAATCACGATAAGGAACGTATAAAAACTAAAACAAATTGCTAGGCCATAGATTATATCAGCTATTGATATAAGCTATAATTAACAATAGAAAAACAAAGATATACGATAAGGCAAGTAAAAAGTGGCGACGGGAAAGATTCGACGATGAAGGCTTTTGATAGAGTTTTTATATATTTTCATTTAGACATATCAAGACGTAAAATATTAAATGTTAATTACATTTTATTTGCACTGTTTGTGAATCTTGAAAAATCGTAAAAAGGGCGTTAATTTGACTGGTATAAAAAGTGTATTTCAATAGAATCAATGTTTCGTACCACCGCTATGTGGAACCAGCTGCCAAAAGAGGTATTTCCCAACAATTACTACTTAGGGACCTTCAAGAAAAGAGCGTATGAGCATATTAGAGGCCGGCAACACACTGGTGAGGCCTCTGGCATCGCGAGTGTCCATGGGTGGCGGTATCACTTAAAATCAGGGAATCTTAGTGTAATAAAAATAAACCGCTTCAAGGATAACAATCTGACATATACTCTTAATGCTCGCTAAAAGCAGATATATGTAGATGGAAAAACTTTTATAACGACCAATGAAAGCTGATATCTATTAGTTATTGATTAGAAAAGTTAGATGCACGCCCGTAATTGTGTGCTTTGCGCTGGATTTTATAGCAAAAGTTCCTGCAATAGACCACATTAATAAGCAATATTACGAATATAAAAATGTATTCGTCTTAATATTATTCTAATCCCTAAAGTTTTTTGCTTTCCTTTTTCGTTTCTATTCTCTATTTATTTAAATATCTGGTGTTGTCTCTGTGGGGATATTATAGACCAGTCCTCCGCGTTAGCGCAAGTGTTACAGATTATGACATTTTCATAGCCAATATTCGGTAATCTGTTTCTATAGTCGCCTGACAGCTCAACCTCCTCCAGTTATTGAGTTGTCAGGCCATTACTAACGCGCTCTTTAAAAGTAACGAGCACCAAGCAGCAGGGGCAGTGGAGATTGAAGAACTGACCAGTGACCCTTGAATGCAGTGAGTTTGAGGCGTAGTTTTGAGAATTACAAGTTGATTTTATTTTTCAATTATGATAAAGTTTATGTGTGTGAAATACGACATTTTATGCGTCAACCTAACACAAGGGACAGCTAAATTCAATTTTTGTTTCATTCTATTGCTACATTCCTGTATTAGTTGATGGATTACTCGTTTCAATAAAACTGCTGAATATTTATGATGATATATAGGTGTAAATGACTTTTTTTCTAACTGCTTTGAATTTGGCGTACTGACAATTGACATTTGAGCAAAATAACATTTGGCCGCAATGGTGAGATTATTATTATTTAATGGTGAGATAGTTTTAAATGTTGTTTCTCTGTTTAGAGCAACACAATTCAGATGTTTAAGTCACCGACAGCTAGTATTTTGTTGATATTAACATTTTTTGGTAACAAATGAACATAGTTTGACACATTACACACCCGATCGGTTAGACCCAAGCTAAGCTTATTTATAGCTTTTATAATTTATTTATTAATACTACTATTATTACACCAAGATCCTAATGCAATAGTTTGTTGTATAAAAAAATATCGTGACTTACGAATTCACTCATCCGTGTAAGCACACACAATTATGGGAGCTAACACAGATAAAAATATTTACATCTCACAATATAAATCTATACTGGTACGCTATAGGGTTTACCTGAAAACACGGATATTAAATTTTTCCAACCTAATTAAAAGGTTACTTACAAAAGAGCGTTTATATGTATCAGACATCAAAATGATACAGACGCCAATTAACATCGCGTCAATCCAATCATGCGCTCACCGACAAACTTATCTGTATTAAAACAATTACACAAGAAATTCATCACTAAAATAGCGAGGCAATAAATTATTATCGATAAGTTCCCGGAACGCCTCAAAGTGCCGCGTGACGTCACATGTTATCGGGACCTCATGACCGAACCAATTTCATATAAAACAATTGATCGGAAATATGGAGACGCAATTCCTTTAGCT
Organism: Pontia daplidice; assembly: GCA_963693355.1. Lineage (NCBI taxonomy): Eukaryota > Metazoa > Arthropoda > Insecta > Lepidoptera > Pieridae > Pontia > Pontia daplidice. The sequence goes on along the minus strand of CAVNZL010000024.1, from coordinate 2,273,812 downwards.
CAAATTGGCCATAAAAGAGTTAGGGAGCATATGTTACAGATAGAGTGCGATCGTGATGAATTGTGGTATGGCTAGCTTATACTCTCCTTAGGGATACATAAGTTAGAAAATGATTTAACACAATTGTGTGTACCTATCCATCGTTATTCGTTAAAAATCCTTAATAGAGGCTTAAAGTAAGTTTTGCAAATATACAAGTTTATTTGTTCTCATCTCCCTTTTTTGCAATGTTTGCTATACAATGTTGTTTGTTGTAGAAATCACTTACGATGAAAATGAGTCATGGCAAAAGATTGTTTCAATATAATCCATATACCGGCTTTACCCGCGACATGTACGTGAAGAAATTGTCAATGAGACTGGTGCATCGACTTGCGACGGATGGGTTCAGCACAGCACTTGCATAGCAATGGCTATGGAGATGGCTATCAAGATGATAAGAGTGGATTATAGATATCGAACTCTAAAGAATTTTAAGGGGATTTCTCACTGTGAAAATTCAAATTTAAACCAGGTGAAATAAATTATATTTGTATATGGATGATTCTATAGTAAAATCTTCTGTTGTCTTTTATTGACATAAATAACTATTAATAAAGTGTTTTTCTTTAAAATCTTCTAGTTGTTATGAAGCGAACGTACGGAGAGATATTAAATAGACGGCCTCGATCGAACAATTTTTTTTTTCTTAACAATTCTTTTTTCTTTTAAAATGCTTTAGTATTTAACTTATAAGTACAGATAGAACATTGAATTCTTAGGCGGACGTCTTCATGGTGCCCATAAAAAACATCTTTGCACCATTGTTGTTGAAGAGAAACCAAAACATGCAATATAAATATAATTCACTAAGGGGCTACGGCCAGGAGCAATCAGAGGGCTGCGAGTAATTTGTATGGATTAATTAGCGCTGGGGATGAAGACTGCGCCAATCAACCGAGATCCTTTAATTATCTTGCGGTCAAAATCACATAAATTATGAAAACGTGACCTGTCTTGTTTGAGAGTACACAGTGTTTTGTTTATCAATTGTTCCAAGCGACGGGGGTTTTAGAAAAAGTTCCATAATTTAAATATCGCAAATACAAAACTACACCAAAGCATTATCGAATTTAGTCGTATCGTCAAGTAAAATTAAAAGGGACGCATACTTATAGGGTAATTTGACAAAAACTATTTTTTAACTTTTCTAAACATGCATAGGCATTCCTGGGCTTCGTCATTTTAATTCAATAATAACTTTCATCAAATAGAATACCATACAATAGTTTCCTTGATACAGTGGATTTAATTATAGTCAGTCTACACAGTACACAATCACTATCGTACTACAAAGTATATGCCAAATAGGAATCATATTTTTTTAAGTTTTAATCACTTTACTTACAAATTTTAATAAATGTTAGTTATAATTAATATTATGTTCCTGTACGCTTCATAGTCTAAGTTAAGCATGTACATCATTTGTTTTTTATTGATTTATTTTCTCTTTTTTCCCTTCTTGCACTTTTTTAAGAGATTGCTTGTTAACCATAAGTCTAGATTCCGCATTTTTTTACATTTGTCAAAGGTAATACAATAAAGAGTTAATAAAAAAGAATATTCAGATGTTGTACTTTAAGCTGCATGTTGATTCTACTAAACTTTTATAATCATCAGTGTCATTTGTGCTATGCCTATAGATTTCTTACAAAATACATTATACATACATTGTTTAATATTTAGGCGTTAAGAGCGTTTGAACATCACATGGCACTCACAAACAGGTAACGGAACAATCGTGACTCGATTTGCGGCGTTCAATGCATATCTGTGCTTAGTGATTACAATTACATTTATTTTGCTTTAACGAACTGTTTAATAAGATTTAGCTCAATACTTTAACGTATTTCTAAACGATCCGATGGATCCTTCGTTGTATGAATAGGTAAATTAATATTATTATTATATATAATTAATATTATTAATTATACCTTTTCTTTGAGCACGTTAATTTAAGATAAAACAAATGATTCAATTACAAAAGTTGTTACTGAATTGTGACAGATATAGATAATAATAATAATATCATATAGATAATACTATCTATAATAAAATAATATGTATATATATACATATAGCGGAGAAGTTAAGTTAAAAAGGATACCGACTCGGTATTAAAACATTTCATAGAACTCAGCGGATATTGTTTTTTTAGCGAAGAAGTAATTCCTTTCGCGAATGCCTCAGTTCCGAGTATTGGGAGTGTCATTTTATTCCCACGGAAGCAAGAAAGCTATACTATACACTATATTCATAATATTATATAGAATGAAATGCAGAAAACCAATTTTATAAATGTATTTATTTAAATTTCTCAGTGAATATACATATTCATCGATGCAAAGTGTTTAGGTGGTGATTGTGAGTTGTAGATAAAATTATGCTGCGGTCAATTCCCCGAGGCAGCAATTAATAAAATTAAGGATGGAATCCTCATTTCTTTATTATTTATCTAGCTTATGTATAGACTTACAAGCTTATATTTTAAGCATCTCAAAGGCCGGCAATCCACTGTTGAAGCCTCTGGCAATGCGAGTGTCCATGGGCAGTATCACTTTCGACCAGATAAGCCGGAGTATAGTTTATAAAAAAAAGATTTCTTTTTTTTATAAAGACAAACATTTGTTTGTTTAATTGTTTGAGGCAACCTCACTTTATAAACCAACCCAACTTAATAAAAATTACGGAGCCAGACCAGACTTGGGCTGAAACTTTGTCAAATAAGAATGGTAAAAGTAAAATTGATGCCAGCACATACAAACGCAAATATCGCAAAAACCGTTTAAAATCTCGAATATAGATAGATGTTTACGCTAAAACGGCTTCATCCAAAAATGAAGTGGAATAGCGAATTTCAATTTTTAGCAGGAAACCTTAAGACATTCAAAAATCGAACCTTTTAAATATCTAATATTCTACGTGACGTTTTATTACTTTTCAATTCGTTTCATTTGGGCGTAAGGTTTTTGCCTCCGCCCTTTATAATACGGCCTCTCGTTCGCTTCACGTAAATGTATTGAGCGTACAATTATTTTCGATAAAAAGTTGCTTTCACTGATTTTTCTAATCTCGAGTTTCGAAAGCCTATTGAAAATATGTTTACAAGAAATATTCTCTTATTACTTCCGGTATATGTTACACGTTTATTAGTGTACAGTGATTTAAATAATGATACTTTCATAAATAACACACAAAACTGAAATAATCGCAGTGTTTATGAAAACTGTGGTTGTTTTTCGTGTAGTCTAACGTAACACGACTCTGCATATACTTATATATAAAGGTGGCTTATGACTTGACATGACTTTAAATACAAATGCTACAAGACCAGGAAACAATTCCAGATGTATCTCTTTTTAATAGAAGGACGAGATTTAAGTGAGAACTGCAAAACTTTAGTATTCAGGTTGCCAAGTATTCTATCTGTTCATATTGACATTATACCAAAGTACACATAAATTATAAATAAGTTTTTTCATTAAGAAAATAACAGGTATTTCTGAATGTCAATCAAATTCGATGTTAATAAAACCAAATTGAACATACAATAATTTTCATTTCAACGTGTATTGTCTACACAGAGGATTTACTTCGTAAATTGTTAATAGAAATTGAATTAAGGCTCATACTGGGAAGAGCAAAAATAGTTTTCTGTTGCAGTCCACCGCAATCTATTGCGGTCAAACTTCCAAGTAATTTAAGTGGAAAAGTCGATCTACTTTTGCAGAAGTAGGTTACTCCACTCATACTTTCTTTTTATTGAAGATAACTATTAAATACTGGGTAACTTGATTTATTATTATTATTTATGATGACGATTTGGATGCTTTTCACCGACCGTGCTCGCGGCCATACTAAAAGGTGACAGGTGTGTGTATTGATAGCAATATATTATTATTATTATAAATTATATATTGTAGCTATTAACAATGCTCTCTTGTTTATAAGCATGTTTGATTTTTAATTACATCCATATTTGAACAAGTTTATTTATTTATTTATTTATTCAAATAAGGAACGCCAGCAGCTTACACAACATACACAGATAACTTATTAACATATAAATTTCGTTGTGAAAACCATTATAGGCGTACACGCCATTATCAAAGAAACCCATCTCAAAGACATCACAACATTAAGGAAGGAATTTTGACATTACAAAAAAAAAAAAAAAAAAAAAAATATCTGAAGCAATACAAGTTGCGTGACAAAAAAAAATATAATTATTTCTGGCATATTTTATTCTTAAACTTATTAAAGGAGTCATGAAAGATGTCAATGTTTAGTTTATGATTGTACGTGTTATAAAGGTCACATAACCTATTGATTGGAGAGTGGGCTCCAAGATTCGTGCGAGCTTGAGGTCCACTGAGCAGTTTTTTTATGGGATATCTTGGAAGGAGGTATGGTATTGGGAAAGAGATGGATTCAAGAATGTCTGGACAATCAAGTAAATTATTTAAAGTTTCATAAAGAAATATCAAGTCATGCGTTTCGCGCCTATTACGTAAAGAAGTCATATTAAAGAAATTAAGTCGGTGCTCATAAGAAGATCTGTGGGAAATATTACGGGAAATAAAGGCTATATGGCGAGTGAAAGATCTTTGTATACTTTCAATTCGTTGAGAGTGTATTGAATAAGTTGGACTCCACGCAGAAGACGAAAATTCCAGGTGACTGCGCACAAGGGAATTAAATAGTATTATTTTAGTATCGGGACTAAATTCTTTGCTATTGCGCTTCACAAATCCTAGCATTTGTGCAGCTTTCTTGGTAATTAGATCGATGTGGGGTGAAAATGTTAGTTTGGAGTCCACAATTACACCAAGATCGCGAATTTCAGATACTTCAGTGAGTAAATCAATCCCAAGGCTATAATTGTTAATGAGAGGATTTCGTTTTCTAGTAAATTTTATATGATAGCATTTTTGAGCATTAATAGACATGTCATTGGAATGACACCAATTTAAAATATTGTTGAGGTCATTTTGAAGAAGAATGCTATCATGAGAAGATGTAATTGTTCTATAGATTTTAAGATCATCAGCAAAAAAATAGTAGTTACTATTTTTAATATGAAGAGTAAGGTCATCAATATAAACCAAAAAAAGAATTGGACCTAAGTGTGAACCCTGGGGAACCCCTGATTCTGCATAAAAAATTCTAGATTCGTGGCCATTGATAGAAACAAATTGTTCTCGATTTTCTAAGTAAGAAGTAAACCATTGAAGGAGCCAATCGCCAATGCCTACTGCCTCCAGCTTCTTAATTAAAAAAGAATGGTTTACTTTATCGAATGCACTAGCAAAGTCTATGTAAATTGCATCGATTTGGCGGCCAGCATCGACTTCATGGGACAGTTCATTAATATAGCTGACTAAGTTAGACTCGACTGAGCGCCCTTTTCTGAAACCATGCTGAGATGAACTTAATATGTGATCTAATTTTCTTGTAACAATAGGACAAATTATGGATTCAAATAATTTGGAGAAACATGGAAGAATAGAGATTGGTCTGTAGTTTGTTACAACAGATAAATCACCCTTTTTATGAATAGGTGTAATTCTAGCTCTCTTCCATAGATTTGGAAACTGTCCATCTTGTAGCGATCGATTAAAAATAGTACAGAGAGGGTAAGAAAGATATTTTGAACAACGGTTAACAAAGAGAGGGTGGATGCCGTCTGAACCAGCGCTTTGGTAAATATTTAACTTTTGTATATATTTACTGACTTCTTTTTCGATGATAAAAGTGTGGATATTACTTTTGACGTGTGAAGAAGACACTTTGACACTACTTTTGTTATAAATATTTGAAAAATAGGTTGCGAAAAGATTAGTTATATCATGTGCATTTGATGCAGTTTCATTATATAGATGCATCTCAGCTGGTATTGCTGAGGAGCCTTTACGTTTGTCTTTGATAAATCTCCAAAAGGCTTTTGGCTGAGATTTGATTTCAGATTCAAGTCTATTTTTGTAATCTCTATAGCATTTATTCATTAGTTTGTGACATCTATTACGCAGGATATCATAATCCAGTTTATCTCTAGGGTTTTTATATTTATAATATCTGATACGAATCTTGTTTTGTTCAGTGAGAACCCGAATCAATCTTTTAGTGAACCAAGGAGGAAACTTTGACATCTTTCTGCTCCGTTTAGGTACAAATTTGTTGATAATTGAATGTAACGTATCGTTAAATAATATTACCATAGTATTAACGTTATTACAACTTGAAAATAAGCTATCCCAGTCTATAGAACTTAATTCTAAATTAATACTCTCATAATCAGCCTTATAATAATTAAGATTAGATCTAACATTGGTTTTAAGATATTGCACTCCAGTTAATGGAACTTGGACAAGAAGACTTGGGTGTAAATTATCAACTTTACTTAAATTTTCGAGGGCTAAGCAGTTACTTAAATTACTTATATTACTTAAGATGAGATCGAGAGTTTTATCCTCAACATTTCTAATTTTATTTATTTGGAATAAATCATTAGCATACATAAAATCTATTAAAGGGTAACCTAAATTGTTATTAAAATTATTAGGAACTGTATGAAGAGTGTCTTTGCCGGAAGTCCAATTAATAAAACTTAGATTAAAATCACCTATTATAACTACATCGTTTACATTTTGCATAACATCGTTTGCATTATTGAGAAATGTTTTGAGACAATCCAATTTGACTGGTGGAGGAATATATACTGCACAAATAGTAATTTTTTTAAAGGTATTAATTTTAACATTAAGTGTGACCCAGATGTCCTCGCAGTCGCTTTCATAACTATAAATGCGGTTAGCTTCAATGTCCCGTGAGACAGCAATCAGGACACCACCACCATCTTTTTTATCATTATTACTACGATCTCTACGATGCACAATATATCTATCATCAATAAATTCTCTATTGTTTATATTATAATTTAGCCAAGTTTCGGTAAGTACAATTACTTTATAATTATGACATAGAATATTTTTATACAAATCATTAGTTTTAGTTTTTATACCTCTTACATTTTGATAGTAAATATCCATTAATTAGTGTATACACTTACAATAGCATTGATAAAGTCAATTAAACCCAAAACTTAATTAATTTTGTCTAAGCACGAGGAATTACGGATGACTAAAATGGGTGAGTATTCGTCCTTTCGCACTTGTATGCGCCCATTTCGTACCCATACAAATTTGTAGGACAGCTCTTTGGCCTTCTTTCGTACTTCCGCATGAAGTGCCTTGTATGCCGGCGTCAAGTGTTCAGCGACATAGACCGGTGAACTTGCTCCATCATAGCCAAGGTGGTGTGTGCTCAGTTTGTTTCCTGGATTTTTCCTATTGTATACAAGTTATAAGACCGTAATAACTTAAACATTGCAGACATATCCAGATATCGAAAGAGTAATTTAAATTAAATTAGTTAAAGATTTAAGTTTGAATAAATATATAAATATTTAATCACCTAGGCGTTCATCCACCCGTACTTCACTTTTCAGTGTCTTTTATAAGTTTGCAAATTCTCTGAATAGAAAAAAACCTCTACTTCGTAGGGCTGTTAAGTCTGCCATATAAACGCCCGTTAACGTTTATGTAATAACTATTCACTTGGCTAGATTGTAGATATATACGGTCCAATGTCCGTGGTATAATGGCTCACCCTGCGGCATCGTGTGCTACCGGTGCGGTGGGCTCACGAAGCTATTTGTCCGGACCCCGCGGCCGACAATTTCGCATCCACACCCATCAGCTTCCACACTGAGCTGCTCTTATATCCAATAAATGATTTACTATACAGGTGCAATATAACTATGAGAACATTGTGTCTGTTATAAACTTGCTTTTGTTAAAAATATAAATTTATATTATTTTAATATATCTTATATCATAAAGAAAGTTTTTTGATAAAATTTGGTGTGCAAGAAATTGGAATTATGACAAAAATTATGATACGCTGTTTATATTTACTAATGCAAAAGTTTAATGTGCCGGAGCCTCTTAATTAAGCAGTTATATAATAGTAATTTATTTTTAAATCTTTAGTTTGCTAGACTATCATATTTCATAATATAATAATAACATCAGTAAACGCGAATTATTGCATGATTCACATAGCTTCGATTCAAAACTAAAAGATATATATCGTAATCAGTTTTAAGCTTTCATATTAGTGGCACTAAAGCCTTACGCCCTATTGTTCGTTATTCAGGACTTGATCTTTTAAAGCTCACGTCGTGTGCGCTCGCGGTGACGAGTGACATTATCATTGTACTGCCGTATTTCTGAAATTGCGAATTTCCGTTTAATATTGCTATTCCTAAACCACACGAAACATCTAAAGAATATATATAGTACGTTCATTGAGTAATATACATTATGAATTTTGAAGTCGGCAATCGATACATTCATATATCAACTGTGTAGCTGTTATGGTTCATGAGATGCCTGGTAAGAGACAGACAATAAACAGCAGTTCCAAGCAGAAGTTCCCGTATTTATCCTTTGAGTACAAAACCCTAAAACGACTATTCGTAGGTACAGCTGACTGAATAAAAAATAAACTTTTATTAACCGTAAAACACATTTGCATATAATGAATGTTCGACCTATACCCATGAATTGGATGTAATCGCGTCTTAATTATATATTACAACACTTATTTCAAAAAGCCCTTTGTCTTATTATAATTAAAAATCAAAGTGGCGTGAATAATTTAATGTTCTGAAATTAAATCATAACAATTATATGCAATTTTGTTCTTTATAATGTAAGAGGTGTGAAAAATATATCGTTTTCTATATACTAAAAGTAGATTCTCTTAGAATTAGTTAAGTAATATTTTTTTGATTCCAATGCTACATTTAATATACTATATACTATATCTTAATATATATAAATCTCTTGTCACGATATTTGTCCGCGATCTACTCCTTCAATATTTAACCAATTTTAAATTAAATTGGCACACCGTGAGCAGTTTGGTCCAACTTAAGAAATAGGATAGCTTAGATCTTTAATTATAGTCGCAATTTCATTTTATAGCAAATTATTTGCCTATTTGACAGTCACAATTATCTGTTAACTCCAAAAGATTCTAACAGATGTCTATACTTTTCGACTGGATTGAGTAAGTAATCAATAGATGGCACTGCTATGGTAAACCGAAAAACGTGTCATATAACGATTAATTTATTAACCTAAATTAAGCATACTTTTATTGTTTAAAACGCTATCGATAATAAACATGTCCCCGTACACTTAAAGCTGATAATTATTTTTACTGAACAAAAAAATTTATTGCTAGAAATCACATTTATGGCAAAACAACGTTTGCTGGATCAGCTAGTTACTTTATATTTTATCGGAAAACATGTACTATATACTGAGACGGAGATTTAATATACTATTTACTTTACTCATAAAAAAAAATATGAATATAAGGATTTACTGAAACTGTAGCAGCTTTTTGTTTCGGCAAAAAAGCATCTTCATTACATATGCGTACCATGCTTCCTGGATGCTCTCTATAAAATATATGTTATAAGACAAATACTACTAGGTTTAATTTAGAAGTAAATAATTAATTAAAAAATAAAATAAATTCACTCAAAACAAAAAATAATAAATCATGCCACTCACTGTCACCTCACAAATGATAGCCGTTACATTCAGCCAACACAAATCAAAGATTTCCGCACGAAAAGAGAGCAAAACAGTTTATAAACAGACTTGTTTAAGACATTCAGATGTCAAATAAACCGTCATGTCTGGAAAACGAGCGCACTGCGGTTTTTTACCGCTCTTTAAACCTCTTATATTCCCATAGTTTGTATTATCAAATACCTTGAGATTGTTACAAGATTTATTTAATAGAAAAAAGAGAAACGCAGGTTTTTAATATTGGGACTCCTTTACACATGATTAGTTAGCGCCAGGGTACGCTATTTAAACCTTGTGTTGCAAATACAATTATTAAATATATATAGTTAGTTTTATATATATACATATACAGACCACAATACTAGAATACTAGGCCACACACTAGTCACTTGTGTGACCGTACCGAGGATAGAACTAGGGACACTGTTCGGTAGTCCGTCATGGCGACCATTGCGCCCTGAGGCCCGTTATCAATATTTTTTTAAAAAGTTTATATTAATATATTTACTTACATCAATAGAATTTATACCGCAAAGCGGACGTAAGATTTAGCAGATATAAGCAAGAAGTTTCAGTTATTTTGTTATAAATTCCCATTTCCAACGCGTTTTACCTTGTCGCATTTGTGTTTAAAAAAAAACACCTTTTCGACGAAAGCATTTTATTATATTCAAATTATAATTACAATAATTAAAAATCACTATTTTTATCACTGATTACTTTTTATATTCACTAACAAAAGTTCCACGTTGCGAGTTTGATAGACACTGACTCCTCCAAAATGTAAAATAATTGATGGAATATATAGGCATATATTGCTGATCAGCAATAATTTAAGGGTTCAGCAATATATCCATAAAAACCGTATGTAACAGTACATTCCAACATTTTTAGCAAATATCTGAACAAATGAACCGATGAAAAACAGTCGCGATTTCGCTGTAGTGCGGCCTTGTCATATTCAGTCAAATAAAGCGTCAGCCCTAAGCCAGACATCTCTGGATTATGATTTATTAAGCCCAGAATAAATCAACAGTTGTGAAATAGGAAGATGACTTCCAAATTCTTGCTCTTGAGGTATGCAAATTATTTGAGGGTTTATTTCCATAGGGTGAGTGTGTCTGTAATATACAACGTGATTTTGAATAACACTGTTTAGGAAAATCTGTGGTGATTTTTTTTTTAATAGGTTATGTCAATTGTCATATACTAAATTTTGTTTAATGAAATTATGGAACTATAATAATAATTAATTTCATTTCATATTATTAATATTATACTATACTATATATAATAATTATACTAAAGATTGCATTATATATTTGTATTCAAATCATTAACCACGCATCGACTTAAATTCTGTATGACGAGCTCGTGACAGGCACATTTTTTAAATCCATTACAATGGAACAATTTCGATTGTAACGGATTTAAAATTTAATATCACTATGTTAAGTTTTAGTAAACGGTACGTTTAAAATTGCATACTCATGAACACGCGATTTCTATCGAAATAAAATCGCAGTTAAAAATCTCGCAACAGTTATCCTTCATGCTTTTATCGAAATGATACTTTCTAAATTCGTTGACAGTTTAAAAATAACTTATTAAACTCTATCAAAGGAGGTTTTAAATACTTCAGATATTTATGTCAAAGTATACAAGACAAACTACTGCACACATACTTAATAATTCAAAATTGGAATACAGATATTCGGAAGAATCCGCTTCGTATAATTTATCGTATGACACGCCATTTTAGAACGATCCGTAGATCTTGTTTTTTGTTTCATTTCTGACGCTTCTTTTAACATTTTTACGACGTCTATTCAAAATATGTAATGCATGGTCTTAAGTGAAAAAATATAGACGTAGATAATCAACTCCGATTTTGTCAAACACTACGGCAATATGCAGCTTATTTGAATAAATGTAGATATATTGTGAATAATTGTTGACGAACCAAAATAAATCATCATAAAATTGATTTCACTACACTATATATTTTACGTTTTTCCCTCTCTTTCTTGCTGAAGCACATTATTGGGAGGATCCTGAAGTGCCTGATTCACTATACATAACATTAGTTTTTAAACAATTTTACAACTTTAAGAATATTATAAACTATAAGTACATTTAAAAGTATTTAAATCATTACATTGCTAAATTTGACGACCCAGTTCGGGCAGTGGTTACCATACGGACGAGTCGTACTTTTGATGGCATATTTATTTGCCTGAATGATTTGCAATAAGTTTATATTATTATTATCTTATCATTACTAACATAGCACCTAAGTCTGAATTGTTACTAACTTGTTAAGCTAGTCATATATTATTATTATAAGTTATTACTATAATATAAGCTATATACCTCGAGGCAACACGATTTAACGAAATTCTGTGACTGATAGCCCGTCCCATAATTAACTAAATGAAGATATAATAAATTTAGACAGATATCGGAGCTATAAAAAACAAAACCCCGAGTTCTCATACGTGCCATAAGGCTCAATCAATCAATGTCCCTAAAAATAAAAAGGTACCAACCCACGTAAACTTGTATGAAAAAAAAAACTTGTATATTTTTTGTGCCCCGACCACGTTGGAGAATTGTTTGAAAACACATTAGGGAGTTCACTATTTTCGTTAACATTGCACGGGGCTAAGGCATAACAAATTAACTGATTTTGAAAATAATTTAATGTAATATTTAAGTATGTATGCAACGCATGTTCGCAAATTGATGAGCTTTTGTTTTAATACTGTGTTTAATCGTACTGATTCAAACTAAGGTGCAGACCAAATGTTCTTGGGATTGTATTTTAAGATTTAATTAATTATGTAATCATTTTAAGAAGTTAAAATCATAATGGTTTTTGAATTTCGAACAGCAGTATGATTACAAAGAATATTGTTTATACTCAGCAAAAAAAAAACTCAAACGCTCTATGCTCTAAACTAACACAGAGCATTATTCACTCACATCACTTTTTAATAAAACTCCATTTTGTTACAATAATATCCATTCACGATAAATTTAAATTTAGAATAGGAATAAACTTAAAATGCATGACGTGATACACCGAAAATTCAGACATAATAAAACGAAATATAATCGCGTACGGTGATCACTAAGGACAGAAGGCTGCTGATGAATGCCTCGATAAAGACGTTGCCTGTAATCGATATGTCATAATTTAATCAATTAAAATTCTTCTTACGCGTAATTGTACGTATCTGTTCATATAAATAATCGTATTTTTAATGGAGATTCAGTTTTATGTGTCTAAGAGTGATTAATAGTAGTAATAATATCTCAAGTTATTATTGTAACAAAAGTTCGAATGCACCAACATTTAAAATCGAACTCATGACTTCCAGAACTATGGTTGAATAATAAGCTCATAAGCTTATCATAATTATTTATATGTCTTTTTAAGCTCATAAAAATGATATAAAAAATCAGATAACAAGTTAACGATAACTGTGTGTATAAGATGTATAATTTTGAATCGTCAATACAAAACATGCGAAAGCAAGAAAACCAAAATCACAATGAATTGATGAGATATGGCGATCGATTGTCTCTAAATTATCTCACTCTCTAATGTCTATCATACAGTTTAAATAGTATAGTATAGTTTTAAATGTTATTATAGATATATTCTTTGTTACATATTTAAATTTATGAAAATGAGGCGTGATGCATTGCTAGTCATTTAGTTTTTACCAAGAAAAACAATTATTTAATATGACCAGGCACAAAATGTGCATTTGCCAAATACTTTAACTTGTTATTTAAATACTCGTAAGTCGCTAAAGTGACAAATACACCCATTTTTCAAAACACGGAGCAACATTTGAAAAACCTTATGTTTATATTTATAGCTATTTTTGAGAAATAATTTACTTATACACTGATCAATTTATTCATATTTATATAAACTAAATATGTAATATGAGATGTTAAGATGTAAAAATTTAACATTTATAGTTAAATATTGACACTAAGGGCATCAATTAGGTTACAAATTAGATATAGTATATATGTGAACCATGTTATAAAGTTAATAATAACGTAAAGGTTTTAATTTAAAATAAAAAGTAAAAATTGAAATAAATAGCTTCGAATACTTTATGGCAGAAGCTAATACCATGACTTAACTTTTACATGTGATTTTTAATGGGATCTAAGTTCGTAACGAGACATGATGATTTCTGACAGCTATTCTATTCTTCATCTACGGTTGGCTGCAACTGGGGTATTTTCATTACAGAAACTGAACGACGGCACCAAAACCAAGACGCGACGTTCGTAATTTTATTTACTCCCGCATAACTGAATACCAACTAGAGATCGATCGATTTGAAATTATAAACGACATTTTAAGCACCAAATTTGGTCACTGAGACCATTCGTATTCTAATTGAATCCCCTAATGAAACCGAGTTTTTGTTTCATCCAAACCAAATTCCAAAACAGGTAACGTCCCTGCGATAAAAATGTATCCCCGCTGTTATAAATATTCATCCATTCCAAAGAAGGGTTTTGGTCTTTGTCAAAATTTAATTTTTATGAGAAATCATCATATAGGCGTTGCGTTTAGAAAATCCGAACATAATTTTAATTGATTTACTTTTACACCGATTGTTACTATAATATTGTCTTGTGCACTAAATTATTCCGTTAAATAAAATAAAATAAAACCTAAATAAGATAAATGGAGCTATATAAGAATAATGAATCACGTTTTAATTGGTAACAAATATTTTATTTAAAAGATTGATTTTAAACTCAATTTGAAAAAGGAAAACCAAACGCGCAATTTGCGTCGCATGTATATGTGTGTATGAATTTTTAACAGCTCATACAAATAGTTTTTTTTTATTTATTTTTTATTTATTTATTTAAATAAGGAACGCCAGCAGTTTACACAACATACACAGATAACTTATTAACATAAACATTAACAACAAATTTCGTTGTGAAAACCATTGTAGGCGTACACGCTATTATCAAAGAAACCCATCTTAAGACATCATAAAAATTAATGAAGGAATTTCGACTTAAAAAAAACAACAAACATAATAAAAAAAAGAAATACAAACATAAAAATTATCTGAAAGAATAAAATAAAAAAAATATGCCCGAAATATAATTATTTATTTCTGGCATATTTTATTCTTGAAATTCTCTTCTTGATTTTGGATAATAATTATAATAGATCTGTAGAAGATAGATAAACTTAATTCCTTCTATGCGGGTAAAGTCTTCATGGGTTCCAAAAAATGTTTTCTATACAAACAGTGTTAATATTCGAGGAAACGAAAATTATTTTTAAACGTAACTTGTTATTATTATTAAGAATTAAAATAGCTCGCATTGTATTCGTACGATAGCGCGTATTTCCATACATTCAATAGGTGTTGAAGTATCCATTCAAATATCTATAATTTTTATAACTATTTGACTATAGTCAATAAACTAATGTACTAAAGTATCGTTCGTTCTAATAGTTCCTGGATAGTTGTAACTTTAAAGATATACTTTAGTATAGTCTACTAAGACAGGTGCACATAAAATACTTCAGTTTTTGCTACACTTTTGCTACAAGCACGGAGCGCTATCTTCACACATTTTTTATCTATATGTACGTGGTGACAGCTGACGGTAAACTACAGGTTGTCAAACTTAACTTATGATTAATCGTCATAGAAACAGTTCATCTTTTCACAAGGATAATTTTTAAACACGCGTAACACGCAAAATGTCATATTCTAGCGTCAATATGCAATCAACAAATGACACATGAATTTCAATCCATTGTAGTCAGAATTTTACCTTACACAGATTTGAGCTAATTTACAGGCGGTTCTTATGAAAGCAACTGACAACTGAAATACTCTTTGCAATTTTTAATATTGACCGAGTCGATATACCAAAGTTTTAGTCCATGCACAGATGTTTCTAGTATAAAGTTCGTACAATAGTTGGATTTAAAGTTATACTTAATCTCAATCGAATAGTGTGAACAAAGGGTAATCTTTGAGGAGGCTTATTACACAATAAATCTACTTACAAACCAGGCTCTCACGTTACACCCATCGATAATGATCGATCTCTTATTACGTATGAGAATCATACAGAAGCTTTTTGTGTCTCATTGTTACATTAACACAATGCAGTTGTAAATTTTTTGAGTTCTTCAATGATCGCGTCAGTTGATAGGGCTGGCACTTTTGCAATATAAGAGACACAACACTCGAGATCAGGAAGAATAGGAAGCACTTGAAAATTGTTTTAAATTAACAATTGGAGCTTATGCGATAATGTTAGTGATAATGATAATGATTCCAGTTCAACTAATTCGTAGGTAGTTCTTTTGTTATATGCTCAGCTATATAAACACAACTAGAACCAACTTTGGAATCCTATAAAGTTAGAGTAAATAAGGCTGGATAAAGTATCGAAGTTGCAAGTTATTTCAGCGATTTAAAGCAATATTTTTTTCACCAGTTATCTTGATACCGAGAAAGTTATATTGGAGAATAAATTAAATGTATCCTCGTATACTAATTTTATATTGGAAATATAATAAAAAATCTTTTGTATAATAAATAATTTCGATTCGTTGCGTTTTAATGAGACACTTTTCAGTAGACGTATACTAATTACAAGAATATTGTCTTGTATTTTTGTTAAATCTTTTTTTTAACTAAGTACATAATTAAAATAAGTTTATTTAATGGAACTATTGCATACTGTGGTCCTGGAAGAGCGGGGTCCCCTAATACCGGTATTTTTTACTTAATAGGAGTGCCCCCACAATGTTATGTTCTACATAGACTATGTTACTGAAAATAAACATTTTGTATTTGTCAAATTAAGTTTAAAGTATTAAATTGGATCTACATTTGATCCTGACGAATCAACCTGAAAGGGATAATAGAGTGAATTCCAACTGATAATAATGAAATCGTTTTATTAATAATTTATGGTTGTATGTTTTTTTTCAGATATCGAAGATGTTGGCAACCCTGTAACTAAATTGTAATTTGAGCGAGGATGGGCCCTTTGTACCTGCTGCGGCCTTTTATACCCCTGACATATGCGGGACCATCACAAAAAAGACTTGCGTAATATCTTAGACGTCTGCCTCGACAATATTGGATATGATAATGGTTATAGAATTGCTGAAATACAGTGAAACTGGATACAGTAAGTCTCACTTTTTTGCTACCAAAAACACGTTTTAATTAGATATAGCGACATCTAGTCTGCTTAAAAAATAACTGCATCGTTTAAGTACAAGATACCCAGAATGGTTTAAAATAAGGTAATCGACCTTTGAACTTTGCAGAAATAATATAACTCCGCTGATTTCCTACGACGTAAGGGTGGACTAACCGTACGTTTGCTTATATGAATTAAACATTAAACTCATATGTTTATCGTGGGAATAATTTATTTTATATAATCCATAACTAATATTTACAATTAACTACAGCAAACAGAAAATTTCATGCCCTTTTGCCTAAAATATAATTATTTATTTTATATTTTAGTACAGATTACAAAGTTAAAATACAATAAAAAGAAAAGCTGCCAAATGTAACGTTTATTCCTTTGTCGCCAAAGCTTCGTATTTAAGTCATTAAGAACAATTTAGAATCTCTCGTCGAAAAACGTCTGCAATCAATCCTACTTTTTGTCTCAACCTAATATTGGTCTATTTATAAAAATGTCACCCGCAAACCCACTATCGCTTTTTCTAACACGTCGTTTCTACTAAGCCCTTGACATGCATTAACACTTAGTGCACTTTTTCAAACTATCCAGATGCGAGTGTGTCATTAAAATCTTCTATAGCAACCAAAAAGATCAAAAGTTATCTTCTCGGTTGGATGTTCCCCTCTCCTCCTGTTCGTTCCCCTTTCCCCCGGTTTGTGTTTAGTTCAGTTGAGACGCGACGCCGCGAATGACGGTTGTTAAGCCGTCCTCCATTTCACGAACACGCGATTGTGTATTTTCATTTGTGCATAGTGAAACTTTCATTGAGTGATGTGAACATAATTGTAGTTGTTGGTGGTTTTGGATTTCGGTTTATTAAGTGTAAGTTCCATTTTTGTATGTCATATTGGCGCCTCGTTAAGTTTTTATACGATTTATTGACTGCCTTTTTTGTTTTAAACTAAGGCAATCATGTAACAGTTATCTCAGGCAATTGAGCGACAAATAAAATAAATTTCGCTTTGATTATTTATAAATGCATTCATGTATTAGTTCTTTGAAGACAGTTCAAGCACTTTTTATTTCTTCCCGCCCTTTTTTTTAATCATTTGGCATTTTTGGCCGCTGAGTTGTTACCTATTTAAAGTGATAAAATATTTGCCTACATGCCATCGTAGTCAGTCACTCTAATGAGAAGTTTATTGAATTTTGGACCGTTAATTTACATAAAACACCTATATACGATTAAGTGCTTTTTACTCTGCGATTTGTTATTCCAAATGACTTAACAAATATAGAAAGTTTTCCTCACTTGGAAGCCGTTTGATGTCCATAAAAAGTTCTACAAGATAAGTCAATAGGTGATCAATCAGCCACGATTAATTACTCGTAATTAGGTATAAACAGTTGATTTTTTGCTTTGATAAGAGAAAAGATAACATATTAGATCAAATTGAAGCTGGATAGTAAAGCATATTATTATGTTTTACTATACAGGTACAACTCAGTGTTTTTAATTCTACACCTAATCCAATTTGAGCTCGGGTTTAATCATAGATTTAGATCTCTATAAATAGGCGTAAGTTAGTCTGTACTTAAACATTTCTGTTTAAAGGAGTTCTTACTCTCTTGAGTACTCTAGTGTTATACAGTTTTTTACATTTAAATAATTCATTAAATTCGTTAATTGCTAAAAGTTAACACGAGATCCAGTGGCCGTTCTTACATAAGTTAAATTACAAAAGTGTCTATCATTGAATACATCTATTGTCATCATTGTAGATGCTTTCGCTTCTAACGAGGCCCTATACCACGTAAACTTACAAAATTATTAGTTCTATCGCCGCCCATCTCTCCGTGACGAGTTGTACATGACATTAACCTATTTAGGATTTTTTATATAGACTTTTTATCTGATTCGAGAGCTCCCATCACAATAGTTTACCGTTAAATGGTGGTCTTTGAAGTTTATGTTTAGCTTTTTAATAGGCGCTATTCCGTTTCATGCGACAAACGGCAGATAGACATGCAACTTGCAGTCTTTATGACTATTTTATGTTTGATTAATGTCATTTATAACCTTCAATGGGATGGAATTAACGTATAAACCGTTCAGCATGCTTAATTGGACTACAGCGATTTTATATACATATTTATATAAATTAATATTTCTTTGTTTTTTGTGTAAATGATTAGGTTGAATACTCATTTTGCCTTTTAAATATAATTAATATATTATAATTAATTGAATCAGGCGTTACTTTGCGGAAGTCCATTGTTCAAAAACCCAGTACTCATCGAACGCTGTTCGTAGAGGCAACATCTCCTGATGATGCTCCGGTGTCGGAGCGAAACGTGCGTTGAGTGGTTGAGGGTTTTTCGCGGAGTACTGCTTCCATACTGGTCTACTGGGTTTTTGAATTAATATATTATTTTTAAATGCTGAGATATAATTTGGCATGACAATAATGGCACTCATAATTCGAAATAGAATATAAGGAAAAGACATATTTATAACAGTATTAATAAAAGCTGAAGGAGACAATTTAGAACTGATAGCACTAACGAATAACAAGCAAGAGAACTAATTACATTTATGAAGGGTTGGTCGTACTTTGATGTTACAATGTTACTTTATACATGGTATTTTGTAAACTGCTAGTCGATTCCTTTGATCTATCAATAAAATTGTAATGGTGCAGTAATATAAGGATGATATTAAAATATAATGAAGATTTTACCGATTCGTTATATTAAATTGCCCATATGATATAGGAAATAGTCGCAGTAAATACAATGCTTCGTGCTTTTACTTTTATTTGTATTTTCTAATAGGTATAAAGTTTTTTAAAGCTTCTGGATAGTTTCCTGGAATTTATAGAAAAACAATTAGAAGTAGCGATATATTGTCTAATGCAAACGGCGATTTTACTGAATAAACTTAATTGGAGATATGAAAATATATTTTTTATCTTTCTAGTCCTTTTATCGTCGTGTATTTAATGATTATACACTTTTTTTTTGTTTTTGAGAGTATTGCAAGTATAAATTGTATTATATGTTTCGCTTTTTAATAAGTTTTATAATTATAATTGTACTTTGAATCCGCCTGTCCAAAGACTATCGGTTATTGTATGCTATACCAAGTCAAGTGTACAAGGTAGAATCCAGCTTTATTTTAGCAGTGGTAAATTTTCATTTAAAGTAAAATGGGATCCATTTTTGAATAACACTAAAAGGTAGATTATATTAAGTTGTTTTAAGTATGCCAAAGCTCCGGGTCGCGATAACATTGCGGAAGTAGGCTTTATAAATAAAACAATAAGCTCTTTTCTTCGTGTGAGGAAATTACTTTCTATATATGGTTTCTATTTATAAAAAAAATAAGATTTTTATTTTTATTTATCGATGAGTATCCTACATTTGATATTATTATAATAGAACCCCTGAAATTAAAATTAATTAATGAAAGAAATTAATGCCTTACATTTTATGATAATAACATAAGCAAATTAGAAATGCTTTTTGTATATTGTAATCATATTGACTATGGTTTTGTATTTTAAAAGTATTGTAAAAGTATATATGGTAATGTAAACTGGACAACTACAATATCGATTAAATAAGAAACTAATTCCTTTCATAAATTCGACCTATCATCAAAATACTTGAGCTCGATACATGCCAACAACTTTGAATTCTCAATTAATATAATTTCTCTTAGCAAATATACGCCAAACCGATAATTGGTTATTCGTTTAATGCCTAGAGGTTAACAATTTACCGTCTTTCCTTATTTAAATCGTCGCCTATTGTTAAAATTATCTGATCAAACTTCGCTGACCATAAAAGGAGAGTAATCGATAGGTTTGCTCAGTTACTCCGCTGTGTACATAACTCCAACTAATGACGGGAAAGTAACGTAAATTGTTGGTTTTCCAGTCAACGCTTAGGAGCTTTCAGGTAGCACAGTGAAAGCCTTTTCAATCGTCTTCAATATAGTACAATTTCAAACTTAAAAGTGGGATTAACTTTTGTTCGGTATTATAGAGTTCGCTGTCGGTAAAAACTAGCCTGAAATTGCTTTAACAACCAATGGTAGCAACTGGCATGTGACGTGGGTTCTATATATCTTGATTAATATGTAAGATGTCGTCATATTCAAAGAAGCGTATAAATCACCCGTAATCACACTTTAATACACTAATCTCGGGACTTATCTTGCTATCAGATGGTGTTATGCCTCTTAAACGCTACTGTGCGGTTATCTGACACCTTGTTAGACCCCACACAGCTTAAATGACCCACTTATGATGAAAGAGATTAGAGTAATTATAAATTAAATTCCTCAAACACGTGCTGATTTAGTATCAACAATTACAGAGCAAAGGCTGGCTTTCTTTAATAGTTAAATAACTAATTTCAAATTAATATCGATTTACTACCGCTAACATAGGACTGCCTCGTAGGTAAACGTCGAACAATAAAGCTACTGATATAGTTTTATTTATAGGATGTTAAAGGATTAAGGTTGACAAAGGCTTTTGTGAAAATTAATTTTATTAATGGCTGTTTGATCTTCTTAGTATTAAGTGTGTTCATTAATAAAATTTGTTTAGTATTGTATTGACTTTCATGATAAAGAGGATTCACTCTCTAAATAAAAATAACTAATAATCAAAATACTTGACTGTCATAAGCGTTCTCACCCTAACGTAAACTATATTCACCTATAACAACCTCTTACATAATATTCGAAGTTATTCTTTTGTAAAGCGGCTCCAAATAAAAACTGAGATTTATCTAAAATTTCACGCTCGCTGAATCCATTAGCCCCTGTTCTATTTGAGAGTATATTTCTTTTCAGATGTTTGTTTTTTATTAAACTCGAAAGGGACTAATTTGTTACGCTGTTTCTAACCAGACCACATTGTTACGTCTTAAGAAATAAGTTTAGTTTTTGTTTTATTTTATTATTTATGTTTAAATTATGGCTGTATTGCGTATGCGTATTTTATATTTATTGAAATAAGAATACTGTTTGTTTCGCTACAACAATTCTTTAACTAAAACACAATTAGCTCGGTCCATGTTTTCCTTAAACAAATAGAAATCCTAATTTATAATGGTTGTACAAACATTGGCCCAGCCTCGACAAATATTGGTCATTCAACAGTTTATTGTTTTAGGTGATGCACGGAGTTGAGTAGTCATGGCGTGGAGCGTTCTGCTCTTCCTATGGCTGGTCGCTGTGGCTGCTGAGAAACATGGTAAGTCGTTAAAAATTTTGACAGATATTGACACGATTGTAATTTTATGCACTGGAGCTTTATTTGATTCGGACATACCGTAAGCATAATATTTCCCCAATACTTTAACTTTATACTCTTAAAAAATCGTAACGTACATTTACTACACGAACCAAGAAGGGAAAATCTTAAATGAAACAGACCCATCTTTTACGCAACCAAAAAAACCGCGAAGATATTTTTATTTTAAAACAATGTTCTAACTTATTAGCTCCAAAACTCGGAGGCAAAAAATTGTGATGTCTGCCCCAGATAACTCCAGACCCACTTAAACTCGTAAAAAGTGTGAGGGTTGGTAAAAAATTAAGAGATATCGCCGAAATTTCACTAAGAGACTTGGCACCTAATCTTCAAGGAGATAAGAAAAGGTACGGAGAGATAGCAATCATCTCATAAAGTCGATTCGTAACAAATATTTGTAGGGTATTGTTAAATGATACAACGTTTTTTTGTCGATTACACCTTAAAATACGATCTAAGATAATTCTATGCGCTAAAACAAATCAAATACTTATTGCAACACAATTCTTTAGGTGTAACAAAATGCGCTTAGTCGATCTCCACTCTAAATCTCTTTATTTAAATTGATTATATTTTTGGAATTCAAATTATTTTGTATAATAAAATTAGTTTTTTTATCACTCAAAAAGAAATTGCTCCGCTGTATTGAAATAATGTTGGAACTTGCGGCTAGGAATTGTAACTGGGTCAAATAAACGGATAACTTTGCACTGTTATATGCAATTTTGTGGGGAAAATGAATTTTACAGTCAGTAACCCAAAAGCCCGGGTAGAATTTCCTTTTAAAGTACCCCGAGAAGACATTAATGGAGCCCTAAATCCATCTTTGAAAAAAGTAATAGATTAGAAAGGTGAAGTGGAAGCAAAAAATCGTGAGGCAGTCAGCCACTTGCCAACATGACTATCCCATTTAACTTGTGTTGAGAATTTTATTTTTCTTCCGTGAGTTCGGAATTGTGGCTGGATTTTAAAAGTTCTAGATCGCTTGTTTGTTCCGTTAAGCAAACTGGTATAAAACTATTTGCGTGTGAGATGTTTTTGTTCGAAAAGGAATTACTTAAATATATATATTATATGTGAGGTTTTATCTGGATTCTGATAGCAAAATTTTTTCCCGTTCCCAAATTGATATACATATCTAATGAGTGCTTCGACACATCGTCTCAAAATGTCTTGGTCCAAAGTGACTTTCGACTTATCTTGCTCCACGGTGTCTGCTTTTTGCTGGAACATCACCAGTAATGTACATCAAGATAATTTTCTTAAACGAATATTATATGCATTTAACTACGATACCATATTAGATAATTCTTTTATTAACAAAAACCGTTACTTTGTCGTAATGCCCATTCGTAACGCGTAGATCTTTAACTTCCACTCAAAGTGTATTCAAAATATAGATACAATAGAACTGTTAATAGCGCCTCTATTGCAACAGGATAGTGCGAGAGAAATTAAGGCAACATTAACTTTGAAATACGAAACTTAAACATCGCAGCTGCTGTGAAACGGAAAATAATAGAAGTCTCGCCATTATAACTCGACTAACAAAGGGATTATCTTGTTTGGGAACCTCTTGACGGGCACTCGTCGACTCTTTGTATGTATCGTGTTACATTTCTTGGCTATTCAAGGAGTTTTTGTAGGTGTGGTCGGATTTTTCTATGAGAATTTGGAGGTAATTTTTGGATTTGGGTTTGCACCTTGTAGGTACATTGTTGGAACAAGAAAGCTTTGTCGGGTCGTTATTTTTTACGATCCTGTTAGATATGGGGACAGGGACTTCCGTTATGCATAACACTATAAAATATTTACATTGAATTTTGTTTTAAGGGCGGTTCCTTACATCAAAATATTAAGTTGATTTTGATAAATGGATTTTCTTTAATAGAAACATGACTGTTATACTTAATTATTTTGTTACTGTGTCGTTCTTAATGTTTCTTGCATTTTATATTATTGTATTAGTAAAGCTATGAAATTATATTACATATTTAATATGTATGTGTATATAACTACACACACTTTCTTTTTTATTAAATATTATTATAATGTATGTATGTAATGTAATAGCCTACTTTTATTTGTTAAAAAAATGTGTATTTTAAAAGGTTTTTTTTTCAAATTGCATATAGAATGTTATTCAGGTATACATACATATTAATACTAGTAATAAAAATCAGTAATTATTTAAATAGCGAATAAAAGATGACATTTATATATTCTTATATGTTACATCGTACCTAATGGTAATAATTGAGATAAAGAGTTACCTATAAAACACCGTCTGCTTTCGCGTGCAAATATTAATGTTTAGCCTTCTTGAGATTAAAATCTAACCGAGCGTGGTTTGACACAGCTTATCTTATTAGATTAATCGCCGAGTCACAGATAACTGTGCTATTTCGCAAAAATCAACTCACGATTTCAAATGTCTCGCGATTGTATGCGATTGAATCATGAATGACCAAGCTTTAAAATGTATCAGCGTTTTATTGATGTCTTGATTTATTATATAAATCGTGTGAATTGAAAAGTTATTTCATCAATAATTGGGTCGAATTAAAGATATAAAAAGGCGTTATATAAGCTTATGTGAAGTCTCCATCATTGTTTAAAAAAAAACTATTGAACGTATCCCTTTTCATATCGCAACTACTATTTGATTTTTTACATCTCGTAAGGTATTGAATTTAAAGAAGAGGTAAAAAAAATATCAACGTTAGTATAGGCTACGTAATCGTAAGACATCTGCTAGAGTTGCCATATGTATATTTTTAGCTCTTTAATTCGCTGGTAGAAACTGTGTAGGGTCAAGTAGTACTTGAGTCCGATAATGAGTCAGACAAAGCTATAACATTTGATTTACTTTTAATCTCCACCCACAAGCCATTAACTAGTAGTGCATTTTATGTCTCTTGAGTGCATTTACGAGCAAACTGCATACTGAGGCGTCTCCTGAACGGATGCGAGCACCCCTTGAATGTTTTATGATGCTCTTTGAATAGATGTATCAGAATTCAGATTTATTTCGCCTTTATCTCCATCATTGTGCGATTGAAATGGAGCGCCGCGTTGCGTGCTTTGCAGTGTTTTACCGATTGTAGTTTTATTTGTAGTTGAGAAATACTTTAAGCGCTTAATGGAAAGCGATATTTCACTGCGTTTCCAGGCCATATTTTCATAGATTGTGTGCATTTGTATTGAGTCTTAACGATTAAGGCTGGTATGATTCGCATCCTTTTGTTGCTATATATTCAGTGTATTATATAGTTTATAAATCAGGCCGCATTTTACAAAAAATTATACCATCATCCAAGCGAGGAGTCGAACCAACTTCTATTCGGCAGTCGTCGTTCCATACCTTCACCTACTTGTTCTATTTAAATGTGATGGGTGTAATGACCGGTATCAACCATTAGTTTTATACGTTTAAATTCGGTTCAAGCACTTATGTACATTACATCTGTAATGTTGGGCGATAAAAAGTGGGTGTTAGTTTTAATGACCCATTACTCAACAGCATATACATTATGATAAGACTAGATACTTGATCATACTTTTAAATGAAGACATTCACTTAAAAAATTGTAGGACTATTTGAAATTCATTAATGTCGATTTTAAGGAATTTTAAATTGAACGACACCGCTGGTACCTGTTCGTGGTATCATAATTTATAATCATGAATTGCATTTACGGAATGTCTGATGTAATTTGGTAACTTCAATAATTTGTTCAATGTCCAGTCTTTGTTTTACTTAATTTCTTGTTGGCATTTGATCAGCATTGATTGTAAAAGTCATAAAATAATTAAATTTTCATTAAACATGAGTCACTCATTGCTGCGTTTCTATATACGCTAAAAAATTATATAAATATATAAATATAATCGAATCTATAAAATATACTGTTGATTTGAATGTGTTGGCAAATAAGAACACAACCAATTTATTACTAGTTAAGTTGGCAACACTTTATATTACTTCTGGTGTGTGTAAACTACCTTTTGAACAATATACGTTCGTGCATTTTCTTATAAGATTATTATTCCTACCCATTCATAACATAATGATATAAATTCGACCATATAAATTTTGAATAACTAGCCATTCCAGCTAACGATATACATATATCGTAAACCACCAAAAAATCAAATATCTTACACAAGAATGCAATGACAAAAACCGGTAATTTGCTCCATTCAATCAAATGAAAACCCCAAGATTTAAAAGCCATTACGTTCATACTGTCACTTAGCATTGCTAGATCTTTCATTGTGGAGCCGGCGGCGACTCGAGAGCATTTGAGGATTTCGAGATGGTGATTAAGTACTTCCCATCAATAAGCTCTCGTATCTAGGTATGGCAGTCCAGAATTCCACTGATAAGTGTTTTTAACACTTAAGACATCTTAGGATTCAGTTAGAATCTTTTTCTATTGAATATAACTCAATGTTTTGAGTGCGTTTTAGCTCCTAAATTGAAATGGCCATATCGTTCTTATCTATCACTTCTGTTTATTTTGGTTTTTCTCATTTTTAATATCCTTAGTATGTATATAAAATTTTGCTAACTATTATTATTTGTTTACTAAATATTTAGCCAGTCCTCCATTTATATAGTAAATGTGAAAAACTAGTGTTAATATTACCTATATATCAAAAATGTAACATTATATTGTAGTTATAATAGATATGTTTATTATGAGACTTATATTTATACCAGAGACCTGTGACGGGAACAAATGTCATATACATGCTTTTGGGGCCTTCAATTCAGTATTTTTAATTTGGAATCAAGATTTCATCTGTGAAATGTGCTTCGAGTCTGTATGTAATGTGCTTCGCGCAAGTAGCTTCATTGTTATTAAATATATTGTTCCCATTACCTCAGTAACTAAAGGACATCCCTTTTTAACATAGTGTAAATATTTGAATAGAAAAGTAAAATTTACTGAAAGAGTGTAAAATTATTTCTATGAAAAATGCACTTAATATTTCGTATTAAAAACATAAAACCGACCTTACCATTAATCATTAAAACTCAAATCATTATCCTTAAATTACAAGAATGCCACGCTGCGGTCTCTTTGATCTCCCGATGACATTATTTTTAGATCTCATTAGTAGTTGGAATTTTCTCATTCATCAGAAGAGGCATATTTCAATTTGTGGCGGTAAGATATTTGTATTTACTTTCCGCTTTGGTATTCGATGTTTTCAGTAGGAAAACAAATGTAGAAATGATAAGTGTTTGTCGTGTTAAACGCAGTTGAAATTGTATAATTTTACCCACTTATTCATACAAAATAATTGCAATGGAACCGTTTCATTCTTTAGTGTTCAACATACAATACAATTTCAAAGCATACGACAAAAGAGAAGTTTCAATTTCAAAGTTTTTTAAAAAGCTTCGCGGATCTTTTCGAAATTCGTTCGAATATTTATAAGAAAGTAATATGATAGAGTTACATCTAAATATGATAAAAACTTTTATGAACACAACGATCGTATAATGAGCCATCAAATCATTCGTTAAGCCGCTTTGAAATACTTTAAATTATCGCTTTCGTAAGCAGATAACAACACGTAGTTATAAGAGTCGTGAACGGTCGATCAACCGCAATGTCGACAGCATATTTGAACTTTTAAATTACACTAGACACATATAAATATAAATAATGATATAACTGTTAGACCAGTCAACCAAAATAGTGACATTGATAATGAAATAATGGTTTTAAAATTAAACGTCCGGAAAAAAGTTTGCTAGTCGGAATCTGTTGTGGGTTTAGACAATTTATATCCCTTTAGTTTTTAGATCGCTGCCTATGAGTACTGCCCTATATGTATTTAAATAATATAAATAATTATTTTCTAATATCTAAATATATTTTTATATGAACCATACCATATAAAAAATCAACGCAAACTAACACATCATCTTTTAATTTTTCCATAAATCTCTAAATAATTAATATAAATTATCTGCTACAGTGATTTATCGCGGTGGCCCACGGTCCACAATGAAATTTCCCAATTCAAAAGAAATATATCCAAACCAGTCAGCTAAAACCAATTAAAACGTAGAGGTTACTCAATGTGTTAAGTAAGCTCCGATATAAGCGTTAATCAAACGCCTCTAATAGAATATTTAATTGACAAACCCACGTCAGCCTAGACGAGTGTGTGACATGGGAATATTGATTAAAACCTCATTCGCTTTTCATTTGATTGGATTTTAGAAATTACATTCGAAATTCAAATTAAGAATCTTAATTCCTATCGCACGAGACTCTTGACTAGAGAACTTGCTCAAGGGATCAGAAATCCCACCTGATTAATACTTTTTATGCTTTTGTTCAGAAACTACATAAAAAGTGAAATCACTCGTGATACACGATTATTTCTTTTATTGCAGTAACAATTTTTGAAGCTTAGTAAGATGCTGTATTATTATAAAGCCACGATTAACATGTATATAATTTCTTTGGAATCTAAGATTTGGGTTTGTTATTTATATAAGTATAATTTATTTTACTAAAACAGCTTTTAGTTTAGTTTTAGTTTTAAACGTCACGTCAATAGTCAGTTTAGTACTTGCAAATCACTATATGTACCAATTAAGATCAATGCATTAAATATTGCAATCAACGTACGCATACGTAGAAATAAATTTATTAGCGCACTGTGAAAGTAATGTTCAATAAACCATAACATTTTATAGTTGAAAAGCTATACCAACCGATTAGCCTCTCTTTGTCTCAGAATTATTGATTCAAGCTCATGATTAAACAACAGGGACCTCGAGAAGTTACCTTCGTAAATATTGATGCGACCGTTCTCGGAAATTCCTACTTGGCATTTCACTTCAACCGATACGCATGTCAATCTTTTATTGGATTTCGCGTTGAAGGGTTCTCGGATTACACTTCTAATACCGACAATTGCCTCAAATAATTGTGTTTCTTCTATATCAAATGAGTGCTCAGTCAACCATGAAATCTGTTAAAATTCCCGTCCATATCCGTTACGAAACGGTTCAATCTCATTAAAGAAAAATCCTAAAGGAAATCACACCCGACCCCACACAATCGGAAATAGAAATATACCTCGGAAGTGAAACTAATTAATTTATCCGCGTCTCACGTGACTTGCGGTTTATTTTCGTTCCATTCCACATTTCAAATAGTAACACAATACTACAGTATTACTGTCAACGCCGTTGGAAGAGAAACATACACTGAGTTGCCGATAACGATTTCTGAGCGAAATTTTGCCGAGGGTGCTTCAATATTCGGCAATTCGAAAATAATCCCTTCCACACAGATGTTAGGTGCAATTTCGGATGTCGAGTGTGAAATTGGTAAAGTGGGCTATACAGTATCCAAATATCTATGTTTTGCGTGTAAACAGGCGTGAGTGAGGCGTCAACCAGGTGCAGACTTTTGAGAGAAATCGATGGCGTTCTCAAGGGAGGAGTTATTATGACAGTTGTCGTTTATTTTAACTGGCACGCGACTTTATTAAGTATCTACAATTAGAACGTATTAAGACATGGGGGTGTTATTTTTGTATGGGCCTACTAATTTGAAAATAATCTTAGTAATCAATATCTCTACTATAAACTCTGCGTTTTCATTTCAGATGAGCCGAGCTCAACAGACCCTGAGAATACCACGACAGCCCAAACACCTCCAATTCCTCTGAGACCAGAATATGCACACCCAGCGGGCGTCGAAGCCTTAGACCCTTACAACTCAGAGAAGAATCCACCACCGCATAGAGACTATTTGGAAGAAGATTACGATCACGAGGGTCACAAAGATGACGACCACGAGAACAGAGACGATGCAGATGAACTGCCTTCTCTTTCCGGAGATCATTTGCTACAGAGTTCCTCTGAGTTACCAATGTTTTTGCTTGAACCTCAGCATGCATATGTAGTGCGGAATAAGCCAGCGACTTTGCGGTGCCGTGCAGCTAATGCATTGCAAGTGTACTTTATGTGTAACGATGTGAGATCGGTGGGAAGTACTCAGTTTGAATTTGTGGACCCTCAAAGTGGGATCAGGATTGTTGAAGCTGAGTGTAATGTGACAAGGGATCATTTGGAGGAGTACTTTGGTGAAGATCCCTTCGCGTGTAAATGCCACGCATGGAGCAGTAGAGGGGACATAAAGAGTCAACCGGCAATTGTGGAATTAGCGTGTGAGTATTACTGCATTTTCTTTGTTTTTAGTTAACGAAACCTGGGTAAGGGCTAGCTAATACAATTTATTTATGCGCATGCCCACATATATTATAAATTTTACTGTACAGATAACTTTAAAACTTGATCGGCTTGATAAATAAATCGCCGGTTATATAAAATACAGCCTTAATATATCACAGTTTACAGTTATTATACTAGATATAGTAAATTGAAATCCAATAACGTTTAATCAATTTATGGCATATTAATATATGGCCTATAAATTTACGACCTCGTGTTCTTTTCAACGTACCCGACACCTGTAGGAAACCGATGAATATTAAGAAGAAAAAATATCGTGAAACGATAGCAATAAAAACGTCAATAAACATTTGATACTAAACGCATAAAATCATATCCGGTG
The DNA here is from genome assembly GCA_963693355.1 of Pontia daplidice. Taxonomy (NCBI): domain Eukaryota; kingdom Metazoa; phylum Arthropoda; class Insecta; order Lepidoptera; family Pieridae; genus Pontia; species Pontia daplidice. The sequence goes on along the minus strand of CAVNZL010000024.1, from coordinate 2,242,924 downwards.
TAAATGGCTTCGGATAAATTAGAACAGTTGGATTGAGTGTAGCCTCGTCTTCTTTTATTTCTTCAAACCCATATTTAAATAGAAATATAAATCTTCATCTGTTTACATTTTCTGTATAGCTACTGCTTTTGAGGCGTATGTTGTTTTGAGCACTTGATTAAAAACATTAAAAATTGAATCAATTATAATTAATATTAAATAATAAATATGCTTTATTCAGATCAACTTCATAAAACAGCAAAAACTCCATACTAAATAACGTATTCCAATAATAATTACATCTTATTTATTTTCTGCAATCTGTTTGCCAATCGGCAAAGGTCTCCAACCGTTTCCAATCTCGTCTGTCTTGAGCCATAATTATTACAGGATCATAAAAAAATATTATTATATTAGTATTACTGTATTTATTAGCGATATGATCACATATTATTGTGGCCACTAGTATAAAAGCGTCTCGAAACCTACTAATTCAAATATTCTGTGCCGTGATGCAATATTTAGTAAAAGCTCATAATTTGAGTATTTCCGTCGGCTATTTTGATATAACCTACTTTCTTGAACCGTGACGGTCCTTTGGCTAAAATTAAAATTTCTATGAATATTCGTGTTTCCTCTAAGCTTCAGGAAGTTTACGACATTACAAACATTAAATACAAAAAAAAAGAATGCTGCCTCATATTAATCCTTATTTACATACTTGTCAGCTAGCTTTTCTTGGTAAATTTATTTATTATTTCCAGAAATCTCCTTTAGCTTTTTGACATTTACATTTCCTTCTGAGAATCATTTACATTTTATGCAAATATCTCTGTAGAACAAAATATGTCTCTATCATACTTATAGAGCACTGCGAGCCTAGTCCGCGCCTCTTAGAGCTGAAAATAGCTGTTTATTGTCTAGTAAAAATAAAATACATTGTAATATGAAGAAATTGATGCTACTTATAAAATTCATTTACGCTGGAATTTTCTTAGTATTACCAAAACAATTAATTACTGCATAGGAATAAAAGGCTGTTGTGATCAGTGCCATCAGAACCGATGACCACGATTGTTGAAAGCACCCGAAACCTGAGCCGACCAATCGCGTCTATAAAAGACAATATTAAAGAATAGTTACATAAAGGTTTATCTACCCTTTATCTTTCATACCAAACAATTCACATCAATACACAAATATTTAAAAAACACAATAAACCAATTACCGTCACGAGGATCGGTTTCAAATTTGTTATGACATGACAAATGGCTTGGTACCCATCAAATAGTAAGATATATGAGTACTTATAAAATCCATTAGAGTAGACCTCAATTTAATTCAATGTTGGAAGTAAATCATAGATATTAAATAAACGTCTGGCGTCTTGTAGATTTATTGTCTATTTCATGTGCTCTCAAATATTTACTCTATTTTCTGTATACAGAATTTTTTTTATTCGATGTTCAAATCGAGATAAGGTAAAATAACAGTGAATTATCAGATTATTATCAGCAGCGGGTAGTGTTAGCCAAATAGATAACATCTGTCACAGAACTAAATTAACTCTTTTGTAAATATAGTATCATATAACTATATTCTATGATATAAAATATATAACTTGACTAAACACGGCTGAACTGCCAAACAGGTCAATATTTTTGAGATGATCATGTTCTGGGTTCAGGGTATTCTAATAATAAGTATTCTTCTTTAATGTCCTTTACCATATAAGCGATAAATCTGTGGAACGCTCTCCCTACTGAGATCAGAAAGACAATGTTTACGTAGTTTTAAGTTTAAACTCTACCACACTATATCCTAATTTAATTTTTGTATGTACTGGACTTCCTTACTTTTAAACTGTCTTATATGACTTTTCTTTCTTTTTGTAACACCGGTCTTCCATTTTAGCTTACACATATATGTATATGTCAGGCTGCCTGGAAAAGATCGCTCTTTAGCGAAAAGGCCGCCTTCCAATTATATACTACGTAGTTTTTTTTAAGTTGTTTTCTTGTTACGTCTATTCCTTGTGCTACATATATAATACACATATACTTTGTTATTTGTGTACCTATAACACAAGCAATAAATAAAAACATTGCGTTATCAGTCTTGAGAAAAATTTCTCTCGATATTTATAAATGGAAATCTTTTTCTTGAAAACACTTAATAAAATAAGAATTAAGATGTAATATAGCATTCATTAAGCGATTCTAACTACAACCGTAATAAATAAAACGAATAGGAATTCGAGTCATTTATTTTAATTTATCGAATGCATATTTATGATGCAACTGTATTTTGTTTACTTAGCATTAATTTACTTCGCTTAACATCGTTTTAGAGACAAGCACATTGAATATTAAATTTAAAATAAGCATTGCATCTGCTCGATCCCAACCGTTACATAAGTTCTATACAAAGAACCGTTAGCAGATAAGTTTAAGTTGTCTATATGATGAAAATTACAGTTTTTACTTCATTAAATGACATATATCACAGACAGAAAAAAAAACTTATTTAATTTACATTCATAATGATTATTAGATACCACACGGAGCCAGGGAATACTTAATTTTTCATTTTATAATTGAATATTGAATGTATAATTGAAGCAGATGCGAAACTTCACTTACAATTCTAAACATGTACCATTAGAGAATATGGTAAAGGTTACCTTTGATGTCTGAAAGCTTCCAGGAGAACTTTTTGTCCGCGAGCTTAAACTACTACAACTAAATACATTTAGTATAGGTTTTTGCGTTTTGTTTTTGATAGAGGGTCATCAACGGCCTTTAAAACTTTATTTCACTCAGTTTTTATTTATAAGTCAAAATCACTGAAAATCACTTCTAGTTTCGGTTCATAATTCCAACTCAATCAATTTTCATAAAACCTTACCTCGACCACGCATATAAACTTTGCCAAGGGTTATAGAGTTTTCGATTCAGTGTAGACGGATAGACGATATCTAAAGTGTGATATTTATAATATATATTTATATACGAACCGTACGCCTCATCATAACATAAAGATAATTCACTAAAACCTTTTTTATTGATTTAGTTAAGTTGCTGTGCTGTTTTGTTTCAAATCACGTTCGTTCATACATTATGCTATAGAAATCGAAGCTTTTTAGAGAAAAGATAGGCTTTAGTTAGAATATCATTTTATTATGATTTATAATATTAATAATCCTTGACTAGTGATAAAACTGTTTTCCGATACTATTTTTTGATAATGTAGCGAGGGTATGAATTTTAACCAGCGTAATTATAGCGAACTTTAAATCGGGTAATGGAGAACTTGTGATGGCCGCAAATGATAAGTGGGGCATAGCTTGTGTTCGTGGCCCATAAATTACTTGGCGTTTCATTTCCTGAGCACAATTCGCACTCCTACATGATATCAAAATGGTCAGTATAATGCTTTTGGGTGAGAATTTCATTTATGTCCTCGCTACTGTTAGATATTAAAGCACATGAAAAACATATTGGACACAACATACTATATTATTACTAAAGTTAATGTTCGTATAATAAAACAATAATTTGTTTTATTAATAAAGGAAAGACATTAAAATCTCTCGAGGTTAAATGGCTCGATACAACTGGTTTAAAATACTGGTGTATACGTATAAAATTAAGTCTTTTAATCTAATATCCAATTCCTTTATCCTTCAGCGAGTAGGACGTGGCTGCTTCATGGACATAATCAACCTCACAATATTCTATTTTCCACACGTCAACCCCTAAATCATGGATAAACGCAATATAATTATCATTGGCGAGTATTCTTTCAAGATAATATCGGGACTCATTTCACACACACACAGAGACACACTCACACACACACACTCAACTCACACACACACACACACCTTATAGGTCTAAAACAATTTACAACTTGTATTGTGCTAGCGTAACTGATATATATAACTAATATTCTTTTTTTAAAATATTAATTAATACACCGCGTATTCAATTGTAATACATAAATTTAATAGCATTGACTCATGAACACTGTTCGTAGAAACGTGCGTCGTATCTTTGAGGGTTTTTTTCGCTGAGTATTGGTTGGTTTATTCGAATTTTATACTATGGACCTAGCAAGGTAACGCCTGATTCTATCAGTTATACCTCGACCACAGCCTACCTTACAAAAGTCGGCCATACCGGCTAACATAGTGACAGCAGTACCATAATGTAACACAGTATTATTATGAAATAGGAAACTTCGCATTATATGGATTCAAGGAAATGTATACTTAAAGATAACAGCTGTTTCGCTATCAATATTGTTCTTTGCGCCGCAGTAACACATGTTGGAACATTAAACTGCGTATAAAGACTGTAAGCATCGGTAAATCTTTGCTTAGACGACTTAGCTGTGACACTTACGCGCACTCTCGGTTCCGTTAAGATGCACACTCTAGGAGTTGGATATCGAAACAAAATATTTTACGTAATTTTTTATGTTGGATGTTTTATGTACTTTTAGGAAGTTTAGATTTTTATCTAAACTTCGTGTAGATTAAATAACTTTCGAATGCAGGCTAAACAACCAAGAATATTGTAGTGCAAATGGGACTAGATAAATTTATATTCCCATAGGAGATTATATTTCAAAAGCATTAGAAACATGTTAAAATTTACGTAACTAATATCGGTATATGTACCTATGAATACTCAGTTAAGTGTTAAGCATAGAGAACTTCGGCTAAGTTTATATCTAAACAATCTTGAAACGTATGTTAACTTGCGTTAGTCTGAAGTTTATAGTTTTCTATACTCACTTATTAACACTTAACTTCACAGTAAAATGTTAAAACGTCAGGCTAAACTTTTATTTTAAATTTCGTTTCCATCTCAAACTCAACCTACCACTAATATTGACAAGAAATGGTTTTGATTTATCGAAACATTAAAAAATACATCAAAGTAAAATTGAAAACAAATCCGTTATTTAACTGATGATTCCATAAGTCTTAAACTAGCGTTCATCTCCTAAACTAAATGTTATCATTAATAGCGTTGTAGTTACCTCTTCGGAGCGTATTTAAAGCTTTGGAACAATTAAAACTGTCGGAATGATAATTTAAGCGTCTATTACTGTGTGCAATTAGGGCGAGTGGCGTCTTTGTATGTGACGTTTACTAGATACGCTGTATTATAACTAACATTAATATTATAAATGTATCTAATTTTAATAGCTAACCAATCAGTATAAGAAGTGTGCATTTGCCTTTAAGAAACTTCTTAAGCACTATGTACTAGTATGTTCTAGGTTATTTGGCGAATGCACACGACACCCGCAGAACGATATTTTAGAATAAAACTTGTTATATTAAAGTGATCCTTGTAATCTTTTTTGAGAAATCTATAATCTAATGAACTATAACACCTATACGCCTATTTTATATATATCTTATATATATGTATCACTTTTCTGATGCTTAATCCTATATAATAATAAATCCAAACATATTGAACATTTCACATAGTCGGATAAATTCGAGCTAAGCTTTATATAAACCTTGTTTAATATAGATATTTATACTTACAAATATATACTTATTAATTAATGCTACACCCAGACTACAGACTTGCTCATGACACATTGGATTGTTAGACCAAACCCCTACTTGCACAGTAATTATAATCAAATAATTCATTAATTAAATTTCGATTTTTCTGCCAAATTCGATTTGAACGGACACACGGATTTATCTTTATTAATAACCTTACTTAACCTTAATGCGCGGATGTTCATACTTGTACTAATTCAAACAAGCACACATCTGTGCTCCAACTACTTTCTTTGTGCCTTTTTGCCAAACCCCTATCGCTGGAATCAAATATAACGCAGTGTTATTGAAACTTGGAGACTGAATACATAGAGCCCAAACATCAGTAGAATTTTCTTATAAAATTTTGTTACTACTGCTAATACTAATTTTCGTAGTACCTTACAAGAAAATTAATAGTAGCAGTAGTGCTACTATCAGTTCGATGACGTCACACCCTGAGCTAAGTTCTAATGCTCATAATCCTTGTTCAACTCATACAGCTTTGAGTCAGTCAGGGATTTGACTGTTCGATGAACCTCCCTTGAGGGTTCAGTATGCGCTATCGTCCTCCACCAACTCTACCGGGAATAATTTGGTCACACAAAGAATTGTTATAAAACTAATTAGATTTTAATACATCAATTTTATTTCGACTGTGGACTCAGATACAGTAAATGTTCTATTTTATATTAGCCTAAATTATACCTTGACATACCCGCATACTCGTATGACATTCGGAAAAAATTGATATGGCGATCAAATTGTCAATTATAATAACATGATGTCTTAACAAAATAGGGCGTTTGGCGATCCAATTACAATAGGCCAGTTACGGTTGTGCAATTGCATGGATAAGGCAAGAGCGATAGCGTGAATGTATTAGAAAACCTCAACGAACGATACATACGATTCTATACATACTTATATATTGCTTATATATATTCCGTTAATTATTTTACTATTGGTAATACTATTGGTACTTTCTATTCAAACTCGCGAATGTCTGTTAGTGTATAAATATAAGAAAATACTTTCGTCGAAAAGGTGTATTTTTAAACTGCGACGAGGTAACGCGCACGCTGTTCGTACAGGCTCCGAGGTGTGTGGACTGTTTGAGGGATTTTTAGCGGAGTTTCTTAGAATGGAATTTGGAAAAATAGAATCTAGTTCGTCTATTGGAATTTTATCCTATGGAACCGCAAAGTAAAGCCTGATTCTTTGAGCTATATTTGAATATATTAGAGATTTATTTTTAGTATAGTGTATTAATTAAACATGTAGCTACATATCTACCGTAATTTTTAAGTTTCCAACATAATATTGTGAAAGACATACTCAAAACAGTTCTTTTAGATTATATATATTATCATCTAAAAGACCGACTTTTTGGATGACATTCAAATGGTACTTTATTTTTAAACATTAATGGTTTATGGTCTGTTTGAAAATACCTATGGATCCGCTTTTCGTGAATTTTCTCCCAACTATAGGAGAAAAAAACTTGTTTTGTATATATCATGCCTTGCAAACGGCTCTTTTATCTTGTCAAATCTTCAATTATCGCTGGTAGAATGGCGATATAGTATAAACTAGGTATGCGTCGGTAGATATTTTAATATGTTATTTAAAAAAAATCTTCTTTAAATATATGCTATAAATACAATACAAAAACACACAAAGTGAAATATAATAATCATCTAGCTGGAAATGTCGTAATGTATATGCATACAAATGAAATAAATCACCAACCGATAGTTTATTAGTACAACAATCAAAATTAAAAAAAAATAATGTTAAAAACCAAAGAATTACAATAAATAGCTTAAAAATCATTGAAGAAAACAAAAACATTCAACTCTATAGTCACTGACAGTAATTTTAAATTATTTCTGTACTAAATGCAGTACAGATATATACTATTAAACTATTATATACCAACAATTAACACCCATTTTAGGTCCTCATAAGAATTCGCTATAGCGCTCACTTGTTTTACAAGTATTTGCACATTTCACAAAGGATCCGATCCATTTGTATGCGAGGCCTGCAGATGTCCTATACCCACCTTTGTCTGCATTTCCGGGCCGCGGCGCCGACATGGCGAAAATTCCTAAACAGCACAGTACAGTATCAATTTAAAATTTTCACAGCGTGAGAAGTTTATGATTAAGTCTTTTTATGAAAATGATGTCTTATGAAATTTTATGTAATATAGCTTTGATACCAAAAGACTCTACACACAGACTCCTGACATTTTTATATACAACCACACTACACAGTCCACTTACTGGCAGACTGTACAAAGACATTAAAACGGATAGAAAGAAAAAGTTTCCTTTGAAAGTCGAGTCTCACTGGACATAGTAAGCTTACCCCTACTCCTGTCAACCGTCACACTCTAGGTCACGCTAAAAAAGTAACTCAATGTAATAAATTATTCATTAAATCATTAATTGCATTCTTAATAAGTTACATAATTATACAGAATAAATCGCTTCCGCTTTTAAATTGCATAACAATACGTTCTCACGTCAATCTTAATGAAAACTAATAAAAAATAATCGAAGCTTGTCAATTGTGCTCTAGTCGTCCCACGAGGATAATTGCTGTTCATTTACCAATTAAGCGATTCGTAATTAAAATGGCTAGAGAATACATTATCATTGTTACAGTGTGAAGAAAATACTGTGTCTAAAAAGTCCGGCAATGCACTCGCAAACGTTCCTGCGGTACGATTATAAATAACATTAAAAAATTATGTAAAATTAAATTCAATATTCTTAGTACTTTTTGCGCACTTTGCTTCAGTTAACGTTTTGATGATTACATAATATATTAAAATTATGTAAGTTTTATAGAAATTTGAATCATATTTCGTCATGACACTGGAGGTTATAATATGAGTAACGGGTGAACTTGAAAAGATGACGTTTGACATAATGCCACCTTGCACGAATTAAGATATTGATAGCTGAATTTCAAATGACGGAATCAATAGAATTAGGCGTTACTTTGTGGAAGTCCATAGTATAAAACTAATATACCAATTTACTAGCAATCTCCCGAAAAATATCCTCAAACACTCTATGCACGTTTCGCCCCGACACCGGAGCATTCTCAGGATGTTGCCTCTACAAATAGCGTTCATTTTTGTTTGAGGGTTTTTGCGCGGAGTATTGCTACTAAATTGGTATATTAGAATTTTATTATATGACGGAAGTGTACAAAAATTATGAAATAACCAATAGGTTTTGATCGAGTGTCCTGTTTGTCATTTCTCAGGTATTCTACGATATCTTTAAGCTATCAGTTCCAAGCAAGCTTCACAAACAATGCGAATAACCAGAACACTCCTACGTATGTGGAATTGTTATCAATGTCAATAAAGTCGACAAAAACGATAACAATGACACAAAAATGGTCACAATACTTAACTCTTAAAATTTATGACGCCTACTATCACTCCTTTTATTGGTCAAAAATGACTTTACTCTACTATATGTCATTCAGACCCAGCAACAAGAATTAAACGTAATTTTTGAGTAGATATAGAAATAAAATGAACGAGGCGCCATAAGAGAACTAAACCTTTTGAAATAAGCTAGTGCTGTGTAGTAGATAAGCAAAGTGTAAGTATTCATAATATTAATTATTAGCCGTATATTTTAGACTAATTCATTTCAAACTATGAAAGTTCGCTGCTTTTTTATAGGTTTTATAGACAAAATTCTATTCAAGTTATGTTGAACACACCAATTTGGCCCAGGTACATGACCTTTGGGCACTGGGACTGTAAGTAGTATAATGAATAGGGGATTTTATTACCCTCGCAAAGGGTTGATTAACGTTTAGGGTAAACGCGACATAGACACGATGGTGAGTGTGGAAATTATTAATTTTTTCACATTGAAAATAGATACAATGAATGATGACATCATTACAAGATATAATGTAGCAAAAATTTCAATATATCTGACGACCTAAGACCGTTTATTTTTTCCGATTTTCGAAGATTTTCCTCAGTTTCTGGTCCTATTAAACATGACGGTCGGTCCTTTTGGTCATAGTGTGATGGCCCACTCCGTTACTTTTGTTATATTATAATTTTTATTTGTAAAACTAGACAAACAATACAGTAAGACAGTATATTTCCATGTAACAAATACAAGCTTTGTAATGTCGATTATTCGTCGTATCTTTTATTTTTTGATCTTACTCTTTACCTACCTACATAAAAAACTTTAATATTTTCTTTAAAAAATCTAAATTGTATTTAATTGCATTTATGATCCCTGGCAAAAACTGGTTTATCCAACCAGCTAAATCTGTGAACGTGAGATGTATACCTGGCTATAGATCCTAGAGATTCACACAAAGGTTGTCAGCAGAACAAACATATCGCGGCTGAGTAATGGAGCGAGCTCCACTCAGATTTATTGCGCGCACTCAAGAGTTTTCATTTTGAAAACACTAACTTGAAACAGGATATTTCTGTGATTGAAATTTATATTTTGATACGATTCCGACGTAATAATTCCAAGGTTGTATATATTTCCTTCCGACACATTTAACTTACCAAATATTGATTTGCATAACATAATTAATATACTATTATCGTAGTTTGGCTCAGTTCTTAACGTTTAAAATGTATTCAATAATTATTATACTAAGAAACACTGTCTCAAATTATTTATACGAACAATTAAAACACTTAAAAGCTTCTTGTTAATTATGTGCGAGCGTTTCACATAAATCGTGTACGTTATAAAAGACACCGAGCAAGACAGATGGTGTAAATTGTCAGAAGAATATATTAAAAGCTTTGTTCCAAGTCAAAACAGATAAATTCAGGGCGTTATAATTTATAACGACACATTTGGACTTGAAATCTGCACGGACGTCGGGATAAATAATGAAAAATAATATTATCGTCTCGCCAAGAACATACGACGCAACTACATTTTTCATGAATTTATTGCATGTGTTTTTTTTTGACTTTAATTTTTTCATAGTTAATTCAATATTGCCACCGGTTGATCTTTAAGATCACAGGCTCCTGAAATGCAGTCAAACTATATGCCTGGGACGCAGAAACTAAAATGTAATATTTAAAACATAATTATTACGCCCTATTAATAATGAAATGTTGCATAGAATGTATTTTTGGATAGCGTAAATATTTTTGCAAATAAATAAAAAAATCTTAAGTGAACTAGTAAATACTTAATTTAAACACATTATACACTTAACATTAGTGGAAGAGCGGAGTCTCCTGGCACAAGCATTTTAATTAATGAGCCTCTAAGCCTTACCTTATAAACTTATTGGCAAGATAAAAATGTAATATTTATATGATATGATATGATATGTAATAATTATATTATTATTTCAATTTCTTTACAGATCTTAAGAAGCAATTCGCAATATCACCAGCGTCCACAGCAGTGGAAGCTGGTTCTGCAGCATCATTACGTTGCTCACCTCCAAGCGCAGCCCCGGCTCCAAGGATATCCTGGCTGAAGAATGGCATTCCACTCCAGCAGGACCATAACTTGCTTATATCTGCTGAAGGCAACTTGTTGATATCGAGAGCTTCTTTACAGGTATTGAAAATGAATAATTTTAGCCTTAACCTTATCAAATAAAGTAACATAAAAAGCACAAAACGTAGGCATTAGATGATCTTATTAGGTCATAGTGTATATGAATACACTTAATTGAAAACCGATTACAGCGCGTTTAACAGTTAAATCTCGCTTTACACAAATCGCGATCATAAACCAATGCACATTCATAAAGGCAGACTTCGGAATAAAAATTAATTTGAAGTAAGCTTTATAACATGTTAAAAGTTCTATACTTTCAGTTTTATTACATTATAATTCGTTATATAATACATTACAATCTAATTTATTCCAAACCGGATCAAGCTTGGGTATTGTATTAAACATCTCCATAGGATGTCGCATTTGCATTTTGTTATTATTTTTGGGCGTAGACATAGTTGAATCATGTTTCATTGTCTGTATCAGTTAAACATATTCCTCACTCATTCTAAATTAGAAAACTGTATCCTTTTAAAAACATGACAAATACTTTCTAGTTATCTTACTAACAATGTTAAATATATAATATTGTCTTTGATTGATATGACTATTACTCATTTACACTTATTTTGACAATCAACACCTTTTGTCTTCAGTTTACCGTGACCACGCACGCTGTAAAGTACGCGAAACGTCGGAAAAATTTAAAATAATGTAATACATACTTTATGTTTGTAAAAATACATAGCTTAATCCGTTAATAAAGTGTTTTTCTTTAAATGATAAATAAATCGGAAATACATTTTTTTACTGAATTGTTTATTGAAAAGTTGACGAGTCAGATCAGTTATCAAACAATTTGGTTATTAAAAACAATCATAGAACAATTGATGCAATCATAGAACCCGTAAATAACATGACAACTCTCTAAATATAGTTATATTAAGTGACCATACGAAATGTGGATTTCATGTTTATATAATGTGAAATATTTACTTAATTTAGTTAAAGGGATTTTAGAATGACGGGTACATTTTAAAATTAAACCTTCGTGATAATTAAGTTTTATCGTTGTTCCCATCAATCTCATTCTTGTGTTTTATGACATCATAAACATGGGAATCTTAAACTGTAATTAATTTTACCGCAAATTAAAACATTGATAACATATGCTGCGATTGTGTTCGTTCGATAAATTTAAAGTTAAAATAAATTACTGGAAATATATAATAATAAAATTATTTATTTGCATCAGATATCTCGTATACCAGGAAAAAAAAATAAAAAACAACTAAACGTAAATGTTTTTGTATATTGTCTGTACACACGCTATTCAGACTACTTACTAAGTAGTCTAGGTAGTGTGAGAATAACAAATTTTATAGTTCTATGATTTGCATAGAACTATAAAATTAGGAGGAGTCCCACGTATGCTTTCCCAAAGTACGATTTTCTCCCATTCACCTTACGTAGCCTTGCCTTAAAGTTTTCATCATCAAAATCACGGCCAATAAAAAATTCAAAAAAAGAATAGAAGATTCCTGGTAACAGTTTATCTTTTGAAATAAACTTATACGATGAACATAAGCAATGAGGAAATTGTCAGATCAAAAATCAACATGACGCCACAGAAGGCGTATATCCATTAAGAAGTATGTAAAAGGAAAATGCAGAAATTTGAGGCCAGATATGCAGCGCTGTTTCTTTCTGAAGCTCGCTTAACATACTAGTTATTGAGACCAACATTGCACGCTGAAAATCTTGAAATAGCTTCATTAAGCGCTCACTGAGTCATGCATGCGTCACACACGTGGTCATTGAGCCGCGCATGTAACTTTTGATGGCATTATTTTGCTATTCTCAGTGATTTTGACAGCCTACAAAATTGTTGTACATTTATCATGCGCTTTAGTCATCAAATGTGCCAATTACGGCGCTCCGATATAATTAAACATACGATGTCAGAACCGCAATAACTCATAAGGGTGATGTATGTATTGCGTAGGAACAAAATTATATGTACTCTGTTTCGCGTTATAGTCTGTGGATTGCTTACGGATAAAATGTCAAATTTGTTCTGCTCTTTTTCTAAAGGCGTTCTTATAATTTTAAATATGTATAAACCTTGAAGATCTCACTCAGATAAGTATTCGTGTTAGACCGTACCATCCTTTCGGTGCTTATTTATTTCCGTCCTGCGACTAATTAGTCGCGAATGACGTTTATTAATTGCGACACGCGTCGCTGTCACGGCTTTTTGCGATCGCTCTTAGGAGGCTGATAAAAGTCGTAGTTTTATTTTATACGCGGAACTTTCTTAGTTGAGTATAGCTTAGGAGTATGTTTGAAGTGTAGAACTTACAGTGGGATATTTACTCTTCATATATATCTTAATACAAAAGATACTTTGTTAGTAATTTCTATACCGTCCCTACTCTAGATTAAGGCGTATAACACGAGATAACAAGCTTCGATCTGGTAACAATAATTGTTTACAAATTTATTTAATAAATGAAACGATTCACCAAGCCTTGTTTCACTCCGCTCTGTTTTATGTAAAGCTCTCTGCCCCAAGGGTATTTGTGCTATAACCAGCAGGACGTTGAAAGAACCTTTAAATCAAATCTTGTTTTATAAACACTGCAATTAAGCGGCATCAATCGCCAATTCCTATTACAATGTAATCAAGACCCAGTCGCTCGAGTCCCGCGATAGAATTGCAAATTGTTAACACCATCTCTCGTTTCCTACAAAGCACTCCGCTAATTACCCTTTGCGGCGAGACATGTATTAATTGCAACCAGTGTCAACCGCTCTGTAACATTACCGTGTACCATTTTCTTAATTAAATGTTTATGGAGATACGTCAGACGTTTTGTTGTGAATATGTTTTTAATTTAAAGATGTTTTGCTCTATACTTTCTGAGCTTCATTATGCTCTGGGCGAAATATGCATCCTGTCGTAGCGACACATGCAATTTAAAAAATAATTTAAACTTCAATGAGACGAGTGGCTTATTAATAACATTATTTGGTTTATGCGAGACTATGAATATAATTTCTTTATCGAGATAAAGTAATAAAAATCGCTGAGTACGATTGAAAATACTTGTCTAGATATGGAAATAATAAAATAAATACGCGTCTATCCGTAAAGGAAATCTTATTGTTTAAGCTTGCGATCTGGGCATTTCTCGATCGCCTGGAACTAAAACGATGTACGATTCCCGTTTCTTTTTCAGGACATGACAAACTACAGTTGCGTAGCGGAGAATGTAGCCGGCAAAAGAATTTCGGAGCCCGCCACCCTCACCGTTTATGGTAAGACATTTACAATACTCTTTACGATAATCAATCTTAGGATATTACAAAGTATCATTTATTCATATTTAGAACTGAAGTGTTAGAATTCTTTTTATAATCATATATCACCCTTTACTTAGCGTTACACGTTAATTTAAGGACTCAAAATGTAGAAACGCAACCTAATTAGTAAACCTTTTGTCATGTTAGTTAGACAAATATTCACTGAACGTACTTTTAATGATATATTTAAAACACATAGAATAATTAAATATTTAAGGAGGATAAGGCATTATGTGCGCGTCTCCTTTTGACAGTCATTACCGGCTATTGAAATAGTCATTTATTATTGGCACTTTTACATTTTGTAACGTTCCTGTAATTGTGAATCGAACAGAACCTTAGCTCAAACAATTATCACACATACGTTCCCCACACAGGGCTGACCCTCTAATAAACTTAATTGGTCTCAGAGTGTAACCGGAATAAATGTTCCAATTAGAGCTTTGTCTATGGAATTCGGTAAACAAGTATGCGCCATGGTTTCGGCTGAACTTAACCGCTATTGTTCTCTTGGTTAGTGCTGGGTTAATTAGGAATCCGGTTCGTTATTTTGTGCTTTGTTTCACTAGTACTAAGAGGACGGTATTACTGGTATTCACGATCCGATTTGAAATCCGCTTTTGGATTTTTATAATCTATAAACCAGTAGTTCTTGGTGTGTGTCAGCCATATATACTCTTGCTTTTATTTAAATGACAAAGCAAAGGATACAAAACGATTTCAACACGAAGGGTTGCAGACTGTGTTTTGTTTTATTTACTAACGGGCTATCAAAGGAATATCTAATTAATAATGTGTGTCCTGCTAATATTATAAACGCAAAAGTTTTTAAGTACGGATGAGTGTATGTTTTAACAGCGAGCAATTCTGAAAAAGCTAAGAGTTATATATTTAATGTATGTAAATCACCTGGACGATATATATCTTATATTTAAGCCATTATAGCTAAGATTAGAGATTACTAAATGAAAAGAGCTCTTATTGCTTCTATATTAGACATATATTATACTACATATAATAGTGAAACCGCAGGGATCATACATCTATAAATCTTTGAATCTTTGAACTTTTCCAAAGCTATAACAATATTTAATCATACAAAAACTGTCAAAGTACTGATTCGATTAGAATCGAATCGATCGAAAGTCGATTAGAATTCACAAAGTTACTTGACCCTATGACCTTGAACGCTACAATGGAAAACATCGCTATTTTTATGTGCAGTGTTAATATACTTAAAATAGAATGAGACACAGCTGTATTAAAGTTAAAATAACGAAATAAAACTGATATTTTTGTATGAAAAATGTCCAGAGTAAATCTGTACCATAATAAAAATAATATTAATTTAAATTATTAATAAAAATTTCTGAACGTAACATGATAAAAAAATGATAACATCGATCATAGTGTAGAGATAGAGATAGATGTGTAGAGATTACTTGTTGCTGTCTCGATAAATTAGTGATTTCTTACAAATGTAAATTTTAGCATATGAAACCACATTATTGGCATGATATTTTTGAGCTGCAATTGTAATTTAATCAGATCACATGAAGAAATTCGGACGTTTCGTGTCAGAGGTGTTGATCGCTATCGGTCAGGCGCCGCGAGATGGCGTGGGCGTTTAATGACTCTCCCATGCGCACACGCATAATTGCAATCGCGAATCGCCCTTTGATCTTATGAAGTATGGTTATTATAGACAAGGGTGGAATGAGCGTTAAATAGCGGCGTTGTTAAACTCATTTGACGGCTCGTTATAATGTTAGGCTTGATTGTGGCTAGATTTTGTAATTTAAAATTATACGCTGTGTCGAAACTTAAGCAAAGCTTTAAACTTATAATTTAGCTGGTACACCACGTGAAAAGTAATTCATTTACCGGTTTTGATAATATTTTTCGTTTATGTTCCTCTCGAAGAATTTGACGAGATGTTATAGTGTTGTTAGGCCTCCTCGATACATTTCCAAAATCCAGCAGAAAAATATTTTGTAATTAGTACCAGTAATATCCAAACAAAAATCATTTGTTATCATATAGGTAGAGCTTTGGTGTTATAGTTTTAATGATAAAATGAAACCGCACTTCTAATTGAAGTTTACATAAGTCAGGAGGTTAAATAGCTAGTAATACTGTATTCATGAAGCAAGTACATTATTTCGTTGCGTTATAGTCCGCTGTACCCAAAATAGAGTTTCATACTTGTTTCCCACTTGTCACGCAAAACTTTTGATGGATGGCTCTTGTTTACAGTCTCGTTAAGGTATTAATTAGCCTTAATAATTTCCTCAGTAGAAGTTTGTTTTCGTGTTATTGTGTGATGTTTGTTTTCGTGAAAAAACAAAAAAAACTCTTTCTTCTCTAAAAACAATGTTGCATCATCTTTTGGAACATGTAAACGCTACGGGGAATTTAGATACAACGAAAATTGCACCGAATTATTTGTATGAATTTTCGCTTTGTCTCTGAACGTACTTCGACCAAACATATATTATTAGAAAATTAACATAAAAACACGTTTAATTTTATACCTCTCCGCCCTTTTACATAAAAGTTTTTACGAGAATGCCATAAGATTACTTGGCCTCTATCCATTAGCATTAAAACTAAATACCACGCTTAATTGATTTCCAACGATCCCTATTAGGGTCTATTAATGTTAAGAGTACATACACATTTCTTAGAAGATCATGACGTTAATAATTTAGATATATACTATAGTTTAATATATTTTAAAATAATCAGAAATTAGGAGAAAGAAAGTTTCGCTGTACCACTCTTTTTCCCTCTCTATCTACCTTATATTCTTTCCCTGTTTAAGTTAGCTTGCCACATGCCTCATTCAACGATTAAAGTGACTACTCAACTCTGCTGAAGTATTTTGCTTTGTAAGATCTGTCGCTTGAATATTATATAAAAGTTTAACTAAATTACTAATTATATCGGAAACATAAACTATGACTCGTCTTCACAAAATATATTCCGAATCCTAAACCTCGCCCACACAATTTAAGCTTAGTTATTTCTCATAGTTGTATTAAAAGCGGGCGTAATGACCCAATCAAGTTTAATACGAATACGCAATGGGTGGCAATTCGGTTAAACGCTTTAGTTTTTATTTACACGTATACTAGCGATATAGACATGAAATTGGATTTTACATTTATTTGTATGGCTTAATTTGTAATTGGCGGAAATTGCAATTCGGAATTGCAGTAATTGTCGATCCATATTTAATCAGTATTTTAGTTAATCGCATTTCATACCTAGATGTACCTTATGTGTACAGGATACAAAATTGTAGACAACAATAAAACTTATGTAGAACTTAAAAGCTAGATAGATTCCTATATAGCATCTATACATAGATAGCTAGCGCCTCACTTAAGATTTAAAGTTGTAATGTGTATAATTTTTATGTTTATGAAAACTTCTACGTAATAATTTTTGATAGTTTTTGCGTAACCCTTGAAAGTGTTTGTCACAGCAAGTTGGCGTCTTGGGTGATATTAGGAGCGTGGTTTATTGTGTCGCTAGTCATTATGCCGCATATTGCCACAGTTTGTAAACTATTATGCTGAGCTCAAACCGCCTGGGAGTTTTATATGACTCAGTTTTCAAATTATGAGTGGTTTATATAAATAGATTACATTATAAATAATCGTTAAGTTACCTATTTACAAAAAAACTACATTCATATTGCAATAATTTTCGTTGAACAACTTTTTTCCATTCTTATTGATAGAAGCCATTCTTCGTCGATAAATGGTAATAACATTAATATATTTCCATTGGTAGCAGTGCGTGAGATAATTTATTTTAATCAAACAAACAATGAGTTGATAAACATTAAATAGCAAAGTTTGTAAGAGTTATAATTGATAGTTAATCTATTTGTTTTTCGAATTAAGATACAGAAAATTACTGTAATTTGATTGACTGACTTGACTTATGACGGACCATAGTCCTATATGGCGTGCGGCAGAGAACTTCCTTTTGTCTCACTCACTCCACCTCATGTCAAAACCTGGCGCTGTAACCACAACTGTGCGTCGCCAGGATTGTGTAGGTGGACGTTTTCTTTCCTTGGCAATTTGGATTTGGTGACTCCCTGCGTAGAGTGTGGCTTATCCATCTAAATTTTTCGACGCAAAATCTGTAGGCCGATAGGAGATTCCGTGCACCGTTCCTGGAGTTGTTCATTTAACATCTCAGGTCATAATTTGTTTTTATATAAAACAGGGGGCGAACGGGCTGGAGGCTCACCTGATGTTAAGCGACACCGCCGCCCATGGACAATCGCAATGCCAGAGGCCTCACCAGTGCGTTGCCGGCCTTAAAGATGCTTATACGCTCTTTTCTTGAAGGTCCCTAAGTCGTATTTGCTTAAGTCTCTTTATGTATCCTATTACTATTATTAAAATTTGTTATTATTCAGTTAGTCATCTCTTAAATTTGAGAGAGAATTATATTAACCGCGTTTTGCTTCAAAAATATTCCAATTAATGCGTGAATGGCCCATTAATCCTAATTCCGACATGTGGAATATAACAATTTATAACATGGAGGTAACCCTAACGATCGCCATTACGTGTAATTTGGGGAAGTATTGCCAGTTTCAGCTTTTTTGAAATCTCCAAAACGACGTTTATGCTAATGGTTCGTGGCAATTTTTACCGAATTTCGCCTGCTTGCCATGTGTTGCGTCTTAATATTTGTTTACATATATTGTAATAAGAAAGCAATTTACTATTTTAATTCATGTTATTCATTTTAGTTAGACGGGTATTATTTGTAAATATTATTGATACATATAAATAAATGAATGTACATTTGTTTTAATTTAAATTTATTTACACCACTTGGTAGAACCAGCCAGTAGGATTATACATATATAGTAACAGGGGTCTTCAAAAAACCAGCATACCATTATCTTAGAGGCCGGCAGCACATGAGTCTAATGAACTTGCGAGTGTCCATGGGCGGCCGTAAATATTTTTTAAGTGATCCGCTTGCTCGTCCACATTAAAAAAGGTTATAGAAATAGTATAGATCTTATATAGTATTTATTTAAATTTGTGAATCTTATAGAAGTACTTTTAATGACAATTTTATTATTTTGGTAATTTTTTTCAGGCTTTCGATTTTCCGTAAACGAATTGGATTTGGATTGGATTTAAATTAGGGCGTCCCGTGACCACGCTCGGTGTCACGCAAAACCGAAAACGAAACAAATATTTTTAATTTTCTACAACAAAAACATGCCCATAAATCCACCAATAAAAGAGCTTATTAAGGCTTACAGTTTTGAATTTCCTGCTTTAGCCTAGCGTTAACAAGCGGTTAAACAAACCTAGGTCATTTAGGTTACACGCAAGCTAGCATGCTCAACCGCTGATTTAGAAATGAGATAATGTAGCCTAATGCGTGCGTGTTGAAAACTTTTAATGAAAACGCTTTATTACTTCATCGGTTACAATTGTCGAAAGCTTCGATTTTTATATACTCCCGTATGGTCGATTTTATCTATATAAGAATAACTTCCAATTCGGCGTTCAGCGTCTTGTATGCAATTCACTCTTAATTGTACGAAGGTAAACATTACTACTTGAGCTGTCAAACCAATTTTTCTATTTCAATGTTGATAATGTAGACGTTAATAGATGTTTTACTAATGCAATTTTGCATCTAACATTAGTAATTTAAAAATAAACTAACGTATTGGCTTCAATATGGACTAAATTACGTCTTATTTTAATTAGAAAGCAGGCCTAAGACACCTGGTTCGAGATCATCTACTTAAAAGACTGAAGCACTAAATATCAAAATAATAAGTGTCGTAAAATCGATATTTTCTCACACTATCATGACTTAACTTTTTAAACATTCAAATGCGGGTGTACACTTAAAAAGTTAATTAAAATTTTATGTCTACGAACACAGCTCGGCGTGTGGTACTCCCGAAATATCATAAACTTGTATTTTTATGGATTCACTCATACGACTATAGATGTCCTTTCGGTCTCGTAAAGGGGATAATTAAGATAGTTTATTTAAAGGATTTTAATTGCTATATCGTATTTATAGAGTCAGAAATGCGTGCTCTTTCTCTATTTGCTTATGAATTGTTTATTAACTCAATAGAAACATAAAACCTCTTTTATAATAGTTAAATTATTCCGATCTATGCAAAAACATCTGTTGTTTTATGCCTTCAAGATTTTGTAACCGGTATTTCTTTATATCAAAATGAAATTAAAAATAAAAGACAATTTGTTTATTATTTTCAGTTACGTAAGTCTACCCAACATTTCAATGAACTAACACAAAATCAGATTCACATTAGAGTCTTTAAAAATATTATAATCTAAAATATTATTGAGACGTAAATATTATATATATTTATATATAATTTGATAATTTCTTGGTATTATTAATGACCACTTCATTAACAATACCTTATAACGTCTATTACTTTAACTTATTGTGCCTGGTCTTAATGTCACGGTTCTCTTCAGTAAACGGTGGTTGGAGCGCGTGGGGTCCCTGGACGCAATGCCGGTGCAACGGAAGAGTATCTGGACAACGCCGAACAAGGACGTGCACAGAGCCGCATCCATTGCACGGTGGAGCACCGTGCCAAGGACAGAGCGTCCAGAAGACTTCCGATTGTGTACTGTGCCAAAACGGTTAGTATTTAAAATAAATTAAGTATCATTTGTTAACCGCAGCTTACGGAGTTCTTTTTAATAAAATATCAGCCTCTCTAACTGTCACGTGATGAAGGGAATTCGTTTTATTAACTCGACATCTGTTTATAAGGCATTATTATTCAAATATTCGTTAAAATTCATTACCTAACGCGACTCGTGAATCTAGAAAATATAGTTCTTTAACTGTTAGGTTATACGATCAGCTGGCTTTATGCGACATTTTCCAATTGCATTGTCATTAAATAAATTTAATGCAAACGTCATGTATGTACAAAATAGTAAATATTGTATTCCTCAATTTCTTTAAATGTATTTAAATATTATACACGTATTAAATAAGTTTAAAATCTTACTAGGCCCGTTCTAAGTTCGGAATCCGCGGTAAGGTAAATAAAGATCTACGTCATGTATATCGTAACTTGTACTTGAGTTTAAAAATCAAAGCATTTTATTGTAAAATATTTTAATTTTCTTTAGCTTTTATAACCTCAATGTAATAAAACTATGTGTGTCTTATTTATACAAATTATTGAACACATGCAACTCGTAAAAACCATAGAAACATAAACGAACGCGAATAATTAGTTCTTCATATTATTTCCATACATCAACTATTATTCAGCGAGATTGCCTCCATAAATACGGAGGTCATTAGTTCTCTTTGATGGCGAAGATAAATTCATAATTAGTATGCTTCCTTCATGCCGCTTGCCCACATGATTTATGAGGAATAAGCAGAATCAAAGGAATCATATTGTATAGGGCTAACAACAGATCGAAACTCTTAATTTATAAGCGTGATTTGAAATAAAACACAGAAGGTCTACATGCATTTTATTCTAACATAATTTAATTCATTTTTGGGCCTAATTGATTTCGTTAAATTATTAACAGAGGTTTAAATTTTGTACAATTAACTAACATAAAATTCTCCTTTGTGCTAACCCTGAAGATGGATACAACATGGATCTACAAATCTATGATAACACACAACAGCTGTTGATTGGTAAGTTCTATGCGTTATTTGTCAATCACATTTCAAAGGGATTAATTTAAACCACATTTTGCCCGACCTAAAGCTATAATGATAATACATAAGATTTAAATATTTATTTGGTTACTTGGTAAAATAATAATAGGAATTTATATAGGTTTATAGTTTTTTCTATCAATCATTTTTTTAGTTCAATATAAATAATTATCAGCTTTAAGTGGATGTTTATAATCGAAAGAGTTTTAAACGATAAAAGTATGCTTTATTTAGGTTAATAAATTACCATAGCAGTGCCATATATTGATTACTTCCTCAATCCAGTCGCAAAGCATCGACATCTGTTAAAATCTTTTGGAGTTAACAGATAATTGTGGCTGTCTAATAGACAATAAATTGCAATCAAATAAAATTGCGACTATAATTAAAGATTGTAGTATCCTATCTCTTAAGTTGGACCAAACTACTCACGGTGTGCCAATTTAATTTAAAATCGGTTAAGGAGTCCATCGCGGACAAACATCGTGACAAGAGATTTATATATATTAAGATTTACAAGTTCAAAGCACCGTTATAAGTACTATCATGTACTTACATCGTTATGCCAATTTACATGTAAGTATTCTATTATATAATTATAAATCTAAACGTACCCATTGACATTCACTGTTTGAACCAAAAATATCCCCCATTAATAACAACTGAATCCTTATGATGCCGTTTTATAGGCCCTCACAGTTGTAATGAGCACGTGCGCTGTACAATTTCACGTTTAACGTTATCTTCAGATCTGAACATAAAAATGCCGCTATTTAATTTTGTTGAGCTCAAAATGGCGTGAATACAGAGACGTGTTGCCTTTTTGGGGCTTTACGGGCCTCGTGCCTTCTTGGCCTCAAAACGATTTCATTATGAAACGGAGTTAAAACGCAAGGTTCATCAGTGCAATAAGTTCTTAAACGCGTGGGATTAATTCTGACCGTAAATAATTAAAGTATACAGAATGAATAAACAAAATAAAGAAACAGTCAATTTATGGGGCCTTAAAAGCAAAGCCAGATCTGTTCATAGACAAAAAGATCAAAGGGAAATATTTCATGGCGATTCTGTGACGGCCTGCCGGATGGAGTGAAGTGTTATTCATAACACTGCTCCCATGTAAAGAAAGATGTTCTTTTTAAACTTTCATGTTCTCGTACAAACAATTCCTTTCTAATATTAAATCCGCATGGCCTATTTCGAAGGTAAAATTCAATTGAAGAAATTAGAACGTTATATCCTTCTATTGTTTTTAAATGTGTTGTTTGAGACTAAATATCCACTTTGAAACATATGATTTAAGACGACATTTTATCGTGAAACTAGCTGATCCGGCAATCGTTGTTTTGCCATACATGTGTTTTCAATTAATAAATAAAAAATAAGGGTTTATCGTAGAAGGGTGAATTGAGGATTGTATGTATTTTTGCATGTTGTATCATAGAAACATAGAAACTAAAAAATTTATCTAAAATAAAAATAAAAATTTCGGAGTGGACTACCCTTAACATTTAGGGGGATGAAAAATAGATGTTGGCCGATTCTCAGACCTACTCAATACGCTCACAAAGTTTCACGACACGAGAATTTTATATATTAGATATTTCACTACCGTGGGTTAGACCCAGTAAATTTGGTATATACACTATGAATTCTATTTCCTTTGGGTAATTTTTTCATAACTGTTTTCATATTATTACTCTTTATATTTTTCACTAATCTTGTACAACAAATTGCAGTCCTAAGCGGGTCTCAACTTGATTTTCTTCCTATAAGGCCTAGTGTCCTTTTTATTTTCGTCTAATAAACAATAGCCAGTAATTTTAGATATAACTAAAAATAATAAAAGTAAATACATTTTTGTATTTGTTA
Source organism: Pontia daplidice (assembly GCA_963693355.1). Classification (NCBI taxonomy): domain Eukaryota; kingdom Metazoa; phylum Arthropoda; class Insecta; order Lepidoptera; family Pieridae; genus Pontia; species Pontia daplidice. Next base: position 2,218,840 of record CAVNZL010000024.1, on the reverse strand, counting down.
TCGTACGCTTGGTTTTTGTATAATACATCCAAAGAATATTATAATATAGTAAATATAATAAAAAGCGATCTAGCAAAAGAATTTTATCTGCAATACGTTTCGACACTACTTCCTTCTCGTCCTACTATTTTAAAAACACTTTCCATTAAAGAATCACCTGAGAGACAAAAGTGCGTCAATTTAATCAGTTGACTTTTTGAATAAAAGCTGTATCTGGACCAACCGCGTAGACAATAAAACCTAATCAAGAAGCAAGCGGCGACCTGCTGGCGTCATTGTTCGCACTAATTGCGAAGTGACACACCGCCTTTGTGATCACTGATTTTATGCACGCGACAGGATCGTAATTTAAAATCTAAGGATAAAGATTGTTATCCAAGAAAACCTTTGTAGAATGATTTTAACTAAAACACTTTTTGAAAGAGATTCTAACATGTATTAAGATTAACAAACAGTTCAGTTATCTTCAATTAAGTGAGCTTTTGACCCCGGTGTAGCAGTGACCCTGCAAATGGATTTATTTGTAAATTCCTTCATTTATCTAGGCAAGACTATTTGGTGTATTAGTACAAAAAGTATTTCATTTAAATGTTTTATCGTCGTGTAAAAGCTACTAAACTGTGAGTGAATAGTTCTTTTTGTCGAGAATTCTTCTATTATATGTTGCTTTTACGAATACACGCAGAGCTTCTATGTTAAAATGTACAAATGTTTACAAATTTTTATTATTTAATTTCTGAATTATGGATACATATCAGAATCAAATTGACTCTATTATACTATAAATTGTATAAGTATATTAACTTCCTCGACAAGTTCAAAGTTAGTCAAAAGTCGAACTATATATATTGAAAATGTTGAAATTCTTCAACGAAGAATACTTCATCATATTGTCAGAACTTCCGGTGTCTCGATTTGTTTCGAGGGGCGTAATTACAATTTATTTACGTGAAACGATAAAAATGTGAAAGTCCTTCATTCTAACGAAGCTCGACTGATTTATGAGTGCATTAATTAATAAGAAATGCACACTGTTAATGTGCGTTGTACCACCCACACAGTGGTGTGGTTTGATATTACATGTCTGAGCAATCGAAGATACATTCAATTCGTTTTCATTATAGGGTTAAAATCTTATAAAAAAAGGCTATTTCGATAGCAATCAAGCCAGTACGGCCACACCCATTCCATGATACCTTACCATTCTCAAATATTATTTTATATAGCATTACTATATATAACTCAATTTAAAAATTCTACTTCATTATCATGATTCTAATTATTTTAGTCATAGGTACCTCTAATAAACTGTCCTTAACCGCATTTTATTTTAAAACCTAGTAGATATAAATAGGAATATGTTAGTTCAAAATATGCTAAGAATACGTACACCGCTTTCACGCATGCTATGGGCCGTATGAAAGTGAACTATTCCTTTTATAACCATAATTTACTAAGGCCAGGCTTATTTTAATTTACTCAGCACCTTTTGCTCTTTGCTTTAGTAACACATTACTCGGTGTTTGCATTAATGAATTCTTTACTATTGCAATATTAATGATGTTTATATATCACGAAGAGTTTATTTCCAACTCATCAACAAAGTGCGCGTCATTAAATCTTGTTTTGCATCATAAAACAACCAAAAAATTTTACCTACCTTTTTTAACTGGTGTTTTATAACACAATCTGCGTCAAACGCATAAACACGCTACCACATATTATCAATACGTTACAAATGATTACATTGTCATTGATACAAATAGCCTCCGATATTTTAATACTGCTGTAGTCTTTAAACTTTCTTCTGAAATGAAAAGGAAGTAAAATAATCGTATAATATTCAATTATGTAACTTGCATGTAATTGAGATTTTTTCATGCAACATGGGAAATTTGGTGTTTAAGGAATTATATCCCCTTGATTATGTCAGACTTAGAATATATAGAATAACTCAGTGCCCACCTTTAAGTTAAATGTACAAATACATTTTGTTTAAGTTTATATTAGAATTAATAATTGTACATTTAATTGGTAGGTCATAATAAATAAATAGGGGCCGGCAACACAAACACTAGTGGGTGAAACTAAGAATAAGAAACAGAAAAATAGTGTCTTCCATTTAGTTGTCTAAAATTACTAAACATATGTGTACGCTACGCAGTGTTACTGAATTCACTTTCGAAGAGGCCCAGCCGAGTTGTTCCTGTTTTTTTATAAATTTCCCCACTGTTTATTCAACAGACTGCTATAGCTATCATTACTCGTATCAAATTCGCAAATGGGCCGATCGCATGATCCGATGTATTAATGAAATTGCATGCTATCCGGTTCGGATCAATTTCGTTTTTATTGAGATGTTTTTATAAGCCCGGATGAAATTGCTTTTATAGTGAAATTTATATCAGATAATAGTGTTGATGGATTTTTCTTAAATACAAATAACTACATTTATTTAGTTCTCTTTCCTATCTTCAATCATTCTGTCTTCTACAATTTTAAAGACAGAACTGATGATTGGACGATTGGTGATTTATTACAAGAACGCACCAAAGGATTTAAATATGTGTTTAATACGCGAAATATACCTAACGTATTAATAATTAAAACATACCACTTAAAATTATAATGTATCGCTGAAACGACATAACAGAACGTCTTAATAAATATTTGAAAATGCCTCGTTATAAATACACGAGGGAATACAAATTGAAATACAACGTGCTTTTATCTTCCAAAAATAGCATTATAACATGAACGAGGTCCTAAATTCTTAATAAGACCTACCCTTCAACACAGTATATTTATGGCAGTTGGAATATTAAAAAACGCCCACCTACCTCAATCTCCGCATAAGGCTATGTGATTAATGCGAGTAAATTTGTTTGATACGCCTTCACACTCATACAGCTCCGCTGATTATAATGAATTTTCAAAGGAGGTTGGAATTGTTTAATAATAGTGGTTTTTATGAGCGCGGGATTAAGATATTTCCGTGGATCCACTAAAGAAAACAACCAATTCAATTTTTGTTCTGTTTCTCATGTATGGGTTTGATGCGATTTGGGATCATATTTTTTTTATAAGAAAATTAATGATTCTGTGAAAATATCGTTTTTTGAACCGCCATTTTCATATTCAACATAGTTTTTATTGTTTAATGCAATAAATATTAGCTATAGCAACCTCCTTTTTTCTTTAATAACCGAGGAGAATAAGCAATTTACGCATTTACAGCAGCACAACGGATACGAGGACTCAACTTACACCAATTCCATCTGCTATACCCTAAAATGTGAGGAATTTTAACTGACCTACTGTTACTAATAATCAGTGGCTTATATAGGAGCTGCCTTGATTGTCTATTATGAATTTGAAATAGGACCGCATCGCAAATTCCTTATAACACCGTATAAATTTTATCCAAAATTTGGTATACGAGAACTTATTGTTTGTGATTAAATCAAATATGTAAATATTATGAAACAGAAGATTAGTTCTAACACGCTTATCTAACGACTGTATATAAGTCATTAAAAATAGTTTTGTGCTGGATAGGAAAAGGTTTAGATTGACGTTAGACAATTGGTTAATCATCATCAATTTTGTTGCCACGTATACAACACCATTTGAATTTCAAAAAGGTTTTTTGAAAATAATTTAAGAGTTTGCGTGTTATTTATAGTGTATATAATCGAATCTTTTTGTTCCAGCGTCCCCTGGATCGTCTGGTCGATGGGGCAGTTGGACAGAGTGGTCTGAATGTGGTTCAGACTGTCGTCAGTCCAGGCGAAGGTCCTGTGTTGGTGACACTTGCTCTGGAGCGCAGGTCCAGCACGCCGATTGCATCGGCGACTTCTGTGGAGTGCATGGGGGTAAGATATATAAATATGAGTTTCTAAAATGTCTTAACAACTTGTCACTACTTTTCTTTATCTTGATGTTTTATATTGCCTACATTTACCGTGTATAATGTTTAGGTTCATTTATATTACAAAAACACAAACATTCAAGCTTTAAAATATTTTTTTATGAATTATATAAATAATAAACTAGCTATTAAATAATTCATACATTGTAAAGCATAAAAATCTACGAATTTCACATAAAAGCCCTCATACCAATGTAGAGTAGGTTTTAAAATGTAGGTCATATATTTTAAATGACTGCAGTGAATTTAACCACTACAGAAGTATTTGGGACTAATTACGCTGCATTCTGTAGATTTTCACGTGTTTTAATTTTATTTTTAAAGAATAATTGAGTTTTATTTATAAACCTATGTTTGAATAGATTGATTAACGATTAATATCAAACAACCACAACCGATATTACGAAATTAAAACCTCACATAATACAGAGATATAATAAAAAGACAAGACATGTTAATCATTCTGAACGTGTGTGTCAACAGATGAGATACATAAAATAAACACTCAGCGTACATAGCTCTGTGATACATGAACTAACTATTACTTATTGAAACCGGTCGCACCTTCCGTCAGCAGTCAACATTTTATGGACCGAATTACAAGATAAGGAACACAAAGGATCCGTCTCTGGGCGGTCGCGTTAAAAGATTCAAGAGATACTAAAGTCGAGCTCCGTGACCATCTGGCTCATATTATATCATCTAAATATAGACAAACCTAAAATTTTATGGTATACTTACGTAACATGAACTTAAAAATTCATATCTTTATGCGTTTTGAGCTAAATTGGGCTATGTTGAAACTACCTAAGTATAAACTGACAATTGAAAAAACAAACGACGATTTCAACAAATTATTTAAGGCAATATAATTGGACGAAAACCCATACAATATTCATACGTATAAACTCTGGTTTGTTTACGCGTCCAGTACAAAATATTAATCGCTATTAAATATTTAATGACACCAGCCGGTCAGCTCCCCTGGCGGTCCTGAACCAATATACCAAATGGAATGATCAATCCATACTTTGTTATAAGGCCAATAAATCATGCGTGGCCCCCGTTGATTCGGATTCAATTTCCTACTTTGTTTATCGAACGCTTTGATAAATAGCCCCGAGCTGCATTTTGGTTAACCTCAACGTTTCCCTTCTCCACTGCCTTCTTTTCACGCTATATAAATCAGCAATTTCTGACATATTTGCGTATAAATTGCTATTGTTTATCTTTTCCTCGAGATTGATCGTTATTTATTGCTTATCATCTTTCAGCGGTCTATTTTCTTCGCATTATTTCTTGTTGAGTTTCCTTCAATTGTCACAGTCATCTATCAATGCTATCTGGTTGAGTCCATAATTCGGTCATCCATCCAACTTTATTATAGAACAGATTTTATAAAAGAGAAAAATTCCGCAGAAAGGGTCATAAAGAAATATTATATGAAAGCAAATACGCTGTGAGTGCCGCTCAATGGAGTGGTTTGCAGACATGAGTCGATTCACCGCTGCTAACTAATTCAAGTAAAGCTATACGAGCATCAGTAAATTACCCACATGAAAGGTGAGCCCGTGAATGCGAAGAACTCTGGGAAAGGACTATTCATTTGCACTGAAACTCGGCCCTCTTCATTAGCCTAATTGCTCACACAAAGGGGAAATGGTGAAATTTTATAGTCGCTTCATCTTTTGTTGTCTAAACATTTATAGTTAAGGCCTTTTGCTTCAGTGTCGAGCTTCTTTGAATTGCTAATGTTTAATCTCTCCGTTTGACCGTTAATCACTTGTAAATCGTCACCATTACCATATTCCGATCGTTCATTATTGTGTCTCGAATAAATAATATTTTAATGATTCTGTATTTCTTGAAGTATTTGAGGCTCAAATAACGATGTGATAAAGTGAAGTAATGGTATAAATATGCGTATGGCATGTCTCGAACGGAAACTAAAATGGCCTGGGTACACTAATAACCATAAAGAGTAATGTTTAGTCGTGATATAATGTGCGACATAGGTGAACTTCGAAGTATCGCGTTGACTTGCTAATATTGCAAGTCTATTTTCTGTTTGTGGCTTCTTGAAATTTATACCATAATGCGTCTGGCATTTTGAATTTTACGTTGCTTCCCGCAAGTTTTTTTCTTTATCTAAACAGAACTGAGCACATTAAAAAACCAATTGCCAACACTTGTGTACGATGCAATTCTCATTACCGGAGGTGGACGCCGTAAATGATTTGTTGTGATTTCACTGAGAGAACTCAGCGGGTGATCGCAAACTGCATCCAAACATCCCCACAAACCAATATACCGCAACCATCTCTATGATTAATGACGTTAGTGCTATATTCGCCTGTAGGCACTGGAATTGGAGAATTTAATTCGAGGCCTCCTACCACGTTATGGCCGAAGAGACAAGGGTTTGTAAATTTCGATTGGATTTCGTATCTCCCATCTCTGCAACGGACTCAGATACGACTGGCACTGACAAATGTTTACACTATGTACAAATTTCAATATTAACCCCCGGATGCGGACAGCGGGGTGCATCAGGCCCGCCTCGAGTTTTATTTGCGATTAACTTTTTATTGTATTCGAAAATTTAAGATCCTTTTGTCCAACTTGTTAACTTTTAGTTTTGCGGCACAAATAGCCACCCTACTTACATTTACTCAAATGTAATTAAAGATACTATCTTGATTATTGTCATGGCGAATAGGCAAGTGCCTATAGAACCTGAGAAGTAAAATTTTGCATAATAATTTTATGTAACTTTCCCTTGAGTCATATCAAAAGTATGTTTTAATTATGTTTTTTTAATTGTCCATTTGAGACGTTGAAATAATGTGTCGTAAAACCCTCTTTATCTGATCTTTTGTACCTCTCAGTGACATAAGCGTTTACAGTTTAATCGGATAAGCAGACGAACACCGCAAATTAATTCCGACTGCGTTTTACGATGTTTACCTAACGGCCACCGTACACAAATAAGCTTAGGGCTACCTAACGCATGACATAGTTTGAACTGTATATATCGAAATATAAAATAGCGGAACTATACTAAACAATTTCAAGAGAAACGCTTACTCTGATCTTACTTGAAGACGGGCTTAAAGTACTCTGCAAACATCAATATATCACTCGGGCCTAATAATATAGAACGTAGCATCAATACGCGAATTGATTTTCCTACACCTAGACATAAAAGACAAATACAATATAAATATAATTATATATATATATATAATACATTAATTTCAACATGTTAATCATATAAGAGTAAACATTTTGTTTAACAAGACTTAGGATATTCTATTCTTATTACAAAATCAAGCCATATACTTATTTTATTTGAAGTCATTATGGTGTAAATAAATACGAAAAATTTCCAATTTTAAATTTCAAATATCACGCCTTCGTATATTGATACCATAGTTATATAACACGATACTTAATAGGATGGCAACCCTCAACCCAAGTGCACGCAAATGGCGGATGTGTGATTTACATCTTACGCATCGACAATAAACTTATACTTGCTTATATTGGGGATTTATGGTCATCAGGCTTGCTTCTGACGTATGTTAATATTTAATCTATGCCTGTAACACATTATTTAAGTATCTATATAAAGCCGGCTGATGATAGAAACATCTGGGGTAAAATAGATTGACGAGTCAGTCCAGGTTTTACTGGAAAGTTCTATAAGCACATCCATATGGGAAGGCTATACTGGAAGACGTAGGAATTAAACTTATACGAATTGAAAATATGTACCTAATTATTATTAACTAGTTATTATATGAACTTTTAATTAATATAATATTTGAATAGGATTTCATCTATAAATGGATAAAATAGTTTTTATTTTAACAAATCGAACCAGTTAGCACTTCCCGATTTGCGCCTTCACTTAAACTTTTTGGTTTCGTTTGGATTTTTTACAAAGCACACACGCGTTGAAAATCTTAAAATTTACATTTAATATATAGAAAATGTATCAACAAACGTCTCTCAATTCATTGACACCATAGCGGTAATGACTCAAGAAGAATTATTTTGATATATTTGAGTCGTTAGTATAGGTAAGAATTATCTAACTCTACTGCAGACTGTTATTACAATGGCCCTTTTCCCTTAAATATAATACAAAAATAATAACGATATTATTATAAAAAAGCTTTTGTTTTCCACATGACCTGATTTACATTGCTAAAGTTCAAATATGCAGGATATCTTTTATAAAAATGTTCCATACACATAAATGAATTGCATGACCCGGTTCCTATTTACCAGAATATTGCCCCAAAAACTATACTTTTCGCGACCTCACGTGAGTATTGAATTCGCGAGATCACTGCAATGCGGTAGGGCTGCTAACTCATATAAAATACATGTGAGTTAAATAACTTTTGATACCCCGAATCGGTGAGGATTAATGTGATATTGTCTTTTATTAACGTAACTATTACTCACTAGCTGACCCGACAGACTTCGTGATGTCAAAAAAATTGTATTGTCGCAGTGTTTTATTTCCTACCTTTTTTTATATTTTTTTGCAAAAAATTATCCTGAATATAACCGTCATCCTGGTAATAATTGGTGTGAATTAAAAATAATTAAATAAAACACTATTAGTATTTAAAAGTAAGTAAGTAAGCTGTTTTTAGGGTTTTCCCGGCAATTATTCGATTTTTTCTCGCCTTAAGAACCATCCTTGGACTTAAATCCATCAACGAACATTAAAAAAAATAATTGGCCAAATTGGTCCAGGCGTTGTTGAGTTATGCGCTTACCAACACAGTCTTCAGTCTACCGTGACCACGCACGCTGTAAAGCACGCGAAACGTCGGAAAAGGTAATGAAATATACTTAAATTTTGTAAAATACATAACTTAATCCGTTAACAAAGTCTTTTTCTTTAAAAGTGATGTTCTTTTAATGTGAATTAGGAGTCTTCGGAACGATAATTTTTGGTACCCGTTGTACCAACAAATCCATCTTCCTCACACACACTATATAAAATATATCATTCAAAATATCGTACCTGTACTAATGAGTATATAAGTTGATCGTAGAGGCAACCTCCTGAGAATGCTCCTGTGTCGGTGCAAAACATGCGTCGAGTGGTTGTGGGTTGTTTCGCGGAGAATTGCTTGTAGATTGGTCTATTAGGGTTTTGTACTATGGACTTCCGCAAAGTAACGCCTGAGTATTAATTATATCACTTGCCATGATAACTTACTTTTGTGTGTGATGGTATCCTGAGTATCCTGATCACTGCAGTAGCTACTGTCGCAATTTGAGCCGACAACCCTAGAGTATATATGTAAGTAGGTCAAACGTGGTCGGGGTGACAACGCGTACATAGAATTAACTGCACTGCAAAGTAAATAAACGGTACAATTAGATTCTATGTTTGCTCGTTTTAAAAGGAATTTTTATGTTGCTTTTTGTATGAAAACTGCGGATTGTAGTTGGAAATTTTCCGTGAATGCAGAAATTTTTGTTAAAAATGATGTTTGAATAAAATTCTGTTTATTGGATGTTAATTAAGTGTGCCTTAACCTGAAAAGCTTCCGAAACTAATCAATAATAATAGTAGGTAATTCTCTTTTTGAATGTTTCAAAGTATTAATTCAATAACATTCCTTTGCACCTAACTAAAATAAATGATCTATTATTAAAAAAAATAGGATCTTCTACTTAACACAACTATTGGGATAAATAGAAACGAAGATTCTACTTTCTCAAAGCCAAAACTAATCCCTTAATTATAAAACTTGTTAAAAAGGGTCTGAAACCGTAAATTTAGGGGCATAAATATTAAAAGCAATAGAAACTCAAAGCGCATACGCGTGGGCAATAAAACTACAGAATCCTTATGATTTAAGTTTGCTATACAATCGCGGTTACATGTCGAAAACATTAAATTTTATATAATTATTTATAATTTGTCTTAGGTTGGGTACAGTAATCAAAGCTCCATAACTTAATAGTTAGTAGTAGCTCCATAACACAAGTTATCTATCTATAGATTATCTTGGGCCTAACCGACATTGAATATCTGGTATATAATATAAAATATACATACAAAAGAAGCACATTTAATTACACATATTTATCGACAAATGTTTTATCAATGAACGCGTTGGGAAATTTTAAAGTTTATCTCATTCAAAATATATCATATATTAAATGAACACTGTAACTGCTCACGGTTTATCGGAAGCAGGTAACCTCTGAGTATTTAAGCAGCCTAAGCCGCAGAGCAGGATGAGAACATATTTCATGTTTACGGCCGACTCGTAAAAATTTAAATGCTTATCATACAGGTGTTGTTGATTATACTTTGACAGAAATTTTACTATCTTCGCAAAATTTTATTGGTTATATAAATGTATGACGCTTAGTAACTATTCCTTCAAATTGAGTCATTAACATTTGTTGAGTTACAATTATATTAGAACTTAAATTAGCAATGCACTGCGAAAAAACCCTCAAACCCCGCCCACGTTTCGCCCCGACACCGGAGCATCCTCAGAATATTGCCTCTACGGTCAGCTAAGATTTGTATACTATGAACTTCCATAAGGCAACGGCGGATTATATTAAGGATTCGTAGGGTGGATACGCGTAAAATAACTCGACAAATGCCGACCTAAGTCCGAAATAACTCTCTTCCGAGAACTTAGGTACTGTGAGTGCATATTTTCACCATTTTACCCGTTTTATAAAAAAAACACTGCTGAATTTCCTATTCTCAACTTAAACTAGACTTGAAAATGTCCGGTAAACTGTAAAAGCGGTGACATAGCAATATATCCTTGTAAGGCAAACTTTGTAATTTATTCCGCACCGTGTAACTTGCGCTTTATGAAGAATCGCGTGTCGGGAAATCTGAAACTTTTGAAAACTACACTATTGATGTAAGACTCTACTGGTTAAATTTACAATATATAAATATTTAAACATCGCCCACTGTGTTCAAATTATTCTTACAAGTAAAATATTATATCTGTATATGACGTGTTTAAAATAAGTTAACACCACATTTAAAAGGGAATAAATGTATTTAAGGGATTTTATTAAATGATATTTTTTATTAAATATTTGTTTGTCCACAGTCGCCGCCCATAGTGACGTCCCTCTGTACATTGGGATCGCCGTAGCTGTGGTTGTGTTTCTGGCTGGTGCTGCCGTGCTCTACAAGCTACTGCAGAGGAAGACCAGAGACCATTCACTCTACACCATGACTAGAACAGGTAACATTTCAATTTGTTCACCCAAGCTCTTGAATATGAACGCAAATTTATTTAATTGTTATCATAGACAAATAAATAGTTAACAAAAATAACACTAAAATAATTAAGGTATACTCAGCTGTCTGTTTCTTAGGAAATATGTATATTAAGACATATATTAAATAGATTTTTAACTTACTACTTCTTTACATAAAATAATATTTCGTACTAAGATTCGCATTTTTTCTCAATACTTAGAAACTTGATGGACTTATGGACAAATAGTGATAAATATATTATTATTGTTTAATCCACCAGACTTCCAACCAGAAATATACCCGACGGTGGAGAAGCAGTCCCTATCCTTGGCTCCAGACCTGATGCAGCACCGTCCGCCCAGATATGAGCACCCGCCTCCCGATCCGCGGACAGAGCACCATTACGATGTACCGCATTTAACTAATAGGTATGGCAAGTAATATTGTATATTTATTTCAATGATGTTACATTTTTCAATATTATAACTGCAGTCACGAAGTTTGCCAGAAAGGGGCTTGATAACTGTTTCCAAAATTGTACGTTATACAAAAATTATAGTATAGTTAATTTTAGACAATATCATATTTATATAGAATCTCAAATCTCTAATAAATGAAGCGACGACAAATGGTGTAAAAATTACTTTCCACCCGTTATTAATACGAGCAATATTCCAGCTACGCATCGCCGGTTGACCAGCAAGTGACCCCGTGCGCGTCCAGCAAAGGTCACAGCGATGAGTACGACACGAAGCCTTATAGCGAGTCGGAACATTCCGCTTCCAGCTGCTTCACCAGTTGTAAGTTGTTAATTCTTTGTTCTTAACTCCGTACGCCTGGCTCCTTCTCTCTTCACCTTAAACTCGCCTATTTATACATCTTTCAATTTCGTAGCCTGATAGGTAATTCGAAGCAGTCATAATTAACTTGTATGTTTAATTTTTATTATTTTCAAAACTGTATAGTTATTATTTTTGTCTCCTGCCTTTGCAGTAACACTCGTTTGTCCACGTGTTCCTTTACAACCGGCTTTAATATCTCCTTCACTGTTGGGTTGCCTGGTAGAGATCGCTTAGTAGCGATAAGGCCGCCCTTTACACATTTTCACTCGTTAATATTGTATCATATAACTATTTATTATATATTGTAAATTTGCGATAAAAAATTAAATAAATAAATAATACATAAATAATTATGGGCATATTGATAGCGAAAAATAGGAGTTTTTGGTTGATGAAGTAATCGTAGTCATTCATGTTCTTTGTGAAGCGTTAAGGAAATATCAAGTTTTCTTATCATATTATTGTTAACTTTCTTTAGTTTTTAGTTTTGATATTTCTGTGAGACTTCCTATAAATAAATAAATTCTTTCGTAATTTAAGCTATAATTAAGACTAGAATAGAAATGGGATATTCTTAAAATATAGTATAATAATAATATATAATATAATAATATATAATATAATAATATATAATAATAATAATATAATAATTTGTAAGCGTTTTAAAAATCTGAACATTTTATAAAAAATTTAAAATTAAAAGGCAGAAGCGAATAATGAAGACCAATCTTTGGAAAACTCTCTGAAGAGATGATTTCTTATGACCACGATCTGTGAAATATTTAACAAATTTTTTATGTGCTGGATATTGATGGATGTCTTAATATTAATATATTTTTTTTTAAAGATTCTTAGTTAGTACGCGAAAAGTGTTATTAAATAGTTGACCGTACAACATAATATATCGTTGTAATTAGAAAATGTTGATTAGTTCTAACAATCGAATAAATACAGTTTTAATACTAATAAATTCCTTATCTTTGCCGCGAATCGTAAATTACACCCTTTCCGACTGATCTACGATGGTCGGAGTGAGTCACTCTTTCAACTAATGAAACTCACTAACTGATAATTTTAACACTAAATAATCATAAATAATTTTAATACGGTATTATGACGATTGTATCGGAAATTATTCCTTGTATATTTCTCCTCTCATATATTTAGGGATCATAATTGCATTACTGGCCCTAATTTTGTATCTAATCTTGCAGCATATTACTTATACTTTGTTGCGACTCATACACTTTACTATACAAAAGACTTAAATAAAAAAGAAGGCGACGCACGCTATGAAGCGATCTCTTCCAGGCAACGCTTAAAAGAAAAACAAAGATAACATTATTAAAAAGCAAGGAGTGCCACTACAAAAAATATTAATAATAACAACGTTAACGAAATAGAACAACAAAAGATAAAATATTAATACAATAAAGAACAAAGTATTAAAAAGCATACACTGACAATTAAATAAGTATTAAATTTCTCATATTCCTTTCAGCCGGTTCAATGTATGACGCGACAAACGAATCCGTCACACTACAACTTGCAGAACTCGTTTCGAACTCACCAACTTCCCAATCGCTATCAGTTTCGAGTGCAGGGGCGAGGCTGTCTCTCACAGCTGGGGTTGCTCTTTCGATACCTGAAGGGGCGCTTAGTAGGGGACGTCGCGAGCAAATTTACGTCGCCATTGTCAAAGATGACAGATACAGAGCAAGACTCGGAAAAGGTATGTAAAGAAAGAGATATAATTGCCTCTACAGAAGCTGTAATGTATATACGAAACCGGTTGGATCAGTCCTAATCTGTTTTAATGGCTAAACGTCCAATATTTGTTCACCCGTTATTAATATAAAAAAACCGATATCCAATTACAGAATAAATGTAATATGTAAAATAACTCAACAGCCCGAGGCGCGTCAGTTGAAAATAATTTTTTGCCCGCAGGTATCACGCAACTGAGTCCGGTAGTTAAGTGCGGCCCGCCTAGGCTACAGTTGAACAAGTCGGTTATATTACAAATACCTCATTGTGCAAGCCTCAAACACGGCTTCTGGAATCTAGCCTTGTACGCCATAGACAACAATAAAGATAACGCTCAGCCTCATTGGAAGAAAATCGTCAACCTTGGACAAGAAACGATCAACACCCCAGTATTCACCCAACTCGACACAGACAAGATATTCTTAGTAACAGATATGTTGTCTACGTTTGTGTTAGTAGGGGAAAGTTTTAATGGAAAAGCCGTAAAGGCACTCCAATTAGCTGTGTACGCTCAACCGACAGTCAATGATTCAAGCACCGAGTACACCATCCGCTTCTATATATTCGAAGATACACCGTGCGCCACTTATTACTGTCAGGAACAGGAAAAGAAATCGGGCGGAGTTCTATTAGAGCGACCGAAAACGTTGCTATTCCAAGATGGCGGCTCAAATTTATGCCTGACTTTGGAGCACGTCAGCCCCGGTTGGAAAGCGAGGCCGGGCGCAGCGTACCAAGAAATACCGTTCGGCCACATTTGGGCCTCGAGCTACAACGCATTGCATTGCAATTTCACATTAGACCGATCATACGACTGTGACAATATCGACTTCACTATATCCGCTTGTCAAAGGACGAATCCCTCTTACAAGCAAACATTCCGGATATCAATTGACGATCTGACTCACTCGCCGAGAGGGCGCTCGCCGCGCGTAGACGCCAGGAATTTCAATATTACTGAGAATTTATTAGAAGCCCGAATGTGTCGGAGCGAAACGAGCGACGATGGAAGCGTGAAACGTAAAGTCACCGTAAACGAGGCGGGGGTGAACGAGACCGACGGGCCTTTTAAGTTGAATGTTAGAATTAAACGTCAGTTGTGCTCGATTTTGGACCCGCCCAACGCTAGGGGCAACGATTGGAGAGCTCTCGCGCATAGGCTAGGGGTGGATAGGTACACTACGTGGTTTGCGACTAAGAGTTCTCCTACAGAGGCGATACTTGAGCTGTGGGAGTGCAGGGAACGAGGGCCTACGGCGATTCCTTCGCTGGCCTCCGCGCTGCGGCAGATGGACCGCCACGACGCAGCAGACCTGCTACAAAACAGGCCGTCTTGGTTATGAATTGCGACTTAATTACTTCGAGGCTTATCTAGACAAGGTGGGTTAACATTATCTATGTAATTTGTATCTAATGACAGCAGTATCGAAGCATTGCTAATTATTGTGTAGTTTAACTGTTACTTAGTCGGCCTTTGGCCTTATAAATCGTGGTATTTCTGACCGTCGATGCTGTAGATAAGCGGATAAATTATATAGTAGCAATAATAGTGCCTAATCTTTTAAAGAATATAGCCGGGTATCGGTTGTTTTGTTATTTTTATAAGCGTTTGAGTGTTCATTGTATTGGAATATTTCGATTTTGTTTCGCTTTGTTTTAATAGTGAGTGCGTAACTACGAGTTTGCATATTGAAGCATTCTCTCTTATTCTCAGTTTTGTTTTATGGTTACCATAGTAACCGGGTCGCCATTTTGAACGCGTTGCTATAACAACTGATACACAAGCTCGTAGTTACGTAAAAATAGAATACGTGCCAAAATACTGTTTTTTTGGTAAATTAAACGCACTATTCAGAGCTTATTGTAAAAACTTTTACTATTAGATAAAATGCATTTACTACAGTGGATTATGTTCAACTGGTACATTTTAATTGAGAAATTGTATATAATACAGATTGGCGATATGACTTGTTCTTATAACGAATGAAATGAAGCTATGCATAGTTGAAATTTTTTAATACCATATTAAATTATATTAATAGCAAGACTCTTAGTATTAAAACTTGGACATTGTCAAATTTTTTACTCATTAAGAATGAAATGCTCTACAAAATAAGACTACTTAAGAAGCTTGACTGCGAGATTTCAAACCTTACACTGGAAAATACTAATTTCATATTTCTACTTAATATTCCGCATCTGCAAAGATTTAATACATGTTTAATTGTAATAAAACTTCCAATACTGACTGAAATAATTCCTAACAGCTCTGTGAGTCACGATATTTCTTCGTTTAACTTGGGGCTACGGATATATCAAAATTGGTTATGACGTCATCTGTTTACTGCCAAATCTAACCAGTTAAGTTTTAAAGCGTAAAATATCGTCTTGTTATCGAAAAAGATTATACAATGTTTTGGATGTTTTATATACCCGATGTATTACACGCCTGTATATATTTTTAGGTATGAAAAGTGACGAGACTTTCAAACAAATAACCCAATTCTCTCCATTTTATTGAACGATTTTAATGAATTTTGGTACAAATACCCTTTAAATTATATTTATTATTGATTGAATTTTTATTGGATACGATTTATATATGTATTATTAGAGCTTAAAGAAATATTAAAGGTTGCCTTTGCAAGTGCCAAAGTTTATTAAAATCGCTTCGGCTGTACACTGGAATTAATATCACTTTTTATATGTAAAAAGAATTGTAAATAATTTTAATAACACGTAGTAAAATATAACCAGAATATGTATAATATAAATCCTCACCGCTGTAGACTATGGGCATTATATATAAATACAACCCTTAACTGAATGCACTGTTTCGTCTCTTTCTGTCTGTAATGTATTACGCCATGACAAAAAGAGACAGACTGTAGTTGAGTGATTGATTTATGAATAATGCCGTATATATTTTTGTTAACGTGATGACTATTAAATAAATGGATCTGTGATAATTAAAATAATATGAAATAAATTATGTTTAACTGTGTATTTGTCGTTTTATTTTCATATACGAAATTAATATCCAAAGATAGATAAAACATTTTTGTTCAACAAAGATAAACATCATTGGTGATATGATGCAAGTTCTCAATAAGTCTCTTTTTTAACAAATTAAACAATACTCTAGTAAATAAAGTATAATTAGACCAATTTAGTATATAAATTAGTTTCAGTACCTTAATTCATTATCGTACACTAATATATCATTTATGATATTCCTAGACACAATCGAGTATTTAAATTTATTACAGAATGCCCAATTTGTAGCTTAAGAGTTTTAAAATTTGATAAATTACGAGTCTACATGAAATACAACATTTTTTTGGAACCAAATTATTAGATTTATTCTATCCTTCCATAGATCTTTATTTATATAAATCACGCCTGTTTTATTTTGTTACCACAGACCACAGACCTTCACTTGTTACGGTCCTTACATACCTCTTTCGCTTCTTCCACACTGACGAAAACCACGTAGTAGCACATCACCTTTAAAGTCCGTACTTAATTAAATAATTTCAATTATGCTCAGACTTAATTAACGATAAAATTATAACAATGATAAATTATATATTTATTTATTATTAGGAAAACAAAAGAGAAATAAAATAAAAGTTGAACGCGTGGAAACCAAACATTTGAACACTTAAAACTTCTGGTGCAACTATGTTGGATGTCAATCATTTCAACCGTCGGGAATCTTCCGTTTGCCGATCCACTCCCTTATATTCCGCAATTAGGACTTCTTCGTACTACCAGCCCGTCCCTTGCCGTGCCTGTTTAGGAGGAGGAGACCCATTATTATAACTTGTAACAAATTATTACTGCCCTGACGCATATTAATGAAATTTAGAAGCAGTTCATATTAAACGTCCACGAGTCTTGTTTATGAATCACCAATTAGTTGGTGTTTTCCTATTGTTAAGGTAGGGTTAATAATATTTGAACAAAAAACCTAACCAAATTCCTCACATTCCTATGGCTCGGCAATCCAGAGAGGATCTAGTCTCGAAAAGCCGTACGTTTGTTCCACCAGTGCTGGCGCAGCATCTGTGGACGTCCAACCAGCCTCTACCAGCAGTAGTTGGACCAGCCTCTGAAAAAAACAAAAATAAATTAACAAATAGTAAACTGTTTCATTCTCTCAAGTTAGTAGAGGTCCAGTTTTGTTACTGGGTCATTTATCACTTAACATTTACAAAATAGCCTTTAAAGCCTCAAGAAAACAAAACGTACAATCATTTTTCAACTGTCACATTTTTACGAAACGGTACTCGAAAGAAAGAGTGTAGTAAATTTAAAGTAAACGGAACAACAATGCGTTTGTACGCATGTCACTGCGCAGGTGTGTCACTACACTGTGACTAATTATTCTGGTGTGGTCGAAGTAAGGACGATTTCATAAGCAGACGAAATTCTATACTGAATATTATGAAGCTGTAGTGGATGTTTTGGGGGATGCATGGAGGGATTAAAATTCGCATTAAACTGTAAGACAAAATATTTTCTTACGCTATTTAAGATTATAGAATAAATAATATTGTCTTTCATTGACATAAATGTTACTCATTTAAAGAAAAACACTTTATGAATGGATTTAAGTTATGTATTTTTGCAAAATTTAAATACATTTAAATTATTGGAAATTTTTTTCGACGTTTCGCGTACTTTATAGCGTCACGGTAGAGACGGGTGCTATCATTTAATAGTAGAAGGATGCTAAAGAGGCCTTTCTATATAAATTCTATATCGAAAGCTTGAGTATCTTATTATTTCTGTATTAATCCTCGTATGTATTTACCTATAGGCCACAAATATTTCTGCCGATTCAAGACATCATTAAACATTGAACCATTATACTATATGAAATTAGCTGCTTCAAGATTCTACCACAGGCTACTAAAACCGCTATATCTTGTAGTGCAACCGCACCATATTTTTGGGAATAAATTAGAATGTATTATAGTACCAGTTGGTGTGGCAGTTATCCAGGTGCATTTAACATACCATCACTTTTGCTTTGAAAATACCAAAACAATATAAAATATGCTGAAATAATGTACCGAACAAATGAATATTTTAGTCAGTTACTTCTAACAATAAAGTAATATTTATGACATATTACCAAGCAAATAAGATGAGCGCGTAGTAATTAGTGAGTTAATGGTAGAAACTAGCTGCACAAGGAATCCTATGCGGGCGGGCTTTTACACCATTAACAATCATGAGTATATTACTTGTATGTGTGTATACAAAATGTGTAATTTTTTTTTCCGTTTTGTTGTATAATTTACTTTCGTTAAATTACTGCTTAAACAAACATTGCCTCGGTATACCGGCTAATAATGTAGTAACAATAACTGACTTTGACGTAGACGATAAACTTGATTTACTTTTTCTGATACACATATGTGTACTCGTATCTATGTGAATTAGCACAAGAAATTATATAAGATTATTATAATTTAAGAAATGTATAACTTATAATACTCATTACTTATACACATATTATTATGTATAAAGAGTAATAGATTGACAAAGGAGTTTGTTTTTGATATCAATATAAATAATGGCATAATAATATTAATGTATTGTGGGTTTAAGTAAGAAGTATTAAACCTGAAATTTAACCTCAAATCCCTTTTGTACAACAAATGTATATTAAGACGGTATATGACTCAAATAACGAACGTACGCGTAGCTATTCAATAAAATTTTATACTGCTTTTGCAAGACAATATATTGAAACGTATTTAATTACTATTATTTATGCCGTTACTTGAAATAATTCATAGTATTATAGGTGACCGGTTATTCTAGATTCTTCAGCCAAGAATTCTACGTCTTCTATCGTATCCATCAGAGACACTGAGGTGCCGGAGAACAACCATTTTGACAATTAAATATGCAGGGCGAGCGCTTATTCTCGACACAAGCTGAGCTCGCCCTACAGCCCCCAAAAGGAATAAGGCTGAACGAGGTGTTTAGAGTTCTCTAAAAAAGCAACAGACGAACATTAATTAACCTTCGCCACAACCCTTCGACCGCATCGCCTAAGGTTTCAACCAAGACGCCCCACAACTGAAAGGGTCTGAAATGCCGGCTAATCAATCGCGTATGCCCTTATCGACGACAAAAGGGTAATTCATCAAGTATAAGGTCAGGGGTTCGGTTCCGGTGGGGTCTTTTTGTTGCGAAATTAATTTCGTTGTCCGCACGGTGTAACGTGACATCGCGTGACGTTTTTGCAAACATCCTGTTGTTAGGAACTAATTACTTGCTGGCCATTTTGTTACAAACACAAAACAAAAAAATACGTAACAATTAATAAGTGTCTTTGTTTGACGAACACGTCATGCTGGACTGCCGAATAAAGGTTTTCGGGTTCCAATCCCGATATGTTAATATATTTGTGGGGAGAAAATATTTATTAGCCGTGATCTGGGTAAAAATAAGTACTAATTACAATAGGTATAGTACACATATTATGTTATAAAAGCCCTTTATAACAAAATTAATAGATTAAAAACAAAACAATACAGAAAACTTTGACAGCGAAAAATTGACATGTGTCTCTGTCTTATATATAAAAAGTTTATGACAAAGAGTTTCTCTTTATATATATATAACTGGTATTAGCACACATAACAAGCTGAGGGTATTTGTAAAATAATTTTATTTTGAACATAATGAAATCTCATGTAAATATTTTGTATCACAATAAAGACGATTAAATCGAACACATGCGAATGCATTTCAATAAAGTCCAGTAGCCAAAGGTCAAAAGAGTAAAATTACGCAGTCAGCAAGACCAGCATTCGTAGAGGTCCCCGTGAGGTCAAACGAAACGGGAACGATATTATCAAGTTGCTTTTGGCTTGGTACACTTCGTGACTCACATGTCCCGTGTGGTGGATGTGACAGGCGATAGCGGTCACGGCCACGACATAGCCAGGCATTTTTTAGTCAAACAATATCAACTAATGCTACTTCATAGCGATTGACATTTTATAATAATCTTCTGTCTAATATATACCCAATAAAGAAAAAAAAAGGCCATGGTAGAATAACTTATTACATAAAAGTAGTTCAGTTATTATAGAGTTTTTTCTGGCTAGTTTTTTTTGTGTGTGTAATGTAATCAAATGGCATGTAAAGAATTACGCCAACTAGATCGTCAAAATACTTTTTTATCAAGGAAATATACATGTGTGAAATTTAATTCGCAATCCTCTATAATTTGTTCCGGACCCCATCAGCTTGGACAAAGGAGTGGGCGTACTGATGAACGACTCTACGATCGCTAATTTAAGTATATTTGTTTTGTTCTAATTAGAATTTAAATCTATGAACTGGACTGAACTAATTTCCTTTACAATTGATTCAGTTTGCAATGAATTTGTATTAAACAATGTCTAAGTTCAATTTGATTTGGTTTAGTTTGTCTTAGTGACAAATTAATACTTTAATATGTATGAAAGAATTTTCGTCAAAAATCGGATGTTACAGTTTTGAGCGTCTTTTGTCCGCTAAAATGTAATATTGTAAAAAATTCTAAAAACTTCATTTTTCTGGTCAATCATACTTTGAGCAGACATAAAATATCTTCTTCGTATTTCCGCCTTTTTATTAACCGATAAATATATTAAATATAGGTATTTAATAGATATAATAATATATATTCACTAAACGTCTGCCACAAATAGCAAGTTCATTTGAAACTCTTATTGTTCTACCACAAATCTTATGACTTATATGTCCAAAAATGTCAGTATTCTCATTATTTTCTTCTCTTTATTCTAAGTCTCAATGGTCTCGTTTGTTGGTAAGATTTTAAAATAATATATTGGGCCACGCTTTTCGCCTCAGAGCATGTCGACCCAACTCCTCGCGGCCAACCAGAACTGATAGACGCTAGGATTTAAAGAAAAACACTTTATTAACAGATTAAGTTATGTACTTAACACGGTAGTGACCGTGACCACGCACGCTGTGAAGCACGCGAAACGTCGGAAAAATTTAAAATAATGTAATATACATAAATTTTGTAAAAATACATAACTTAAACCCTTAATTGTGTTTTTCTTTAAATGAGTAATAGTTATGTTAATTAATTGAATCAGGCGTTACTTTGCGAAAGTCCATAGTTCAAAATCCCAATAGACCAATATGAAAGCAGTACTCCGCGAAAGACCCACAACCACTCGACGCACGTTTCGCTCCGACACCGGAGCATCATCAGGAGATGTTGCCTCTACGAACAGCGTTCGATGAGTGGTTGTGGGTTTTTTCGCGGAGTACTGCTTTCATACTGGTCTATTGGGATTTTGAATAGTTATGTTAATAATAGACAATATTAGACGCTAGGGTTGATCAGAGTGACCACGTTCTCTCTTTCCTTTGGAAGTCAAATACTCCATGAATAGCAACTTCCTTCCCAAAGTGTGGCCTATCTACATTTGTGACGCAAGATCTGGTGTCCGATCCGTTACGTTACGTGTATCCGTACCGTTACGATAGGTAACGATAGGTATTATTACAATTAAATTCATTCATGTTTATTACAAGATGATTATCATTGTAAATTGAGCTTATAAGTTAGAGCGACAGATAATAAATTTAAACGCTATATGTACCGTAAATCACTTTTGTCTTTGCTCTCAATAAATGGCAGGGAGAATTATCGACAACGATTGTCCTATTCTATTATCTACGGCTATTGATCTACGCTATTCTATCTTAGTTTCTACTACCGATATACGAAATGTAAATGACATTGCGATAAACAAATAAACTCTTCATCTATCATGTCATGTTATCTGTTTTAGAAATGTGCGGCCGGTTTAGCAAAAATTCTACCACAGATATAATTAAGGAATAATCATGCAACAAAGTAACAGTTCTTATCTAGAAATCAAATTAAATTATAAAAATGGAATGGAAAAATGGAATTACGCCCACTCTTTAGTACTCTTCCATCTCTTTCTGCCACATTGTGTTTACGCTGGGGTAAAAAAGAGACACGATTATAAGGTAAAACTCTGCAATTGGACCGATAACATTAATGAATCAGAACTTGAATTTAAAATTACACACGCATTTTTATTTGACTACTCAGCTAATGTCAACAACGTATTCATCAACATATAAGACTTTATCTAATAACATAATTTATGGTTAAAAAAAGAAATATTAAATTGAGTTACCACGAAACCCGAACTCCTATTATACCCATACTTATAGATGAACTTGTTCGAAAAGGTCCACTATATTTTGATGAAAATAAGTGTTAGTTCATCAGATTATGGTCAGACTCTGTTGGTGGCCCCGTTATCACCATGATCAGTGTTCTTGATTCATTAAACCATGTCCGATTATACAGTGTGTGGTCATACTCAATCTTATCTCAACATCGCCACAAAAAGGCGAGCATCGCATTGTTTTGACGACAAGCTTTATAGATTAAACAATAATCTGATAGGTTTTATCTGTGTAGAACGTGATTTAGAATAAAAATAAGTGTGATAAAAAGTGCTATTAAATTTTGAGGTTCTGATGCGTTTTAAAAATTATAAAAATGAGACATTTAATTGACAAATTTGCTGGTATAAGATTACACAATTCCTGGGAATCAATAAACAAGTTTGCTAGCTTCTATGGATTTATAAAGTTTTATCGTTTTCACAAACTTTTATTTTTAATCAAAATTACAGATTATGCGAAGAGTTAAAGCAATATTTTCCTTTTAATTATTTATCAATGACAAGACAAATAAATATATATATATAAATATATATTAAATAAACTCTTTTGTACGCGATATGATTTTTTTTTCTAATAACACATCGGACTTAAATACGTTAAAGACGCTTTATCTAATAAACTTTCGCTTTTTATTCTTAAAGTCGGCTTTGTAAGTAAAACTTAATTGCTTCAGTTGTAAAGAGCATGGTATAATGCAGTTTCTATTGTTAACTATTCAATAGTTAAAATGATGGACAGTTTATTGCCAATTCTATGGAGAAAATCAAAGTAAAATAGTCTCTAAAAATCTTCTACGGGATCACATCGCAATGTCATTCTAACATACCTTCTACGTTTACAGGCAACTTTCATGAAGTTCGTAATTGTATAGTAATAAATTTACTGACATACCCTGCTCATTTTAATTGCGTAATTCACAGTTATTCTGCTGTAAAATACATTGTCAGTAACCAACTCAACGAAGGGCATAGATCATAACAATAGTGTATAATTCTCTAGTCTGACCTAGTGCGAGCGAATTTATGATTTTAACAGCTAAGCTTTTCTTCACTATAGCGTAGAGCTTTCCTCTATAGCACAACTAGGTATTAGGGTCGAGAATCGTATAACAGTAATCGATATTTTATACAAAACATTGTAAATAATAATGTTCACTGTGTAATTAAACCAGAGTTATCAAAGGCAAGACATTATTGCGTTCATAAATAACGAAAGCTTTAATTATAGACCGATAATAAAATTTATCGATTTTTTATTTGTTCCACTCGAATAGTAATCGAGACGAAATCGAATAGCGGATATCGAGTTGAAGTATTCATTGTTTATTTTATGACTGTTTTATTATATTTTATTTTGTGTGAAATGTAATAATATAATGAAGCGTGTCTTACTTTAATACTACGTGAAAATACGATAGATTTTATCGCTATTTACAAATATTAATCACTTATTGTATATACTATTTTGTTATAAAATTTATTGTCTCTTTCGTAATATTAATGAAAATTTTTAATTAAAGTTACATTGCGTTGCATGTGGAATTCTGTGAAACCGCAAACATGTTATTTATTAATTTTGGTTTATTGCATATTTATATTACGAATTAGTACTCAAACTTAATTAAAGAACTTTTGAAATTGTTTTTTGACATCCTTTTATTCCTCTGTGTGTCATTTGCAGGTTGAAATATACAAAATCTGTTGAAAATACGTACTGCTTTAAGGGGTCTCCCTCAATTTATAAAAATCCATATTTATTTTTCTCTTGGTAATCTCCACTCCACGCGATTAGCGTTTACTTTTTGATTTGTCAGTTTGAGTATAACATTTTTGTAACTAAAGAAAACATTGATAATGACTACATTAAGAAACCTGACAACAGTTATAAATCGGTCTTAATTTTTCCTTTTAAGATCCACCCAACAAAGATCAGTTTAAGCATATAAGTTGACCACTGATAAAAATTTCATTTGTTTTCCTACCGAATGCTCCACGTTAGTTCCTGCGACCAATTCCCATCAAGATTTGGACATCTCAATCGACCTCACGTAAGTCAAAACAGCCTGCGGCGGTGAATCTGTGCCCCATAATTACTTGTCCCGCTTCATTAGTAATGCATAACTCGATCAAACCGCGCCCCGGGACATTGGGAAGTGTTCACAAAACTTGGATAGTATCATGTCTTCGCACTCGTTAGCATTTGGTATTTAAGGGTTACAACGCATAAGCCGATTCAAAGCGCTCTTTGCCGAAGCGAACTTAATAATAATGACCGGGATATATTTTTACACTGTCTGTTTGTCCTATGGTTTTCGGGTATTTATAGCTATTATGAATTGCAACTGATAATAACTGATACATATTTACTTTTTATATACATGCATATATCACACCAATGCCAACAGTTTTGCTTATCACATAAATGTTCATAGAACCCCCTGTTCGGTAATCCGGCTTCGTGACCATTGCGCCAACTGTGTTGTCCAAATTGTTCGGCTATGTTGCCTATATTGATAAATATATTTTAATTTGTCGAAGGTTAGTATACAAGTAACAAGCATATAGAAAAATTACTTTAAGAAATGCAGCCTTAATATAATTTTAATAAAGAACTACTTATAATAATAAATTATTTAATTAATAAAAGAAAGTAGCTAAAATGAATGAATTCCAATAAATTTCTTACCACTCGACAGTAGTGACGATTCAATTAAGAGCTATAATTAATAATAGTTTTGTTTTACCACCAGAGGCGCTGTTATTTTGGAGATGTATAAGAAAACGCATTTTTTTGTTTTTTGGTAGTTAAATTTTAACAATAATGCAGTCACCAATTATGAAAATAATTAAAGCAAAATGAAAACTCTGATGAAATCTCAGGTCAAATATAATGACTAGTTATATATGTATGTATTTTCAGTAAAAAAATACATTGTGCCAAATCTTAACCGTAGAGTTTGAAATTTTTAACTAAACATTAATTGTTATGCAGTGACCCAAATAGCCACCTTCGCCATACCAAGTTAAGGTTAATAGGCCGCTCCAAAAGTATCTAGGCGGGCGGTGACGGCCTTACAAGACGAGGTACGCTTTCTATTTTATTCATCTATTTAGTGACAGCACCACTCTGTTCATGAAAACCCATCGTTTCGCGGTCGGTTTGTCCTCGGCAGCCCACATTTGGAAAACAGTGGACATCGAGTTATGGTGGAATGTCGGATTGTGCAAATAATAAAATAAATTAATAATATTAATACAACAATATGAACATAGCTTTATAATCCGAATGAGGCGTTATTATTGTGTAAATTAAATCTTTACACGCATCAAGACGGTATAAATATTAAATGTTATTTCATCAATATTCGGTTATCGTTAGTAATCAAGGTTTATGTTCATAAGAGCAATTTGATTGCTGACTGCAGTTCTCAAGAGTCTTGGAAATTTCTCAATTTGTTATGTAACATTCATTTAAATAGAGAAATAAAAATCTCGTGTTATACTAACTATATATTTTCTCCACAAAACATAAACAAATAATATACATTTATATATTATAATAAATTTGATAATAAATTGTAGTTAGAAATCTAGCACAATTGATCGAAGTAAATTTTTTAAAATTTATTCAAATGGAATTTCTTTGCGACCTACGTCATAGACATCAAATTTTGAAGGAACGTACCAAAAAGGTATCAAAAAAAATCCGTTACTGACACTCCGTTGTCCGTATGTCTATCCGTTTGTCGTCAGGCACCTCATGAACTGTGATAGGAATTTTCACGAATTTATTTCTATTCTTATAACATAGAAACACACATAAAAACAGAATAAAATAAATATGTAAGGCTCCATAAAATCTTTAATGTAATTCTATCATTTCAACTAAAATCGAATGAAAAATAAATTCTGAACTTGTTTCGCCAGTGAGTATGAATCATGGATCTAATTTGTACTAATGTAATACCAATGCAAGAACAATTAGTATGGAACACACGAAATGATAATAAGCATTGAACAATGCTCTTACAAACCAAGTCTTGTAGATTTTATCCAAACATTGTTTGTATTATTAATTTCAAGATATGTTCTGATATTCGATTCAAAGCTTACAAACCGAGTTTGATGCCAGAGAAACGATAAGTGAATTGAACGATACTACGATATTTTCAGTAAGTTATAATGCAATTTTAATAAAAGAATGTGATTTGTTTAGTATTTTTACGTGTATTTGATTGGAGTAAATTTTCCGTCCATATTCCGTTTTCTAAATGAATTTAAAATACACCAAATTATAAAGAAAACAAACGTGTGTGTAATTTATGTACTCTTTTGTTATTTTTTAAATAGCGAGTCCTAACTGACCTAATCATAAAAAACCAATGATAATGTAAGAAGTATCAAAATAGCCGACTGTTTTCATCATCAGTTTTTATATTAAAAATTAAATACAATCTGCTACCCAAGTAAATGGGCTTCTTTCGCCTCTGAACTTTTACATAAACCCCGGTCCGCTGTAAGCAGGTCACCGACTCGCCCTAATCCTGCCAACAGGCAGGTAAATTTATAATTCGAGGGATTCACTTTCTGTAATTGAAAATACTTAGGCCTGCTTTTCTTTAACCCTACTTTTTGAAATATTTGATATCTTCAGATTCATACTAAGTTCAATTATTTTTATAAATAAATCTTATACTATACATTACTATTATTACTAAAACGGGGTAACTTGATTTGCTTTGTTTTCTTAATCTTTTCTAGACTGCAAAGACATACGACACAGCTTATTACATTTTAGTATACGGTTATATATCTGTTGTATTGTATACAATGTACATGTAGTTCAAGATGTATTTTATATATACCATTCTTAAGTATTTTTACGATATGAGACCTAATAAGACGGTATGTGGTACTACGTAGAAACTATAACGATATAATATAATTAAATGCGGCAATAATATAACTAAATTACAAGAATAATATTGCTGCTATGCTGTTTTGTACCACAAAGAGATGAATAACCTTGGTATCTGTAATCTTATAAAAATTAAGTACCGTTAAAACAAAGACATACCAAAGAAGTAAATCAAAAATCTTCAATAGCAATTCCGTTCATCAAATGAGACATTCCCAACTATTATGTTACTCCCCCAAAGAGCCTTTGATAAAATTAATTGCATTTTTCCCTCAACATATTATACTCTGTGAAAACATTCGCCACAGATAATAATCCTCGTTTAATCTGTAAGATGTTTCTGATGCAGAAGCTTAATCATAAGCTTCAATTGAGTTCGAAATTTATAAAAATTAAAAGTAACATTTTTAGTCTTGTATTTGAGTCCGAGGCGTATCATAATTTGTTACAGTTAAAAGAAAACTTGCTCATATAATATAATCCCATTCATGTACTTAATATAGTATTAATTCTTCAGTCTGCATGCGACCGCATATTTTCAAATCATGCTAAAAATGGGGTTTGCAAAGTCTGAAGTCAGTGTATCAGTGTATCCCTTTGCACGCCGATTCCGATCCAATTTAAATTTTCCTTAACATACAATCTTTCACAAAATATTAAAAGGTATGTGGGTTACCATGTGTTAAGCACGTCTTCGCAAATTGTAGTTTAATAATTCCTTATCTCCAAGAAATAAGGGTCACCGCTGTATCAAAGTTTGAAACAGATGTTGTACGATCCTCAAAGATTTGAAGGGTACTCCAAAATTGATTACATAATTTGCTAAAGCCGATTTCTTTTTGGTTTCGTAGTAAGAGTATTATGAATAGAATTTATAAACATCTGCCCGATTCCGAGAATGTTTTGTTTAATTCGATAATTATATTTCTTCTTATATAAATCTCATGATCTATAAATACGAAAATATTGAGTCTTCAGGGTATGAAGTTGTAAATAATGTAGAAAAAAGTTTAAATTAAAAATATATTGACATTAGACGTACCTTTGGTCCGAAAAATAGAATATTCGCGTATATAACTGTTTAAGAGAATTGTAAGAAAGCCCTAAAAAGGTATTTTATCGAAAAGTCTGGGATGTGATTGCTTGACTCTTTAAATCAACTATTCTTTATTTGTTATTTATTAATCGCTCAATGTGTTTATTGTATTTTAGTGTTTTTTATTTATATTTATATTATTCGTACATACTTAAACCTTTTTTAAAATGTTTATATTCAATATTATTGTTTATTAACCTATTCTTAATTTTGCCCATACAATCGATCACGGTATGGCTTAAGGTTAAAACCTTGCAGAGCCACCACTAGGGGGTAAACCCCCTAGTGGGGTTTTTTTGGTGCCTGTCATATATATTTGTTTATTTTTTATAAATGTATTAAATAGTCATAAGAAAAACAGACAAAAAAAAGTAAAATTTGTAAATGAATAAAAAATTTGACGATCCCGTTGGCGCAAAGATCAAAACTCAAGGTGGTCCAAGCTGTTGGTTGCTACGATATTATTATAGTATATTGATATTTTGTCAAACTTTCTGCTACATTATAGTTAATTAAGAGATTTTCGCTGTGTTACTCGAAGCATTAATACTACAAAAGGTGAGCTCAAATCCGTCCGATCTTCATTAATTCGATAAGTGACGTCTAAATCCGACCTGACGGGCTTAATGTGAACTTAATTAACTTTCCTTAATGACGCCGTCATGAAAATTTCAAAATTTCTCCTTTAATTACAATTTTCGATGTTATTTTCGTTGATTGGTGATCGATTCTAATCTCGCCTAAATGCTGTCCATTTAGCTGATTAGATTTTTAATTGTACATAAAAGTAACATTTATTTACCATAGGTTATAAATCTGAAACAGTTTTGTATGAAATTGATTCTGGCTTCGAACAACCATCTTTTAAATTCTAAAGCGATTAAAGTAGCTCATGTATCAAATCTCGATCACAAATACTTGATATATACTTTCAAATACTTATATAGACATTTCAAATACTTTTTTTTAAATAAATGTTTAAAATATGTATTTTATTCGTATTATGTATTAAAAAATATGATTCTTCGATTTCAATAAATCTAGTACTTCTAGATTCTAAATCATAGCTCCTATCGCTGGTGTCATGATACACCTCGGTAGCCAAACAATAAATATCGACTCTAGGCTTTGCTTTTTATTCGAAGAAGGCTCGCGTACACACTGAACTTATTTAAAACATTTTTACCAAGTCCAAATTTGTTTCTTACTAAAACATTTTGAGCTTAAAAGGTGTAAGTATAAAAAAGGCAATATGCGTTGTTTACTTCATCACCAACATATCAGGGGCTGATTTTTCAATAGTGTATTCTTATCAGAGCCCTTTCATTGTAACATACAAAAATTTCCGTCTTGAAACGCCGTGCATTTCAAAAGATGTCTAAAACACGAATCATACGTATTTCTCTCAAAAGGCTGACTTATGACAGCGATATTGTTCAGCTGTAGAGCCTGCCCGGAACTTTGTGACATGTATTGTTGCCTTACGAAACTCCAGCAAAAATATTGAACGGAGCCTGTTTCTACGCGTAAAGGTTTTATCTGCCTAAAAGCACTTGGAAATTCGATACAAAGGAAAAGTCTAGCTTCAATATTTGACCGAAACAAGATTTATGAGACTTGGTCTATTTATTTATTAGTATCCCTCCTAGTAGTCTAATGATACAGATATCTATTTAATTTAATATATGTCTATTTTGGCAAATAGGCTGTAGCCAGTTACTTTATTTAACCATAAATATTACCAATCTATCTATCTATCTTATTTATTTTATTTTATTTATATAAGTCACGCCTGTTTCCCAATGGGGTAGGCAGAGACCACAGACCTCCACTTGCTACGATCCGTACAAACATCTCTCGCTTCTTCCACACTCATTAAAATCATCATTCATTTTCATCGGTTATGGGTGCTTTTGACCTGCCCTTTTTCCAGAACGTTCTGAATCTGATCCAAAAACGTTCGGGCAGGTCTCCCAGCCCCACCCTCGCCATCTAATAATGTATAAACTCCTATCCTTTCATGACAACCCTGCCATAAATAATAGACGTTTAGAATTAAACTAAAAACATTGCAGACAGTGAAGACGTAAAGAAACAATAGCAAAATCGGATCAGAACAATATTTAATATGTCAGTCATCGATACGTGGTTTACCGTTTATTTATACATTAACCCACACAGCGTTATTGAACATATATACATAAAGCCAATAGGGTTACAATATACATATAATAAAAGACTTATGAGAAAACAATAACACTACAAATCAAAACAAGAAAAGGTAACCAAACGGACAGTCTTGTGAGCGAGCGCGGTGCTATTTTTTACTTTTTACATAAACTCTCTGGAACATAGAAAATTTTATACAATTTCTAACATGAAACCTCTTTAAATGATACATTATTCAAGATAATTCTATAAATAATGATCATAGACTTCAATTATTCTCTTTGATAGCGCAAAGCATAGACAAATATTAGAATTTATTTCAAACGAGGCAAATTCAGCCAAGCAGTCGAAAGTCACGCACTCCATTATAGAGGGTTTCTCTGTATTGAAACAAACATTGGAAGTTGCTTCAAACAATAGAGCTAATTGCCCTTCGCTGGCAACAAGGTGATTATATTTTCATTATTATTGCTTTTTAACGACACTCAAGTTTCTGTTTCAGCGATTTTTAAACGTTGGCTATTAATAAAAACTAATATATAATCTGATATCATGGCTTCTTTAGGTTTGATATCGTGATTTAATGTTAGTATTATTATTTTAATATTTTTTTGACTAAAAAATAAGACAATCCTGGAAGAATATCATTTACATTTTAATCAATTAATTTTTATCGCAGAATATATGAGAAATAACTTAATGTGTATTTAAACAGTTCTATTTAGAATTTGTAATATTTATTTACACTTTGAAAGTTTTATAATTTGGCTTACCCTTTAAGTCTATAAATAGTAGTAAAAAATATAATAATAATGTAGTGGTAGCTTTTGGGATCCCTTTTATATCTTAAAACCTTACTTTGTAGGAGCCTAAAGGACGGTATTATTAGTGAGTTAGACACAGATATAAGAAAGTAGTAGAATGCCTAATGCCTAATCGTATAATCGATACTATAAATCTCTAAATAGATCCTAAAAAACTAATTCTAATAAAGTTTGTGTATGAAACTCATTTTTATCCTTAACCTATTTTCGCTTTCGGCTCAAACGCACCGCAAATTCTATTAACGACGTGTTAGCCAAAACTCTATTACTTTTATCGCCTCTATCGGGGTTCACGCTCCACTGGTTACGTCACTCCTCGTACAAACAACCACTTTATCGAGACACGTGATATGCGAAAAGAGGCTTTAGGCCTTGAGAATAAGACACTGAACTAACCTCGGTTTGTGGGATGAAGTTGTGTGGTTTGTATCGGGTTAGATATTTGCCTATAATAGTTTTATATATCCTCCTAATAACTTGGAATAGTTACTGAGGACGAAAAGTTTAATTTGCTTTATGTTGATGTTTTAAATAATAGATGAGGGAAGTACTGACCGCTTTATATGAGTTTGGCGGTGAAAACTTAGGAAAGCTAGTCCTTGTGGAGTATAGACTAAGTCAGTTCTTCGGTAAATATCTTTTTCGGTGGTTTTGACCGAGGAAGAAGTGTCTGGCTCTGAAATGTCTTGTAAATAAATCCTTACGAGATATTTCCAGCCAGAGAAATAACAAAAACACGAATTCTATAATAAAAAAAATATGAGAAACACCGGTATATTTAAAGTAAGGACTTCTATTTGACTACATCTACAAATAGTATTAATTTATAATTAATTTAATCAGGCGTTACTTTGCGGAAGTCCATAGTTCAAAAACCCATTAGACCAGTATGAAAGCAGTACTCCGCGAAAAACCCACAACCACTCTTCACTGCTTTCATACTGGTCTATTGGGTTTTTGAAGTATTAATTGAATTTAATTTGGGTAAATATCTATAAAACGAAACATGGATTATAAATAACAATTTATTCAAAGTGTCTTATGGAGTTTAAGTTGAAAAAAACTACGAATACTATTTTAATTTTGTTACGAAACAAATGCACTGTGTTGCAAACTAGCTAATACCACTCACTAAGATTGAAGGTGATTAAACTTCAAGATATATTCTCCACGTGTCTGGAATAAAGTCTGGTAAAACTGTTGTAGACAACGTATGTGTTAAAGTTATTTTATTTGGAACTTAAACTATGGTTTTTAAGTATTTAAATTTATATTATTGTAGCTTTGAAAAACCAGTTTTTCGAAAGAAAAATCTTTTAGAGTTTAGTAATTATTTCTTATTTTAATTCGTAATATGAACACATTATCAATGGTAAAAGTATTATTGGATACTTTTATATAATACAATAATCCTTATCAAATTATTTATATTAAATTTAAGATTTTTTTTAAATTAATTATCTGCGTCATTCACTCTGTATGATCTTTAGGATTTAAATAATAAACAATATAAATATTCAGTTGATTATTAGTTATACCTAAAACGCATAACGTAAATATTGGAAGCCATTAAGCCAGGAACAGCGTGAAATTATTAGGAAGTGAGTGAGACCGTGGTTTCAGCTATAATATTTACATAATACAAGCTTTACTACTTCCGTGATTGTTCTCCGAATAGTTAGACCGCCGCAAGTGAACGTTCATATGGATTTTGCATATGTAATATTCAATGGTTTACCCGTCAGTAATTTTCTACTTAAATTGAAATCTAAGGTAACTTAAAGTTATGATTTGTATGTATGTTATCTTATTAACACAAATTAATAAAATAATACAAAATTGTTTCATTTCCTGTAGATTTTATTTACGCATTAAATTAAGTGGAGGCTTCAATTAAAGTGTTAGTGATTTATGTAGTGAGTGAGGTATGTAACTAAAATGTTATACTAATAAGACTTAGTAGTATAACTTCACTAAGTTGACTATAAACTTACCATAATAGAATCAGGCGTTACTTTGTGGATGTACATAGTACAAAACCCTAATAGACCAAATTACAAGCAATACTCTGCGAAAAACCCACAACCACTCGACGGTTTGCCTCGACACCGGAGCATCCTCAGGATGTTGCCTCTACGAACAGCGTAGGAGCTTTTACCAAAGCGATTGGTCTATCACCAAAGAATTTACTTTCAATGGAAAAACGTATGGTGGTTTTTCGTTAAGGTTAAAATCTCGAAGCATAATTTCACATTACATTATTTACTTTATTCGAGAGTTAGCTTTTTAACTAAAGCTTTCATAAATTTGTTATATTTAACACACATTTATAAGTATATTAATCCTTTGTAACTGTATTAGGGTTTCCGAAATCTATATCGATATGAATATCGAATTTCTTAGTACAGAGATGTATTCACTTAATACGGTAGATATGATTATAAAAATAGTTTTGTGCTTCTGTCATTTTTCTTGTCTTTTGTCTGTTTTTTTAGGTTAGTCTCAAAATAAACGATTTATAGCTTATTATGTATGTTAAGACAATACATAAATATTTCTTATTAATACATATACTATGTATTTATCACACAAATTTGATGAATTCAGGATTGATCGCGCCACCTGAAGGCAATCCAGTGACAATTGCGCCAACTGGTTTATCAGACAGAATTTTAAAAGGTAATTGCGCTGCTCTACAAACGAACCATATTCGAACAAAATTTAATTCCCTACCCGTTTACGTTTTTCATACTGCCAAAAATTCTTTAGGCCTATCCATCAACTTTGGATTCCCATATCCTTCCCCAAAAGACCAACAATAAGATTAACAGGAAATAATA
This sequence comes from Pontia daplidice, assembly GCA_963693355.1. Classification (NCBI taxonomy): domain Eukaryota; kingdom Metazoa; phylum Arthropoda; class Insecta; order Lepidoptera; family Pieridae; genus Pontia; species Pontia daplidice. Next base: position 2,183,890 of record CAVNZL010000024.1, on the reverse strand, counting down.
TCCGATTACGTCGTCACAGGTGTCGTGTATCCGAATTAAAAATATTATCCAAGGCTTCTGAGCCGTATCTTATTTCACAATAGCGCCATAACTTTTTCTCTATCTTCTATATTTTCATCATTATTTCAATAGTAAAACAGCATGCCAAGTATGTTATATGCCATGTTATAAAACTTCGTAACTCAATTCAAATCAAATTTAATTGAACCTGTGTCTGATCATAATTGCTGTAAATAATTATACATTCCCGTTTATAGCAGTTGCAGATTCTATTCAACTCGCGTAAATAGTTATATTACGTTATAACGTTATAGTGTACGTTTCAAATACTATAAACTCAAAGATAGTTGCATATTAGGGCTATTTGTAAGACATTGCTTTTAGTAGTTTTTTTCTTGTGTATTTGATACGTGATTGAAATATGTATGAAATTGCCGTATTGCAGTGCAGACTTTTTCAAACAAAAAAAAGTTTTGATTGGCTATGAATTCTAAATTCAAATTAATTTTGTTTTAAACATATGACATTCTATTTACAAAATCAGTCTTTTGTTTATTGATTAGCGTTGTATTTTCATTACATTTCAACATTTTTCCTCATAATGGATACTTTGAAATTTCGTGTAATTATAGAATATGAGTTCCGTCGTGGCTCCAACGCGGCACAAACGACACGTAACATCAACGACGTTTACGGAGAGAACTGTACAAACGAACGTACAACCCGTTATGGGTTTGCTCGGTTCCGTTCTGGGAATTTTGACTTGAAAAATGAACCTCGTGGTCGTCCGGAAACTTTGGTCAACAATGATAAATTAAAGGCGATTGTGGAAGCTGATGAATCTCAATCTACAGCTGAGCTGGCAGCAGCTTTTGATGTTAGCATCAAAGCAATATTGGTCCATTTGCGACAGATTGGCAAGATAAAAAAGCTTGATAGATGGGTGCCCCACGAACTTAACGATCGCCAGCGCAACGTACGCATCGAGACTTGCCTTGCGCTGCTTAACAGGCACAGAAATGAAGGACTTTTGAAGCGAATTGTTACGTGTGACGAAAAATGGATTCTTTTCGACAATCAAAAGCGCTCAGCAAGTTGGTTAGATCCTGGTTCGGTACCAAAGCAATGTGCAAAACGAAAAATGACCCCTAGAAAGGTGATGGTCACAGTTTGGTGGTCTAGTGCTGGTGTGATTCATCATAGCTTTATACACAACGGCGAGACGATTACTGCAGATGTGTACATTGAAGAACTGACCACAATGATGGCGAAACTCGCACGTCTGCATCCAGCTTTGGTCAATCGGTCGTCTCCACTGCTACTTCACGACAACGCGCGACCCCATACTGCACAACAGACCGTCTCTAAGCTGCATAGGTTTGGTTTGGAAGCTCTCCCTCATCCGCCATACTCACCAGATCTTGCGCCTACCGACTATTACTTTTTCCAAAATTTGGACAACTTTTTAGCGGGAAAAAAATTCAATTCCCGAGAGTACAAAACGCCTTTGAAGAGTTTGTTGTCTCCCGTCCAGCTGATTTTTTCAAGAAGGGCATCCATAAACTGCCACAGCGTTGGCAAAGATGCATTGATTGCAGGGGTGATTGCTTTGAATAAAATAAATAAATAAGTTCGAAAAAAAATACTTTAACTTTTTTCAAACAAAACGGCAATTTCATAGGTAAAGACCTAATATTATCTAAATTCGTAAATGTAATGGTTACATATGCCTAAAAAACGTTAATTTAAATTAAAGCTTTAAAATTTCTTTTAAAAGTTCTACAAACACATTTAATTAGTTTTTAATTCAATTCCTCCCTCAAAGGTTACGGTAACCGCAGGTTACGTTGCATTTTAAACAGCCAAGGGTTGAAAGATTAAAAGTGGCTCGATTCAAAGGGGACAATGGCTAGCGTGGCCACATCCAGTTACCTTAGCGTTATTGGAAAAGTTCGTATTTATAACGTGGCGCGATTCATACGAGTACGCGATTTAATTTATCGAGTATCTAGTCGCTCACACTTAGCTGTGCTCTTATTTATGGCCAAGAGTCCATTATAATACATCAAGGCCTCACTAGTGCGTTGTCGGTGTTTAAGATACCTATATGATCTTTTTTAGAAGGTCACTAAGTTGTATTTGTTCGGAAATTCCTCTTTTGGATGCTGGTTCAACATAGCGGTTGTGCGCGGCAGGAAGTGAAGCGCTCTCTGTTGAAAATAAATTTAAATCAAATCAGTGTTATCTTTTTAACTAGTGTTTCAATCAATTTATACCTCAGCGCAAGTATAATAGATAGATGAACGCTCTAGCTAAAACTGAGTAATTGGTACAAATAATAGAATTTTGAATAGTAAAACTATTCTTTGACGTTTAGTAAATTACTAACTATTGCTGTATGTGCCAACTGATGCAATATTTTAATAAAAATTGTTATAAAACAAACGCTAACCGTTTATACTTCAAACCATGCGAAAACTATGCAAGGAATGATCTAAGCTGCGATGTACCTGCGCAGATACGTTATTTAATGAGAACATTATAGCATTTTAATCTAAGTCTTCTTTTTTAACCTATACAAGTCAAGCATATAACCTCATAAATGGCACCTGAATGTAGGTTTCGAACAACCACATTTGTATATGAAAGCATATTAAAATCGTCTTATAATTATTATTTTTTGAAATAATACTATAGAATCCGTAGAGTTGGGTGAAGCTATAGATTGTGTGGTAGTAACATACCTAACTAAAACCGGCGCATTTTCTTAATTTCAAAATTCATATTGTGTTACAAAAAGGTGGCCACCAGTAAGATACATCTAGAAGTTAAAATTCACTGCGGTAGTTGGTCAATTAGGAATATAAAAACAGCGCCCTAGTTGGGAAATTGCCAAGTACCTGCTGTGCTGTGAAGGCGATAAAGAATTTTATATAACACTAATTTGTTGCAAAGTTCGTATGCAGATAATGTTGTATTACAACTCATTGAAAATATATAAAACATTGCAATTAATGTTTAATAAGTATTCATTTGTTTTTAGTGTTCGCGTTGTTACCGAAATAATAATAAGGATTCACATTATTAACGTTTTGTATTTAAAGCATTTCCGAAGAACTGCGAAGGACACAAATAACACTTAATTGAGTTTTCTATACAAGTATATTTAATTAATCAATTGTCAATTAAATTACCTGAGGTTTGGTAACAATAATTTGGATGTTACGATAAATATTTTTTATTACTAGTTTTTTTTTATATTACTTAGTTGGATATATCTAGAAAGCAGAAATATTCGTAGTGAATGGTAATTAATAAGAGATATTTTACCTAAAAACAAATTAAATCATCTGCTGCGGAAAATGTTTGGATTTTAAGTCGATATATAATTTTCTGTATAACTTGATTTAAATAGCAATTTAAATAAACATTAATGTTCTATATAAAAGGCTCGGTGAGCCTTAAATTAATTATAGAACTCCGAGAGTTTAAACAAAGCTATTGATAAATTAACCTGCTTTAACGTTTTGTTCCCAAATTTTGTCCAAAGTAATCGTGGTGGAAGATACTTTAAAATAAACGAGCTTTATACAAATTATAAACAAGTCTTTAACAGATATAAAATAATATTATTGTTGATATTTCGCTTTTCAACAATCTTGAATTTCAGCGAGTATCTAACAGTAAATTTGTATTCATCAAAATACCAATAAAACATAATTCCAAGAAAATGGCGGTGCTATGATAGGCCTTAATATGTTTTCTATGTTCCAAATTCAAAATAAACTTGATAAAAGTTTAACTAATTTCATTATCTGGGACGTAAATATTCCAAAATCAAATCAGTGTTCCAAAAGCAAAATAAAGAGTTCACAGCAAAAAGTTTTTATGCAACAAAATTTACTGTTCTGTTTCGGTCCAGAAAGCATATAAAAACTCTTTCGTATTCCGATAAAGGACATACACAATAACAAAACTCAAGGCGTGTTGATGCTACCATAACGGAACATTAGCTAAGAGCAAAACGATGTTAAGCAGTTGGTGGCGATGTCGTATTGCGTCTTTAAGGCCACTTAACAGGCTCAGACGGAATTAGAGGATCGGAAAATATGTTAAACAGTGATAAAACATGCCAAATATTTATTGAATTCGGAAATCTAAATGAGATAAAGATATATAAAGAGATTAACTCAATAGTAATAACGTAAAAAGCAGCTAATGTTTTCCTTACATTCAAGTATTAACTCCATGAGAAAAGCGCACCAAAAAGATAAATAAGAGTATTCTAGTAACTAACTCATAGAACTACATGAATAAAAATGCAAATACAAATATTTTACTTAGCTTTACTTAGAGTTTTGATTTTTCCGCAGCAATTATTAAAATGAATAATTATTTATATGCAATCTAACGAAAAATAAAGTAGAAACAAGACATTTTACCTTAAAAAGTGATTCAGATGCTTCAGAGATATGCCAATAGTCACACTGACAGATTTTACATTAGTACAAAGTTAATGTTAAAGTACATTAGTAAAAGCCTCCGAAACGGCATAAATGGTAATAATAAATCGGGTTATAATCAAAGTTGTCTAAGTGTCTACAATTTTAAATATGAATTTCACGTTGGCAAAGCCCCAATCGTTTAAATAGACACAACTGTATGTCTGTACTGTTTCCCCCAAGACACCAAACGGCTAAGGAAACATGCATTTACATGAATAATGCTGCAGATATCACAAGTTTAATGGTGTGTGCGTTATATATTAAGGTTTCTCTTTATCTAAATGTTTCGGCTTTCAACCACAGTTGGAGTGGATTTAAGATTGAATTTATTATGAGTGTGCAAGGAATCACCATGTCGAGAACTTTCCATTGAATATATATTAGCCAATTTAATATGTATATGATATTAATCATATACTTCAAGTTGAATATTATAGCTGTTTTTATCTGTGAAAATCTTGTATACATCAATAGTGTCTGCGTCGTCGATAGAATAAAAACATAATTTTCTGCACAGACTAGATTACGCATACAAATGATGCGCTTCCACAGATTGTATTTAGTAAAATTTGAATCATTTAATAAACAAAATAATTGTATTTTACATATAGGTAATGAAAAATATGCTTTTGCATAATATACTACTTATATATCCTCTTACCTATTTAAATTTGGAATATAAATTAAAAACTACCATTGAAGCTTCTACAACTATTATACGACTACAAATCAAAGCAAATGGTTAGTAACAAGTTGTCAAAGTTGGGGTCCGTGTCCCGCACACGTCCCGATTACGCATTGCGGACATTAAACAAGCGTCGATCGAATCGTATTAGAAAAAAACTGTTTATAGTGTATTATATTGAAATTGAAACTAAAGCATAACAGATTCAAAATCACTTAGCAATTTGACAGCCCACTCACTGACCCGATGTGTTTCTTTTTGTCACGGAATAAACTTAAAATAATATGTCAGACAAGAGAGAACACAAGTTACAACTGTGTGAATGAATAAATATTCAAAAGTATATTCTTCTAATTTCTCTATGTGTCTACCAATACAGATTGACTATAAAACATTAGAAATTTTGGTGCTTTGCTTGCATACAGTATTAATCGTTTAAATAAGTCCATGCAAAAATGCTGTCTGAGTTAGTGAGACTTTACTGAGTCTAATAGCGACGATAGTGTCTTAAGCTGAAACAATAAATGTTTACGAAAATTTTCCCGCTTATCTTCTCTCTTACATGTTTTATGGCCAAACGTCTCAAGTTTGGACAACAATATAATCGTATGTCGGGAACTTAGGTCGTAACTTGCTCCGGATAGCGAATAGGTCACGTGCCGAAAACAAAACACTGCTCCCTGGGGAACTCCTAACTACTTTATTTAATTCTGTCTCGCCTGTCCTTAGTAAACAACATATTAATTTTAATCAACAATTTTTAAAATAAGCCAGATTCCATTAGTAGAACAGCCTTTTTTTTATCAGCAAAGCGTTGTCTCTAGTGGTCATCGTTCAGAGTTGCAATTATGATAGGGATGCAGATATCAATCTGAAAATTGAAATTTGTTCAACTATATTAAAGGATTTACAAATCTGTTAAATACTTTTATCCATTTTACATACAATAGTTTCCTTTAGTTAGTTGGATTAAAGCAATTCTATTTTATTATCAATTTTCTGACGCCTTTCCCGGGCGCCATTGAGTTTCAGATTTTGCTTAGTTTTTTTTTTAAAGTGTTGCCTTTATTATGAATTTACTAAACCACATTTAATTACTAAGTTCCTCAAAGGCGTCAAAGGGAAACCACAAAGTGGCCAGTATATAAGGCTTTAATGGCTTATAAATTTCAAAGGAGTTTCGATGAGAACGGAAACAAAGTAAGCTATAAATTTCCAATAATTCTACCTTTCATTGCGCCGTGGCGCCGGCTTTTCTGTTATTCCAATGGTATTTTCACTTGTTCTCGCTTTGTTTTGCGGTCTCGAATGTACAAGGCGAACTTTCTATAATATCTCTTTATATGTACAGTTCAAACTGCGGTATTTGATTAGTGTATTGTTATCGTTGCATCGAATTTTTACAATGGCAATTGAGGCATGAGCTTTATTTTGTATTTGTCATAATCACGTGTATTTTATGAATGATTTCAAGAACACAGTCTTTAGGGGAACAGTTGAAGAGTACTATAGGTATAAGTGTCATAAACTGCCACGTTGTATTTGAATGGCGAATTGTCCTGTATATACATTGAACAATAAGTAAATTTTTCTGAATCTCATTATTTATTCAGTAAAAATACAAAGCGTGTATAGTAATCTCTAAATCTCTTATAGTATCAAATCTATATCATATGAGTATATAAATTCCTAGTTCGTATTCGAAAAATAATTCACACAGCAATTGGGCTCCCTCCGCCTTATTTTGCACATAGTAAGATACATTTTTATTTTCCCGTCCAAGTCTAAATAATTATAAATCTGTATGTTGTAAAGAGGCTTAAAATACATACAATTCAGTGGACAAAATTGAAAGATGAAAAGGTCAAACATGTTTTTCATTACTTTGAACCGTTATTCGATTGAAATTAATAGTTTATTATTTTTTTATTAATTAAATTACGTACGACTTCAGTTTATAACTGTTACATCTGCAAAATCACCTGCTGCAAGGAAGCAAAAAGATTTAGCCCATCGAGCAACGTTGCATTTGCAATCCCCTACTATGTGTTTGTTATGAGACAAAGTGAGAATTTTTGTACGGTAAAAATAGACTACATCTACATTTTTGTTATTTCTAATACATGAGAAATTAGTGTATGTTCAAATTTAGTTTTTTTTTTTATAAAATGAGGAGGAAAATGACTTGTGGGTTGAGTAGCCGCAGTACATAGACATCCACTTTTGTGATCGCGGTTCTGGCCATTAACAGAGGAGTATGCAGAGAAATTGTAAACTGAAAAAAAGAAAGGAGGTCTCATCCCGTTGGAAAGACCACGATAGATTCAACAACACGCTTGTTCGCCTTGATATATCATATGCCTTAAAGTGTGTGTTTGTATCTGTGGAAGATATCCGTCCATCTTAATGATGCGGATGGAAAGCAGTTGTAGGATTTTTTATTTGTTTTTCTTTTTAAGTATAATTAATTGAATCAGGCGTTACTTTGCGGAAGTCCATTGTTCAAAAACCCAATAGACCAGTATGGAAGCAGTACACCGCGAAAAACCCTCAACAGCTCAACGCACGATCGATGAGAACGTTCGTTCATCGAACGCTGTTCGTAGAGGCGACACCTCCTGATGATGCTCCGGTGTCGGAGCGAAACGTGCGTTGAGCTGTTGAGGGTTTTTCGCGGTGTACTGCTTCCATACTGGTCTATTGGGTTTTTCTTTTTAAGTTATATTCTTCATCGATGAATTAGAAAAACATTATATAAAGCAAAAACCCCATAGCCCCATATCTCAATTCAAAGCAGACATGAAGAAACGAAAGAAGTAAAAGATAGGAGAGTAGAAAGGCGTATTTTATAAACTGATTCTAGAACAAATAGTTAAAGAATTTTAATCCTGCAGCGTGGAGCGGTCCAGAAACTCATTAACGGGAAATAAAGGTTTTATTACATATTTTTGTTTGACGACGGAGCTTTTGCGCTTCCGTCTAACAACTTGTAAATAACATTTTACGTCACTTTATAATGTTTATTTTTATGTAAGAACTTCAAGTTTGGTTTTTATTGTTATTTAAGAGGTTGCTTAAAGTAGAAAATATTTCAATAAACTTTTAACGGTACGCGAATTTATAGCATAATGCTTGAGTACTTTAGAGAAGACTACTACTAATTTTTATGTTCATTAAATCGTATTTTGATTGTATGTTTACGTCTTGTTTGTGTCCCGTTAATTATTCTCTATAATTATTTGTGAAACGCATTTAAGAACTCGTCTATATGTATATCTTTGACTGTATTGAAATTGTAAAATATGATGCGTTCCTTATAATAAATAAAAAGGCGCTCTTTATACGATATAACATTGCGTTATAGGCTTATAAAAAACGCCTCAGATTACGAATATATGGGGCTAGTAAAAGCTCGTAATGCCCTGCGTCACTAAAATCGACGTCATAGAAATATAACTCCAAGTCATATTTATTTTTAATTGAATAATGATTGTTTACGAATGTGTATGACTTCATAAAACATTTTTAATTTTGCAACGAATATAAAACAAAACGAAAATTATCTTCTAGTTATCTAGAAGTATGTCAATGATGAAGCAGGTATTTTTATGTTTGTATATTTGTATTTAATCAATAATAATTTATGAATATAAAATTTGAAACACGTTCCCAAAGGAAATTTTGAGGAATCCTAATAAAATGGTATTTCACGTAAATGAGTTTCGGTCGGAAACGGAAATGCCTAAAGCCTCTAATTTGTATTGGGTTATGTTTATAAAGCAGATTCCAGAGATTACAGACATTTGTCATTTTTTATCGAAATAAATTCGCCTGAATTTAGATTAAGCTGTTGAATGTTTTACCATTGTTATTTAATAGGAGCTTTTATTTCTCATTTAAAAGTGTTATTATAATATAATCATCATTTTAAATATAAATATAATATAATTTCATACTTAGTTAACTCTTGAGTAAGAAAGGAATGAATATTAATGGCTACAAATATTATGGGTGCAAAATAACTAGTTATACAGTCGCAAGACATATTTTCTAACATTTAATATTAAAGATACATCCACATCTATTCTCACGAATATTGCAGACACATTTCCTAATCTAACATTTCTAAGAAGCACCTATGTTTATTCTTTCGAATATTGCTGACTGACTGTCTGGCTCCGGGTCTCGAATACTAGATATTAAGTTAGTCTTAAGCTTTGTAACCGGTATTATAAAATATATATTCTTTTTAAAAACGCTCCAGCGCGACCTCGCGTTTTAACTAACTAATAAACGTTACATATTTACTTTATAATTATACTCACCACAAAAATGCTGGGAAACGAATCGAGACCTTGTTCAGCAGTAAGGCTTTGAACGAAATATATTACTCGTTTACAAAAAAAAATACAAGATAGCAACAATCTCATTTAAAAGTAAATTCAATAATTGTATACAAGATTTATAAGAACTTATTTATGGTGGGATGTTTAAAATAAACCTGTATTTTATGAAAAAATATATTTGTCTCAGTAGGAAAGGAAGCACAGTGACGGCACTGAAGGACATGCAAGTCTAAATTGCGTATAAAAATCCGTACGAACGAAAGGTAGCTACAACTCAATAGTTCAAATCAAATATTTTCCTTTATATCAGTAAGATATCAACTATGTATGATAGGCGAAACAATCTTTCACGCGGCACGTTGTCAACGTCTGCGTGACATGGCACGTCATGCCGCGTGACACGATAAATCGATCCTGACTGCCGCAGATTCGATTTTTAAAAATTCAAATACGAATAAAAGGAGGCTTTATAGTTGATTATAAAATTTTTATTTACAAGAATTGTAAAGTGGACCTTCCATTTGCGAACGGATGATCCCATCTTCGGACACCGTTACGGTCAATATTTGTTGGCTATGGCTTAACATAATATATTATGTATTATGAAAAAGTATTTGTAGTTTATTTTTTTATACATATAATACAAAATATACCATGGATATAACTGCTCACGTGTTTCGATATTTTTATAAAAACACTAGCTGATCCGGCAAACTTTGTTTTGTCATACATATGATTTCTAGCAAAGGGATGAAAAGTTAAGAGATATATCAGATATTTTATTCAGTCAAAAAATAAAAAAAATAATTTTTTGCAAAAAAGAATCACAGTTTTCAATTAATAAATAAAAAAATAGGGGTTGATCGTAGATGGGTAAACATTTAGGGTTGTATGTATTATGTATGCTGTAACATAGAAAAATAAAAAATTAGAAATTTTGTCCAAAAAAACTAAAAAAAATTAGGGATGGACCACCCTTAACATTTAGGGGGATGAAAAGATGTTAGACCATTCTCAGACCAACTGAATACGCATATAAAATTTCATAAAAATCGGTCGAACCGTTATATATATATATGTATATATATATATATATACATAGTACTTGGCGTTAAAGAATTCTATGCTACCCTATAAAGCGATTACTCACTCGGGTAAGTTATGAAATGCAATTATTTCGCTTCGTTTCAGCGTAATTGTTATTTATAACAGGATATGTATAATTTTCAAGGAACCGCATATTAATTTTCCCATTATTCATTTATATTGTTAATGAGACAGGGAAATGATGTTAGCATTTGTATCTTCCTTATTTAATATATTCATAGTTCATTATAAACCACGCAAGGGTTTTTAATGTATAAAGTTAAATTTATTAAATAAATATTTAGTTTTATTTATTAAACAAACAAACAAAGCTGTTTGGGTTAATAATAAATAAAACTAAATATTATTGTTATTGGTATTGTTATACCAAGTAATTGGTCTAATTAATGTACTACACTGTATACAATAAAAATCTAAAATCTATAAATTAATATGATAAAAAATTAACTAAAACAAAAATTATGGATGCGGAGTATAATTGGGGTTTTAAAGTGTCTTTTAAGCGTGTGATGGTGGTACCCATTTTAAATATCAGTGGTGTCATATGACGGTATCATAAATTAAATTACATTATTTGTGAATTTACAAAAAAAGCGAAGAAAAATATAAGACTTAGCAAACATTTAAAACTCACAAATTAGCTACAGATAAAATTGAAATATTACATTTCATTTTAAACCACTACATCAATGTCTGTTCCATTGGTTGAGGGCTTAAGACATGTTGGCCGCGCACTATGGCTCTATAGAATCAACTGCCAATAAAGGTATATTGAAACAATTACGACCTGTCTTCGAGAAAAGAGCGTACAAATTCGTGAGGTCGGCAACGCACTTGCGAGTCTAAACTGAGCGCTAATATCAGCTGAGCTGCTTGAGATTTACAAGTTTTATATAAAAATATGATAATGATAAACGATTTGGGTTATGTATTTTTACAAAATTTAAGTATATCATTTAAATTTTTCCGACATTTCGCGTACTTTACACCGTGCGTGGTGACGGTAGACCACGGTTACAACATAACAAGAGTTATAAAAATACATAACTTAATCCATTAACAAAGTGTTTTTTTTAAATGAGTAATAGTTCTGTAATAAAAGACAATATTATGATAATGATAACTTAATATAAATTAGGAAGCATAAATATAAATCTCAAATACAAAATGCAAAGAATGTTCTTGTTAATTGAAAACAAAGAACTCCAGGTAGGATCTTCACCTACCCTCATTTCATTCGATTGTTAAATATTGCCGGTGCATATAATTTCGTTTGTACTCAGACTGCGAACGCCTGTGGGATAAGTTATATAACATACGCGATTAACAAAAAAACCTTTATATAGATTCATTGGCTATGTAGGCTTAGAAACAAATTTGTATTTTTAGTTCTGGATCGATTCTCTTTAAGACTAAAAGATGGTAACGTTAAAGATGGTAGGTATAACTATCTCAACATATTTGAAGTTTAGACTCTGGTCGCAATCGAAACCATCTTAAAACTAACCTCACCTCGCAAATCCAAAGGACAGTAATAGTTTGTACTATCTAATAATTGTAATTATTAGAAAGTAAAATACACCATTGTGCATTATTATTAAAAGGTTTTATATTTAATTTATCAAAAATTAAAAGCGCCCATATATTACCCCAAACGTGAAATGTCATTTAATTATGAGAGCATTGAAGTGTACCCTGATAAATAATTTATCCCTCTCGGGCGATAATATTTCCGGTGCCAAAAATTAATTTAAAATACTCCTGTAATTGTCAGCTAATTAAGAACCAAGTCTGTGGACATCGGCACGTTTCCACGATTCAAGATGTAGTATTAATTCTTCTATTTTAATGTTATATGCTAGTGATATATATAGTAAAATTATATGTATAGTAGTATATAAAATTGTAAATATGTATATAACCTAAAATGTTGGTAAAATATTATAGCATAGGTACTTCTAATATATAAAATTCTCGGGGTTCGAACTTGAACTCCTTCGAAATAGCTTGACCGATTCTCATGAAACTTTGTGAGCGTATTGAGTAGGTCTGAGAATCGGCCAACATCTATTTTTCATCCCCCTAAATGTTAAAGGTAGTCCACCCCTATTTTATTTTTATTTTTTAGACAATTTTTTTAGTTTATATTTTTTTACGATACAACACACAAAAATGCATACAATCCTAAATTTTCACCCTTCTACGATCAATCTTTATTTTTTATTTACTAATTGAAAATTAAAATCACATGTATGGCAAAACATCGTTTGCCGGATCAGCTAGTGATCATATAAGAAATACTATGAATAATACAGATCGTATCAATTTTTAATCATGCTTCCTTGGATGTATTCAGTCAACCAAAAATAGTCAACGCTATCGTATTGATACGGAATTGTTTAAACGATTTCATTATGTTTAAAAAAACTCAATGTGTAACAGTCGCATAATTGTTTCTAACGAGTACAATAAAGAAGTTCTTTCTAAGTGAATTCAGGCTATTACCATTCATTAAGAACTTAACGTGCAATAGGAGTTTTAATAAATTACTTGAATAGTTCCAAAGTGTAGCTGGAGATAGTCAAACAATTGCATTTGAACTGCACCTGCACTGCGGAGATAATGAAACTAATTTACTAGATTTACGTCTTGTGCTGCTGCGAAATTTTGATGAGGCATTTAGTTTGGTCTTGATTAAAATTATTACATTAGATCGAGTGGAGACTCAGATGTTATGGATTTCAATTATGGACTATCTTGAGATCAAGGGAACTTGTTCTTTAAGTCCATAAAACCTTACTATGTGTTCATGTGTTTTACTGACAATTCTTTCGCACAGTAAACGAAATCTATTTTGTAAATCATCATAAGACCAATATAAAGTAACTGTGCGGCATTATGCCATATCAATTACTTCTCGCTCAACATTCCTTATCACTTATTAATCTTCGATGGAAATTAAACTATTTCTCAAGCAACGAGAAGACTTTAATCTTCTTACAACAGTTTTCATACGTTCTTTGAGCTTATTATAATTGGATGCGCGCCTTTATGCAGAGCGCTGTAAAGAAAAGATAATTTCCTCGGAGATATAAAGACTTCATGTGTGCATATGCCCATTTTACAATTTGATGTGAAATATATTTTATTTATTTCAATTACATAAAATTGCAAACTTTGTTAAGTTTATTACAAACATTTTTTGTAACAAATTTTTCGTTAACATTGGGTCCAATAACCATGGTCACCAATGGTCACCTTGCCAGATTGCCGACATGGTGACCATGCTACATTAATGCTGTGTAATGGGCAAATATTTGAGTTTTTAAAAACTATATGGAGCCAAACGAGTTTGAAACGTATTCTGATATTTATTGTTTATTATTTATATAACTACATGTTCATACTGATTGAACTATGAGTTTTATGGTTTGTAATAATAATAATAATACTGTTATTAACAATAAGTAATTAGATCAATAGAAACACTAGCTTCTCGGCTAGGTATTACCTGTGTTTTAGAAGCCAGTTCTTCCCTTGATACACTAGTTTTTCAATATAGTTAAAAAACGTAATCGAAAATTTATAAAAATCTAATGTAATGTGCGGTTTAATTCTAATAATTCATTTACATTATCATATCAATAAATTCGTATTAACCAACTGAAATACACCTACAATTTCATTCCGTACCTATCACTAGTGGGATTTACAAATACGTCGGGCAGAACACTAGGTTTTAGCTTTAATCCTAGATAGCCTAATTCCGATTCCGAAATGGGCGACGTGACACGAATCTAGCCGTTGCCTTTTATTGTGTTACGACCAGTCGGAAGCGGTTTTAACCAGTTATACGCTATGGTCCATTTTGACGCTTTGCTTTGCAATTGTTTTTGTTGACCCCACTTTGTATGAAGCTTTAATATCTTCAGCTTCGATTATTGTACTACTAGATTCGAATCGCTGTTATGTGAGTAAACTTCTAATAGATAAAATTTTAACATAATATTTGTCAATTATCTTGCAAAACAACCATTGGCCTCAGATTTCTTTATTAATAGGCAAGTTGTCGATCAACCTATACATACATAGATATACAACTTAAATTTTTGGTAGTAAGGCGTGGCTTCACCTTTTTTTTGCACCTGGGGAAACCCGATTACGGGCCCCCGCGCCGAGACATTCGGAGAAATAGCGAGATTAGTGTGGGACTCAGCCTTTGGCCAATACCCACTGAAACCACCATCCACCACCACCACCTTTGGCCGACATTGACGGCTGCTGCGTCCTTCCCTTCCCTCGCGAGTTGTTTAATAACAGCTCTCCTTGGTCCCTTGCATCACCTTCGCGATCAGCGACCGCTTCAGCTGGCAAGGGACGAGCGGGAATGATCGTGGGGATCATCTTACAAGCGAGTGTTTAATTCGTTAAAGCCAGGATTCGAACGCACGACCTCAGCAACCGCAAAAAATCTCTATCTCGTCACATTGTTTATAATATCGAAAGCTTTTCTTCTTAGAAATAGCTCACATATAATATTATTAAAAAAGAACGCTCGTTAGTTTGAATTATTTGTACGGCTTGAAATTTCCTCATTTTCTTTTGATTACTTTGTTTCAGTTGCTTGTGCGAGTAATTTTATGTTTCTAAATTGTATTAAAAGCACTTAGTTTCCCTATACATTTAAGGAAATAATATTAAGCTGCTTCGATCTTTTATCCACTTTTCAAGTTTATATCTCAATCGGAAATCTCATTTGAAAAAAGTATAAATGTATCATAGTCAAACAAATATAAAATTTTTTTATTTTTTTTAATGTTAAGATTTTAAAATTTTATATGTTATTAGGTACCTAGTTTTAATATTGAACTTATTGTAAATACTTCTCGTTTGATTCCTATGAACACACATTGTTGTGGAATGCAACTTAGACTGTAAAAACTTTTGATTCGTGTATTTGGTTTTTGTAAAAGTTGTAATCTGTTATGTGTGATAATAAATAAATAAAAAAAAATAAAAAATTAAATGTCTGTTTTTCATTTGTTATCCTTAACACGTCATAAATGTTTCATAACTTTGCAAGTTAGAAATATAAAAAGTTAAACTTTGAAACTTCTCAAGTTCTTTATGAACCACTTTTAATTATCTATATTATCTAATCGACCTATCATTTATTAACTCTTGAACCACACGTGATAAAGATCAGTGATCAAAACAAAAATAAAGAGAGTTACTGCTAACGCACTCTTGTTATCCTTGGTAATTTTAAGTCGGTGAAAGAAGACTTCTAACGGGTATTATTAAAGTATTATAGTAGTATTATATTTAAAAACGAGTGGTTTAAAGTGACACCTTCGCGTCTGTAAGTAGGATTACATTGGGGATACCTCTATTGACAACTGGTTCCAGACAGTGGAGGTAAAGTTTTCAATCATAAGAATTCCTTCGTATTCGTCGTAAAGTTTTTTTTTAATAGGGATGAATTGCCTTCACGGAGATAAATCATTTAAAGAGAAAGACTAATGAGTAATTTACATATAACTTAAATTGCTTAAGAATATACAATATGAGAATAGTGTCCATTAACACTTCTACAGTCTCTAATAAAGGCCTGACAGTTTTTTAATTTGTACTTTAAAATGTTTAAATACAATGATAGTAGATACCTAATGACACTAGTACTAAAACACTAACTCCAATGTTATCTTCCTTTTCAGTCTTCTTACCGGTGGTGTCTGGAAGCTGAATAGCCTCACCATTAATGATGGTAAAGTCATCGGTCGTGAGCTCCAGCGATCTTAATAATACTAGTGACGTCCTCTATATTAAGGTATAAACTGCAAGAGAATATTGTATAAAATAAACTAATCAAAATACATACAAAAGATAGTCTAAATATAAAAAATAAATTTATTCTGTTTAGTCTTCGGCTTAATATTTTAAATTATAAATGTAAATTGAGCGTAATAACGGAGTCTATGCATTACTCCTTGCATTATTCTTACGTATCTTTTTGTCAAATTAAATTTACACCAAGTTTTCTTTGTGCTTAAAACATTGTGTCAAACACTGTTATTTAAAACAAATAACTGAAAAGCGCTAACATGAAGTCAAGTAAGCTTATACCTAAATTTAGTCCGTTGTACTATGTACCACCAAAAAACTATTAAACTGGCTGTGAAAATGTTTGCAATAGTAATTTAAAGTTGAATAAATAAAAACGGGAGATCGACACATCCCCGATGAAAACCGACGTTAAATTTCCGACGTTTTGCGCATTTTTTTTTAATTGAGTTTCGTATCGTTTTTTCACGCTGTCATGAATTTTGCATACGCAACGGTTTATAAATACACTTGTTATTCGTTTGTTTACATTTTATGTCCAATTTAAGTGGAAATCAAAAAGTCAATATATATCCGAAGAATACTTAATTGTTTTAATGAAATATTTTTCCTTGCCTTGCACAATATACCTATTTGAAGTCATAGAGCCAATAAAAATTTCACATATTTACATTTTAGTTCAGATATCTAAATATAGTATAATTAAGTTTGACTTAAAGTTCCACAAATGCAGTACATACATAGTATACTTCCAGGACCAATCTTGCTGGGGATGTAACCTTTGACACCTTCTTTTGTTTCACTCCAGGTTTTACCAGCTTCCATCACCTCTGTAATGATGGTGCAAAAAATGACTGAATTTTATATGCGTTTCTTTTTTGTTAATAAGAAAAACCACTTTCACAACGTTAAAATTCGGTCTTTATCAAAGGCATCTAATATTTTCTTTCGAAAAGTATGTCAAAGCCAAATTGTGTTGGAATATCGATGCTAAAAAGGGTTGTTTGATGTGTTTTTTCAATTTACATATACAAGAGATTATTTTTGGCTTAGTATTTGTACAGTGATTTCTATCAGGCACATCTGTGTGCTATTTTGGTAAAAATATAATAAAATAATAAAGTATTTACGATTAATTAAACTTGACTAAGTTTAGGTATTAGTTGAGAGAGATATAATCATTTTTTAGATCAATCTGATCGATTTGAATATAGTTAAGTATCTATTGTTTCGTTTTGGCATTAGCTGCCAAAACAAATAATAAATAACAAATAAAACTTTATGGATGTTCCGATTTCATAGTTCACCTCATGTATGCTTCTTAAACATACCAAAACACCATGTTGAATGTCTATAAGCCAAAACCTTTATAGTAATAAAAGTACGATCATATTTAATAATATAATGATTAGACGCCAATTAATTGATAAAAGAAAACGCCCAAAACCTTCGCGATAAAATTATCTTAACGTCTGGTCGTAAAGTTTTACAGCGATCGCTAATTTAATAGGCCCTTGAGAAGTATTCAAAGTTTTGAATAATGACATCTGGTTACATATTACTTCGCCAGGAGTCGTGAAACAATGTTGCCTAATTTATATTGAGACCTATTTCCTTCAGAGACAATAAAAAATAAAATTAGGCCGTGCGTCTGCGATTGTCCAATTACGACATCTAGCTTGTCATATTTAAAATCCTTGTTTTGGTTAACCTAGATTTATAATAGACTCATCAAACGTGCGTCGAGTGGTTGTGGGTTTTTCGCGGAGTGCTGCTTTCATACTGGTCTATTGGGATTTTGAACTATGGACTTCCGCAAAGTAACGCCTGATTCAATTAATTATACCAGATTTATAACTTGATATGTACATTTAATTATAGTACTGCGCAAGCCATTTACTGTATCTCATTTAATTTTCAATCTGTAACTGAAGGCAAATATCTAGCCTGAAAACCATGTTTGGTCCTTTTTACCTCATTTCAACTTTATATTCTGATTTGTTCTCACCAGCTGCGCAATTTATACCTATTACGATAACTTAAAAAACACATTTTTTAACATTTTTTTGGGTTTTCTTAAACGCTGTATAACGTTGTATAAAACTAAAATATATATAAGATATATATGTGTTTTGTTCTGTCAACTTAATATTTTTTTAATAGGGATGCTTTTTATAGTTTTATTTTAGCTAATATAAATAAAAACCTATTATGCAATATGAAAATACGTCAAGATATAGTTGAATACATAAGTAGTTATATGAAATTATTTGCATAAAACAATGAATATTATAATTTTATTTCCATATTTACTCTTAAAAACCAAACCCTTCTTCTTAATGTCCATCTAACTAAAGGATTCATTCTATATACCTTCTTATAACTCGTACTTGTTTACCTTTACACAATATCATAGTCAAATTCCAAAAATATTCCTCGTAAAATAATGAAATTCAGCTGGGACTTACTGCGGCCTTAATAACAAGTTTCAACGTTGTAAGCTTCCGCGACAGCCTTAAACCTCAGTATATAAGTTCAACTTTTCCTCTAAATCTTCCTTAATTAAAAACTTGAATTTAATGGCTATTTTCGACCGGCTACTTGTGGAGTAATCTTCTTAATGACGTTTCAAGAAACAATTATAAATCATGTATCGACTTTAAGCAAACCAGTGATATACAAATTCACTTAGTCTAACTTGAATTATCTTATAACAAAATGATAAAAGCGCTTTTGTTTTAATGCGAGCTTTCGGACCGGCAACAAAAAGTTCCATGTTCTTTGTATTTTTTTAGTTTTACATTTATATCATCGGTTGTTAGGATACTGGATATTGCAAAGCATGGAGGAAGCGTTTTATTTGCTGAAGCCCATAATATGATTGCATTAGGAAGCGAACTAATTGAAGTTCTCCACTGTTCATACTAAAGACTGATAAGCATGGTAAACAGAAATCAGTCTTAAAGTCTTTGTTTGTCGTGTCGCGTACATTTATTTGTTTAGGTAGTTATAAAATAATAAAAATA
This sequence comes from Pontia daplidice, assembly GCA_963693355.1. Taxonomy (NCBI): domain Eukaryota; kingdom Metazoa; phylum Arthropoda; class Insecta; order Lepidoptera; family Pieridae; genus Pontia; species Pontia daplidice. The sequence goes on along the minus strand of CAVNZL010000024.1, from coordinate 2,164,377 downwards.
AAAAAGCCATGTCATGCAAAATTACACTTGACGATTTATAATGTCACATGGTTTATTTAATTAAATATATATAATGTTTAGGTACATTAGGGTAATCCCTATAGTCACAACATCCAGGAACTTCTATATACGGAAAGGAATCATTCAAATAGGGTACTGATAAATGCAATCGATATGTGTTCCGCATTGAGTCACCGGAAATCGATACAATGAATTTCCCATCGGACCTGAGAGTCAAGACGTATTTTGTATGGTGGATTACGCTTACGTAAGATCTGAGTAGCTTCGGTATAAATAGGAAGATCTGGCATTTATTACATTTATTTCTTGTTTAATATAAATATAACCTATATTTATTTTTTACTACCAGTAAATTGAACCTATAAAATATATATGAATAATTATAAATTTATTCAATAATAGGGAAAAACTGCTTAAATTATTATTGACTGTTTTATTAAATAATTATTAGTAAAATGAAATCCATCGAGCATCTAGAATATACAATAATGGTCCATCAATTATTTAACATTTTATACAATTTTGACATAGAGGAAGAAAACGTCTTATATTTGAATAAGTACTTTGATAGGAGGATACAATTTTACATTTTATTGAGCAAAAAATCGTTCGCTTTTTCACGTTGCCTAAAAATAACACTATAAAATATATTCTATGAAACAATTAAAGTTTTTCAAAATATTTTAAATTGATCAACTATGACAGCTTTTTACTGCGACCTGGTACATCCATTACTCTAATGGAACGCTGGGCAGAGTGCATTTAGATTGCAAATCTTTACATTTGCTAGCCACAAGTAGACTGTAAATATATAACATATTTCAAGGTCTTATCGCAGCTACGTCTTGTTTGCTTAAAATAAGCATTCGCCATATAAGTAGATAGTTTGCTTAAATATAACAATCGCTGTTTTCATAGTAAAGGAGGGAATCAATTGCACGATGCCGATAGCAGATGCGACCAGTACAAAACAAGATTAAATCAGGATCGAATCTGGAACCTACTGATATTAAATTTACGATAACGTCTTCAAAGCGATGCATGTGCATTCGCATCTGTCTTCAATCTTTAGATAATTTGAAGTGGAAAAAGCTGGAGCCCTCTGTGATTAGATTTGAGCGCTAATCAACAAATTGACAAAATATCAGCTATCTTAAGTAGCTTTATAATAATTAGGTGAAAGTCAATAGGTGTAATCTACTTTTATCTTAATATATCCTGTCACGATGTTTGTCCACGATGGACTCCTAAACTACTCAACCGATTTTAAATTAAATTGGCACACCGTGAGCAGTCTGGTCCAACTTAAGAGATAAGATAGCTTAAATCTTTAATTATAGTCGCAATTTTATTTTATTGCAAATTATTTGTCTATAATGACAGTCACAATTATCTGTAAACTCCAAAAGATTCTAACAGAGTTGAGTAAGTAATCAATAGATAGCCCTGCTATGGTAAACCAACAAACGTGTCATATAAATATTAACATATCCTCGCACACTGAAAGCTGATAATTATTTTTATTGAACTAAAAAAATTATTGCTTGAAAATAATAAAACTATAGTAAAATAATTACGGTTAAAACGAATGACTAATAACTTTACGCAGCTTAAGAAATCACAAGAGCTCGAGAGGTCATATAAGATTATATCAGAACAAATAGAATATATATATCGTGCCGATTAACAAAATTTTCCATACCAAACAATATTTCATTTTAGTCGCAAAACCTACTAAGCCATAACATTCTATATATAGGGTTTCTTCATACAATTGTCGCTCAAAGCGCTCTTATTAAACCGAAACCTTAACTTTTGGTAAGCCTTGGGGTGCATAAAATAAACATATATCCGAAAGTTCTAAACTAAATCAGGTGTATTGGAACTCATTGTGTGTGTAAATTGAATGATAGATTTTTATTTCTCCTTTATTCGATCTCAGTCAGTATTGCTCCAAAAATCCAGAAAAAAATCATCTAATACGCGTTTATCAAGACACACAGGTAGGAGGTTAATCTGATGTTAAGTGACACCGCCGCTCAATGACACTTCCAGATGGCTCGTGAATACGTTGTCGGCCTTACAAGCAACCGTACGGCCTTCAAATTCCTTAAGCAAATCCATTTTTTTGCCATGAACGAAACCCAGAACTTTAAGCCTAACATAATCAATATTTTCGGCACTGTAAATACAGTGAATTGAGTAAATATTTATAAAGAATTAATTGGTTACAGTTAATACATATGATGAGTCCTCTGTTGCCCAAATTAAACAATCATTAATCTTCAATAAATGTCATTTATCTTGTTTAATATGACAATGGCATTTGTGACGTAAATTGACCAATTGACCCTACTCGTATTAATGAAACTCGGTATATTAGGTTTATAAAGAGTTTCCATTGTAATTCCTAATTGTTGAATGATCTTTTTAATGAAAAAATGGTGACGACTACAGAGTTATAAAATAAAGAACTTGAAAAAATATACCAGACAATAACACACTTGACGAACCAATAAAAATTGACATTGGCCTGCTAGACTACCGAACAGGTGTTCGATCGTGCGTTTAATATGTGATCTGTTTTTTATATTTATAAATAGTACATATGTTTATCTGTTATGTCAGCACCCATAACTCATACAAACAATTTGAATTACATAAGTTAAAGTTTATTTAAAGTTTCATAATAGTAATTTATAGTAAACATTAAAATATTTAATCAGGTTTAATTTCAATATGGCAAATGACATATCGAATTAAAACATTAACCTAACTTCGAACGTTTGCGAGCACAAAGCTGTGTTCCCATACATTATGCCGCACAATGCTCTACTACTCGCATACCGGTGCTTTTGTGAGCTAATGACAAATGTTCAATCTCGCGTGCTTTTCCTTTATTGATTTGCTATAGGTATACGATGGGGGAGGCTTTCAATGGGCTCGCATATAAGCTTTATATACCGTTGACAATAAAGGACATCTTTATAGTTAAACTACAAGAACTTTACAAATATAAATAACGGCAAAATGCGATTATATGTGTATGTGTTACCTCTTCAGGCGCACATCTGGAGCAATATTGATAAAATTTGGTCTTGGTAAGTTTGGTAACCTGACGGCCTGGATTATTATATTACTTACTTTATATAAACATATTTACGATTTTATTTACAATTTTTACGTGCGAAAACCGCTAGTAACTGCTGGCAATTGGACATATTTTTTATTAATAAACACTCAATCATAAACCATAATTATAACTTATTTCGTTTACAAATACTATTTGTTTGGGTTGATTCAATAATTAATTAATATTAACTCCACATTTGCATATGAAAACCATTCATTCTGTCTCATCTGGCATTATTTGATGAACAGCCTCATATATTTTATACGAATTGGTCAAACAAGCGATTGAATATTACTGCTTAATTCGATACTCATAAGTTATGTGATATGATTTTAACTTAAAATATTTTGTTATATTTATATTTTCTTATACGTAGTAATAATATAATTCGAATCAGTGTAACGTTTCTTTTAATATTAGTGTTTTAAGTTTCGAAATAGTTACTAACTACTAGTTCAAATAATAACGATAATTTGGATACAGTATTAGAACAATCTACTACAAATAGTTTAATAATATTGTTTTTTTTTACTTTGCGGGAATTAAACGGATCATTATGTCTTCACTCTTCGTTAAAATCAAAACTCCTACTCTAAATTTTTTTTATAGGATGACAGATGCTCTCACTTAAAGAATTGGAGATCGTATCCGGTTGGCAAGACTACGCTAGGAGCCGATCCCACAGAAATTCGTTTTCGCAAAAGAAAATGGCTCGTAAAGCGAACTGAGGACTTCCATCCATCCATGATGCGGATGGAATGTCTAAGTCTGTTTAATTATTTTTAAAAACTTATTTAACTAACGCCGTTTGTTTTCCACTAATTAAGGTTTAACTTCAATTACATATATCAGCTAATTAGTCATGGACACGATCAATACAGATCGGTACAATGAAAACAATTAAATAATCATGAATGTACGCGAATGTACCCAATTATTTCGCGAAAAGTAAACAGGGATCTACCGAAGCGCGTCGGTCAATAACGGACTCGTTAAAATTTCACGACGCGACTGTCCAGTTTTGCGTCAATGGTTTACGAATATACCAGTGGCATGTGACTATTGATTTTGTTGGTTTAAAAAGTTTATACTAACCCGAACTTCATAATATCGTGAAAATATAAAAGAAGCGGCAATACATCTATTGGCGTCGCCAGGAGGCAGGGAGGTTCAGCCCCCTAGAGATCCCAAAAAGTTCACATATAAACCACAATTCAAAGTCAAAAGCTCGTACTCGTATAGCTCACATTGTAGTAAGCTAAGATGCTGTTGTTATGACTTTACCTACAATTCATACCTAATTTTTTCATTCATAGAGACTGAATTATGAATTGTAGTATTTAAATTCAATTTGCCCCCCCCCCCCTGCGCAATTGGTGACGCCCTTGAATACATCCCTGAAATCTGTAATCATTTCGACTAACTATAACAGCTCCTGCGCTACGAGCCTGCTGACATGTGGACATCGACGTCATAAAATTCTCGTATTTACTCTTTGTCTTAGTCATTGTTACAAAAAAGGAAATTAGTTTTAGAAAGCGACTAAATTCAGTGTTTTAAAAATAATGTATGTAAGGACGACACCTTATTCTATTTCTATATTCGTTTACCACCAAAGAGAATATTGATATAAGTTATGGTAGTCATTCAGAATCTTTGACAAAGTCTGCATACAAAACCGTAAGAAATGCGGTAGGAAATTGCAGTTTTTGCCTCATCCATTGGATGCAACTCAACTCATGTTTCCCAATGGAAACGCAATCGTTTATCTGTCTCCTATTTCCGTACACTGCCTTATAACTCGATTTTTATTGTACCTTCCGTTAACTTTCTTATGTTTTAATTAATGTTATACACAAATAATTGGTTGATGATTTAATTTTATAACTTATTTAATGCGAAACTCTTAAATATAACTTCGACAGTTCTAATCAAGGCTATGCAGGGATAATACCTATTATAAATCAAGCGGAGCGGAAGCTTTAACACACATAAAGTAAAAATCACATTTTATTACATAGTGCAAGATTACGTTTGTTATGACTTCCTTTAGAAATGGTCATAGATATAAAATTGAAAATTATAAGACTCAAATGGAGATGGGCTGGGCACACGATAAGAGGACATGACAAATGGAGTAAGAAAGTGACAATATGGTATCCCAGGGAAGGTAAAAGGAAAAGAGGGAGACCGCTGAAAAGATGGGATGACGATATTAGAGAAGTGGCAGGAGTCATGTGGAATAGAGTGGCTCAAGACAGATGTGAATGGAAACGGTTGGAGGAGGCCTTTGCTGATTGACAAACATATCTGCAAAATACAAGTTGTAACTATGATTAGAATGAGCTGTTATTTGGTTTGATTTTTTTTTATGAAAACTATTATTAACAATAGACAACTATTATTATGACTTCCTTATTTTTTTTAAACAGGAATTCTGAATAATCATATCACATTTATGAGATACACGAGATGCCTATGACAGCGAAGTCACACAAATAGGGTTGAACTTTAAGCTCAGGTTATGGAAGCCTGAAAAACACTACGCCAACAATAAGTTTTCATATAGTTTCCAAACCTAGAGCATGTTAGAAATAAATTTTCACACAACTTTTAAATCCGCTTCCGGCTTCGAAGACACCGTCTGTTATGCATTATTATCAAAGTTCTATTTTCGGTGTAGTAGATTTTTCAACTTGTATTTCTTTTTTTGATTCTGCTTTAGCGAGCAATCGGACATTATTAGCGGTGGTTTGCGAAGTAAGTAAGGAAGGAATCACCGAGATGATTCGGGTGTTGGTGGATTACCATCCTGCTGCTTCAATGGTTTAACACGGAACTCAGAGTTGAACTTTACAACAAAAATTGTTTAGTATTTAGCCATTTATAAACCTTTAAATATTAAGGCTGATCAATATTGGGAATCGAATGGTTTCACATTATAGATAATTGTTTATTATTTTAATTTAACCTATTACACAGATAATGCAGTGTAAAAAGCTTTTGTTTAATATTTAATGGTATTTTTCAATGAGAAGTAACCACAATCTATTATAAACCAATATTATACCACTACATTTTCTGTTTACAATATCCAATAGCAATACGGCTTCGATCGTATCATATTCCTGCCAATTTTGATATAGCGTGCGCCGAAATGAATACCCCAAGGTGATTCACTATTATATATTCTATGGTAATACGTTGGAACACCATCCATACTATTCTAGTAAAGATGTATGTAAATATTACCTTTTTCATTCATTCATTTTTATTGCCTCAATTGAACATATTTAAAAGGTGATCAAAGCTGTATAGAAAATTGTTTAATCTGGAATTATTCTTCGTTATGTCGAAAACAAATTCTATTTCTTCAAATTGTATAGTTTTAGACACACATCAAATAGTCCATGTTTACACACGTAGCGGTCTACGCATTCATGCTACGCAATATATGCTACGCCGCATACTGATATGGGCAGTGCGCAATTTATTTACGGTACTGTAGGAAAATTATATTTCTAAAACTTAATTGTATTAGAATAATATAATTAAATTACACATTTGAACATAGTCGTTGTGCCATGTAGTCATTAATGGCCTGTTTTTTTCCTTAAAACTAATAAACCAAGACATACTTACATACTTTTTAAAAGTATATAGTATACTTGTTATAAAAGAAAGAAGTGTAATAATGTGTAATAAAAAGAAGCTATTTTGCAATACTTTGAACTATGTATTAATTAAAAATTTATAAACTTACCTTCAGATAATCAAAAAATAATGTTTTATGTTTCGCTCGCCAACTGAAATTCAAGCGTTTTATTTTATGCAGTGAATTTCCGTGGAAGCCTCGCAAATTTCAAGCTTTCATGCGAGAGCACGTTCTGTCTGCGATCTACATGCTTTACGTACTACTGAACTATTCGTAAAAATCTGATTCTGCAGCGAAAATCTTTTTTACACCATACAAATTAAATACTTACCTGAAAATCGTCCATAAATTATTAATATTATAATTTCATTTTTTAATATTCTTTTATATCAAAGATCAAATAACTAATGTGGATTACGTCAATATATCATACATATTTCGCTGGAGCTCACGACCGAAGACTTTACCATCATGTAAATATTGAGGCTATCCAGCTTCTAGACACCACTGATCTCGTAAGAAGATTGAAAAGGAAAAACACATTCGATTTAGTGTTTTAGTGCTTGTCATAAGTGATGTGCTATGATTATATTTAAACATTTTAAAGTACACATTAAAAAAGTGTCATTCCTTTATTAGAGATTGTAAAAAGTGTTAATGGACTCTATTCATATATTATATATTCTTTATCATTTTAAGTTATATGTAAATTACTCATTAGTATTTCTCTAGGCTAGATAGATAGGCGTAATCTTTTAAACGATTTGTCTCTGTGAGGGCAAGTAAGCAATTCATCCCTATATTTTTACATTAATGGTATTTTTGTAAAATTTCATTTAATACCAACATAATTTATCAACTTCATAAATAAATAATTAAAATTAAAATCGCTACGCGTTTAATAGACAAGGCTTCTAAGATTCTAAACTGCTAAAACGTATCCGACATGGTTTTTAACGGAATTCCTTTATATTACGGAACTATAATTGTTGAAAGGTACTCGAGGAATTCCTGCGTTAGTGGAATAAGTCGCGTCGCTTGGAAGCCGCGCATTCCAGACCCCGAAAACCTTTAAATATAACCCATTATACGGAATATTTACGAGGCACTAATAATAGCGGTGACCTAATTTAATATATGTAAAGGTTGATACAGAATCAAGCTTTGTCTTAAGACGCGTGGTGTGCATCGCTACAGAAATATCAAATATTAAATACGAAATTATTTTATTGATTCAGTATAGAATTTAAGTTATAGGATCCCTTCCCTTATATACCCTGGCATGGTGCCTTAAGAAAAGACTTAAATAGACACACATAATTCTATAGTACTAAAAATTATATTAAATGGCAATCTGTGATCACTGACTACCCAATTTACAAGCGTTATTTATTATACAAGCGCTCAACATAAAGTAATTATGTAGTTTATTCGCTGTTCTGAACTGAAAGAACTGCTGAGATAGCTCTCTATTATCAATCAACGAGAATTAAAAGTCGTGAATTACGGCTTATTTAGGAACCGTATGTATGTTTGTATTAATGAATAAGGAATAATAGGAGTTGGAGATGTCACAGAATAAAAAGTTCTTTCCTAGTAATTTATGAATCAAAGAGCTTTTAAACGATTTAAAATAGCAAGTTTATGAGCAGTTGTCAGCTCAACTGATGTTAGTGATTAAAAATTAAACGTGATAACTGAAAATCAAGAAGTGATCTTGATTTTCAGATATAAAGATTCTGCATAACATTTCTGCATTTCAATTTAAAACTTTTGCGTCTATGAATTGTTAATGATATCTGTAATCTCTGTGCCATCACATTATCAACGCCACTGCACTGAGATAAATATATATCTTAATTAAAAACATCAAACATCTGCTGTCTTAAATAAACAAATAATAACTTAATTTTAAAATATACAGCCTTCAAATTTTAATTAAAATCGCCTCCTTAGTAATTGAAGATCGTTAGGGATGAATGCACTCAAAGAGTCATTATCTTCAGATGTGCAGAGTGGTAGTACTAACGGTTAATGTAAAGAAATCATAATTAAAAGTATCTCCTCGTATTTCGAAACACAATAATTGAAAATTACATATCCGACTTGTAGATTGCTAAATTAATATGCTTTTTATATCTTCAATAAATAAATGTAAATTTATGAATTATTTATTATTATTATTGTATTATTTATATATTATACTATTATTAACAATAAGTAATTACACCTTGCAATAGAATCCCTAGTTTCTCAGCTATATAGATCAGTGTTTTTTTGGAATTATTCATTTATTTGAGTATAAAAATGATGAAGAATTCGTCCTTTAATTAATTTATCGCTAACAGTGTGCTAAGGCAGATATTTCTCTTTACATCCAGGCAATTAGTAGAAGGATCACTTCAAAGGATGGAACGAAATAAAAACGTTAAATCAGAACAACAAATTTAGAAGCGATTACGTACTTCAAAATTTGTATAAAAACTTTACTTTAAATTAAATTTTTTCCTTTTTGTTGTTGTATGGTGTGAACTCAATGTGATCACGATAACAAGAAAGTGTGTGTGAGATAACGTATATTTTAACGTTGAATTCAATTTAATTGAAATTATAATTCAGGAACTGGAAACTACAGTTATCAATTTTATTATAATAATCTATTATCAACATTAGTTTAAACAAATAAACAAGTCTAGATCACCTTATTTTACTGAAGAAACTCCACTGTTTAGTCAACTCAAGTAACGGTTGTTAAGTTTAATTCCGAACCCATTCAACTGCTAAGTTATAAACAGTATCAAAGCTTTACCAGAACTTTCTTATTAGCAGCTGCGTAGAATCTGAATGTTTCTTTTTTAAGAAAAGTATAAGGACATTTTTCTACCTCCATCTAGCTCCCAAGAGGATTGCTTGCGCTATGTATGCTAACTGATATAATATATATACATATATTATTTTCATAAATACGCCACCCGCAGCCAACAAGCACGCAGCCATTTTGACCATGATGTGAATTGAACCCACTAATGTTTAATTAATTGAATCAGGCGTTACTTTGCGGAAGTCCATAGTTCAAAATGCCAATAGACCAGTATGAAAGCAGTACTCATCGAAGCGTTCTCATCGAACGCTGTTCGTAGAGGCAACATCTCCTGATGATGCTCCGGTGTCGGAGCGAAACGTGCGTCGAGTGGTTGTGGATTTTTCGCGGAGTACTGCTTTCATACTGGTCTATTGGGATTTTCCAACTAATGTTTGTTTAGCAAATAAACATTAGAGCAGAGATTCGTTATCATTTTAGTGTTGTTTAGTGTAGTGTTGTAATGTAGTGTAGTTTTATGTCGTATGAAATAAAACTATGTATATAATTTGATTTTAAATATGTATAAATAATAATTATTAAACCAAACAGATTATCAAAACATACATAAAAATTTTAATTTAATACAATACATAAAATCGATAATACAAGATACGTAAATATACATTCATATTATCATTCTTAAAAACACATAACAACAAAATAAACTAGCTTATAATCATTAACTTTACACCAAAATGGATGCATATACAGGTTAATTTTAAATAACCCTGAACCATAATCCACACAGCGCAACTCAAAGCCAAGTAAACAACAAAAAACATCAAAATGCTACTTGTTAAATACAAAACATTAAAAGGAACTTGGCAATATGCTAATCGGCTCAGCGGATTTATATGAAGTAAGTCGACTTAAACAAAACTTGGCTAAGTTACGTGTGAAGTTGTACACGTGCGGGAGGAACTTCACGCGTGAAACATCTCTTACGAAGTGCGAAACGGGAAAACATGAAGAAAACATTCCATTTGCAAAATCGTCTCTATCTATATCTTAGTCTTATTCAGTTTATATTCTGCTCTTTATTTGCTACAATTTCGACTCACCCAAATAGTTCATAATATAACAAAACAAATGCTGTGATTTTGCATTTGTCAAACAAACATTACGTTTAGAAACCGATCTCTATGATAAATGAGTCGAAGGCTTGAAGGCTGTATCGTAACGTCATTGATAGACCTTAGTATGTGCACTCTGGTGGCAAATTGGCTGTCGACAGAGCTTTATAAGCTCACTGTATCACCTGTGGAGGCTGATAACGCAAAGTGGTGCGAAAAATTGAATTTCTCTTTGTACGGATATAGTGTATGCGCTAATTATATTTCTATCGACTTTTACGTTGTATAAAATGTTTGGTCACTTGCTTTTTTCGTCTGGCTGCCGAAAATACATCCTCTGCAACCTAGATTTGAAGTTTGTAATATACCTGTATTTTAATCATATTATGTCTACGGGGAGAGAACAACCGCGTTTATAGCGCCTTATTAACTGTTTGCCCCATAATCTTAGCCTGACACCAGAGAATTGTAAGAAATCACTTAAAACGTTTTTTTGAATAGTCTGGAATGTAATTTCTTGACTTTTTAAATCAACTATTCTTTATTTATAAAAAGTCTCTTATAACCACGGCCCCGAGTCCCTGGCGTCCTTTTAATGGGACAGGGGTGCGAAGAATCTCCAGGTGCACTAATAATAATACTTTCAACATCGCGACATGGAATGTGAGAAGTCTCAAACAAGATGGTAAACTTCCAAATGTAATAAAAGAGATGAAACGACTAAAAATCGACCTAATGGGTATCAGTGACACAAAATGGCCTGGAAAGAACCAATATACCACTTCTGATATGGTGCTGTATTATTCGGGGACTGAAGACACAACAGAATCATACGGTGTAGGAATTTTAGTCACGAAAGAAATTTCAAAAGCGGTGACTGAATTTATACCTTTATCAAATAGAGTAATGATGATAAAGATGAAGGGCTGGCCGTTTAATATTAATATTATACAGGTTTATGCACCAACAGCACAGAAGGCGGATAGCGAAATCGAAGAATTGTATGCTGATATAGAAACGCTTTTAAGCTCTACTAAAAGGCACGAGGTAACCATTGTAATGGGAGACATGAATGCCAAAGTCGGATCAACTCATGTCCCCGAAGTGACGGGTGCTTATGGATTAGGAGATCGAAATGACAGGGGTGACACTTTAATACAATTCTGTCAAGAAAAAGAATTAACTATAGTCAACACACTTTTCAAGCTGCCACCGCGTCGTCTATATACTTGGACTTCGCCAATGCATACACCTAAAAATATAGTGCGCAATCAGATTGATTATGTGATGATCAGTAGGCGATTTAGAAATTGTGTGAAGTGTGCGAAGACCTACCCCGGAGCAGATGTTGGGTCCGATCATAATCCAGTAGTCGTTCGTCTACAATGTAAGCCAAAAAGAGTTAATGCGAAACCCCAGCCCTTGAAATTCAATGCGAATAAGCTTAAAGATCCCAATACTAAACAGGAAGTGTCGAATGCATTGAATCAACAGTTGAGCATACGAACATTTTACTCCATCAACAAGTGATGAAATTTGGACCAGCCTCAAACAAGTTGTACATAACGTATGCACAAAGTACCTACGACCAACGGCAATGAAGAAGCAGGACTGGATGACCGACTCCATCCTAGAGTTAATGGAGGATCGAAGAAAATGTAAGTCCAGTAATCCTCAACGCTACAGGGAGATAGATAGGATAATCCGCAAGGAGACCAAGACAGCTCGAGAGGAATATTACAAAAATAAATGTAACATCATGGAAGACTTACACAAGAAACATGATAGCTTCAACATTCACAAAAACATCAAACAAATGTTAGGGCTTAATTGCAGAAGTATTTCAAGCTTAGCCGATGCAAATGGGCAGCTTCTTCTAAACATTGAGGCCAAAAAGGGAAGATGGGTGGAGTATGTTACAAAAATGTTCGAAGACCCAATAAGAGATCTGGAGATACCATGTGCTCCAAATGACACTGACCTACCAATAATTAATGCAGAAATTATTCATGCACTTAAAAACGCAAAACTTGGTAGAGCGCCAGGCCCAGATAACATCTTGGTAGAAGTAGTGAGACTCCTGGAGGGTGACAACATTTATCTGCTCAACCAACTTTTCAATAAAGTATACGACACGGGAGTTCTCCCACTGGACTGGTTGAAATCTACGTTTATTCCTCTTCCTAAAAAGAAAAATGCCCGTAGATGTGAGGAATATCGAACAATCAGCCTTATGAGTCACGTCCTTAAGTTATTTTTGACCATCATCCATAACAGGATCAGAAAGAAATGTGACGAACAATTGGGAGATAGCCAGTTTGGTTTCCGCTCTGGTGTAGGAACACGTGAAGCTCTGTTCGCTCTTAATGTTCTTGTACAGAAATGTCAAGACATGCAAAAGGACATTTTTCTGTGCTTTATAGATTACGAAAAAGCAACAACCACCAACAAGTTGTCCACAGTATACAAAAATATGAGACGCCGAGTTCTTCTTTGAATTAAATAAATAATAATAGTTGCTTATATAAGTACAAGTACTACGTAAAAAAAGAAAATACACAAAATATTATAAAAAAAATAATCACATAACATAAGTATACATACGTTCTTAAATCAAGTGTGAATAATTATTAATAAATAAATATATACAATAATATACAATATACATATACAAACACATACATATATATGCATATACATATACACATACATATATATACACACACATACGCATACATACATAGATATATAACACACATTCTTAGTTTTGTAGCAATATATCTTTAACACTGCTCAAAAAGCTCCTTTTACTACCCACAAAGGGATCAATATCATTAAAACATTTATTATAATTATATGCTAAGCGCGACAAAACCGCGTTCTGCCCGTAATTGGTTCTGTGCGAAGGCACTACCAAGAGATATGTATGCCTTGTGCGGCGCGAAGGTACATCAAACCTAAATTGCTGTAAGAGCTCCGGACAATCAATTCTGCCACGCAGCACGTCATACAGTAATCCCATTTCTAAAACTAATCGGCGCTTCTCAAGTGTTAACAATTTATGTTCTTGGCAATTTTCCTGATATGTTCTCTTGACATATTTAAATTTGTAATTTATATGGTTCAAAAACCTTTTTTGAATGTTTTCGATCCTGTTTTTATGTATAGCATATATTGGCGACCATATAGGTGCGGCATATTCTAGAATACTTCGAACATATGCATAATAAACAACCTTTAGACTAGTGACTGAAGTAAATGGTTTACATGTACGTATAACAAATCCTAAGTTACGAAAGGATTTATTTACAACTTCACTAACATGATGAGAAAATGTCATTTTTGAATCGAGACAGACGCCCAGATCTCGAACTGACTCAACTCTTTCCAATTCAGTGTCGTTCAATTTATATTTAAATTTTATTGGCTTACTTTTGCGCGTGAAGCTAATGCAATGGCATTTAGGAATGCTGACAGTAATATTATTAATAGCATAATATGACATAAGATTGTTCAAATCCTGTTGAATTAACAAACAGTCGGATGTAGAATTTACTCTCATAAATACTTTCTTATCATCAGCATACAAAATGTGCTTAGCGCTCTTAAAGCATATATCGATATCATATATATATGCGTTGTAGAATAAAGGCCCAAGGTGTGAGCCCTGGGGGACGCCCGATGGTATAGTGATAAAGTCAGATCTGTAACCACCCATGACTACAGCCTGTGAACGATTAGCAAGGTATGAGGTAATCCATCTCAAGAGGTCTCCATGTATACCCAGCGATTCAAGCTTTTGCAACAAGATGATGTGATCTACGCGGTCAAAGGCCTTTTCAAAGTCCGTGTAGATAACATCAACCTGTCCACCGTTTTCCATCTGCTCCAATACATAATTTGTGAAGAGCGTCAAATTAGATACAGTGGAGCGGTTTTTCATAAAACCGTGTTGCGAGTCAGGTATTCCTTTCGCAATAATTGGGTAAATATAATCACAAATTCCTTTTTCAAATACTTTTGCTATAGCACATAAAATTGAAACCTGACGATAGTTTGAAATAAGAGCCTTCGAACCTTTCTTATGTATTGGAACTATAAGTGCTGTTTTCCAAATGGTAGGAAATACACCCTGACGTAACGATTTAGAAAACAGAATAGATAACGGAAGAGCCAACGTTTCAGCACAATTAGCTAAGAACACCGGGGGTATACCATCAGAACCTGCACCTTTAGACTTATCAAGACTTTCAAGACGTTTATGTATGTCCGTCGGAGAAATATGTACTTGAGAAATTATATCATTATCATTTGCTGGGATGCTATTCGATTGATTAGGCGAAGTTGAAGAAGTGACAAAAGCGTTTTCAAAAAATTTGTTAAAAGCGTTACATATTTCTTGGCCGTCTGTGTAAGTTTCATTATCAAGTGAAAATGTTTTAGGATAGTTTGACCCACCTCTTTTAGATTTTACATACTTCCAGAAGTGTTTGGGCGAGCGACGTATGTATAATTGAGTACTGTTAACATATTTAGTGAAACACTCAGTCTGAAGGTTTTTAAATCTGTCACGAAGTAACGAAAACTCATCGTAGTCACGAGGGTTACCGTAACGTTTCCATTTTTTATGTATAAGTACTTTCCTTTTGCTTAATATAATTAGGTGCTTACTATACCATACAGGATAATGAGATTTTATATTGGATTGTTTAGAGAGAGGTATGTGCAGTGTACAACATTCATGTAATTCTTCATAAAATGCCGTGACGTCGTCGTCTACGGAAACATGCGACAGAATCTCAACCCAATCACAGTCTCTTAAAAATTCATTAACTTTAACATAATTACCTTTGTGAAAATTAAATCGGGGCTCGTATTTTTCCTTAAAGCTAATACACTTTAAATCTAACATATTTATCAATAGACTTGGGTGACTAACATTTTCAGTAATTATTGGTTGCGATGAACGACTAACTTCAAGTGCGAGATTGCTAAAACATAAATCCAAAATATTGTTTTTTAAGTTCGGAATGTAATTATATTGTTTAAAGCCAAGAAAGTTAATATTGTCTAAGAGTAATATTGCGCTATCCTGTTTCACGGTGCTACCTCGTTGCACTATTGTACACTTGTCATTATTCCATTCAACACAGGGTAAATTAAAGTCTCCCAACAATAAGAAATTACAACTGGGATTACGCTCTGTCAAAGTGGCCATATTACTAATGATATTGTTCATACGATCCAAAAAGCATTCAGTTTCGGGCGGTGTGTACACAACAATAACAAACAAGTCGCACTGCGATGACAGTGCACGCGCCGGAACTCGTATGCAAAGGGACTCGGCAGTATCACTGCGCCAGTCCTGCCACAGTGTCGCCTCGAGTTCGCGGCGCGCACAGATCATGACGCCGCCTCCCGTTAGTTTACCACATAATACCAGATTCCTATCGCACCGAAAGACGTCGTATCGCGTATCACAAAACTCGGAATCCAATACATCACTTTGCAACCAAGTCTCCGTAAATATTAATAAATCGAAGTTATTACTTAATATGCCATTATATAGCTCCAAACACTTAGTCCTTATACCTTGTACATTTTGGTAATAGATTAAAAGTTTATCCATAATCATTTTTAAAAGAATATAATATACCCATATGTAAGATTTCCATATAAGTCGATAAAAGTAAAAAGAAAACATTTATGTTGCAAAAGTGCCGTATCAAATAATACCATGATTTAGTCCTATATAAAAGCCAAATTAATATTTTTCTAAAGTTATAACCAATACGGGCAGAGGCAGATAACAATATATAATAATAAATATTACATATAACTAAACAACTTACATAAAAATATTTAAGAATCAGGAGCAGCTGACTATGATTACAGTGTGTATTTAGTTCATACAAAATGCATTGTTCATATATACTAAAAAAATAACTGTATCCACTGAGCATTAGAACTAATATAAATAGGCAATGTATCGAACATTTTAAGCTGAAATAATAAGTTTTGTTCTTCTGACGTGGTGTAAAAATAGCAACGTTTGTATCCATATGTAGAAATATACATTCAAGTTTTAACAAAAGTAATAATAAATTAAAACTTTCTGGTATACATTTAGTTAGCAAAGATTCGGTGAAATAAAAATATGTGTGTATATATAGTCACTGCAAGGATTTTAAGAACTCTTCACTTTTCACTAAAATAGCATCACTTATATCACTTTTACGTAAGTAAATATTTCCAAATTTGACCCACGAGTAAGCGTAGTTATTTTCTCTTGCGAATCTTCTTACTGCCGCAAATAACTGTTTTGACTCCGGGGATAGATGTTCTGTTACATAGATTTGGTGACTTTCTCCAGTGATACCAAGGTGTGAAGTATTTAACCTTTTGTCCTTATGCTCCTTGTTAAAGCGGTGTGTCGCAGAAAGGATTTCATCACGCATCCGTGGAGAACTCAGTGTAATCACAATGTTGCGTGGGCGCTTCGAAACCGTTTAACAGATATCGGGCTTGATGAAAAGGATTTAAGAGTGATAAGGAATCTGTACAGGGACCAAAGAGCAAATGTTAGAGTTGACCGAGAAGAGACCGAAGATATTAATATCTGCCGCGGTGTCCGTCAAGGTTGTATACTATCACCGATGCTCTTCAATATATATTCCGAGGCAACCATGTCAGAAGCCATCGAGGGATTGGAAGTCGGAGTAAATGTAAACGGAAGAGTCATAAATAACCTTCGGTATGCAGACGATACCGTCCTCATAGCGTCATCGAACGAACAGTTGCAAAATTTAATCAACAGAGTCCACGCTATTTCTGAGAGAGATGGTCTATCCATTAACATTGCCAAAACCAAGGTTATGATAGTCTCACAGAACGACACCTTACGATCTGACATAAAGGTGGCTGGAAAAACGCTGGAGGAGGTACGTCAGTACAAGTACTTGGGAACGTGGGTCAATAAAGAATGGAGTTCCGATCAAGAGATCAAAACTCGTATCGAAATTGCCCGCGGTTCGTTTAATAAAATGAAAGGAATACTGTGCTGTCGTCATCTGAACCTAAAGCTCCGGTTTCGAATCCTCTGCTGTTACATATGGCCGATAGTTCTTTACGGTTGTGAAGCATGGACTATAAAGGAGGCCACTCGGCGACGCCTAGAGGCATTCGAGATGTGGTGCTATCGTCGCATGCTCCGCATAAGCTGGACTCAAAAGGTCACTAACGAAAAAGTCCTTGAACGTATGGGAACTACCAGAAAACTGATGCAGCAAATCAAACAGCGTAAAGTCGGATACCTAGGTCACGTGTTGCGCCATGACCGATACCAACTGCTCCAAATTATAATGATGGGAAAAATCCAAGGTAAAAGGAAAGTTGGTAGGCGGAAGAAATCATGGCCGCGTAACGTTAGGGAGTGGACGGGTATTAGAACTGCTGAGGAACTGCTGCACCTGGCCCGAGACAAGAGACGCTACAAAAGTCTGACAGCCGCTTCAGTAATGGAGAGGCACGCAAAGAAGAAGATTCTTTATTTGCTCTTAATTATTCTCTCAATGTATTTATTGCATTTAAGTGTATTTTATCCACGTTTATTATTCGTACATTCTGCAGGTCTGCAGGTGCAAGGTTAAAACCCCCGTTGTTTTTTTTATGTGCCTGACAAATGTATTTGTTTTTTTTAAATTGTAATAAATGAAAAAAATATATAAATACACAGAGTAATCACAATTTTAAAGTAGCGATGAAATACATATTAAACTAAAACTTTTTATAAAGACTGTCCTATAAATAAGATTTTTAAAAAATTATTGTAAACAAAACGTGTTCGTTAATATTACTGTATTTAATGCATTTTTTGTCTTCGCTGGACCTTTGGAAGAGACCGACATTCAGTGCTGACGGTGACATACCATCAAATGAACCCACTCGTAATTGGCAACGGGTTCCATAAAAATAAAACCCTCAGAGCTCCGCCGTAGGCATTAAGGAACCTCTAAAAGAATCTTATTTACGTTGTTATACGAAATCCATTAAAAACCTCATCACGTCGCGGGTGTATTTAAAATGACATTAACATTTAAATAGAGCTTTACGATTTTCCAAGATGGCGTCCGTGACGTTTAAGCGCGTAATAGTCGCGTAATATACGCACTTTCTGAAAATTCCTTTACAAATCCTGTGGTGTACTTGCACTGGAAAGTCACTCGGGCTAGTTATTTATACATGTAGATATAGATATTAGATAGTGCTTTTAGAGTTTAGAATGTAATTCATATGTTTTATAATATTTCTTCTTTTAATATTTCGTTGTTCCATTGATATTTATCTTTATTCCTTCTCAGTGAGAGCTATATAAATGAATAAATTATATAGTTTTTCAAAGCATATTGTTATTTTTTTACAAACAAATCGTATTGTAATTCCTGTCTATTTTTTATAGAGGTAAAATTTTACAATTGCCTCGACGCAACGCAATATAGTAATTTCAAAGTTTTTTTAGTAAATACAAATCCAAATAATTTCAGAACGTAAATCTAGAAAAGACGCTAGTGTTGTAAGGCCAGCATCGCGCTGTACATTTAGTACTCAATGAAAGCGTTATAAAATTAAATTTGGAATTTAATTTCCCCATTCGAATGCAAGAAAGGTGTTTTTTGGTGTCGCTGCGAGACAATTTCGTCGAATTATTAAAACCGAGACGTTCATTTAAAATTAAACATCAAATATCCCTCTTTGCAATATTTGAATTAAATTGAACCTCCTTTGAGATATTTGATTTACGTTCCGATTACGAATTACAAATTTAGAATTTCTAAATATTTATAAATATTTGACATATTTATACCGCTTCGTTATTAAATTTGATGACGGAATAGAGAGATATTTTTTCAAACCGTTTTTACTATACGAAGCGAATTCTAAAATCAAATAGAACAGAATTTCAAACTATTCGCCTTTTAACATACATTTTTTTTAATCTATTGTTTTATGTATCGAATTAAAATGGTAATATTTATCTTTTAGTAAAATAAATTGTAGTATACAACATGTTATAGTCGTTTATACGTAGAAACAGCTTTTAATTAAAAAAATATAGAATAAAAGTATCAAGTAAGATTTTGGGTGTCATACGCCTATTTTACCATAAAACCGATTGTCTATTCCTTTTTCTACAACAGAACAGCGTCACAGCTGAATACCGTTAATGAAACTTTTTGGTTAAATCGCAGGCCACACGCAACCCTCGTTTACCAATTCAAAAATGGAAAACAATTGGAATTTCGAACGTCAACTGTTTGATTCGGGCGGGAAGCGTCGAGGCGTGTGGTGCGACTGAGCGTCCCTGTCTGACGTCGGTATGCGGGCACAAGCACACACTTGGAGTATAATGGATGTGATAATCATAAGGAGGCAATTGTAAAAATACTTATTGAAATAAGTATTTTTTAAATTAAAAACTAGCAGCTCTATGTACTTTAGTGTCACTATATATTTAATTGTATATCCATCGTAATGAATTGGAAACAAGATTAACCCTATAAGTTTAATTATTTATTATTATATTAATTATATATTTATTGATTAAAGAGTGGCGCTATTTGTAAGAATTGTACTTAAATATCATGAAAAGATACTAAATGTTTTGTAAAAGTCAGCTTTTCAAGGCCACATAGTATTTGTTTGAAACTCTTATGCTTAAACGTCACCGAATGTTTTTTAAATGCGACATCCACAAATTTATTGATCCCCTCTCGGCTCGTACCGCTTGTCACTCATCTGACATCCCCTATTCTATATCGTACATTTCTCCTAGTTACACCGAGCCCAAATTAATATCCCGTGACGCGCAAGAAACTAAAAGAAAAACCAACCGACTGTGATCATTTAGAAAGAAACAGGGATATACGATACTCCTGAGTCAAAGTGAAAATACATGAAAGTAACAGCATTTTGACCTCTTCGCTGCACTCTTTTTGTAACTAGTCAAAAATTGACTAATTTTCAAAGTATACTTTTACTTATATACGCTATAATAATTATTGGATTCAGGTTATTTTAATTGATACATCGGATTAATTACGATTTCTTTACTCATATATATATATAGAAACTACAACAAGGGAAAAGAACAAGCGCGCCTCGAGTGGCAGAAAAACAAAACGTTTCAATTGACAATTGACTCCTGTAAATCCTATTATAAAATTTATAATCTAAGAATAATCTTATATCTTTATACATAGATAACAGTTAACGCAATGTCCATCATGGCGGACCATTTAGTTTTTTCATCCAACATTGGCGTGATGAACTGAGTTGTATCGTATCTATTTTAGAAAATAATGTAAAGTACCTTGGAGCTAACGGACCGTGTATTAAATATATTTATTTAAAGAAGAATTTAACTTAAAATATAATTATTGAACATATTTCCTTTTAACCTTAACGCCGCAATAATTTTTTATTTAACTATCGAACTGAGTGAGTGAACTCACAAGATCCCATCCTTAATAACCAACTTCAAGTTACCAACAGAATTGAGTCAATTAAGTTGTTAAATAAATTATAATTATTTTTAATTACACCGTATTTGCCATACCTTACCTATATATAGAAATTTCTTCATGGTATAAGTTTTAGAGATACGTTGAAATAGGAAGTATTATTATTAATTATAGGACGCAGTATATAATAAAGCGAGTCGCCACCAGGAAATCTGTTTACAGTGGATATCAGACATTGCGAGGCTCTGCGATGATATTATTAATTCACGTAACTAAATCCAGGGTTGTAATCTAAAACTGGCTTGTTTAAGATATATATCAATAATTATATAAGTTTCCAAGCGATATCAGATAGAATCGCAGTACTAAATATATAATTAACAGAATCTGAGTAACCGTAGTTGATTATACAAATGTATGCACCCACAGAACACGACACAAAATTAGCTAAAATGACATGACAATGTTGAGATAGAGAAAAATGAAAAAAAACCAACAAAGAGGTCGCAAATAAATATCGTAAATAGCATGTAAGTTTTATATAGTTCCATAAGTGTAGTATTTCAGTTATTAACATTGTACACGTCAGCGAATTAAGGTTATTATTATTTTATCATCTCACATATCATGTCGATAATATTACAACCGAAAGTTAGAATACAATTTGTATAGAATAATAGTGATAAATATAGATATCGAACCGACCCTGTCTGCCGCAACTGGGCAAGCTATTGAACAGCAAGCTCTGTCAATAATTGAGGAGGCCTCCATTTATGCCCGATATTGAAACGCAACTAGTTCAATACTGAGTCGATGCTTAGACACGGTATTGGTTATACCGCTTAGTTGCAATTATTGCTTTGCAAATGATAATATTGTCGGTCGTACTAAATGTATATTGAAGTGCAAAGGAACGTGGAATCCTGGAAAAGTGCCTACAAGCTCATATGAATGAAAGTTTTACGAAAAATAATACGCAGCTTCTAAATCACTTTAAAATTATAACATTCATGTTTTGCTGGACTAAATGTAGAAAAAGGAACTATATTTTTTATAATTCTTCATCGAACTGGAATATAATAGTTTAACTGGCTGCTATGGTGAAATTAGCGGGAGCTAATTACCCGCATTAATAAGAGATTAGCCTCGATAAATTAACTGCGTTATAAAATAATTTTCATTTTCGTTCACGTTCTTCTGAAACAATATTTCAGAAGAACGTTCGAATAAACAAAATTAATCATTTATTAATTTTATTCAACTTATTATTAGTATGAATAGTGATAGAATAGTTTTCGACTTTAAAATTCTTTATATAAAATACACTCAACTTATATACATTACTTATATATACCTATGTTGTTAACATATAGAAAACTCCAAATCCGGTGATCAGACTATCAAATCTATGTCAAGTACAAGTACAAGTAATATAGTCTTTTATGAACATAACTATTATACATTCATTTATATACATTAATTTTGCAAAAATGCATAACTTAAATCCGTTAAAAAAGCGTTTTTTTTAATATTTCATACCTTATATGACATATTATTATTGTTAACGAAATCTCGATACTATGAAAATCAAATCAGATTTATAGAACAAAAAAGCTGTATTAGAAGCAACTGCTTCGAAATACCTCTATCTATAAATAATGTCATGAATTAGGGTATCACATGTGGCGTCACTTTAAAATTAATGGAAAATTTATTGCGTATATGTATGAAAGGTTTTCTTTACTTTGCCTTATTGTTATGCATAGCCGACAGATTGTTATTTCGCGCCTAAGGCTATATTGTACACTGTTCTTATACATTGGTGCTTTAGCTACACATATTGGAATGGATTTTTTATAGTTCATCTATTTTAAAGTAACTAAACATCCCTGAGTTTTTTCTGGATGCATCATGTAATAGGCAAATACTATGTCACATTAAAACATTACATGTAATTGACATAAATTTAAATAAGATCTTATAACAAAATGACTGTGTTGCTAGATTTTTTTTTTAATTTAATGTTTTGATATGGTTATTTTCTTAGGGTTTAAAATCACGTCACCATAAACCAGAGTTTGAGCTTACCATATACAATGTGGAGAGGACAATGCGACAATAAATGAAAACACAAACAGTAATAGTCCCTAGTATAATTTTGAAACTATGAAATGAATCCTAACAACAAAATAAAAAAAATAAAAATTTCTAACAAACTAAATACAATATAAATCGAAACAAAATGTAACACCATTTGGAAATATGGGTTCACTAACCTGTGGTAAGAAGAGCGGCAACAGCGCGGCGCGCTTTTACAATCGCCCGACGAATAAACACAATTAGATACCTAAACCTACACTGAATACGATCGTCATTCACCTCGAGTAGTTCAGTCAATCCCATTAATTAAATTTTTAAATTTTTAATGTGCTCCCCATTCATACGGACACATAGTTCGCATCGCCTTATAAATTCCGTAAATTAAAATCATGTCCGTGTACTCTGATGCTGTATATCGGTAATGAGGCATTGTAAATAAAAAAAACAAAACAAACTTAAATCTAACACAAATAATAAGCGTCTATTTTCACACAATTCACCAAGTCACTAAGTAGGCACTTAATTTATTACGTGTCGTATCACTAAATTAAATAACCGTCCAATTTGCTGATAAAATAAAACAAACGTAAGTCTAATACTAATAATAAATAAGCGTCCAATTTCGCACGATTCATATACAAAACAAAAGAGCGGCCGCTCTTCAAAGGCGGCGCTTCAAAGGCGGCGCGAACGCAAACGAAATTATTAGCCGTGACGCGAGCGACGTCACAGGATAACGGCGAGACCTTGACACACTGACACAATGTCGCAAACATGAAATAGAAACAATCAAACCTTCATTTCTCCCTTTCCCACATTGTTTATTGTCTGTTTAACTGTGTGTGTAAAACTATCTACTTTTTAATTTTTGGTAATATGCTTTATGACTTACGTAATGGGCATAAGGTATAAAATGAATTTGGACTAATTTGACTATGATTTTTGACATGGCGAGTTGAGAACATGTGATTTGTAAGCGGTCATTAACCTGATAGTGATGGCGTAGTAAACAAATACGGTATGTTGTAAATGTTCAAAACAAAAAATGATGTCCAATGACTAAACTGTTAGATTATTTGTAATGAATATTTGTATACTGGCTAGGGACATGATGACTTATACGGTGTTTAATTTATTGTCGCATTGTCTTCTCCACATTGTATACTACTATAGTAAAGTGAATAGATCTACAAAATAGCCTTTCGATATTTTATTGCCTGTTTGATTATAATGGATTTATTTATTACAATGGTAAAAAAACCTCAACTCGGTTGAGTTGCTCATAATTATATAATATAATTTTTTTCTTCATCTAAAGTTCAAACTACAATACCCAAGATTTCATTAAGTCGTTGAAATTAAAAAAAAAAATAATTTCTACGTTAACAAATATTATCTAGATAAAGATAATTGGATACTAAGTCAGAGACAAAAATAAGCTACATTGAATCGTTTTAAATGGTTTTCCTTCATTTACAAATACATTATTAAAAATTGTCTTTGAATTAAAAAAATATTTCCCAATAGGCTTCGAGAAAATTTTATGTCTTGCCTTTTTAATCGAATTGGGTGCATTTCCATTCGCCTAACCAGCGTGGTTTAAACTTAAGCAGCAAAACACTTTGATAAGTGCGTCCTCATATTACACCAGACCAGGTTGTTAACCTAACCAACATAATAAATTAATCACGACGGCTCTAGGAAACCAGTTCTGTATCATATTAACAATGTCACGCTAACCAGACTAAATTCTCTTAGAGTTATAAAATTTCAAACAATAAAACTTTTATTGCGAACATAAATCCAGTGGAGGATGTTATTAAAAATTCAATTGATTTTCCTATTCACGACGCAGTGTTGGGGGAAAGATCACCCGATAATAGTGAAACTTGATCCTGTCGACATAATAAAAACTTTAACGTCTGATGCCTCGTTGAAATATCTACGAAAATTGGCCGATGTCTTCGCTAAGAAGGCCGCTGAGAAATTTTTCAGTGAAATAAAAAATAAAAACTATGACTTAATTCAGAGTGATCATGAGTTTTTGAACGAGTAAGTAATTATTTGTTTGTTTGTACTTACTTGGATAATTTCTATTAAAAATTTTATATGGTTGCTAGGATACCTACATAACTCAATTAGTTAATACACGCCATTACATACAAATACACATATTATATATAGTATGTTATATATAAATACAAATAGAACAGATTAAAGTATTTATTTTCATTTATTAATTTAATTTAAGTTGATTGTAATAAATTATCAACTTTCATTGAAGCTTATGTATATGAATAATGACTCAAGATATAGATATACTCTATGAAGCCCTTCTTTGTATGACTATGAAATATAAACGTTTCCATCGAATGTTATCTATAGCGGTTTTGGCAGCATAATCCAGAATAATGTCCATAATGTTTCAGATGGTAGTTTCTTTCTTACTTGATATTTTGCATAATTCATACAATATACAATGTGGAGAGGACAATGCGACAATAAATGAAAACACAAACAGTAATAGTCCCTAGTATAATTGTGAAACTATGAAATGAATCCTAACAACAAAATAAAAAAAATAAAAATTTCTAACAAACTAAATACAATATAAATCGAAACAAAATGTAACACCATTTGGAAATATGGGTTCACTAACCTGTGGTAAGAAGAGTGGCAACAGCGCGGCGCGCTTTTACAATCGCCCGACGAATAAACACAATTAGATACCTAAACCTACACTGAATACGATCGTCATTCACCTGGGAATGGGATTGACTGAACTACTCGGTTCAGTCAATCCCATTAATCAAATTTTTAAAGTGCTCCCCATTCATACGGACACATAGTTCGCATCGCCTTATAAATTCCGTAAATTAAAATCATCACTCTGATGCTGTATATCGGTAATGAGGCATTGTAAATAAAAAAAACAAAACAAACTTAAATCTAACACAAATAATAAGCGTCTATTTTCACACAATTCACCAAGTCACTAAGTAGGCACTTAATTTATTACGTGTCGTATCACTAAATTAAATAACCGTCCAATTTGCTGATAAAATAAAACAAACGTAAGTCTAATACTAATAATAAATAAGCGTCCAATTTCGCACGATTCATACACAAAACAAAAGAGCGGCCGCTCTTCAAAGGCGGCGCTTCAAAGGCGGCGCGAACGCAAACGAAATTATTAGCCGTGACGCGAGCGACGTCACAGGATAACGGCGAGACCTTGACACACTGACACACTGTCGCAAACATGAAACAGAAACAATCAAACCTTCATTTCTCCCTTTCCCACATTGTTTATTGTCTGTTTAACTGTGTGTGTAGAACTATCTACTTTTTAATTTTTGGTAATATGCTTTATGACTTACGTAATGGGCATAAGGTATAAAATGAATTTGGACTAATTTGACTAAGATTTTTGACATGGCGAGTTGAGAACATGTGATTTGTAAGCGGTCATTAACCTGATAGTGATGGCGTAGTAAACAAATACGGTATGTTGTAAATGTTCAAAACAAAAAATGATGTCCAATGACTAAACTGTTAGATTATTTGTAATGAATATTTGTATACTGGCTAGGGACATGATGACTTATACGGTGTTTAATTTATTGTCGCATTGTCCTCTCCACATTGTATACATTCTTACCTATGGATGTGAAAGTAGAAAATAATGATATTAACCTTAGTCCGAATCGCTCTAGAACATTTTATTCGTAGGGAATACCAAGTCATATGTAAAGCGTTGGCTAAAATATTCTGTTATAAAATAAATGAAAAAAAAAAATAATGTTTCTAGTAACATTTCAACGTGTCTGAATATTTTGTAAACAGTACTTAAATACTATGTTTCTTAGGCCACGCACTACTCAACAAAAAACGCAGAAAGCTATATTAGATGAGGAAAAAGCTTTGGAACTCCTTGAAAAGCCATCTCCAGATGGAGACAACTTGGACTTCGAACAATTGGACTCGACGATAGAAAACGAGAGGTCTAAAGCGAAATCTATACCAGTTTACAGTTTGATGAAAGTAAATGGAAAATATGTTAGACGATTTCTGGGATTGCTATAAATAGTAGTATATAACTGAATACGAATAAAAATTACTTGCTTTGATGATTCGGTCAAGGTTATTAATTAATTAAATAATATTGTATGATTAAAAACGGATGTATTTCCGAGCCGATACCACTTGGGTGCCATCAAAGGAGCGTACCAATCGCTTAAAGGCTGGCAACACACCTGTAAGCCTCGTGGCATTGCAGGTGTCCATAGGAGGCGGTTAGCAGTTATCTAAGCGACCCACCTACTCATTTGTTAGTTGTCTCATAAGAAATCCTTATCGTTAAATTACAAACAAAAACTCCTTGCAGGCTTCAATCAATCTTATCCGATATATTTTTAGTATGACTAGAAAATTAAGAGATAAGCGACCTTATCCAACACACACTGGGGCTCAAAGTAGCTTTTTTTTTTTTAGTATTTTTGGTCCAACAAACTTATATTTGGTAAAGTATTAAATGTTTTTTTTTTAAATTTCTTTTCACATTCATATTTACAAAAAAAACTTTGTTGCCTCTAATTAAATTTGTACATCACTATGTATTCCCCGCAGCATCACCCGCATTCGTTTTTTTATAATAATAAATGTATTATTATTTATTAGCAGGGCGATGTAGTAAGTCTTAAGATCAGAACGTTCACCCAAACAAATAAACTCTTAAGATTTAAAATTCTTACCTTTCAAATGAATTATTTCAACTAAACTTAAACCAAATAGAAATATTATATTAAATAGTTACAAAAAGTACCAGGACATCAGCAGCGACGAGGAAATCCAGGAAGATCGTCGCCACTATAACTCACGGGCATGAATTATTGATGGCTCCAACAATACCCCGGCAATATAACGCGATAAATAAACGGTATGAACGTCTAAGAATGGATAGACGGGGTATTCGAAAGTCTGGGCTTTGAAGGCTTTATGTTCAATGCAAATGCTCTGATGTGCTGAAGATCTATTGCTAGGAATCCTTTGCGTTTATATGGATCATTTAGTTGCGGTTGTTGTAACGTGGTAAGATATATAACACTTCCTAGTAATAGATCGATCTGCTATCCAGCATTCAATGAGATAGAGTTCATAGCGCTGTTCGCAGAGGCAACATCCTGAGGAAGCTTCGGTGTCTGAGCGAAACGTTGCGAATCTTGTAAATTGGTCGCATAGAATAATATACTATGGAATTCAGAATGGTAACGGCTGATTCTATCAACTATAGCCTGCACACTTACGAAATAATTGTTCGCTTACAATCTAACTATGGACTCGGTGGGTCGTTCGGACCCAGGAGTTAAACACGATCTATGAGGTATAAAGAACAATCCGGAAGCCGCCAATACATTAGAAAAAAAACAGTAGATATTATTAGATAATATTATTAGGCTCTCTATTGCCAAAAGAAAGATCTATAGTACACACTTGCCAAAAAGTAACAGATTGAGGCTACAAACACAGTTATTTATTATAATAACTAGAACACATATTTAGCATGAAAACTAAATTTTGTGTAATCCATAGACCAAAGCAAGAATACAAAAAATGCAATGAAAGTAATGACGTAACGAACATCCGTCTTAAAATTATGAGATTTTTTTTTTCATTTGGTTAATTATATTATACCTAGATGCTCTTTGCAGAAAGGCGCGTTAGTGTAAAAATTGATTGTATGTTTGAAAACATAGAACGCAAATCCACGCTTCATTATCAAATCAATTCAATTCGCAAATATAACGGAGCATTCATCTTTTGGTCCGGATAGTGGTTACGCTGCAAATACATTTGCTAATTACTGCTATGGCTAGAAATAATGAACCGATTGTCGCTCGTGCTAAGCTAAGCTTTCCTTGGCTGAAATTGATTAGTGATATTTGTGATGCTTTCCACTTTTAATAAGAAATGAAAAAACTTTCTAATTTCACTGGTTTGGCTAAAGTAATGTCTATTTATTACGTTAAAAAAAATCTTATTATGAAATAATTAGTATATTATTTACTCCTTTCCAAATATTAAGATGACGACATGTGACTCTGAACTTAATTTAAATAAAACTACTTAATCAGATATGCACAGCATAGAAAACATAACTGTAATATATTTGAAACATCAAATTGTAGTCTCAGATTTATTAATTGTGAATGGTTCCATTAAATTTAATGATAATATAAGTATTAATATTAAACATTCCAAATATAATATAGGAAATATACACATATAATATAATTTATATATTCAACGCGAATTTCCACATATAAAATAAACCTATAAGCCTTCGAAGGCTGTATATCATCTCGGATTCGCTACAATAGCCTTTGTTCTTTCGGTTTCAGCCAACTTTAACTATTGTTTAAATAAACAATGCATTTCCCGACCACGTAATTAAAGTTGCACTTTTGGTTCTTTTTCCCTATTATTTAAATTAGTTTCAAATTGACTCAAATAGATGCAATCGACTCGGAATCGTTATTTGTGTGTTAAACTTGTAACCTTGCATTGCTTGGAAATAATTATGCCTGATTTAATTGTTAAATATTATTATTAGTTGGTTGTTTGTTTGGTTGATTATAGAGAACATATACAATATACTTATATATGACTTCAGTTTGAGTGTTCTTCAGTAATCGTGATTGCATTTTGTTAGGAGATCTGGAGAGTGTATTAGAATTGAGCTAATATACAGTTAATAACTTAACGAAGATAGTTAAACCGCTTTAGGACACATAACAGTCATAAAATATCCATGTGAATTAGAAAATTGGTTCGTATTTATTTCAAAGAGTTTTTATATATTTTGTATACATATCCGAAGTATTGCATAGCGTTATTTTACTGAAATTTAAAAATCATTATATATTGGCCAAAAACGCGTAACATTGCAATCGCAAGTTCATTTACAACTAATTAAAAAATATACAGACTGCGCTTATGTTAACAATAATATAACTATTTGGTAACCACTACCTTTACTAAGATCACTCAAAAAACATATTATCTTAAAATAATGAGCTCAACAGATTATGTAATGCTTTACTACCATTATAATATAGCTCTATAATTCGTTATTTCACATCAAATTGAATGCATATACCTACATACATAATCTACGTTATTAATCGTTATATTTTTAGAAGAATTTAAAAGGTATTTTGAAATCAATATTTTGGGTTTTGGACGATGTTATTTATGTTATGATGGATAAAATACTTTGTTAACACATCTGGTAAAAATGAAAATTAAAAAAGACTTACAGAAGGCATTCAAATGTATAATTTCAAGAGTTTATCTCAGTAACCACACGTTCGAAATACGAATATTTTGTTATGTCCTCATCCTTAAGCCTGCCAAATTGAGGTTTTAATCTCATCTAAAAGCCTAAATCCTTGTACAGAAGTGTACGAGCTACCTGACCCAGATTTTATTTCGAAATGAAATTTCTTGAACATGGCAACACTTTTTATTTTCATATTACAGCGCTCGTTCTTGGCCAAATGATATTTATGCTGATGTAATAGAGCGTTCGCGTGAAATATATTTTGGCGAAATTATTTTTGGAGCTCTCTGAAGATTTTTTATGAATTTTCTATTTCAGCTCCAATACAAATCTTTTTATGAATTCTTGAATGTTGCGGAATAAATTGCTGTTTTTGAATGTAAAGGTATCGCGTATTTTACGCTTGTATATTGTATAACTACGTGAAATATCTTACAATTTAAATTAATAACCAATTAAGTTTTATAATATACTAGCTGATCCGGCAAACGTTGTTTTGCCATACAAGTGATTTCAATTTGAAAATTGAAATATTAATATTAATTAATTATTAAATTAATAAATAAAAAATGAGGGTTGATCATACGAGGGTGAAAATTTAGTTGTATGTTGTATCATAAAAAATTGAAACTAAAAATTAACATTAACATTTAGGAGGATGAAAAATATATGTTGGCCGATTCTCGGACCTACTTAATACGCTCACAAAGTTTCATGAGAATCGGTCAAGCTGTTTCGGAGGAGTTCAAGTTCGAACCCCGTGACACGAGAATTTTATATATTAGATATTATATATATTTAAAAAGAGAGCATAGGTAGAGAGTCGATATTTAAGGGCTGCAACTCTTTCCACTTAGACCTCCCACAAGCTTCTTTGCCTTTTTTATAAAATAAAAAACAAATGAATAAGCTCTTCAGCTTTATGATATCGGTAAAGAAATGTATCGTCTACATTCACAGAAGTAGTAAAAGTACAGAATACGAAGTTAAACAAAATACCGAAGAAGGGTCGATCGAATTGATCCGACGCTAATTCCACTAATCCACTTACGACTTCCGGAATAAGTATGAGTGACAAGGATTATAAACGGGTACATTACACCAGTGTGTTGTGATTTTTATTCCAGAAATAGAATAAGTATACATTGAGGCGTTATCACTGAACATTGCGTTTATTTTATTAAACTAATAATTGTTATTACTCATTTCTAAATAGAAAAAATCGTTTTATTTCTTGGACCTAGTCATAGTGCTGACTGAAAAACCATCCTTGACAAATATTACCAACATTATTTTGGGTTATATTATGCCAGTAAAATACTATATTTGTTTTGTATGTTTGTAATATTTATGATTACATTTAGGTGCTTTTTGTTGTTTCTGATTCATTAGACTTGTCTGTAAGAGACTGCTGTTAGCATTAAGGCCATCCTTTTGCATCGCATTCACATATTTTGTCTTTCTTTGTGTATATGAGATGTTTAATGAATAATAATAATAATAATATTATTATTATTTATAGAAAATCATCTTATTCATGCATTGAGTGTCTATTAAAACGTGTGTATAAAAAATGAATTATAATTTGCTATTTTTCTCATAGATTGCATATACATCAAGATGAAAATTAGATATATATTAATATTTATTATTAAAATAGCCTATCGTATAGATCGATGTTTATTTTTTATATGTATTATACGAGGCAAATGAGCAGTTGGAACAAATTAGACGTGCTTACCACCCATGGACCCTCGCAACGCCGCGACCCGACGCGACGTGTGGAATAAAATTATAATAGACCAATTTAACTCAATTAACACTGTTCGTAGACGCTCCTGTGTCGGGACGGAACTGCGTAGAGTCTTTCAAGGTTTTTCCGCAGAGCACTGCTATTAAATTAGTCTATTAGAATTTTATACTATGAACTTCTATAAAGTAACGCCTTATTCTTATGTCGTGAGGCTTCGTCTCTATTGCCAGTTTTTAAGATATGCTCGTTTTTTTAAGGCCATAGATCGTAACGTTTAATGTCAATTCATTAATAATCATTTTAGAAGATTTACGAAAAAAGCGCAACGCAAAAAATATATGTAAATAAATCCAGCAAGAATATAATGAAAATGAAAAATATATATTAACATTCAAATCCTGATTAAATAACAATTTGTTTATTTAAAAAGTGACTAATAATATGTATTTGTGACGTTTGTGTGTGGGTACAAGTAAGTATATGATCGATAAAATTCAATCAAGTACCATGAATGTCTTAATAGAACTCGAAGACAAAAACCGAAAACCTGTGTGTACTCAGGTCGCCTGTTGATTATCCCTTTTGTCAGTAATGGTCCACGCATAAAATTAGGGAAAACATAAAAATATTTAACAGCAGCCGTATATTTGAACGCCCCAGGATTGTCTAATGACAGAGGGTGACCGCGGACGGCGGCTGTCATCAAAATACAGGGTTACTCATATATTAAACTTGATTATAGCTAAAAGGAGCTTTTATTTTTGCTATAAAATTGTATATAAGGGTAGGAAAATATAAATTTGATAGATATATCGTGAGTGAGAATTTAGCCAGTCATAGATGACGTTGTAAAAGTTATGCTTAATATTATATTCTCTTGTAATTATATTCTCTTTATACGATTTTAACAAACAAATATTGATTTGGTAATATATCGATATTTGACCATACTAATTGTATGTATAGTTACAATAATGCATTTGTACACATATAGAAAGGTAACATAGTTAAAAAAATTAGTTTGTTTTTATTAATATTTTACAATTTATATTTATCATTAGTGGTTAATTTGAAAAAATACATTCGCCCATTACAAGACACGAATATTCAAAATCACGCACTAATCAAAATCAATTAACGCATATAAGTGTCAAATTATAACAATTACAATTTAAAAAAAGAACATGAAAATAGACCATTCTTCTAGATTGAAAATCATATTTACTATTTTTGTTTAATAATAATAGGAAATATATGCTTAAATAAGAAAAAGGCTAACGGTCTCAAGCGATCGCTATAAGGCAACCTTCAAAAGTATAAAACAAAAGTGGTGCGGAATTATAAAATAATATGTTAAAATAGATGAATGAATGAATAACGGCTTTTTTTTTCACGACAGGAAAATCACAAAGCAAGTGAAGATTTGAAAAACACCCTAAAGTGGGATACATATAGTCAAGTTTTGGACGCGATTTGGACAAATGAGAATTACGTAGATGCGTTATTTCCTATGATGCTACAAAATGTCACGAAAATCGAGCAACTGCATGTTGTTAACTGTCATCGCGGAGGCAGCCAAACAATCCCTTTCATCTCTAAGTATCCCTCACATGATGCCAGTTTTAATATCTCTTTAGAAAGCCTGCATTCTTTCAGGAAATGGCAACCGAAGGGAGCGAAGGGTGGAAAGTGAAGGGGATGGTATACTTATGTTGTGTCAATCTCTCCTTATATATGGAGTTTCGTATATTATAATGTTATTGTAATGAAACTTTGAAGTAAACTGTGCGTATAGTAAACTATAAATAATAAAAGATCGTATTTATCAACGGTGTACGGCTAAAATGTTTTACTTTCAATAAATAAATATCATCGCCAAGTCGGTGGTAAGTGACTTATATATATCATATACACATATTCATATATACATTATATTTACGCGCTGACTATCATCGCTACGCATATAGTTTTGCACTTCCAAGAAATGATGGACGGTTTAACATTTCCTTATATTTATTTAATCTCATCCAGCTTAACATAAATAATTAACAAACAGTACCTACGTAGTTAACAAAAAGAACTTAATTTATTCTGGAAATCTTAAACCAATTAACCAATTACAGAAACGTGTTATATTTAATTTCGCTTTCAAAATATTTATCTCACCCTTCTATTATCAAATTACGATTATTCTCAAAAATGTATTATAGGCCGATGCCCTAATGCGTGACGTCATAAATTTCAAATCACAGATTTAAAAACAAGGGTGCAAAGTATCCCTACAGTGGAATGCTGTGCAATGAGGCATTATGCTCTGGGATTGAGGCCGGAATAAGGGGTTTGTGAATGCTGGATGACAAACGAAACATAAAGAATAAATAAATAGAACCTAAGGTATTGATTTTTCTGAATATATTTAGTGCTTAACCAAACCATAATTGGTTCTCAATAAATAAACTTACATTTACCAGGCCACAGCAACAAATGGAACCTAGTAATATTACATGAAAATGGATGCGAATCTTTTAAACATGGTTTGCTTTTGTTAGAAGTATTAGAATATGCATTAATGCTGGCGATTCTGATGTACACCTCTAAAACTAAAAATCTCTAAATTTAGATTTAGACCTGTCAAACGTGTGTAGCCTATTCTATATATTTCTACATTGACAATTTAAACCGTATTGCTATCAATTTAGAGATGTACAGAATTGGTTACGCTCTCTAAAACTGTTTGACAGGTCTAAAGCTAAATTTAGAGATTTTTAGTTTAGAGTGTGTACATCAGAATCGCCACCATTTTGTCCGCTATCTAGGCATATTGAGGCATATTGAAGAATTGAGAACGAGAACGAGTACTTTGGTTTAGAATCCCTTCAGTGTAGATGTAAGCGGTATGACTTGATGTTTTTACATACTCTTTGTAATGCTCCTATATAGAAGACAAGCCAAACTGTGCAAAGTATCTCGGTGTAATACAAACAATTTGAGTAATCTTGCTATACATCGCATAGTATCTGATTAAAATGCACATTTTCAACAAATATTTGTGTTTAAAACAAAATTGTATAGTAGTGTATTATTCGGCTTTTTCCTTGACACATTAAACTTAATGTAGTTTTGTGTGCCTTTAAATATGTTTTCCACATTTGACTAATATCTAATACTTAATATTTACGAACGGTTAAAAATAAGCTGTAGGAGTAGCATAACAAACAAAGCGAATAGTAAAAAGATGGCAACAAACAAATGAATGCCGTCTTTATTAATACTTAATGCACTCTGTAGAATTGAAATTGAACATCCGCGGATAAACTTTCGCATAAACACAAAAGAAAACTTCTATTTCCGGTAATTCTTAAACGTCACATACATAGATTCCACATTATTTCCGCTTATATCGTTGGGTAAGAAAATACACACAAATGTATTCGGCAGTAAATTCGGTTCGTCGCACTAATAGCCCGTGACGTCGTAAATTACGGAGGAGCAGTGACGTCACGAGGGTTGGACGTCATTATGAATATTGTAAAAATTAAGAGAATATGCTTTAAGCAATGAAAACTTATTTATTATGTTCATTCAAACTAAATATTGCTATAAAAAGCAGAGCTGTGGTCTGTATCGATCGATATACCAATAGATGCTAGAAATACAATTAAAACTTTATCTTGTATATAGAACTCTCGTGAAATGCCTTGGTAGATTTTTATGAAATTTTATATGCGTATTCAGTAGTTCTGAGAATCGGCTAACATCTGTTTTTTATCCCGCTAAGGGTGGTCCAACCCTAAACTATTTTATTTTTTTCGTCAAAATTTCTTATTTTTTACCTATTTTATAATGCATACAAAAATACATACAATCCTAAATTTTTACCCCTCTACGATCAACCCCTATTTTTTATTGAACTAGGAATTGATTGCTAGAAATCACATGTATCGCAAAACAACGTTTGCCGGTTCAGCTAGTAATTATATAATAATTTTGATATGATTAACACTATAAGTTTTATAAACAACTTTCCGATACAAATTAATCGATCAATTAAATTAAACTATGTTATAATTGCTATAAAGAATGAAATATTCACAAAAGAAAAGTGCCAAGGACATTTCTTTAAAAGAATTCCTTGAATGCCAAAGACCATTATGTGAAAACATACGGATCTATAATTTAACCAAAAGTTTAGCACGACACTAATAAAATATTTAATATCAGCGACGGCTACTTGAGTGTTTCTTCTTAACTCGAAAGCTCGAACAACGGCTGTGGACCAATGGATAAGACTGCCCAGCAGGATACGACCTTCAATTCTTTAATAAACAGCATCCCTAAAGGGCCGGCAACGCAAACACCCGATGGATATTTATGGGCCATCCGAATTTCTGTGTTATGAATTGAATCTAAAAATATATAAATCAATACGGACTCTATTATTGTAATGCAGTCTAAAGTTCTTAAAACCATTTTATTCAAATCAGAAAATTCTAAAAGTTTGGAGAGTTTTAGATCAGAAGGCACCGACGTTTCCGTTTTAGAACTAAATGAACTTAACTAAACTAATAATCGAAGCCGAAATGTATAAAAAAACTTCAACATTACTTAACAACGTTAAAATCAAGTTTTAATTCGGATTTGAAGTTAGATGCAATAACCTCACTTGTTTTTAAGGCTTGATTGACCCCTGGTTGGAATCCGTTTGCCTTTGACGTGCTTAAGAACCCTTTAAAGCCTATTCAACCTTTGGGTTTTCTTGAACAATTCTACAAAAACAATGAACCTACTAAAAGGTGAAACTAAATTAAGTTTAATGTTCTTACATAGACTAAAAATACACAAAGATAATTGTGTATTTTTAGTCTAATATAGTTAATCTATTATATATAATTAATATGTCATTCATCAGTACGTCAGTCTGCAAATCTGACATTCACTATTTCTCTTTACCACGTTTTATTGTACGCATTTACAATACCGAAATCTTATATATAAAATTCTCGTGTCGCAGTTTTCGTTCCCATACTCCTCCGAAACGGCCTGACCGATTCTCACTTCAACTTTGGGAGCTAACATCTATTATTCATCCCCCTAAATGTTAAGGCTGCTCTACCCCTACATTTTTTTTTATTTTTTTGGACAAAATTTCTTATCTTTTACTTTTCTATGATACAGTATACAAAAATACATACAACCCTAAAATTTAACCCTCTACGATTAACCCCTATTTTTTGTTATTAATGTTGAGCTAAAAAATGATTGCTAGAAATCACATGTATGGCAAAACAAGGTTTGTAAAATACAAACAAACATTATCAGCTATGAGGAATTTCTGTATTAAAAACTCACAGCTTAAAAGTTCCATTCACACGAAATAATTTTAATTAGCAACACCTTGCATCAAAAAGGAAATCAGTAATTATCTATTACCCAGAGTAATATCTCACTTCGCCTTTATTAGCAATAATAAAGTACAGCCTCCACATAAGTACGGACGTAATACAAAAACGTTTGATAGCAAATCCGCTTTATATAGTACGTAATAAGATTGAAAATGGGCTGAATGTAATTTATCCTTAAACGCAGTAAATCATAAGCGCTCAAATTTGAAACTTGGGCTTATGAGTTTGTTAGCTTTAATTAAGGCGTTGCTTTGATACTTATTTCTCATACAACTTGAACGTATATTACTTCTATAATAAGATATAACAAGATCTCTTATAGTGCTTAAACTTTGGAATGTCTCCAAAATTAATTTTGTGCGTAAAATTTCGTATTTTCTGAGTTACACAAAATTTTTAAGTTACATTGCGCGCAGTGCTAACGTATTTCCATCTAGTCCATTCGTAATAAATGAATTTTGAAAGTTCATTTATGTATGTATTAAGTCTATAACATGTAGTATGCGGTTCTTAAGAACATAAAAAGTAAAGTAAAAACTAGGACTGAAGCGGGCCGGTACTTACACAATTTTTCTTATTTAATAATAAATGTTACGACTCGACAATATGCCATTATGTTTCTGTATGAATTTCTTTACTACACAATTCATTGGTTCAAAATCTCAAACCAAACACAGAGTTTACATTTATAAGAAGCGATATCAAATTTTCCAAACGCAACTGACCAATAGGATAACTTTAAAATCCAACATTTTCACAGTTCCTTTGTCCGTTGCGAAACTTCGGAGGTTAGAATCCCACTTTTAAATTGTTAGGAAGTTTAACTCGCAAACTTGAGCAGCGAGAACGTTCTAAATTTTCATTTTATGTTATTAGCTTTAGTGCTGTTGTGTAGTGGTTACCCGACACAACTTGATAGTTTGTTCTTGTTAAGATGTATAAAATTAAGGAACCGGAAGTGTATGAGATATTACATACGTAAAACATTTATATTTATGGTCAATCAAGCAAAGTATTTTGTAAAAATACATAACTTAATCCGTTTACAAAGTGTTTTTCATTAAATGAGTAATGGTTATGTTAATAAAAGACAATATTATTACTGTATCCTAAAACTCTTTTCCCGTAACAAAACAAATTTCACGATAATAAGTGTTAAGTACATTTAAATTGAAATAGAATATAGAAACAGACGAAACAATGTTATATTCAAACATTAGTATTCGATTAATTTCTTTTAACAATTACATCCCATAAATAAATCTAGCAAACAACAGCCGCCTTCGACGTAATAGCCCCTGACTGTTTCTAATACATTTGTTCAGTAAGAACTCTGTCAAATTAAAACAAGATTAGTTAATTCCGCGCTCATTAGTATTCAACGATTGGCACTCGTTCCTTGTAGTAAAAACCAATTTTCCTTCACGAAACGTCACGTACGTTTTTTATTTGTTACAGGCTTCCACCTGCTTAAATATGAACTGAGCTGAATGCTGAATTATTGAAGCTCTCTTTTGTTCTAGAAAATATACAGTTTTACCGACCTAGGGTTTTGTTACTCAGCGTGTCTTTGTGGCATAATTGATCAAGTCACTTAAAATTTATATACTTTTTTAGGTGATTTTCTTGAGATTTGACTATTATAATTAGTTTCACATTACTGTTTACAGTTGTTAGTATAAGTTGTACAGTTTTTTTGCTTAAACGGCCATCATAAAGGTTACTAGATTTAGGTTCATGCGTCATATGTAATATTTTTACCTTGTACTTTGCCGCAGTCACTAAAAAAGGAAAATAAAATTTACTATTATTACTCTCTTATACAAACCACTGAACTGAAAAACTGAATAATTTTTGTGTTGTAATTTTTGTCGTGTTTAAATAAATACGAGTGAAACCGCGAGGACAGCTAGTCTTATCCATATATAGCAGCTATTAGGTGAGTAGTATTTATAGGAGGTTTTAACACAGGAAAACGCAGTTAGTTATTTTAATCAAAAATACCCTTTACTCTTACATCAATTTATATATGCGTTCAGATGAAAAGAGACAGCTAAATTTTGTTATTAATATAAAAGAAGAAGAAAGAGTGATTAGAATATAGAGGAAGTTAATAGAAGATTTGGTTGTTTAAAAATATATAATAATGTCAACTTCCAACAATTTACGTGTTTTAGCTATATATAGCAAATATTATATTCAAGATTGTAGTTAAATAGTAGGTAAATTGCAAATACAGTAAGGATAGACCTTAAGCCACATTTACCTCAATGGCAGGAAGGGTTGAGGATCTTGATTGCATCCTACATTATTCACTCCGACCTTTCTCGTTTACAAATCTACATACAAATATAGCTTAACGAATAGAAATACGCTGACAAACAAATGACGACGTCTTTGTTATATAGATGATATCAATACATAAAATTCAATTTATAGTTGTATGAAAAAAAACCTGTTTTCTTATTCTTGTGCATATCAATGACTAGGCAGTTTTTTGCTATGCACTGAGAATGCTCTATACATCGGTCGTGTAAATGTTTCTCAGAATATAGTCGAGCGATGCGGAAAAACCCTTGTATCTGAAGTAATGCCTCGATACTTTACCGTGAATTGAGGTCTAAATCATGTCTTTAATCCCAAGAAGACACTGGTTTGCGCGTTTTCCGCTAAAAAATCTCCCTTAAAGCCTCAGCTAGCATCAGAATTCTTGGCGTTGACATATCGAACGATGTTCAATGTTTTGATCATTTGGAGGGTAAGGCTAAAATAGAAACTTGGTCTGTGTAACGACATTATTTCACGTATCATTTGAGAGCAGGTATTGCTTCATCGGTATAACGCATGTTTGTCACTAGTATATAAGCCATACTGAAGAATAAAATACGAAATCTCGCTATATTATTATTGCCGTGGCAAAGTCTGAACAACTTGGTCACCTCTGGGTGGGAGCTCCCGAAAAGCAGCTACTTCTAATTGATCGTATCTAATGAAGAGCGGTTCAATTTATCAATGACCAGTCAAGTATCCTTGAAGGCTTGATCCTTTAGCACTGCGTTATTACATTATGGTTTGTGTTTACATTTTTACTTTGACAGATATAGTCTATGTGAGTCTTTAATCAAAATCTACTTATTATTTTTACCTCAAAAGTGGCGATAGTTTAGTAATGAGAATCGATGAATTTAGGATATGATATGAAGAAGTTGTCTTATCAATTTTCAAATCTAAGTTTAGTTACTTAATCCATCAAAATTAATATTTTTTTCATTTAGTCAAAAATTGTATAAGCCAATACTTTCAAAGGCATCCATTTTTAATCGCCGTTCCATCTGTGATACGTTACCTTTTCAAGAGCTTAAAAAGCTCGCATTAAACCGTATACCGACGCGTAAACAATGATGGCAAGGTAAAAGCTAGGGAGGGGAATCACAAGCGTACTTCCGTGAATCTGAATGGCGAAATTACCTTTTTTAGTATCGATTTAGCCCTAAGGAGCGTTTAAGATATAATACGGAATATATACAAGTTTGATTCGAAGGCTTAAATTATTTTGCCGTATGCTATTCCTGCTCATTTCACTGTAAATTGTACGTAATTTTAACTCAAACATGCTTTTAAATTTGGGTTAATTAGTTAGTAGTCTTAATATATAGTTAACAGCTTTGTATTTGCTTATAAGCTTTGCTTCTGCAAATAACATACCTGCAAGATGTAGGGGATTTTATATCGAAAAAAAAACCTTCGTTTTCAGTGACAATATGAAAATTTATTAAACAATTAGATCCGACAAACGTTGTTTGGCCATAAATGTGATTTCTACCAATCATTTTTTTAAGTCCAATAAAAATTAATTATCAGATATGTTTATAATCGAAAGCGTTTTAAACAATAAAAGTATGCTTTACTTAGGTTAATAAATTATTCTTTAGATGAGACGTTTATCGGTTTACCATAGCCATCTATTGATTACTTACTCAATCCAGTCGAAAAGTATCGACATCTGTTAGAATATTTTGGAGTTAACAGATATTTGTGACTGTCAATTAATTATAGACAAATAATTTGCAATAAAATACAATTGCGACTGTAATTAAAGATCTAAGCTATCCTATCTTAAGTTGGACCAGACTGCTCACGGTGTGCCAATATTATTTAAAATCAGTCAAATAGTTTAGGAGTCCATCGCGGACAAACATCGTGACAAGAGATTTGTATATATTAGAATATATTGTACAAAAAACGTAATTGTTAATATTATTTAGAAATTATCCAATATGGAACTTCGTTAAAAAGCCGTCGTTCATTACAAACATTGTTAACTACCCTGATATTTTATTCTTACAACATGAACTTTATTTTTCTAAATAGTGGCATTCGCCTACAACGATTAGCAAGTATATATTTGCAAGCTTACCAAGGATGAGCATAGATAGGATATAGAAAGGGAAGGTCTACACCCCTTATGTTTCATTAACTATGGCTTACCATAGATTAAAGTCTCCTAGACGGTGAATAAAAAAAGTTAAACCACTAAGGTTTGCCTGTCTATATAAATATAAAAATTTTTAATTTTGTCAAACTATAGATTAAAATCATATTTAACCTATGATGCCTTGTTTGTTTCGTGTGTATAAAGTGGTATTCAAACCTGATTTTATTTAAATCAAATCAAATCTTTAGACATAGCCTCACTTATAAGGCTTGCTTGTTACATGATGAACATTGCTAATATATCATTAAAAATAAAGGTTTATACAATTGTCTTTTATTAACATAACTATTACTCATTTAAATTGTGTATTTTTACAAAATTAAAGTATATTTACATAGTGGTCGTGGTCACGATAGACCACCGTGACCGCGGACGCTGTAAAGCACGTGAAACGTCGGAAAAATTTAAAATAATGTAATATACTTAATTTTTGTAAAAAATAC
The DNA here is from genome assembly GCA_963693355.1 of Pontia daplidice. Lineage (NCBI taxonomy): Eukaryota > Metazoa > Arthropoda > Insecta > Lepidoptera > Pieridae > Pontia > Pontia daplidice. Next base: position 2,121,577 of record CAVNZL010000024.1, on the reverse strand, counting down.
ATAATCCGTTAACAAAGTATTTTTCTTTAAAATAAAATAAACATATCATTAAGATAAAAATTCTTATAAAAATGTGGGGTAAAAATGGTTTCCATCATATTCAAATTTCGAACGAAATAAAATAAAGTTTCAAATATTCTATTATTATAAACTTGCACACACCTCTCTTAATAACTCAATCCCAAATATAGTCACAGCATTATAAGTGAGCGGAAGCAAAGCTTTGAATGTGTTAGTACGTTTTGGCCATCAATAGAACAAAGAATAGATGAAAAAAGGGTTTCCACATCATACTGTCAATGTAAAACAGGAGACCCGATTGACCCACGCTGGTATCAGCTTCTCTAAGGCTTCTTAGGTCTTCACCCGAGGCCGACACATTGACCCCGCGTAAATCTCCCCGATCCTACATCCAGCGTCGGGCAGCGGAATTCATAAATTATGATTCACTCGCTCTCTGAAAACCTTTTTTGTAACGCTTATTCGGCAAAATACAAACGTTTTTATTTCATTCGAGGGGAGCTTAGATTGTGTGAACTTAGAAATTATGAAAAATGTGAACACCATTGAAATAAAAATAGCTTCAGTTGCAACCTACGCATGTCTGAAAAAAATTCACTCGGCATTCATGATCTTGTTAGACTTTTGGCACTTCCAAGGGCTCATACTAAATGAAGTCATAGATTAATAATTAAAACGATTAACAGTATCTCAATAAAATATTTGGCTAATGTCAGATCCGATTACAGACTGAACGTCATACAGGACAGTCATTTTGTTTTCTTCTCCATTTTTATTGAATTGGTTTCCCAAATATAAAAAATGGATTATGTCTAAACAACGTTTACAATCCCAATAGACCAATATACAAGCAGTACTCCGCGAAAAACCCACAACCACTCGTCGCACGTTTCGCTCCGACACCAGAGCATCATCAGGATGTTGAGTATTGCTTGTATATTGGTCTATCGGGATTTTGTACTATGGACTTCCGCAAAGTAACGCCTGATTCTATTAATTATAAATAACGTTTATTATAAAACTGATAAAAGGTATCTACAGGCCATAATTGAAAGCATGTTAAACATATTATCAAGAAAAAAAATCTTATAAAAATGTGGGGTAAAAATGGTTTCCATCATATTCAAATTTCGAACGAAATTCACAAGGCGTAGGGTTATGGGACAAATTTTATACTCTACATTATTCAGGCTGTTCTTGTAAACATCGGAGTCGTAAAATTAACGAACTGTAAGAACATTCGCACTTTTATGCTTTACTTTATGACAAGTTGCCCCTTGTATATTTACGAGGGAATATGGAATAGTTTGTTTTAATTAAGATTTATTAAGTCATACAGAAATGGTTCATATAACCCAATAAATTGTGAGTCTTTTCTGCTTTACTTCACTATATATTTGTTAACAGACTATTTTAATAATGATTAAGAGACGAGTAGAGACGAGTTCTAGAGTGGAGACCATGAACAGGCAGACGCAGCGTGGGACGCCCTCCTGCCCGCTGGACCGACGACCTTAGGCAGGTAGCTGGTAGTGGCTAGTTGAGGAAGGCCGAGGACCGAGTGTTGTGGCGCTCCTTGGGAGAGGCCTATGTCCAGCAGTGGTATAGGTTGATGATGATGATGATGAGCAATGTGTGACCATGTGTGTGTGAGTGTTTATATATTAAGAAAATTAAAAAGAAATTCAAATGTTATCAACTATTTCAAAAAACGTTTATTAAAATAATGAATTTACAGCAAGAATCGAGTAACTTTTATTTAATCTAAGCAAAATATATTTGCAAAGCTTTGAACCAAAACCACGAATTTATTAACGGCCGAGGTAGGGTTTAACCGAATAAAATTATGCATTTATCCTCACTTGTTTTCCTCGGCTTCAACAATTAAATAGAGATCAGGAGAGCGTTCCGTTTTTTATTTCAACGAAGGAAGGACGATAAAAATAAATTATGGTTTTTAATTTCGCAACCACTGTAACTTTCCCTTTTGATGGTGTGTGTTAATTTTGTTTTGATATCTGAAATTATATAAAGATACTAGCTGATCCGGCAAACGTTGTTTTGCAACATGTGATTTCAATTTTCAATATAATAAATAAATATCATAAAAAAATAGAAACTAAAATTTTTGTTTAAAAAATAAATTTAGGGGTGGACTACCCTTAACATGTACGGGGATGACGGGGACGCAAACAAAGTTTCATGAGAATCGGTGAAGCCGTTACGGAGGAGTTCAAGTTCGAACCCCGTGACACGAGAATTTTATATATTAGATTATTAGATATACTTTATGTACTAGTGGTTGGAGTCTCCTAGTGAATTACTAAGCTCAGAAATCGAGCTTATATTACTTTATCAATAAACATAAGATACGAAGTCAACTTCGTATCTTATTTTTCATAAGCACTAATGACATGCTTTGATGTTGAGTTATTTCATTAATGGTAGTATGTAAATAGTTTATTGAACAGGGCGTGTTCAACTTAAAAACACACTTCTGACTCGATTACTATTTTTATTTTAGAATAAGCGAATCCTGTGATTTCTCCCGCACTTAATGAAAACCTTACGCACATTGTTAGGCGCGAAAAGGAATTATTTTTCCTCGTATAATCTAATTATATGGCCTAATACTATTCTCCATATGATTTTCAGTATAAGACAGACTTACATATAATTTAGTAACAATTCGTGATGTCCATACGAGTGGTAAATTGTACTGAATATTCTGTATTAATAAATGCTAGGTACAATGATTAATAGGTACATAAATCAAGTTAAGTTACGACGTTCACAAAGTTATGCAAATTCGGGACATAGCTACAATTATCATAAATTGCACATACCTAATTGTTCTGCCGTGAATTAGAGCAAGCCTCGAGTGACGCACATAATATTCTACAACCTAATTTAGAACAAAACAATATTATTTCAAGTTGTCTTGGATTTAAAACAATAAAATCTTTGGTGCCGGATGCCGAGCTGAATTATGTACTCTATAACAGATAATAAAATAAGAAAATGTTTTAAATAGGCTAGTCTGTGGCATCAATGGTAACTAAATAGGAATTTGAAAAGAATTGTTTTTCTTTACTGAAAATATTTTCCTTTTTCTCACTTGCTTAAAACTCGATGTTAGTTCATATAACTTGTACATACCTTTTTAAATAAACACTAATACTTCATAATTTAACAGTTTCGATCGAATCGGTTATATATTTTAATACTCTTCTTTGTTTACGCAAAATATATTATATATTATACTACTATTCCTATTACAATTTATTTATTTAATGATAGCTTATTGCCAAAATACTGTATCGATAAAAACTACATTATTTCGGTTAATGTACAAATAAAAACTCCTTGCAGGCTTTACTCAATCTTACCTAGCCTGTCACAAATATATATATCCTCCTCTGGTGCGGATTTAATAATTATCGACATATGTTATTTATTTTATAACAACATAGCAATCCATATGGGACATTTAATCCCATAATAACATCAGATTAAATTGTCATACGAAACGTTAACCAACCAGCGGCAGTTTGATCTAATTGATATTTCTCAATTGTTCAACATTTGGAGCCCTAACTGTATCTGTTTAAAACTTTCCACCAGCCAATTACCACGGTATCAAAATAAAATCATCAAACTTTTCTGATCCGGGAATTCAATTTATAAACAAGTTAGCGTCTCGTTAAAATTCTTCCGATGTAATAAGGCTCTTTAGGTATTTGTTGAATTTGGCTCGGAGTTTGCCCAACCCCTTTAAAGTGCAGATCTGAGCGTTTAAGTAATGAGTTGCGCTTTTACAGGTTAAGTACTCAACGAAAATGGTTTTCCGATAAATTCTACGAATTGGAACAAGTAATTACTCTTAATTAAACTCATAGAAAGTTGAGTTTAATTAAATTTGAATGCTGGATAAGGAAGGGAAAATTATTTAATCGTATTATGACAACATGGGCACGGCCAGACTGAAAGAACTATATACGAATAAATATTCTTTTAATCTGTACACACACTTCTAAGTGAAGAAGAACAATACTGTACTTTACTATATAAAATTGCGCTTACGTATAATCTATCTTGGTTAATAATTGCAAAGGTTCTTTAAAAACTCTCCCAAATCCGCAGTTAACACATTTCGATTATAGCCGAACAAAATTACAGAAATTATTCTTCAATCACGAAGCTATTGATAATTTGGGCCCCGATCCATTACGGGATTGTGAAAGCTGCACCTAATAAGGTGCGCGTCTTACTTGGGATAATTCTGATTGTCCGTTGTCTACAATTAAATTAATGTGGCGTTTTGTGAACAGACTGCCAAAAAGTGTTTGGTAGCTTTGACGAGGCTCTTGTGAGGTTTTATTAATTAGTATGGCTATTTTTGAAATTTAATCTTATAATTAAATTATAATATTATTCTATTAACTAAATGTTAATATCATATTATATTGTAAATACTTCTGCTTATTGTAAATTTTATTTGACTAAATCACTTGACGAGGATCAAATAGTTTTGCCGCTGCAGCTGAATGATAATCATCTTAGATAGCAGTCTGGGCTCAGCAGAACCTAGGGTTCGATTTCCGGAACACACAAAATGTATGCAATTATATTTCCTACCTATCACCGGCGTTAAAATCTTCAATTACAAAATGTGTGTGTTATGAACACATAAAAATATTACATGCACTACCAAACAAAAGTTTAGTTTCAGTCTAGTTTCGCCTGTAACCGCCATTCTAAACATATAAAATATCTAATAAATTCTCTATCTAATCTATATTTAAGTATATAAGGTTCATAACACAATCAGGATTTAATAAGAGCTATGAATACGACTCATCAGCAATGCCACTCTTTTTCGAACGATGTTATTATTTAAAAAATATAATTATTTACGACATCACATTATAAACCTCAAAAATACAACAATACTTCTCTACTGTTTAAGGGATGTTATTATACATAAAAACTCTATCTATTAAAACCGCATCAAAATCCGTTGCGTAGTTTCTAAGATTTAAGCATACAAAGGGCCAGAGAAAGCGACTTTGTTTTATACTATGCAGTGATTATTAGATTTTAATGCAAGTTTCTTCCATCTACCTGCAGCACAATATCTCCATATTAGGGGACTTATTAATCCCATCGATTATAATTTATTGGGTATAACGAGCGGAAGTACATCCAAGTTAGGTACTTGAAAGTCATTTCCTTTAATATACTATGCGGGAATTTAAAACATTATCTTAAAATAACACGCATATATTTTAGGCTTTAGTAATAATATCAGGAGATAGTTCAAAAACGATTAGTTAATTATAAGTTGGCTTATTAACAGTATTGATACTCAAATACCGATAATCGAACCGGGAGTCTACGTGATAACCACTGTGCCAACTGAGTTAGTTACCGTAATACTTAAAGCTCTCTGTGGTTAAATAATGCAGCAATACGTGTTAAGCTTAAAATATATTAAGGCAACCGATCCCCACACTATTTATTGTTACCGTACCAAAGGTTGTAAGGTACCAAATAAATCCGAACGGCCACATAAGGGGGGAGTACAGCCTTTTTACTTACTAATAAAATAAATTAAATCAGAGTGATTGGGAAGTTTACAGCTTTACAGCTTTATTACGAAATAAATCATTTCGAGTTTAGAAAAAAATCTTCGTTAAACGACAAAACTATTTGAGATGATATAACTGCCTTAAGTGTGTGTGTGTTTACACCAAGACATTATTAGTGTTTCCTCAACTTCGTTCACGTCCTAATGGACTAGCAATGTACATGAAGCACCACGACAGTAATTTATGCTGCTAATGCATTTATTAAATATCAAATATAACATTTATCATTCAAATTTCAAAAAAAATAATATTTTTTAAACATACAAAGTATGAAATGCGTTAACATTTGTACTATAACAGCTTAAAACTTCGTGCCGGCCTCATTCCGATGAATAAGTATAAACACTTAATTGGTAACATTAATTCCGGATGTGGATCAATAGAGGTTTTCTCATATTCTTTCGGAGTGAGATCTAAGACATTATTAATATTATTATATATATAGTAGCTGACCTGGAAACACTGTTTTGCCATACATGTGATTTCAATTTTCAATTCATAAATAAAAAATAGAGGTTATTCGTAGAGGGGTAAAAATGTAGGGTTGTATGTGATTTTGTATGCTGTAAAAAATAAAAAAATTTGTTCAAAAAAAAATTTGGTGTGATTTATTATATTTTTCATAGTCCTTAATGTTTACCTTAAGGGCTATGAAAAATAGATGTGATCCGATACTCAGCACACGAAATTTAATGAGAGTCGGGTTAGCCGTTTCGGAGGAGTTTAACCACAAACAACGCGACACAAGAATTTGATATATTAGATTAGAAAAAAAAATGTATTAAGGGTCTAATATTGGTTGGTGCATTGGCATTATCATTGCCAGCAAATACCAACCTACTAAAATAAAACCAAAGTAATTAAAACAAAAGTAATACCAAATTACTTACCCAGGTCCTTAATTTAGATAGAAAAAACTTAAAATCCCAATAGACCAGTATGAAAGCAGTACTCCGCGAAAAACCCACAACCACTCGACGCACGTTTCGCTCCGACACCGGAGCATCGTCAGGAGTACTGCTTTCATACTGGTCTATTGGGATTTTGAACTATGGACTTCCGCAAAGTAAGGCCTGATTCAATTAATTATAGAAAAAACTTACTTCAACTTATACATCTCGAGACTCCAATCAAATGCCCTCTTTGAACCTTTTGTCTCTTTCTTTTTCATTATAATCAGTAATTAAGGTGTAATTAGCCTTATGAATAATTGCTTCAATATCGGTTGATTAATGTCTGACGCGCAAACATTTTTCCAAACCCTAGGATATTAGAAAACGCTGACAACGCCTAGTGCTATTCTCAAAATCACTTGACAACACGCAAAGCGGTAATCAGACGTGTGCGAATGTCGCGAAGAGCCCTCAAGTCGAGACCACTTGAACATCTGTCGTGGCTTATGCCTAAACGCCAGTAGACTTTTAGAATAGGGCCCTTGAAATAGTATGTTTTAAGGGTGTGTACTGTTAATATGACGTAGCGTTTTCTTCTTTGCTCCAACTTTATGATTAAGCGGTCTTCATTTGGAGCGATTGCATTTTTTTTATTTAGTTGATTCCAAAATGTTTTTATTATAAGATTTTTGAAGCTAAAACAAATGTAAAAGTTGCTAGTTATGTAATCAAGTGTCTATTTATTAGAGATTTAATAAATAGGGATAATTCTGTAATGTTGAGACGGTGCAGAAATCTAACCTAAAGGTAACTTTGAGCCTCATTAATTTTTAGTAACTCGATGGATATCTGCTAACTCTAATATCAAAGTATTTGTCAAAGTTTCAAAGTTAGTTAAAATGTATAACCAGTGTGTCTTGAAAAAAAACCTCACCACCTCCCCATAAAAAGCAATAAAGTGGAAATAGTTTTTAATCAAAAGTTTAATTACTCCCCGTAGCAAAATAAAATCATCGTTATGTGGAGTTTTCACACATTCATTTCCCGGAATTAATCAACTTAATAATATCTTAGATTCCGAAACTGATAATAAAGTTTTGTAGAAAGAACTTTTTAATACCAATACAACTGAACCAAAAATAAATACAGATCTTCCAAACACTTTCACATACATTCCCTGTCAATTAGGCAACTTTAAAAAAGTCAAACAATTAAATAAACTCAACAATGTGGTCATGTGAATTAGGTTCGTTCGCACGTCCGGCGCCATATAAGGCTCGTGAAAAGTAACTAGAGCCGCACAATAGTGGCTAATGCACCTCAAAAGGCGTTCTTAGTGTCACTTTGACACTTGATAAGTTAGACGCTTGTTCTAAGTGTAGCAATAGACGCAATAAGGCAAAGCAAAGACTTTTTAATGTTACATTTCACACGCAGTCTGTTGCCCAAACGTAAGGTTTAAAGATTTATAGATATACGATTCCATTAGAACAATGTATTAGCAATATTCCGCGGACAAGATCTCTGTTTACGAACAGGCATCATTCAGAACAATCCTGAGGATGCTCCGATAAACAAAATTATCGCTGTCAGTTTAGTTAATTTATGTATCATAGACATATATAAATTGTGTATACTATTTTGTAAAATATGATATTAGGTTTCATTTATGACATAATGAGGCAACGATACTCCTATACAGTTTGTATAGGACTCAAGTTCTCACATTGAAAGACCTAAATGACGTAATAGAAATATTGCAACATTATTAGCACAATAAAAAAATATATAAGAATATACTTATTTTTTACATATTGAACTATCGATGCAACTCATTACGTACCATAGCCCCTTTTAAAATAACATGAAGGATCATCATTTACTTTGAATTCGGCTCGCAATATATAACGTTTGACATTTGAGCAGAACAGTGAAATACAAAAAATACATGGTTGAGCGCGATTCATATTTGTATGTAACATTTTCTTTATGTTTAAGGAATTGAGTTAAAAATATTGTTATTTAAGATATAATGGGAAATAATTTATTTCTCTATTAATTTACGATTTGTTTTTCTATTTCATATGAACTTGTAATCTATATTATAGTTTAACTGAGGTTCAAATTTTGGTATAAAGAGTTACATATACTAAACTTCATATAAGTTTATTTCAATAGCACAGCTATTTCACTGTGACTACATGTTCAGAATGCATTGTAGGCATGCATGAGTGAGCTTTACAAACTGAATACAAAAAGAAAATATTTCCAAGACATTTTGTAGAAATGTTTACAAAGAAAACTCTGTTTCTCTAATGAACTTAACAAAGCAAATTAAAAGTGTTTTAAAATAACGACAAAACAAAGAAATTCACTCTATATATTGATACTCGAGTTAATATTATATTGGAACCCCAGATCAAAAAAACTCATATTGGCCTTGGGTGTTTAGCATTTTTATGTTGTATCGAAATCGGTTCAGCAGTTCACCTGTAATAGCAAAGTTTGCTTTCGAATTTATCAAATTAGCATTAGAACTTATTATCTTTTACTGTCAGTTGCTAACCTTTATAATTAATAACCGATTATTTATAGTAATAAAAAGTTACACTTGTCAAATAACCTACTATTTAAAAACGAGTGACCATTTTTTTTTTGTATAAATTGCCTGTATGATTTATAATGTATCTGTAATCTGTATCTGTAATGTTTCATTAAAATCCTAAAACTTATGAAAGTTTTAAATTGTATTGCTGTAACAAAAACCACACAAAAATGAATAAGTTTCATCGATGATCGCTGTTTAGACTGTTGAACACTGTTTAGAAATATGTTCGCATATACAGCTGTCAACCATTTTAAATAATGACAAATTACCAGGACTTATAACATTTTCTAGCGGTTTTTTCTCATCCAACATTTCATAGTAGCAAAAACGCTGCAGTTTGCGAAGCTATTTTTAATGCTGCAAGATAAATGAGACGTCGCCAGCGAGAAGTCTAATACTATTATCTTATATTCTAAGTAAAATATTCCTTATAAAACTTTGAAGTCTGAATAGAGAATAATTTAATTGTTCAAATATAAGTAACATTATACACCTTATATTATAAATGACTTTTTATTTGTAACATCGTAGTTACAATATAGAAAGAAATAGTGTTTCGTATTTTAAGATATTTGAATGAACTGTAGAAAAAAATCAATAGAAAATATATAGGTTGGAACGTTCTCATTTCGATGCAAATTATAGGGTTTAAAAACCTATCTAATTAAAAATAAACACATGTCGTTGACCTCTTAAAGAGTTTATTTTTCGCATCGCAACGATGATCGTCTGTTGTTTTCATTCATTTTAGAAGCACTTGGTATATAATATAGGTTTTATATATATAGTCTGATGGTGATGGGAAAAATCTACTTACACAACAAAGCCTCATTTATCAATTCCAAGACGTTTCCCTCCTCCGATCATTCGAATGGCAACAATCGAAACTATTCATCTTATTTAATTCACTTAGCACCCTAAGTTAAATCGAAATTATTCTCGAATCGAGACATAATCGAGTTTCAACCCCCGGACAAACAATTTTCAGTTGCCGAGATTGTGATGTAATGAATGGATTATTTTAGAACTCGTATAAAACTTTAATGTGTTCGTTACTGTAAAAATATTGAAAACATTTTATATAGTTCTATACAAATAGTTTTGACTGAAAAATCTATAATATCAAAACATTTAACACAGTGGCTGACAAAGGTAAGCTTGTGTTATGTGTTTACAGAAGTGATAAACATATACACATATATAAATGTTCACACATATATAGATTATAATATTATTTTTCTATAAAGTCGGCCACAAATCCTACTTCAAAAAATGCGTAGCACCAAACTTAAATTTACAAATGAAACTTCTACAAACACATTACTGAATTTTTGTTAGTCATCTGTAGTATTTGTATTAGGTGATAATCGACCTCGTCCGACACACCTCCGTCTGACCACTGTTTTACCTCTATCTTTTCATACAAAAATTATTCAAAATAGAAACGGAAACATCTAATATCAACACAGAGAATGTAAAATACAATTACCGAAGAATAATTTCCCAACGAGAAAGAGCAGGAGACAGCTTTCTGCACAATAAGCAATAAATAACTCTACAATATAAACGTTATAAATTTCACCAGCGCATATTGAAAATTGTAAAAAATAAAATGTCATAGAAGCACGCTCATTCTTTATGGGATCGTAAAGTGCAAGGCGACGCGTTTAGGAGCGTTGCACCGCTCACCGTGACAAATGCATTGCTATTCAAAACGCATAACTATTGAGAGCGATTAATTCAAGGTAAAAACAAATGCAGTATAAACTTTTATATGAAAAACCTGCAAAGTTGGGGTTACAATTATACTATAAGTAAAGATACTTATTATTATAAAGATATAATAATCGTGTTTTAATTTGTTTCACTTGTTAATATCTAATATATATAATTCTCGTGTCACGGGGTTCGAACTTGAAGTCCTCTGAAACGGCTTGACGGATTCTCATGAAACTTTGTGAGCGTATTGAGTAGGTCTGAGAATCGGCCAATAACTATTTTTCATCCCCCTATTTTTTTTTTATTTTTTAAACAAAATTTTTAGTTTCTATTTTTTTATGATACAACATACAATCCAAAATTTTCACCCTTCTACGATCAAACCTTATTTTTTATTTATTAATTGAAAATTGAAATCACATCCACCAAAAATAAACCACTCCTTATATGGAAATTGTATTCGTTTTTACAACAAACTCCCAAGCGAAATTAGAGAACTGTCACTAAATAAATTCAAAGCCCTTGTTAAAAGTAAATTAATTAATAAAGCCTTTTATAAATGTGACGAATACTTAAATGATCCTAATCCTTGGGATTGATTTGCTCCAGTTCAAACAATTTGTATTAAAAACTTGGCGATTGAAAAGAGTGGCGGAAAGTTTCTTGCCAGTTCTTCTTACCCGCTCTACGCCCTTGACTTGCGAACTGGTGGTAAATGTAAATTTACGATTTATTTGTTTAGTTATGATTAATTAATTTGTTTATCTTGACGTTCATAAGTGTACATGTTTACCTAAATGAATAAAGATATTTTGATTTGATTTGATTTGATTTGACATGTATTGCAAAACAACGTTTGCCGGATCAGCTAGTATTACTTTATTTATATGTCAATTTGATTCCTGTTCTTATTATTGATAATATCCGAAGTTTTATTGAAATCTATTCAAGATTTTTATGTATCAGTTGCTACTTCGCCATGCTAATGATCTTCGTCTGGATTTAAATATGGAATGGTAGATGCCTCATATTATATTATAATCATACAAATGTTACATTAATTTACTCAAAACTTTCTATAAAACTTGGTTTCGATGTTCCGGTCTTACATTTTTTATATAACGAATTATAGAAATTCGCTGTAACTGGGGTCCTACGTCTTTTGCCAAAACATACGTTTGCTAGAGTTTTGATATATTTTAGTTCAATGCTTGAAATAGTTTTGTATTTTCATTTATATGACGTTATACTAATTAAATCTGTTTGGTTATTTTACGTGCAGATTGCTCGATTAAAATATGTTGAAACGAATATAATATTTAAGATGTATCACCTTCTTCTAAACCAACCCGTATTGTTAAACATACGAAGGTATCATTGAAATCTGGAGATAAAAAATTTGATTAAAAAAAAACATAATTATTACTTAAAAATAAAATATCGAAAATAATTTTTCCTTAATTCTATTTAAATAATGTCATATGGCATAGTAGTGACTTCGGTCATGTTTGTGTTTCTTGCTGTAATATAAAAAGACGTTTAACTTTCATAAGTAAAACCTTATTTAAATAAATTTTTATCAATAGAATTTTACATAAGTTTATCTTTATGGAACTCTCTTTAAAACTTGTAGTACTAAAATCTTGCTTGCAGGCAATTGAAATGTCATCCTAAGCATATACTAACATATTTAGGACTCTTGGAATTCATGAAAATATAGCTGTAACTATTATATATTAAGTATATTATACTGGGTAATTGTATACTCATTTCAAGTGTTAGTCTCCATAACATAAACTAAATGTCGCTAGTTACTCCATCCATAATCCATAGTCAGTATTTCTATGGCCATAAGTAGGTTTTCTTTCATAAAAACTTTTTCAATTTACATTTCAATGTATATTTGACTAAACTACGCACAATACTATAAACAATAGCAACTAAACTCAAACCCCAAGACATGTTCTTTTAGTTGTCAACGCGCACCGTTTGATATTATAGCGCGCGTATCGCGGTGTCGACATAAATCAACGGTCGAAACAATGGCAGTGACAATTACCGTTCGTGAGTACACGCTTTGTTCCCGCTTGACAAATCATTCGGCAGGATACGCTGCGATCGTTTACTATTTTGCAGTGATGAGAAAGCCAGTAGACAATTTTATATGCAGCTCTATTTTGTGATTAACAGTTTGTCATAAGTGTGGTTACGGGATTTTTCGCGGAATATCCTTTTAGATTGGTCTATTAGGGATTTGTATAATGGACTTCCGCAAAATGTCGCCTTAATTATAAGATTTATTTCGAATATAATAATACTTTTTCCAGCAACTAAGAAAAATATTATTGCTTCCATTTAATTATATATATTGCTTTATAAATACTATATTGAACTGTCCAAACGGTCTAAAACCGAGAATAAAACAAAATTGATTAAAGGTCTACTGAGTTTGTCACTGTTTAGGCATCACATACTTTGATGTAAAGCGTATTAAATCAGGCATGTCTGGTAATTGGTGAAATTGAAACCAAATATTTCATTTCACTTCCACGCTCAGCGTCACACCAATATAATTTATTGTCATTCAAATTTAATTATGTTTTAGTTTCATAAAATGTAAACATGATACTAACTATTAACTATAACTGCTGCAAAAAATTAATGTGAACTTTCTTTATATTATTGTTTGAACAACTATCGCACTGCGCTTTGTCGTAGATCCAATAACAAAAGATGATTAACGAGGCTCATGACAGTGAGTCTTTTGAGTTGTTTTCAAGAAACCCAATACTATTGATTGAGTTCAAATTCAAAGGCCTCGCTCGCGAATGATTCTGAACATTCGTCGAGTGTCGAGTTACTTCTTATTCCGACGATATTATTTTCACTTTGTAAAGGCTTAACGTTTATATTTATTCCTTTAATATAACGTGACATAAGGATAGTTATTATATTTTAATTATGTTATTTTAAATTCGTTGTTCACAGGATTAGTTTAGGTATATGATTTTAGATTAGTAGATTTGAAATACAGATAAGTAGCATGTTTAGTGAATTGCAATATTCAGTCTTAACTTTTATTTAATTTACCAATAATCTCAATGATATATATTTATACTAAAATACATAGAGACAAGTTTTATTATATTAAGTCTGTTGATATTCATCTTCGTCGACAACTACGCGTTCCCTCTTCGAATTATACATTGGGTTTCTGAAAGCCGTACCAATCCCCGAGCGGATTGTCATCACAGAATCCCTTCGAGTCAATGATACAACGCTATCAGTCCTTCCATACCGAGACAACAAACCTCCACCCATTAGTGGAATTCTAATTTGGGGCAACTTGTAGTAATACAGGTAAATTGCACCAAATATCATCAGAACAGTGAAGAACATAGATATGGATATCTTCCCGCTCATACCGTATTTGGATAACGGCGTACCGCTTATTGCAGCTTCCTTAAAACCTTGCACCCAGTGTTTTTCCAAGCGTCGATCAATATCATTCACCACTAGCGCACTAGTTTCCGTATAATCACCTTTATTTGTTACTATTAATTGTATGTTTGTCCCGATTTTTCCTATGTGATATTCTAAATCATCCTTACCATAGCTCTCGACAACTTCATCGACCAGTTCTCTAAACGTCATGATATCAAAGCTCTGGTCAACATTGAAATTGATGACCCCCCCACATATCTTACAACAATGTCCTGTGGGTTGAATTGGATCAATGCATGTGGGTGCTTGACAAAATTTTGCAGCACAGTCTATGTTTAGATAGTTCTCCTGGCATGGACAGCCGCTACGAGACTGACACTGCTTATACTTGACAATAACACCAGTTTCCTGTTTTTGATTTATTATGAACTTTTCAGATCCGGAGACGTAATCAGCAAACGACGTTGTGTCAAAGGTCTCACCACCGATCCTTATACTCCTTACCACTTGATTTAATTCTGGAAGAGACACCGTAAACACCGTATTTTCTGGAAACTCAACGATATCATCGAAACAGGGAACTCGTTCCGCATCCGGTGTGGCTTTATTGAACCTAGGCGAACTCCATACGTCAGCTTGAGCCCACGAGGAAACTGACTTTTCTAAGAAATACACATTCTCAGAATGCGTACAATTGTCTTCCTTTGCTCCCAATTCTATTGATCCATCCGATAAAACAAACTCTCCGTCTATTGGCAGAACTAAACCATTCATTGCTACTTCACTATTGACGTTGACAAAGCCATTAAGAACCTCGGGAAATATAACACTTTGCTTGGAACAAGGAATTTTTCCGTCCTTGAAATTGGCTGGCGAATTGAAGTTCGTATTTGGAATCCATTTAACTTTAGCAGTTAATGCGACAGATATTAAACAAAAGAATGCAATAAGGGTATACATAGCTAGTGTTTTAATTCAATGAATGCAATGTAACGAATGGTAATTGGTGGACAGATTGTAATTTGATACTAAATGATGTCTGGTCGTTTATCACAGCGCTGTTTAAATGTTGATGACACACACTATTACTGAAGTGGGTGGATGTCAAATCAATTCCAGCTCTTCTGACAATGATGTATTATAATTGGATGATTAAGATCAGACACTTAAATCAACGCTCTTTAGGTCTAGATTAGTTTGATTACATATTTAAATGATTACTACATCAAATGCATTACCGACAATACTTAGCTATAATTGAAGGCACAGAAATATGGGAGACTCATGTTACGATGTAAATTTATGTATATTTTTTTGTATTATAAAAATATTATATATTATTATAATTTTTATGTATTATAAAAAGCATTTTACCTTTTTTTTAGTTAGAATTTAAAAATATAAATGCAACTATGGGCATGTTTAATTGCAGTTTAAGTCCAATTGTTTCAAATGGGTAAACGATACTAGGGTTTCTTGTAGATCCCTAAGTATGTATTTATGTGGGAAAATTTAAAATTTATCAAAGTAGCATGAAAATACAGGAATAGAACACCACATTATACTTGTACAACGAAAAATATAATTTTAAATATAAGTTTTGCATTTTATTCTCAAAAGGTGCTCAATTATTACTTAAAAATTTAATATTATTTATCCGTTCTTTGAGAAGAGTCAATTAAATATATCTTCTAAACTCATACGAAGAGGAACGAAGTACGACTTATCCTGTGCGGCTTAACGTAAGTTTTCTCAATTAAAATACTCGTTTATCTTAATTAAATCTCCTTAAAGCTTTGCCTTAAACTTTTAAGTTGCTTTAACAACCTTTGTCTCGAACGTTTTCAATTTAAATGTCTCTCAGCTAAGAAAACTATGAATCATATTATATGGATATCGTAATTTTGGCATGTCTAATAGTTAAACTAGGAACGAGGCTATATTCTCTATGTACATGAATTTTTGTTCCTGTAATCGATAAATAAGTTAACCCTTTCAAAACCGCCAAATCATTGCAATTCTAAGTAAAATTCCGACTGAAAATACCTGTAATATGAAAATTGGTATAAACAAAAGATTACTGTAATCCTTACGCTAAATCCTTGGATTACTTGCCTCTTGAGGGCGCAATAAAGTCAGCGGGTCGTCCACTGATACCTTATGATTTATATTTATACCTATAGGTAAGAAACCGTTAATGACTGGGGTGGAAATTTAATAAGACTGCAGCCTTGCTACGGTTGTTATGCAAATTTTATTGCAATAGAACCTTCGTCTGGAGCAACTCTATTTCGTTGTACAACGCCGCGTTTTGTTACACATATGTTTCTATATTCGATCGGTATTTTTAATATATGAAAACAAAATGATTTCAAGAATAAACACTTTATTAACGGATTCAGCTCCCGCATTTACACAAAATTCACCTACTTTATTTATTTATTACAAGAAACACAACAAACACATCAATTTTTTACACACATACAGTAAAAGTCAAAGATATACATTTATAAATAAGTTTCATAAATAAATAATCTGGGTTAAGATTTCGTAGCTTTTTACGACGTCGTACTGCGTCATTAAATTCGATGGATAATTAAATATGTAATCGTTCCGTGCGCTTGGAAACATAATATATGTCCGTATATTTCCTTTGTTGTAACCTAAAACGCACAATATGCTCGATGGGTAGATAACAGAAAGTGTTCAGCTTTTATGTGGCTATGAAATTGTGGGCCCGAAGGGTTGATATTGAGGGTGAGCAGTTAGTGAAGTATTTTTCTACTATAATGTTCTGGTTTGTCTTTGGATTCAAATAGAGATTTATAATATATATAAAAAAATCAAAATCGATAAAGTATAGTTATATTATTTATTTAATGTGAGGAAGAAATGTCTAAAAGGATTCAAAACAAACAATTATTACTGCAATCACATTAAAAATCTAAGTTTTGATAAAATAACTCAATCTACCTTCCGCAACGTTATATTCTGTCACTGTTAATCATAATATAAACACGCTATGACAGAAAGAGACGAATATTTATTGAACGATCCTAATTGATTTGTTACGAGTAAAGTGTAATATTTTTATGATTCAATTGAATTGCTACTTAAGGCTTAGCGAATACAAAAACAAATTATTTGTTCGTATATGATTCGATAATTTAACGGTGTCTTATGACAACTTGACAATAAAGTGTATTAAATTCTGAAAATGTATGTCACATATAAAAATTGTAACGAAGCAAGGACTACAGAAGTGTAGGCTGTTACATTGATAAAGCGTTGGCGTGGAGCCAACTCGGCCACTGAATTATTTCAATAGAACCAACTGCAATACGACAAACTGACTCCGGGTTTATTTATCCCAGGTTTGACTACCGGTTGTCGATGTCTCTAATGATATTTTTAACCACCTTCTTTACGAGGCTATATAAAACAAATAAGAAAATCGCGTAACTCTTCCGTACACAACAATAAAAGCTCGAAGTCAGTCCAGACTCAAAATTTACAAAAATACGACTGTAAACAAACATGAAATAAATCTTAATATATATAAATCTCCTGTCATAATGTTTGTCCGCGATGGACTCTTAAACTACTAAGCCGATTTTAAATGAAATTGACGTAACGTGCGCAGTCTGGTCCAACTTAAGAGATAGGATAGCTTAGATGTTTAATTACAGTTGCAATTTTATTTTATTGCAAATTATTTGTCTATAATTAATTGACAGTCACAAATATCTGTTAACCCTAAAAGATTCTAATAGATGTCGATACTTTTCGACTGGATTGAGTAATCAATAGATGGCACTGATTAATTTATTAACCTAAATAAAGCATACTTTTATTGTTTAAAACGCTTTCTCTAATAAACATATCCCAGCACACTTAAAGCTGATAATTATTTTTATTGAACTAAAAAAATTACTAGAAATCACATTTATGGCAAACGTCTGCCGGATCAGCTAGTAACTCTATATAGAAGTTCAAAATTTCAAAAAACAAATCAAGATTTAACCTTATTCTATAAGACCGAGCCTGTGTCAAATTGTACGACAGATTGTTTCTCGTATTTTTAAGAATTGTTGTATATTCCTTTTGTGCATACGGAGGCGCACTATGTTTTTTTTTAACTATGAGTAGCAAATACTTTATAACTACAACAACGACAGTAGATAGTCAAATCGCGACGGTATTCAAAAGCTTTTTTAAAAATTATACTTTATTAATTAAGTGAATACAAGTTTCTTAAACGGTGGTCGATGTTAGACTGCCGTTAATATAATTCTATTCTTACAGCTAAAACTTTTATGAGATAAAATAACATTCTTCGTAGTAATCATATCATGGCTGAACATCATATGTGAAACAAAGACTAAGCATTCTCTGTAGCGATTACATTAACGCTTACAGTGCGTTCTGGATATATGGGTGACAATGTAACTAGATAGGTCAATTTATAAGGTTCGTCCGTGAAGTACAAAAGTCTCAATATCATTATAATAATATTAAAATAACATAGGATTGTCTCCTGAACTGAACTGCCAATAAGTTTTAATTTCATCAGGTTCATAAGCGTACATTGTACTAAATTGTGAATTTGGTGTTTATATAACTTCTGCGGTCGGTTCGCGGTGCGGCATGAATTTGAACCAACAATATTATTTCATTTATTGAAAAAATTTGCTATACCAGGTGACTTTTGCCGTAATTATTCTTAAAATTAATCTTCTTCTTCGAATGGAGAGGCCATTACTGGAGGTCGGCTGTCAGAATCGAATGTAGAATCGTATCTTGTCTCGAGCCAGATGCAGCAGCTCCTCAGCAGTTCTAATACCCGTCCACTCTCTAACGTTACGCAGCCATGAGTTCTTCCGCCTGCCAACTTTCCTTTTACCTTGGATTTTTCGCATCATTATAATTTGGAGTAGTTGGTATCGGTCATGGCGCAACACGTGACCAAGGTATCCGACTTTACGCTGTTTGAGTTTTAAAATTAATCTAGTAACTTCAATACATTTCTCAATTTAAACATTTTATTTTATTATTGGGTTTAAAATTGCTTTATAAATAGTTCATAGTCGAATTTAGGTCTATGGTTCAACTCAACTAAGGGATTCAACCTTAGATGAACCTTGGCCACACATCGCTGTTAATAACTTGACGCACACAAATAAAATTAAGAAACTCATTTTACGAGTGACATTTCAAGTTAAAACTTTTACGAGCAAATTGTGGATGTGCGAGTGCACTTAAGACTTAAATACAAATGATTCTAAATATACAATGAAAATAGGTTGTAAAATTTATTGGCCTTCTAAAAGCTTCCATACTGGTGCGAAATGTGGCTATGTGATAATGAACGCACTGTGCAAGTTACAAATAGCTGTGTTAAACAGTAATTAATCATTTTTACATATAAACGAGCCATCAACAAAAATCATCGCATTGAAATAGCAATAATTGAATTGCTTAAAGATGAACCTTTAACTATTTTCTGCATATTAATTAAAAATAGACTGCACAGAGCACCAGCAAAATATTTCAAAGCATGCGACGTTTTTATAGATTATTTAAAACTATTTTTTATATTATAGGATAACTCAATCCAAAACACAAGACAAGTTACGTGTGTGTGTGTGTGTGAATTTTTTTTTTTTTTTTTCATTTCATTAATACGGGCGCTTATCCAATCACTTTTTTAAGATACATACCTAAGCCTTACGGCTTTTGCGACATTTCTTATATGAAATATACGTTTTATATGACAATTTTCTAAAGAGGCACATACAAACTGGCATTGCGAGGCGTGACCTTCCTATCTAGTGGAATGCAGGTAAACGCCCCGATATTTTTGTTAAAAAAAACGTGAATCATATGCGTATATGTTATTCGGTTATTATGAAATAGAAGACACAGTAAGTAAACATCCGAACGGCTAATAAAATGTATAATCTCTATCGTTAACACTGTAATTGGTCGTCCGATCTGAATGAATTTACAACTCATACTAAACCACACATATTTAGGAGTTGAAATATATCTTTATATTACAGCTAGGGTCTCCCTCTTTTAAATACACAAGCACAGTAGTTGTATTTTTTAATTTATCCTTGATGACTATCACGTTTATATAACTGGTGATAATTGAAAAAATATTTTCATCCCCCTAAATGTTAAGGGTAGGCCACGCCTAAATTTATTTTTATTTTTTACACAAAAAATTTAGTTTCTATTTTTTTATGATACAACATACAAAAATACATACAATCTAAATTTTCACCCTTCTACGATCAACCCTTATTTTTTATTGATTAATTGAAAACTGAAATCACATGTACGGCAAAACAATGTGTGCCGGATCAGCTAGATAGGATATATTAGTACAACAACACTCAACAATACAATGACACTCTTAAATCATTATTCTACTAAAATTAATTACACTGTGCACATCTAAAAACAGCGGGGGCCGGCTTAATTTAATGCGCCTGCTCTTCATTAGCGCATTTCGAATACAACATGTTTATGAACATCAGTTATTTATTATCTGTGCGTGCGCATAGATTTATAGTCTATGCCTGGCTTACGTGTATATCATGATTGTGAGCGCCAAAGTCACTTCTTGTTTATGTTCACAATATAGCTGCATTAAAAATTCAACATTCTTTATAGCTAGACATTTTAAAAAGACTGTATATTAAATAATAAACTAATAGCACGTTTGTTATTAAAGCCGCAATAGAACAAATAGAAAACAATACATTGCTCAGTGTCCTGATACAATACATGTTGGTCACAGAAGTTTACCTTAAAACAAGCAAGCAATTATCTCACACCGGATTAGAAGCTCATAATTTAAAAAAATTAACTGTAAAATAAGGGCCAAATACGCTGGACGCCCTACATACGCTCGCAAGTGCGTATCCGTTCTTTCAGATAACGGAGAACGTTTCTTGAAGGTCCCTAAATCGTATTAGTAGATACATTAATAAACAGTTTAAATTCTAATTTATCCATAAATAATCCCATCAAAATAATGCCGAGGGGAAATAATTTAATTTCCACTTGTAATGCTCGCAATACTGAATGGCACTCGAAGAGAGTAAAGCGTTTGAGTTCGTATGAAAAAGCAATTAGAATAATGAACTTGAAGGACCTTGGGGCCCAGAGTGCGCCAGCCTAACCGGGCGCAAACGTTTTTATATCTGTACCGGTGGAGGGTTCAACTTATAGAGGGCGACACTCGCGGTGGCAAGATTCGCGTGCCCAATCTCTTTAATACATTCGAGTATTGTTATCGGAACACGTTTTTTCGACAGGTGCTTTCCGCCTGAATCGGAAAGGTAAACAGGGAATGCCCCGGGGTCCGTAATTCAGTTTAGCTTTTGTTAGCTCTGATAAGCTCTGGCTCTTGAGAATGTAATTTTGGCTGGCTTGAAGATATTAGTTCTCTGTTGCTATCAAAACTATCGATACAGATTTATCGTGGGTCCCTTTCTCAGGTAGATGTGACATTTTTTTTACTTTATTTTTTTTGTCTTATATGAACTTGTTCAATATATATACATACAAATATATTCTATTAAATTGTATGGAAACACCTAAAGCATGAGTTAATATTACAAATTCACTTGTGCATTCGAAAAGCAACTGTAAATAAGTTGTTCGATTTTTAAAATTCAAAAACCGGAAGCTCAATTAACCGGAGTGCGCTTGACGTATGCAAACAGATGTATTTCCCGAGCAATATTCAAATTGGCTCATCTAAAGTGGATGGATTCTTTTGCTAATTGCTTCTATTCAGTTCGGATGCAATTTGAGAAGTTACGAAGCCTTATTGGTATATTGCCTTGCTCATGTTCATAGTAAACAATGAAAGTTACTAGTTACAGTCTTCGTTTTTAAAATATTTTAGATAGATAATATGCACAATATCTTTATTAAGAATCATTGTGATATATAACGTGTACAACAAAGAGCGTATGTTTATCTGAAAGGCCGGCAACGTATTTGCGAGCCCTCCGGCATTGTGAGTGTCAGTGGACGGAGGTGTTAAAGAAAAGGAAGCAATTAGAGAATTCTATAAAGATACATAATTTTTTATTGGGTGTCACAAAAATATTTTAAAAAGACACGTATCAATTGTATCCATACAGTATTTCGAATATTGTTAAAATGGTAGACAAGAACACTTAATTATTATAACTAAACTCTACACCAACGAACATTATTGATACAAGACTCAGAAAATCTAATTAAGACCACAAGATACAGGGGGACTAAGGATGTGCTCGCTGAGGCGATAAACTAATATTATAAAGCATGTGAATTATAGTAGACATACTAGAAATGTTATGAGCCTTACAGGAACCTAAATGTTTTGAATATTAAAAAAAAATTAAAAACCCGCAATACTCCGCGAAAAAACCCACAGCTGCTCAGTTTCTCACTAACAGAATAAGGCTCACCGTCCATAATACAATGTTGAACAAACAGTGTTTATTCAGATTTACACATATTTTATAATAAAATATTTTTTTTTAATCTAAGTTATTTTTTTTTATTATTAATCTAAGCATTTTCATTTGAAATCACTTTGAATCACATTTGTTGATATCAACAAATGAACAATGGACAACAGTAGTCGGGACAGCAGTACTCATGTCTACATTAAAATTTACGATAATTCTCCTATAAAACAAATACATTCATATATCATAGTTTGCCTATAATATGAGATAAATTGTGGCTGGCTTTTATTAGAAATTAATTGAAACATTCCCATCATATGTGTTACGCTCTCAAACGGTAAATTTTTTCCTGCCTAATATTTTGGATAATTCACAAATTAATATCATTATAAATTGTAGTCATATCTGTATAAGTTGTAGTAATATCTGAGTAAGTTGTAGTAAAAGTTTAATTCTAATGTATAATCTGAATAATATATAATAATATAATCTTAATAAATAATGTTAATTATTAAAGTTACATTCAATCGATTCAGGCTTACTTGAAATCGTAACAAACATCGTTTATAATATTAGAAGCATATTCACTCGTTCATATTCGTCGACTGTTCTATAATTCGTTGCGCCTTTGCGCCATCTTCAAACATACATGAAAAATGATCAAACTGATGCACTTATCTTAGACGTAGTAGTGTTAAATCAACCCGTTCGTAATCAAGACATTACAAAGCGTTACCTTCACGTTCACGAAACAAGAAACCTGAAAGTAAAACACCTTCATCCCCTGCCTCATTTGCCAGCATATTTACACGCGATCCATATTTTCAAAGATCAAAATGTGTGCCGGATATTCGGCTCTGTTTAACTGTGATAGAGGCGCGATTCCCGTGAGAGTTTCCGCGAAATTTGAGCACGCGTGCTACAAATGGGTGGACGTAAGGAACGCTGGAAATAACCGCTACTCGACGGTAGTTTTTCAAGAGAGCTTAGTCGTAAACACTACGAGTTTGGGGAGCGTTTATTTTCAAGAGTTTACAAGTTTGTTAAGACTTAGGAATTTAGCGGGGCACGTACGGGCTTGCTATGGTCATTACCGTATAACCGTAATTGGAAATACGTTTTGGTTTAAACTTTTGTTGGAGGATTTAATTTATGTAACTATCATACAAAATAACATCAATTTTGTTGACTTTGGAGTAGAGACTCTTGAGGTATGTCTTTAACAGCCAGGTAGGCAGTTAGACAGTACGTTGAGTCTTTCCTAGCTCAGAATGTAAGCATCGAAATACAGTGAGAAAATGCTGGCAGCTTTAATGGTGCTATAGTTTATATAGCGCTGTAATATTTGTTATAACTTATAAATCTAGCTTGAGTATCTGTTGAAAAAGTTATATACGATTATACATAACATTGGGGAAAATGTTTCATATTCTATTGAAGAAGTTAGTCGTTTAATTTATATATATATTCCTGATAATTTGAATTTAAACAATGACATAAGGTTGTATGGCTTCCAGTCCGTTGATGACGCGAATAACAGCACTGCATACTAAACTAGCTGATGCAGAGGTGGCCCACACTGTCACTCGAAGTTCTCAAGTAAAAAGTTCGTCATATGTATCTTTCCGCACAGAGCTTAGTACAATACTAGTATATGCTCTAATATTTGAGATCACTGCCTCCTTTTTTATGTTGACAAAAGTTCCACACTATTTCTGCAGTCTAAGCTGGCATAGTAACGCATCAATCTCCCTGTTTAGAGAGATCCTAGATCTTTAGTTATCTTATAGTCTTATCTCGGATATCCTTTATTTATGCATCGAGAAAATAATCTTAACGGAGACAAATGTGAGTGAATTAATTTGAGCAATATTGTGGCTTTGAACATAAAAGTTTACAGGTACATAATTATTGACGTGTTTATTTTATTTTATCTTACTTATCCGGCATCCCGAATAGCAGGTTAAGTATTTCTTAAAAATTAACTATCAACTTTATACGACGAAGTTTGCACGGTCAGCTAGTAATAATAAATCGCTTAAATTATTACTACAAATTATTATTTGTATTCGCTTTAATAACGCAATATTATATGCCAAAGGTGTGAGCTCGCTGTTTTTGTGAATGCAGTGCAGTTTCAGAATTCACGGCGGACGTGGATGAAGCACACACATTAGTATCGTTCAACAGTTAGGGTGAAAATAGCATGCAAAGAACCAAACTAACGTATATGCTTTGTACTAGTTCGGGATAGTTTTCACACGACACTTTGAGCCTTATTGTCCAATACGAAGCTATTCATATTCAACATTCTAAAACAAACTAGTATATCATTGTTTGTAAAGAATCTTATTGGGATACATTGGAAATGTTAAAATTTGTTTTAAATAAGATATTATTTTTCAGAAGTTCATGAGCAGTGGCTCACTTAAAATCAGATGAGCCTTTTGCCCGTTTGCCCCCTTTTTCTTGCCTTCTCTGCCCCATTCTTCATCGAAATCAATATGTAGCACAAATATTTATTCTTCTGTTTTTATGGTTTCCCAAATATAAAAAAAATGGTTCTACCAGTGTCACGTTCAGAAAGAAAAAAAACAAAAAGTATAAGTAACAACTACAGACAAAAGCAAGAAAAAACAGATATTATGATAAAACAAATAAAAAATTGGAAAAAGAAATTTTTGTTTGTGCTGCATCTTAAAAAGAAGGAATAGGATAGGAAACAGAAGTAAACACAGACTTGAGCAATAGAAACAAAATACGATAAGGTAACAAATTTAAAGTTCAATCTTATTAACCCTAATAAAAAACGCTTAAGAAGATATTACACGTGACATATACTTGTACACATGTAAGAGATTGACAGCCCCATTAAGACAGTGTCCCGTCCAAGTTACCTCCTTCACAATAGAGCCTTCACAGATACGTCACGTAGTGTGACGTCATTACTCACAGCCTCCCTTGCGAGGAGAAAATCCTACGGACTGAAAAATATCACACTCATTTCGAAATTCATTTAATAGCAACGTATTTAAACTGTGTGTTGTTTTTCTGGTCTACGCTGTTTACCTAATTCATAATATTCTATAATTTAAAACAAACCGTTTGATCTATAATAATAATCTATATTCTGTAATCTATAATATATCTTCTCTAAATATTATTATTGCTGTACTCTCCTATAATTGGAGATGCACGCGGTATGATAAGTGTGTAGTCCTAAATAAATGTTGTGTGTGTGTTGTGTATCTCCGTTGGAGTTTCAAAATAAAAAAATAAATAAATAAATTAGAACAAAAAATGACTCTGCCCATATCATTATTATTAACAAATACTAGAAATGTACTCAATTTATATCTCATAAAACCTTAACGATTTCCAAAAGAGACGATAATCCTAAGACAATACTTCAGAAAGTCATCCCTATATTGACAATCTATACTAGCCTTAACAACATTACATTAAGATCTATTTTCGCATAGCAAAAGTAAATCGGATTCGATGCCTATCCAATTAAAAGTAAGAGCACATCTTATCTGAAGAATCATCTGTCGTCACGCGAGGAAGTGGGTGGGCAAGTTATATGTATTGACTTATCCAAGTAATAAGTCATTTAAACTTATCTCTAAAGGCATAACATAATTCTAATAGACCAATTTACTAGCAAAAAAAAAGCAAAAGCAAAAAAAGAAAAAACACATTTGTTTATTAGAATTTTATACTATACAGATGGTAAAGTAACAAAGTAACGCCTGATTCTATTCATTATTCTTCTTTTATAGTCGTTCTAACTATATTTTTATATTTATTCTCATTCAGTCTTGAATTATATGTATTCTAACCCTAAAGCTACTAGTGGATATTATCAACGGTAGAGACCCTGCATGGTGATCTAATAAGATTTTTATTTAATTTATATCAAACTTATTTTAACCTAAATACGTTTAATACAAATAATTAAAATATTGCACTATCATCACCAATTGTCAATGATGATGAAAAACAGAAAAAAGTCTTAAATAATCATATTACTAATTTTATAAAATTCTCGTGTCACGGGGTGCGTAATTGAACTCCTCCGAAACGGCTCGACCGATTCTTATTAAATTTTATATACGTATTCAGTAGGTCAGAGAATCGGCTTAGATCTATTTTTAATGCCCCTAAATATTAAGGATGGTCCCTATTTTTTTGGACAAAATTTCTTATTTTTTACTTTTCTATGATACAGCATACAAAAATACATACAACCTTAAACGTTTACCTCTCTACGAGCAACTACTTTTTTTTTATTCATTAATATTTTTATTGAATTAAAAAAATAAATGCTAGAAATCACATGTATAGCAAAACAACGTTTGCCGGGTCAGCTAGTAACAATACAATATTATATTCACAGATATACATTATTCAATGGCTGTATGCAAAGAATAAATCACTTTTTAACATAAGCGTCACTATCAGACGATTAGCCCTAACACAAGTCGAACCGAACGTCAAAGTTTATCAAGCGATAAATCAAAACTACCCTCACCCGTGAAATCCGCTGATAGGTGAAGTCGCGTGACTCAATTAGGCTATTAGCCTTAATTAATCCGAACAAACAGTTCGTTTACCACTATTTCCGTATTGTGTGTAATCGTGTTATAGTGTATGAGATTTGTTAAGGCTGATTGAGTACGAAGAGGTAAACACTAGAAGCCATCCATTGGGTACATAGGCTGCAGGTATTTTAGTATTTCATGTTTTAAGGGCCGGCAGCGCAACCACTGGTTTATGAGCCACGGCTGTTGCCACTTAGATCACCTTAGGCTTTTTGCCCCCCTATTTTATAAGAAAAAAGAATCTTTCTTTCGTCTATTTTATATTTGGACTAATTCTCTAGATAATCTTGTTTGTCAATATTTAAGTCAACGTTTATGAAATTAATTTGTACGGTTGAATTTGATTTGGATTAACACTGAAGATTTCATTCACAAAACATATGATTGTATTCGTGACATTCAAATTCTCTTGGCTCTCTATTATTCTTTTGTTCTAGAGCCGCCTGAACGCTGTCTTTTTTAATAAAATTTGAGGGTCCCTAGCGAGATTTCGGGGGCCTAACTGCAACAGCCGCAGTCCGTAGACACCCACTGTGGCGATTGCGTTGTCGGCCCTTAAGGGAGACGTCTAGATGTTTCCCATTAACAAAGACTTAAGATTAATGACCCAAACACTTAATTAACTTTGACAAAAGTTTAACCACTTGCCATAACGTCATGCAGTGGGCAAAAATCAAGAGACGCATTTCCTTGAAACACTGAGCGGAAACCAAATTTAAAAACTATTCTTATCAGAGACAAGAATTCTGCCTCGTGGCGTAACAGCCTAATACTTGTTGACGTTCAACTTTCGCTATCAAATCGCCCTAATATAAGTTTATTGCTTAGTTGCTAAAAGTAATGGGTACCTCGAATAACTTTTAATAAGCTTTCTGCAGCTTTGAGCTTTTGTTCCTTAAATGATTTAGTTATATTTATCATGAGCATATTACACTGAATCTAAACAAACCAAAAATAATTACTTTTATATCGTCTGTTTACGCGTTTCTTATTCGTTTATATTTATACACAGATAAAGCTCTTTGAGCCTGCCTTACTTTAATCCTTTCCAAAAATAAAAACCCTCAAAACATCACAGCAATAAAAACATCATAAAACAGACACAAAAATAAAGCCGTCATAGCAAAGTCCTTAAAACTAGCGTTAAATCAGTCGGGCTGTTTGTCCGTGCGCATTAATATTCCAATTACACCAAGAGCTATTATATTTTATCTTTATTTATTCTCCAAACCCGGCGGGGGCTGTTCCATTACTCGCAAATCATTTACGCGTATAGCTTAAGAGCTGATTAATTCCTTCCAAAGTTATTAGTACAATTTTATATATTTATTAAATATTTGTTTGGCATTCTCGGATTTCAAGTGTAATTAAATATATATTTTTAAACGAAATTTCACTAAATGTTTAATATAATAAATATAGGCGAAAACAAAAATCAAGTATTAAAGCTTTGCCTTGAAAGCTTTTACTTGAATTATCACAATGTGGTATAAAATCCTAATTTTACTGGAGTTAAGACAGCACGAAGTATTCTTTAAAATTTTCAGTCTTTAAGTTCAAATCAATTAACAACGTAAAAAACACTAATTCTTTATTAATCCATCCATTTTAAAACAGCCGATAATCACCAACTCTTACAGTACATGTCGGAGACAAAAATAATAAAATCCGTTATGGACGTCAATGTATTGTCGCGGGGGACATTTGTGTTCCTGTTCGGACGTGTTTTCCTGATTTATCCTTTGTATAATATTTTAGTTTAACGAGTCATTCCCACTGGATTCTGGCGAGACGAATGTATTGAAATATATTACTATACCCTTATACACTCAATTTGTTGCTCGTAGATTCAAATCAATTTTTTATTTTAAAATTCGAACACATACTATATTGTTCTGTATTGACACTATGTCAACTGTCAATTGTCAATTGGTTTCCGATCCGCAACTACGCATTTATTTATGCACAATATTTTTCATTACGAGATGGCAAAGACACCTGCATATTATTCTTTAAAAGGTATTTCTGAAGGAGTTGGTGCATGGTCGATAGTGCTTTAGAACGTTCTGTGATATATGTCGAGATGAAACGAATATAATTTCGTATACTTAATACTTAATCAAATATTAATTTGCATATACGACATTTCAGCATACGCCACCAAAGCACTTTAAATATTTTAAGCTTTAATACATATTACTCTTACTAATAAACTCTTACTAATATATATATAATAAGACACCAACTTAATTACAACACAAGATTTAACTATTTTTTTAAAGCGATTTTGATTCAAAGCAATTAGTCGCAAGCGTGGTGCGCGGGAGCCGTCTCGAACCAAAAACTGTGGCCAATGTCAAGATGGCCGCCCTTACAACCATCGACCACGACGGACGCTTCGCTAGGCTGACTTGTCAACTAAAAGTCAACCAGGACATCTTTGATGCGCCGTCATATATGTCACTGTTATGTAAATGTAAATAAACATTTCTTATTAAACTAAAAATAATTACAAATTATAAATTTAAATCTAGGAACTAGAGGCTTCATCGATCTACCAGCTGCCAACAGCGTAACAATTTGCTGTTAATAATTCACGTTAGAATAAATATAGTACATAATTCATGATTAAAATCACAGAGAGAACGCCCTCAATTATTTCTTTATTGCATTAAGAAATTCTTTAGGATTTTTCGCCGAGAAAAGAATGATTAGATTTTATTAACAGCATTAATGAGTCCATTGTGGCCCGGCTTTTTTCATTGTCTTATTAAATCAAACTCGCTCGGCGGAATAATGACAATTTTATAAAACTGCTTCATTACGACTGAATATTAAGAGATTAACGTTAAATAAAATTTTATTTTATTTGCCAGCTAACATCTTTGAAATAGACTTACTATAAATATACATACTAAACATTTCTATATCAAAAAGAATGAACCGCGAAATATACAGATATCATACAATGTCTATCATATATCTATATCTATCTAAAACTAGCTGTTCCGACAAACGTTGTTTTGCCATAAATGAGATTTCTAGCAATCATTTTTTTAGTTCAATACGAATAATTATCAGCTTTAAGTGTGCTGGTATATTTTTTTATAATCGAAAGCGTTTTAAACAATAGAAGTATGCTTTATTTAGATTAATGAATTAATCTTTATATGACACGCTAGAATCTATTGGAGTTAACAAATAATTGTGACTGTCGATTAATTCTAGACAAATAATTTGGAATTGAATAAAATTGCGACTATAATTCAAGATCTAAGCTATCCTATCCCTTAAGTTGGACCAAACTGCTCACGGTATGCTAACTTAATTTAAAATCGGTTAGTTTAGGAGTCCATCGCGCGCAAACATCGTGACAGGAGATTTATATATATTAAGATAGTCATAAGTCCTATCTGAAAACTGTACATCGACAGCTATATATGTGTGCACTCTTGTAACAATTGAATCCTTACAAAATTCAATAAGTATTTATATAAATCTCTGATATTAATGATGAAATATACATAACCATTACGCAATGTACAGTTACATCTCTGGAGGCTGTGAAAAATTATATTGCGAAAATATCGCCGGCACTTTGCGTTAAAAAATATGTCTTTCCATTGTATTTCGTCCCACAATATTTCTTTTCGCGACCCCGTTTTGTCTTCTCCATTTTCCTTGTCACACTAACGCCCATATTAAAACCGCTTATTACAAATATATTTTTGTACCAGCGACTTCGTCCGCATGGATTAAGTATAACAACTTAAAAATATTTATTTTAGAAAACATGTACTATCTACGTAAATAACTAAATAAACACAAATGTACTTTATTTATAATTATTACTTGAAGACAAAAAAGGAAAGCAGCAAAAATGAATCACAATATTTTGAATTAGACTACTGAATTTTATACGTTTTTTATTACGTAATTTTATTTTAGCTTTTTATTGGCGTAGTAAATACACATATATCCGTGCAAAGTTCCATCTTTCTAACACTAACCGTTTCGACGCTAGAGTGAGAACGGGCGAATGAACTGACGAAGGGTTCCTTTACGTAAATAGCGGAACCCTAATAAAAGTAGCCTAAGTGACTCCTTATTACATCAGCTACCAATCAAAAAAATCCCGTCAAATCGGTCCAGCCATTCCAGAGATTAGCCGGAACAAACAAACAGACAGACAGACAGACAAAATTTTAAAAAAACGTCGTTTTTGTATGTATCGTATAAATATTCATATGCATTTAGTAAAAAACGGTTATTTCAATATTAAAAACAGACACTCCTATTTTATATATTAGTATAGATGAGAACGAAATATTTCATAAGTCAACGATTCTATAATCGGTTCTGCCCACCATGTAAAGTTAATAATTATGCTTTGTACTTTACCTATTTATATTTTTGTTTGTTAACATTATGAATTGTATTATATAGGAATAATATTATATTACTTTAAATATTTTTACCGTCACCACTTAATAAATCTATTTTAATTAAAAATCTACATTAAACTAACTTGAGAAATCCTTCATTTTATAATATATATTTTACTTCAAAACATTTAAATGTATGAAATAAACGTTTGAATATATGAACTTGAGGTAATTAATGCAGTAACATTTACTATAGAACAAAGAAACGAAATGAAAGCAATCAAATATGAGACTCGTATGAAACATCCAAGATTATTTTGTCATCCACGCGTCCAAAATCGTTTACACGTAAATTGCACATTCCTTTCAAGCCTCCGCAGTTCATACAGCATACAAAGAGCCCTTAACGTCTCCTTAGAAGCCTTTCACGGCCTTTAGCGGGACATCATCAAATATACATTTCGGGATATTAAGGCTGGGTAGCGAACGGAATAGATACTGAATATGTACTATGAGGATTCGAAGGTTTGCGATGCTCTTTTGTTTTTCATGTAGTCTTTTTCCTTTCTGATGGATTTACGGATGATATAAAATTAGGAAAGGTTAATATTATGCATACATGAATCACGATTTGTGTGCATACATAAAAAAAGTGGTGTTGGTATTCTTTGGTCATGTTCTTTGTGATGTCAGCAAATAACTTCTTCGCTCGGTCGAAACGATCGGTCAATATTCGACACAATACTATAAGAAATATAGTGTAAATCAAATAGTGTTTTTAAAAATTAAATAAATTGTTTCCTTTGTCCATGTATCTTCTAACGGGGGTCGATATTAATTATGCAAATGCTCGGCAGTCGAATCTACCGTATATGAAAGATTTCGATCACGCACTATTTAATGATAACCATAAACACAAACGTCTTGCCTCTCCCAAGTCTTTAGTAATAATGTATATAAAGGAAAATATAGCTTAGTATCAATTTATTTTCCTCCCCATTCCCTTTAACATTACCTCTGCCATCCTTTGTGCCATAGACAAAACAAGTATCATCGAATGTAACGCGGCGTTATACTATTTATGCAAAAGCTGAATCAAGAAAATTTAGTTTTGTCAATGGTCTTACTATTAAGCGTGGTTTTCAAAGACAATGAAATCCTAACTAAAACTTGTAAGTCCATACCACCTTAAACATTTAATTTTTATTTAATAAAATGAAGCGTTAGTTTGCGGAAGTCCATAGTATAAAACCCTAATAGACCAATGTACAACCCATAACCTCTCGACGCTTCGCTCCGACACCGGAGCGTCCTCAGGATGTTGCCTCTACGAACAGCGTTCGATGACTTGATCACAACTGTAGATATTTCTAGCATTGCTAGGGAATTCGAAACTATTAAAACTTTAAATTCAGTTCAGAGTTCCATAACTTAATAGCAAGTCAGACTAAGGTAGTGATAATAAAGAGTGAATTGTGGAATAAAACTACTATTAGAACAACAACTGGACATGTATGTTAGAACTATGAAATTCACGCCAATGTTTGTATATCCCTATTTTAGCTGACCTATTAGGCAGTTTAAATTTATTAAAAAAGTGACCGAGAATACCGTCTGCAAACACCAATTACTGTAAACAGTCGATAAAGTAACTAAGTTAGATAGCTGCACTTCAATCAGATGAATGCAATTCATGTCCGCTTTTTGTTCCATCTCAAAAGAAAATCACAAGGGAATATAAACATATATAGATAGAGTTCACATTTAATATTGATTTTGGATTTAATTAAATTCTCTTGGATATAGACAGACAGAAATACACCGCACTTTGTCCCATGACCA
This sequence comes from Pontia daplidice, assembly GCA_963693355.1. Classification (NCBI taxonomy): domain Eukaryota; kingdom Metazoa; phylum Arthropoda; class Insecta; order Lepidoptera; family Pieridae; genus Pontia; species Pontia daplidice. The sequence continues at coordinate 2,087,930 of CAVNZL010000024.1, read as the reverse complement.
TTACGTCATACTAATCCTTGAAATATTTGGACAGGAGCATATACTGTATGGACGCAGAGCCCTTGTTTGTCTTGCTAATTGAATTCTTTGTAACAACGTTTAAAATGTCCTGCGTACCATTACGGGCTTAAATAGCTGCGTTGGATTATAGAAAATTGCGTTTTTAATCTATTTACTATTTGAGTTTTTTTTATTCCTAAAGGCCTACTCTCGGGCGAGATTGTCCCCGGTTGGAATATGTAGCTGAATGAAATCACATTATTTTAAGACTTCATTTAAGAAAATTAGAGTACATATTTGCTTAGACTATTTCCGTTGTAATCTTAACGTTATAATACTGTTACATCGTTCCTTAATGCAGTTATTTAAATAAAATAAATATCTATGATGACCTACCAACTAAATGTACAATTATTAATTCTTATATAAACTTAACTTAAACATTAAGTATTTGTACAGCTCTGACCATACTAAGAGTTTAATCCGATCATCCAAAATAATTTTCGTAAATTAGTAGACATTCGTTGCAAATTAATATTAGATTTTTTTATTCAATATATTTCTGACATAGATTTCGTTTAAGGTCTAATGTAAAGAGTTTCTAATCTGTTTCAGTTTTACGGCTAACATCGGTTTGCATGAACTTTTAGAGCTCGTTCGCACTATGTCGTCTGTCGGGACGACTTTCCGAACGTTTTTGTCGGATATTAAATAATACACCACCACAATCTTCGTTTACGTCCATCGTATATAGAAAGCTCTCTTTGGCAACAACCAGCTGCGGCCGACAGCCGGCTAGTTAACTAACACTTAAATGAAAATAGTTGAGGATTCAGGTTCAATGGGCTACTTTTTCAATTTATGAAATCGTTATATCTACTTAAATTAACTCATTACTCCCTCCCTAGGGATAACTTTCAGAAGAATCTACAAGTCAAGCCTATAATAAATTCTGTTTCGTATTTCTTTCGCCCGCATGACCTAGTTATATTTGACTTGCGAGAAACTTTATTTAACTGTCGTGAAGTTTGATAATTACTTTCATCGACATCTTTTCAAAAATTTCCCCAAAGTTAGGGAAAACTTGCGAGGATACCGCCATTGTTGATGATTTTTTTTTTGTTGGAAGTCTTTATTGATATTTTTGCTTAATATTTATTATTATGCGAAGCGTTTTCTAATCAATTATATTCGGTATTTCGAATATTTATAATAAAGATTATTAATATATAAAAACCACAAAGCTTTGTTTATTTTTTTAATAAAATTATAAATGGGATCAATTCATGAAAAGCATAAACCTAATTCGCAAAGAGACGAAAGAGTATTTAAAATAAAATCTTATATAAAAATTTTACACAATACTAACATGAGAATAATGATAATATATTTGAAAAGTAAATCAATTTCAGTATCTTCGCAACCTTGTCTAAAGGAATTTTAATAATATATTTATTTTTATGTTTTGCTGGTTCCTTTTTTTTCTATTACTGTGATGTTGTGTAAATTATGTTTCTACAAAATGTATTAGCAATAAATTTATTTCAAAGATCGTATCAACATGTCGTCATCAGTCAATTAAATTCATACACCAAAAATTCACAGTTTTCGAAACCATTTCACTGCGACTATGAGTTTAGCTGGAGCAGTCTTTCGAGTTATATTCAATACTTTTCTCATGTAAAATTAATGCACCAGTTCTTTTGGCCTCCTATTAAATCAAAATTTAAGTGTAACCATATTAAAATTACACTGATTTTTTTTAAATTGATGAATTAAAAAAAATAATCACCTAATTCCATCTCCCGATTCTAAGTATTTCTTCGTATCTTTTTGTTTCGAACGGCATCCTCTCATCTATTATAAATTAATTTATTTTCTTTCGTAAACTCATATAAATTCACATCAAACACCCTTCATAAACTTGTTATAAATCAGGAAAGTTCAAAATGGAAGTTGTCAAAAGCTCAAGATTCTTGGAGTGTACCAATATTTGCGAATACATACATCCAAAGGTAATGTACTTTACGTTTAGGGACGTATTGAGAACCATTTACATGTGTGAGTTAAGAGGCTTATTTATAGTATTACTGAAATAATAATGAACTAGCTTTTCAATGCTCGTTCACCTGCTTTTCGTGCACTTCGTAGACGATCATTGTACGTAACCTATGTTGCGGCATTGTTAATACACTAATACTAGTCAATAATGACTCTAAATGACGGACATACATCGCATAAGGCTTTGTTCATTTTGTTTCGTTACATCATATTACTATCCTTAACTGTTTAAGAGTACGCATCGGATTCACGAAAAGTATTTTTTTAATGTTCCGCTTGTATTGATAGTGTAATGTGTCAATAACCTTCCTCGATAAGTATGTTCTTTCTAAGATACAAAGCTTTATATTAGTATAGATTTATACCTTAATTTACTTTTCACTTTGTAATAACAGCGAGGGTTTTTGAATCTATGAAAATTTCTCAAGTTAACCGTAAACAAAAAAAAAATACGTATTATTATGGAAATAACGAACACTTTCGTCAACTTTTTTTTAAATAAGTGTAAGAAATTAGGTTATGAACTAAATATGTTCAGATATTTCTATTGCAAATCTACAAAACTTGTTTAGCAAAAGCTAGCGAAGCTCACACTTTTTTTTCTTTCTGTTCCACAATAATTACAACAAGATATTGTTTTACTTCAGAATTTAAAAGCAACGTATGTTTATAAAATAATTCGCAACAACATTTACAAATTTAGCAAACTAAAGTATGACTAATGTTCAATGCACACTTATGCTGCCTAAATAACCTTCTATCCCTGACTGCAGTCATAATCAATGACTAGTGAAATAGCACTTTTAAAGTAGGTTAATAATAGCATGCAATTTATGATTCAGTGGGAATAGTTATGCTAAAACATCAGCTTAAACAGAAGCATTATTCGCGATACAAAAGACAAGTAGTTATATTATGATGGAAATGCCAGCGGGCATATAATATTTGTAAAACCGGTAAACCGGAATGTTTCGGCATGGAGTGGTTTCGAATCGGAATTTTATGATCAGACTTTATAATGTTGGATACGGAAAATAGGAAATTTCCGATTCACAATGGCGGAGCTAAAGTATCTCTAAGAATAAAATAAAAAATTCAGTTTCAATTCTTGAACTATAAAATACCTGTGCTCCTGATTTTCTTCTACATATTATACAAATCAGAATGACAACTTCAAGCATAAAACGTCATATAATTGAACAACCTAATATTGTCCCTTAGTGTCAAATATTTTGTTTCGATGACACTAAATGGATTAGGTTTTAAGATTAGTGTCGTTGAAACAAAGTATTTGACACAAAGGTACAATTGTACAATATTTTTACCGGTTCGTAATCGTTACAAATCGGTATTACCGATAAATAAGACGTGCAAAAACGCCGGCGGCTTGCGTGTACTTATCAAGTAGATACCCCGAGGCTCGCGTGAGCTATGACTTATTGGTAACATTGTTATCAACAAGGATATTTCCACTGTTTACACCACTTTTAGAGCTTATTCCATATTTTGAGCCGCCTATCGCTCGTATAAAAGTAGGAATCTTCGTGTTTAATATTTTGATGATATTTGAATAAAGTCAATTTAATTTTTCTGTAAATTCTTAACTCATAAATGCTGAGGTCGAAGTTTGGTGTGATATTGATGATTTTATTATATAATCGACATATTTTTATTCTTAAATAGAATAACGATATACATAATTAATTTTTAATAAAAGTATTTTTCGATTCTGTTATTATAAATTATAAATATTTCATAGCCGAAGCTGAAACGTGTTTATTCAGGTATGAAACAGTTATATAATATACTATATATTAATATATACTCATCATAACAATTATTCGATTTTATATATATATATTTGATTTTAGGTGAAAATCCTAACCTACATTATGTTCGACCCTTCTAGAGTTTTTTTTTTGTCCTTTATGAAGATTTCCAGTATCAAATTGCTTATAACGCTCGTAATAAAAGCATGCTGTAAAACAAAAAATCAAAAAAGTTCATCGTCTTACTCCCAGTTCCAAGTTATATACTACTACTATAATAAACGTCACGTTGACAAAAATCCATATTAGCGTATGTGATAAAAGCTCTGCAAGTTTCACACATAAATCCTTGTAAGTGAATGCACTAGTGATAAGAAAGCACGCGACTTGGAAGCTAGCTTATCAGCAGCGAAATTTAATTTATTTTACTCGACTGCGACAGACGGAAGATATATTCAGGGTTATTAACTAGTTGCCGGCACCGGGATAGCTAAAACTGGATATAATCGCTATAGATTGCTCGTGGGAAATTTCTTCCAGTTTAATGATCTATACCATTGTTTTTCAACCTGTGGGACCCCTTGATTCTAACATACTATTTTTCATATATAAGTGCGATATCACGTATTGGTTATGCATAGAAACCAGACGCACAAAAATGTCTGTCCCCATCAATGCCTCTTTGTTCTTGTATTGTTTCTTGCTTTTTAATAATCTCTTATCTTTGTTTTTTTAAGGGTTGCCTGGATATATATATGTCCAGGTATAAATATATATTTATACTTATTTCATACAACTAAAAAGAAGCTTGTGTGAATACATAATATTGCAATGAAACTCAGGGAGTATGTAACTAGCAATTATTAAGTGTAAACACTTCTTCCAACTTGCTTTAAAAGTGAGTGCCGCTCTTGAGTTAAGTATGTGAAAGACTATGTTTAAGTATAAGTAGAATGGCTTAAGAATAAATTAGCAGTCTTGATTCTGATGTGTCTTGAAGGAAAATGTTCTCTCATTTTAGTGTGTACAAAGTTTATTGAAGAACTCATATAGTTTAATTTAAAATTTTTAAATTTAAATGAGTAACAGTTATGTTAATAAAAGACAAATAATTTAATCAGTCTATAATCTTATAGTCTAAACTAAATTTAGCTAATCATAATTGAAATACGGTAATATTGTACCTGTAGCCACTAACGAAGAAATGATTAGATAGATTACTTCTGTAGAATATATATTTAAAACTACAATATAAAATTCAACGTTAACTATTTTATCAAAACGGTTATACACTATCAAATTGCAATTAGCAGTATATTCTATTTTAGTTACTTCAATCTTGTATCGTTAGAACGCCGAAATTTTCTTAACGGTTTGATAAGTGATCCAGATTCATAAGGTTTGCGAAAAATAAAAATCCGATGAATTAAACGCATAAATATTTTAAAATATTCATAATATTAATATTATCAGCATGTATAAAATATTATCTTTTATATATACTCAGTTTAAGACATTTAAATGACCGCTTTTATATTTATTGTTCGCAGCATGAATGAGACCCATTTCCTACTTGATACTACAATACTTTGATTTGTGACAATTTTAACGACAATATCATTAAATCAATTATCTTACCACACACGAAGGGAAACAAAACGTGAAATTCTCACAGGAAATTTCACTAATGTAGAAAATGGTTTTATTTTGCAACTGAGCGGACCAATAGAAATGATATCTTAAAGTGTTCATAAACTTGAAGGTTAAAAGCTCTGCAATATCGTAAATTCTTTCCACCAATCGAGAAATCTATTGCAGGGTTGCCACTTGTACAATTCTCGGAAGGATCCATTGCTAACCGGGGTTTCGAAGCCTTCGTCATCAAGGTTCTGTTCCAAAAGAAATTAGTCGTTGCGTCATATATCTGACAGGGTAAAACATGACACTATTTTCAAAGAAGCAATGGTAAATTTCTTACCTTAGTGTTAACCGATTATAATATTTGTATTAATTTCAAGTTTATATTTTGTTATCTTTAATATCTGTTTTGCGTTTTTGAAGCACAAATTATTTGAATATTGTATAAAAACATTGCCAGCCCTGTCGATATCAAAATTGAAAAGTAAATCTTAAAGTATAAAGATAGATGTACGGCTTCGATTTGCTGAATTTATTCTTTTGTTTCCAAATAATATTTAGTTTCCAGTACGTTAGGCGTAGCCAATTCTGAGAGTATATATGTTTCAAAACAGATATCCCTCGCTCGGCTAGTCGTAACTTATGAAATGCCTAGCTTTTTAGATCTTTAAGCAATCAAAGAATATACGTCAAGACTCCGAAGTGCTCCCAGGTAATGCGTGTTATTGCAAGCGCTCTCTGATTTTGCTTCAAACTATATTTGCTGAAATATTTCCAAGGCAATGTAATATACGTAGTTATGAACGGCACCTGGCGCTGGCTTTTGAAAAAGTACCTCGTCAACCTGTCTACCGGACCGATGGCTGAAACATGAATTTGACATAGTGACTACACCATCATCCAACATATCACAAAAATCTTACATTAATTCAGTAAGTACATCAATGAGCTTAACATTTTAAAGGAGATTGTTTTTGTATTCGTAATAACTGATCTTGCTAATTATACAAATAAACAATACAGCATACAAGATACCTTGTACAATTTTATTATAACAACATAATTTGCTTTATTTGAGATTTACAAGCCATTATTTGGAAGAAACAATATCTTTATAATCAATTGTTAACATATCTTTTGAATTGATTTAAACTTTTGTTTAAAATCTGCTTAAGTTATTAATCCTTTATTAAAGTTTTTATTATTTTTTACAACCCAATAAGAACTTGACCTTGATTTGACAGTTAACTAGTAAACGTTAATATTGATATTAAATGTGCGTTGTTCGACTACAGTGTGTGTAGTTTGAATGTAGTGCGCGCGACAGGCTGACAGCAGACTGTATTTTTCTATCCCGTGCCAAACTGCCACTACGGTGCGACGAACGTGTTGTGCCTCGCACGTAAGCTCACATAAGCCTTAGAAGCTTAAAATTCTGGCTAGCTTATACAAAATAGAATATAAATTTTATGCAGTACAAACATAATTTAAAGTAATTCAATGTATCATGTCATCTAACGACATTTCAGGCGAAACGTTACTTTGCGGAATTTCATAGTACACGTATTGAACCATTTTATTAGCAATATTCCGCTAAAAAACCGTCAAACACTGGACACAATGAACGCTATTCGTAGATGCAAAATCCTGAGGGTGTCGGGACGAAACGAGCGTCATATACATACAGACATTCCATCAACATTAATAATTAGTCTAATTATTATAAATCTGAAATATTGTTAATCTTTTTTAAAAACGGAAAATAATAACATTATGTAAATATAATTTTATGACTGGAATTGTATAATGATATTTATACTATCAAGTTTTCGAAACGTAGGCACGCCGAATGAAGGTAGCTAATGAAGACGACACGGTCGTCTGTCATTAGTCAGTTACTTTAACAAATGGCTTTGCATTCACATTGAGAACGCTATCTACAAAGCAATGTTGAAAGCAAGGCCCATGTAAAACTTATTAACAGTTCATAGTTAAATATTTAACCAATTCAAAACGAAAGCTAAACTCAATTACATCTTGAACAACCTAACTCAATGGATGATAATTTATATATCGATACCATACATGTGATTTCAATTTTCAATTAATTATTCGAATATTATTTAAAATTTGACACTGCGATGGTAGCGCCGTCTGTCGGATCCAATGTAAAAGATTTCAAAATCAACAAATGCTAATAAATTAAAAATTAATTTAAAAAACATTGTCACAGTGAACAAAATTGTGAATCTAAACCATTCCCAGATCCCCTTGAACACACACAAAAAATTTCATCAATATCGGTCCAGTCGTTTGAGAGAAGTTCAGTGACACACTACAGAAGAATTATATATATATATATAAAGATAAAAGGTAGAGTAAAAAATATTTTTACTACTAGTGCTAAGTCCGTCATTGCTGATAATCGATCCTCTTTTCTTTTTTTTTCGGTATGGAAATGCATTACGCATACCCTCTCACGGCGCGGCTGCTTGGTGATGGTGATATGGGACTCGCTATAGTGCACACCCAAAACCCCACGATGTCACCATGTCGCTATAGGTGGGAGACGGTAACAGCAAAGCCTTGTCCGCTTCCCACCTCGCAATGAGCCGTCTTGTATCGGCGCCTTGCGTAGCGATGTAAGTTCCCTCTGCATCTTTTATCGCATATTTCATGGGGAGTGCTCTGATGAATTGTTCGGCCTTATACCTTGGCAGCATTGCATCACCGGAAAATGCAAAATTTCACCTTCACCTCTGCCGTTCCACAACAAAGCGGTTTTTAAGGCACTTTCTGCCGTGTACCACTTTTTTGTGGAAGCATCTGCCGGCAGATGTATTTCCGAGCCGATACGACTTGGGAGCCTTCAAGAAAAGAGCATACCTATTCCTAAAAGGTCGGCAACGCAACTCTAAACTCCTGGCGTTGCAGGTATCCATGCAACGCTGTTAACACTATTCTAACATGCGGTTAGCACTATTCTAACATGCGGTTAGCACTATTCTAAGTAACCCGCCTGCTCTTTTGCCCGCTATCTCATAAAAAAAACAACAATTGTGGCAATTCTGATGTACACTCTCTAAAATAAAAATATCTAAATTTATATTATTGTGTATTGACAACATTAAACCTTAATGCTATCAATTAAAAAATATAGAGAGTAGGTTTTAGTTTAGAGAATCATAATGGACAGCAATGTAACATGATGCTAAAAATCTCGTTCGTCTCAGGAGCATAACTATCGCGTCTATCACCCCTTGTATCAAAAAACTTGTATACTATTAAAAACAAGCTTTCATTAATATATTTTATTCATCGTAAACCCGCTAAATTAATGTATAAACCGCAGAATTATGATCGTTATTAATAAGTAAAACAAAGTCCATTAGTCAAAGCCGAAGACAGATGATCAATTACTCAAAATTTATTGAAAAAGTTTCTTAGCTTTTACGAAACCCTAAATTAAGTATCAATATCTCCCCTGTGCCCTGATCAGTCCCCTATCATTAATTTTTTGCCAAGCTCCTAAGACATTTCCCTTTCAGAATTGATTGCGGCCAATCAACTCGGATATTAGGCGTTTTAGATATAGGATAGTTGACATATGTACGCAATGAGGATATAGAAGGAAGATGTGATAACGTAGAATTGGTATACAAAACATTTAACTGTATTAAAATATCACATTTTATTACCGTTATAATTTACCGTTTATTTAAAAAAAACACTTGTTGGGCTGGCGTAAATCGTCTCGAGAGATTTGAGTACGTTTTAGTTGTAGTGATATAAAATGCTGAGTGCATTGTTTCAATATCGCAAGATGTATTTTTGATTACTAATATAGAATACCACTTACGATATAAGATTAATAGTGACGTCATCTATTGTAAGGCCCCAGACAGACCGGATATCCGGGCGGGAGCAGAAGGGAGAGCATGGCCGCGTGCTTTTATTTGTAAAAGAGAGTTTCCTTACATTGTACCATTATTGTATCGTAGTCTGAAATAAGGATTTCTTGCGACTTCCCCCGTATTTTCTCTGGTTATAAAAAATCATGATTATGTTTACATGTTCATTTTCAGGTTTTTAGTAGATCTCACGATACGAAATAACAATGAATTTAAAAGATGTATTTACCATTGTTATAGGTATTAAAATTATTTCTCGCTAGTATTTATTTTAGTATATGAGAACATTACGAAGAATTGTCACTGAAAAGAAAAAATTACGAAAAATTGTGACTCCTTAATAAATTTATTATCTATTTCTTTAACAGCTTAATTGCACTCGATCATAGTTGATTTTTTAAACATCTTTAAATAATATAAACATTGCTATGTATTAATAATTGATTGAATTGTACCTATCCGATTTGATTTAGGTGAAATTTTACATTTAGTATAAATAGGAATCATTTATACGGAAAACAAAGAGGTCAATAACCTTTTAATCAATTAAAAACATACGGATCGTGAAATGTAACGGCTATATTCTACATTCTCTGGAAATAGTGCAATTTTCGATGCAAATAAGAAATTTCGCACATGCTTTAATCACACATTATGTGCAGCCAACATTCGTAAAAGCTGCTTTAAAATTACAAACAGTCGACCAAGTTTTGAGCAAGTAAAGACTTCCAGAGATAGTATCACTGGATTAGGCATTTGTATAAAAGAAAATATATAATATGCCTGAAGTTAAGCTATTATAGATCGTATAACACAACTGATAAATATATTCTTAAGTATAATATATAGTCTGGGACAAGTTTTAAAGCGAAATGTATGTAGGTGACCACATTGGTACAAAAACAATTAATACAAATTTATTTAACTACTAACTTTATTTTTAGTTGGCGAGAAATATTATTGTAAATTAGTCTAATTTTAATTATAATTCTAATTATGTACGAAACTATTCAGATGAGTATTTTAATATAATTTGTTCTATAATAAATAATTTATAATATGTTCAATATTATAAACCGTATTAATTTCTCACTTTCGAAAATACAATTTCCGAAAATTTGGAGGGCAATGTTCAAAAAATACCAACATCTTACAGTTCAAGTTTCTAAATAAAGTTAAAACTACACATGTTTCCACTCGTACAGTCTTAAGAATTATACATCAAATCATATCTAGTAAATATATACCATGGGCAATTTAGCTCAATACTCATACGAGCGAAAGTTAGTGATAGAGGAACATGTATGGAAAGTATCCTTCATAAGGCGTTCTCGTCTCACTATACCACAGTTTGAAAATTTGGTTTTGAGTAACTCAAAGTTACACGGAATCATTGGAAAATAACGTTAGTATAACAAACGAAATTCTTAAGCTCGTAGTTTTGTAGTGGCCCAGGCTGGATGACCTTAGCACGGGACAGAACAAAATTGGAAGGTTTAGGGGAGGCCTACGCAGCAGAGGTGACTACTACTACTAAGCGACACCGCAATGCCAGAGGCCTCAACAGTGCATTGCCGGCCTCTAAGATGCTTATACGTATAGCTGAAGTAATAAAAAATGTAATAATGTAGCTCAAGTATAGTAGAAATAAAGGCTTTGATTATTTATTTATATATTTTTTATAATGCTGCGATCGTTGTATGCAAAAATCCCACATTGTTAGAATTTCCTTAGTTTTGCCGGCCATTAAGAGAATGGTTCACTCTTTCTCCTTGACATCAGGTCATTACAGATCGTAAATAACTGTGCGTCTGTTGTCCCACACAATGTTTGAGATTCTAGTTGTCAAAGTACCAAAACAATTGCATATTTTCCGTTGATACCCCAATAACCATATACTTTAACGAGAATTGTTTCTGGGCACCATCTTCAAATTCCTATCAAAGCGGTTAAATTGAAAAACATTCCATAAAAACGGGATTCCTGGAGCGACATTATCATTTATATGGAGTAACTTGGAGACCTCGTACACAAACTTGTAATGCATAGATTGGATTGGGGCTCTGACACAAGCGGTAGCATTAGAAGACAGCCTTTTATTAAAAGCCTTAAAAATATCAACTTAGTTATTTATTAATTTACTGTTGCATTACTAAATATAACCAAATTGAAATAAATTATGGAAAATTACTAAAAGGAATTCAACGAAGGATAGTTGCAAGTTACATGAATTAAATAATATTACAATTCAATACGTACTATACGATATATACGATACTATACGATACGACTGGCAACCCTGTAAGGGAAACAGCTGTTTTTGGTTGATCTCAAATTATTTTAAATTTAAAATAAATTTTATTGTAATTTTATTCAAAATACAGATTAATTTCCAAACTAAAATATAACTACATTCTTTTAAACAAACTTCTATACATACAGAACTGTATAACAAGTGAGAATTAAGTGATAAGTTTTACGTCGGTTACACATTGAAGTTTTAAATTATTAAGTGTACGGGTAATAATTTTCGTCCAAATACTTATTTAATCACAAGGTAAGATTACTTTTTATAAAAAAGATAAATTTTGGCACGCTTCTCCTTTGTATCTTATTCTTACATAATTTAAAAATGCAGACTCGTAGTGGTTTAAAACTAAATGAAGAGTCTCAACTTAAATTAACATTAAAAGAATTACAAAAAACTAAGGAGTTGTGTGCCCAACTCACAATGGAGAGAGAGGAGAATGAGAGAGAGTGCTTAAATATGTTGGAAGGCAGTAGGAGGCTTAAGGCTGAGCTGTCCAGCTTGCATCAGCAAAACATTACCCTACAAAAAGAAAGGGACTTGCTGCAAGATGAACTGCTAAGGCTGGATGGTTATGGCTTGGAGCATGAGGCTGCACTACAACATATAAGTAGACTGGAGAAGGAGCTAGGTAATGCCAAGGAGAATATCAAACAACTTGAAGAGGCCCTTCAGCTCCAATCAAACATAAATACTAATAGAATGTTTGAGGACTTAGTCTCTAAGAACTCAAACTCATGTTCTTCTACCTCTACCTCTACTAATACTAATATTAACAAATCTAATAATAATACTAAAAAATTTAATACACAAGTTTCTAGCAAAAGAAGTAATAAAAAATACAATAAAGTAAATAAATTTATAAATAAAACCACCAATTTGTTAAAGAAAGGTAGGAAAGGAAATATTAACATAAATTTATTACAACAAAGCCATAAACTTCATACTGAGCTTGACCTCACATTAAGTAAGTATGAAAATCTAAAAGTTAGATATGACATGGACACACAACACTTACACAATGAAATTAAAAAACTTCAGGATCTTTCTGACTCCTTAATATGTAAATCCCAAGAGTCTCAGTTAATGGTCGAGAAATATTCAAGGGCTATGGATGACCTTTTGAAGACTTGTAGATACACAGCAGAGTGCTGTGAGTCCTCATCAATTAAGTCTTGGGACTGTAATAAGCAGTCACAAGTAAAAAGTCCTTCGTTGGTCTCATCACTGAAGAGTAATACTTCAGTGGGAAAGCCAATGAATATTGAACATAGTAAACCGGCTGCCAATATCATGTTTTGTGATGAAATTGGCCAAAACATGGGACGTCTTTTGAATATAGGAACAATGAATAAGTTATTAAACAGCTGTTTCCCAAATTCTAGCTTTAGTTATATACTTAAAGAACATGTGTTAGATAAATCCTGTAAATTTGATAATTTAATTATTTTCATAGGCAACAGAGGGAATCTAAACAAAAAACAATTAATAGATCTTTATGAAAAGTTGTGTTTGTTACAAACAAGTAAGATAATTTTGTTTACATTCCCATATAGCAAAGGATTTACAAAACGGGAAAATGACATTAGATATAATCTTAATCAGACATTGCATACTCTGTCAGTATATGATAAAAAACTTTGTATCATTGATACAAATAAATATATTTATAATTATAATTTGACAAAAGGTAATTATTACCTTAATTTTAGATTAAAGACAAAGTTAGCAAATGTGCTATCTTATTTTTTATTTATGACTGCCAAGAACTTGGCAAAACAAACTGCTTTTATTGAGCAGGTCTATATAAATGAGACGTTGGAAGATAATATTCCATATAATTGTATTAGTTTAAACTAAATAGTAAGACAACAGGGAATACCTCTAGCTTAGAGAAGTCAAAGTCCTGTAAATATGTGAACTTAGTTCACCAGAATGTTCAAGGAATAAAAAGCAAAGAATTAGAAATCGAGCTTTATTTAAATAGTAGCAAGGTTGACATTCTGTGTGTTACAGAACATTGGCTTAAAAAACATGAACTGATATTTAATTTAAATAATTTTACAATGGGTAGTACTTTCTGTAGAAAAAAGGCTATTCATGGAGGCTCACTAATATTTATTTCAAAGACTTTTAAATTTAAAGAAAGAAAAGATGTTGTGAGCCTCTCCGTAGAACAATTATTGGAAATATCCTGTATAGAACTGGAGCAATTCATAGTTGTATGCATCTATAGGCCGCCTTCAGCCGACTTTGATAAATGCGAACAAATATTAGAAGAAATTATGCATAAATTACAAAAATCAAGGAAAAGTCTTATTGTTTGTGGAGATTTTAATATTAATTTACTGGACAGTGGATGTAGTTTGGGTAGGCGTATGTTAAATCTTTTTAAATCATGTAACTTAACAAATCACTTTAATGTTCCTACCAGAATTACAGCTACCACTGCAACATGCATAGATAATATATATAGTGACCTAACCCCTGTTAGTACTTCTTTGATTAATAAAATTACATCTGATCATACTGGTCAATTATTAGAATTTAAATTAAATAAACAAATTCCCCTAAAGAAAAAAATCTGTACTGTGCCAGTAACAAGTGAACGTCTCAACAGATTTAGGGAAAAATTAGTTTGTAAAATTCCATTCTTATGTATGGACTCATGCCCTAATAATTTATATGATACCCTATTTGAATCATTTATTGATGAATTCAATGGAGTATTTGTACCAAAGACTTTTTTGGTCTCTGGTAAGCCTAATTTCAGTGACTGGGCAAGTGAGGAATTACATAAAATGAGATTAAAACTATATGATATGTATGATGAAAGGCAGTATAATAATAGTGAAGAATTTAGAAACAAGCTAAAATTATACTCGAAAACTTTTCAAAAAGAATGTAGGGTTGCCAAATCACAATTTTTGAGTTGTAAAATAAAAAATAGTTGTGATAAGGTAAAGGCGACCTGGAAAATAATAAATGAGCAATTAGGAAAAGTCTCCAATGTAAACGAATATAAGCTTAATATAAATGGTAAAACTTTAATATCGAGTAAGGAAGTGGCCACTGCTTTTGAAGATTTTTTTTCAAGCATACCAGCCACAATCACGAAGACTCTAAATTCTTCGCCTGATGCTGCCTTATTGTGTTTAGAGAAAAACGTCCCTAGATGTCCGAAAAGGTTTAAGTTTAGCTATATCAATAGCAAAGACATTATAAGAACATTCAACGAGCTTAAAATGAAAAAAACCAAAGACCTCTGGGGCGTTTCTGTCTTTATTCTAAAATCAGTAATTGATGTAATTAGTTCAGAACTAGCATTAATATTCAACAAATGCATGGATTGTGGAGTTTTCCCAGATAAGATGAAATTAAGTAGAGTCACGCCTTTATTCAAGGCAGGTTGCACTTCAGATCCTACAAATTTTAGACCGATATCCGTGCTGCCTGCGCTGAGTAAAATTTTTGAAAAGATTCTGCTTGATCAGTTGTCAAATTATTTTGAATCCAATAAGTTACTGCATAACAGACAATACGGTTTTTCAAGGGGGCGCTCCACGATCGATGCTGGTGTAAAATTGATTACCGATATATTTGACGCATGGGAAAACTTTCATGATGCGGTTGGCGTCTTTTGCGACCTGTCAAAGGCCTTCGATTGTGTCGATCATATAACCCTGATAAGGAAGTTACGACACTACGGGATTGACGACAAGGCAGCTGATTTGCTTCAATCGTATCTAGGAGGAAGAATCCAGAAAGTGAATATTAATGGAGTTACTTCATCGGGGTCACAGGTGTGTGTGGGTGTTCCACAAGGCTCGATCCTTGGACCTTTCTTGTTTCTGGTTTACATTAATGATCTCCCATTCTCCGTAAAAGAGCTTGGAGAAATAGTATTGTTTGCTGATGATACTTCACTCTTATACAAAGTTGATAGAAAGAACCAAAGTATTGATACGATAAACAATGCTATTTCTTTAGTGGTTAACTGGTTTAACCTAAATAATTTAATGTTAAATGAAAAGAAAACCAAATGTGTACGATTTAGCACATGTAATAAAAATTGTAATACAGCCAAACTAAAAGTAAAAGATGGGGAGATAGATTATGTAGACAGCACTGTCTTCTTAGGTATAACATTGGATTGTAAACTCCAGTGGGGGGGCACACATAGAAAATCTCTCAAATAGATTGTGTTCTGCTGCCTATGCAGTCAAGAAAATCCGCAGCCTCACCGACCTTCACACAGCCAAACTAGTCTATTATAGTTATTTCCACAGTGTAATGTCTTATGGCATTCTTCTTTGGGGTAATGCTGCGGAGGTTCAGACTATATTTATTTTACAAAAACGGGCAATTCGCGCGATTTGCTGTTTGCCCCCACGGGAGTCGGTGCGAGAGAGATTCAAGGATTTAAATATTATGACGCTTGCTGGTCAATATATCTATGAAAATATCATGTATGTTAGAAAACACATAAATCGTTTTAGTACTAATTGTGACTTTCATCAATATAATACCCGAAATAAAAACGATTTATGTGCTAAATCCACAAGACTGCATAAAATAAGCAATTCATTTCAAGGAAATGGTGCTCGCTATTATAATAAAGTCCCAAGCAAATTCCGAGAGCTGTCAATAAACAAATTCAAAAATATTATTAAAAGAAAATTGATTGCTAAAGCCTATTACAGGACCGCGGATTATCTGAATGACAGAAGTGCTTGGGACTAAATTGCTCCTGTTCTAAAAATTAAAAGTTGTAAGCATGATCAAAAAAAAGACAAACCCGACTGAGTTTCTTGCTTGTTCTTCTCAGACTCGGGCGCGTTAGTGAACAAGCCTATAAATTTAGTTTTAAGTGACGTGCAAAGGTGATCATGTAAAGATCCTATTTGAATAAATAAATTTGACTTTGACTTTGACTTTACTATCAATTAAGTAACATAGTATACTTTAAAAACTTATGGTTTCTTTTATAAAATCTGTTATTTTTTGTGTATATGTATCTATATACAACGTAAGTGATGGCTGAGCGATGGAGCCGTTGTCATCTGAGTTCGGTTGTACCGGGGTCATGATAGACTCGGGGAAAATAATAGTTTCGGTATACAAAAACACAGTTCAGTGTTTATCACTAAATCACATAAAATAACTAATAACTACTAACAAATGCACCTAATGGGCAAACCGACAATTTCGTTCAAGACGTTCGTTTTTTATTGTTGACAATAAGGTGTATTAAGTGGAACCAAAAGACGAAGGAGATTGTTATATATAAGAAGCCTAAATTTAAACACTAAAATAAACAGAATTTCTAATTTGTCAAGAAATGTTTGCCACCAATACAAAGCTCTGTTTACTAGTTTCGAAATTTATAGTTTGATTTTAATATAAAAATAATATACTGTATTTCAAATCAAAGACGTAATTTAGAATTTGGTTTCGTTCGATATAACTATCTTTTCGTAGTTTATATATGGTTTTTAAGCAAGGTGTTATGGCACCTTGCACCAGCGATTAATATAAATATTTATCGCTATTCTCGTGGCCGATGTCAGAGAATTAAAAAGTTTACAATTGGTGACTTGGCTACTATAATGAGTTTCTAAAGAAAATTATAGGAAAATTCCCTTAAAGAAATCGGGTTCTCCATCGAATTGGACATTTCGTTTAAGTCGATTTGGGTTTATATTTGAAAATAAAAGCTATAGCTTTTTAAACTTTCATTAAATTTTTCAGTAGTTTTTCCCGTCCAACATAATCAATCACAATTCTCATTTACAATATTAGTGTGAGTTATGAATCTATATTTTTAATAACAATATTTATCAATACTCGAGTGGTTTTGACTTGAGAAACATATTGAATCGGAACTAAAGCTTTGAAAGTATATTAAAACAACGAACTAAAAAGCTCTTCTAGACTAGCAGCGCGACCAAGCATTACTCATACGCATTCAAACTGGCAGATCATAGTGTCTCTATCCCGATTGCGTGAAGCACGCGAGATTGCGTGACCAAGGTGTCACGCCAGATGAATGGTAGCACCGATTGCCCCATTATAATCCTTTTGTTATGATAATTATACATTCTAACACTTTATGTGCATTCAGTTTTATCAAATTGTCCTATGTGTATGCGATCGCTACCTCAGCGTTCCGGGTTGACTTCCCGGTAACACGACAAATGTTTGGTCGGAAACCATAACGCAAATATCTTACATTGGAGCTAACAGTTGGTTCCCTGATATTTTCTAATATGCGGATACAATTGATTTGTATAATATAAATAAAATTGTGATATTTTATTTTAAATTTTTATGTATTCTTACAGTTTATCATTTAAACATTCTTAAGAATTATATGTATAACATATAAGCCAAATGCGGAATATACATTTAAACACACACAATACACAGTTAAGTACAAAATTACATAGATTTTAAAACAATTCAACTATGTGTCAAGGACAAATGATATAACAAATTTTAATTTTGTTCTCAATATCGTTTCTAGTCAAATTAAATGTGCTTTTGTTGAAACTGTGCATTGTAATCTGATGGTATGCGATGCATGCTGAATTTCTAAAATTCTTAGTACTAAACCGAGATATGGAACACCTTGGTTTGTCTTGATAATCAATCGAAATGTAATATGTTTATTAAGAATAATGCATAATAACAGAATAAGACTAAAATATTTATGTATATTTAAATAAGATCTTACAATGACTAAATCATCATCTGCGTATAAAAGGACTATTCTGTCGATATTAGAAAGTGCACTATAGTTCTTTGGCTTTGTTTTTGTTTTTTATGGAGTTTTTTTTTTCTGTTTTTAATAATTAATTTTAAGTTTACTCTTTTGTACATTTAATGCTAGTTCTTAGAATGTGAGTTGTTACTTTTTTCGCTTTTCTTAAGTGTGTCCTTGTCGGTGTGACTTTATAAATAAATAAATCAGTCTCCACTGGCTAAATAACTTTATATAACCTATCTAGCAAATTGTTTTACTCTGTAATAAAAACAGACGTCTTCGATACAATGATATTCTATAATTACTAATCTATTTAACTATATTTGGTCATTTAAAACTATTTCTAATAAATATGGGAACTGCAATTCGAGGAGGAATCCCGAAGACGCCATCTCGTTACTAAACTATGTACAATTGCTTCGACCGAGTTTATAGCAACTGTAATAATGGAATGGTGAAGTTTGACGGCAGCTTCCACAATCGCTTAGATAATTCAGGGTACGGAATTGTATAATAATGTAGTTTTATTACTATATCTAAATAATGCTTGGACGCAAATTATTATGACTGATCGAAACTAATATAACACATGATAAACTATTTTTATTTATTATGTTTTATCTCAGTTAACTCAAACAATCTGTAAATTGAGTTAAAAATATTAAGAAATAGGCACTTATGTACTATATATCACACATAAATATAATACTGTGTAACGAAGAAGAACACGATTTATTGTTAATATTATTTATCCTATGCTTTTCAGCAACAGGTCACAGCAAATATTAATATTATTAGTAACAAAATACACTCTATTCAGTTAAGTATTTCAGTGACAAATATCTTCTAAACTTTAACAACGCCTCTATTCCAAATCTTACAAAAAAGAAGAAAGAAAAACACTTTATTGACGGATTTAAGTTATGTATGTTTGCAAAATTTAAATACATAACTTAAATCCGTTAATAAAGTGTTTTTCTTTAAAGCGTAACAGTTTTTTTAATAAAAGACAATATTAAAAAGAAGAAAACTAAACTTGACTGTAATAGTATGACATTTTTATCCCATTTTATTTTCCATACATATTTAAGTCTATCTTTAAAGCATTAATAATATGATAGAAGCTATATAAAATATATACATAGTATAAAATTTAGATGCGGCAACATTGGCTCAACGTGCCTTTATACTTTCAAATCCGTGCCTGTGTTGCCAGCTTAGTAACATTCCTACATGAAACTAGAATTTAAGGGGAACTTGACTGTCCGCTACCGGCTAGTTGCATTTCACAGGAATTTTAAACGGTATGTCTCATAGCTTGTTACGATTTTACACCAACTTTGGCTCTATGCTATTTTGTATTCAATTTAAATGCAAAATGTATCATATAAATCTAATAAGATCAAAGATTTTGCTTGACTTGTACATTTTGTTCGATAAATAAATAAGGGGTGGAAATTAATGAATTAATTTCGTTCGTAACGAAGTATCGACGGTCTTAAAGTCATAGGTGAAAAACTAAGGGTTGGACATGTAACTTAAAGACAGATTCTTACCATTATAAAACAAAATTTATTAAATAAATAAATAAGAAATATTATTGAATAGTTAGAAATAACTGTTTATATATATATGAATACACTGCGTATTGGTCGCAATGGTCAACAAGACGGACTGTAGAATAGAGGGTCGCCTGTTTGACCCCTGGTACAGTCAATATTTGTGATGAACATATCTGTTGGCTTTGGTCTGGGTGTTATACATTCATATAAAAAAATGATGTTTGTCAGTTGTAGTAGACATAATACAAAGTCTCTGATAACCACATTTAATACAAGGAATATTTTCTAACTGTTAATATGATAAATACACATTATAGCTTTACTATTGGAAATTAATTTCATGATTCATATGAATAACACTTCTAATAACATTTATAATAAATATATTTCAATCACTTTTTTATCTTTATTATTCTTATTTATATATAAATAATCAATAGGTAAATCCTGTATTCAGTGCCATTAATGGACAATGGGATACCAGGAGCTCATAATCTACTAGAAGTTAGAATACATAATAAATCGTGCAGTAGGGCGCGGAATGCGACATAAATCCCGTAAATTGACACTCCACCAGCCTAACGAGGATATAACACCCCGCACGTGCACTTAGCCGAATGGGAGAAGAAATGTACCACCTAATGTATGAGCCTTTTTAGCTCAAACTAGCACATGCAAAAGGTAATAGTGAGAGTCGCTCATTACGGTATTTTAATGGCAATTTAAAGGTTAATTTCATATATAAAGAGATTTTGCACTGCAGGTACTCGTTACTCAGTTATTACAAAGTTGAATAATGTTATCAGTATAATTCGTCATCAAAATATTTGATTCAAATAAAATAAACATAGCATATGTCAATTTAAAACTTAAAAGGCGAAATAGTGAATAGATAGAGATAGATAGTACGTAATACTAACAAATCTAAACATTAAATTCGACTAATAATTATTAATTACATCTCATCTCAGTTATTTAATTATTATTAAATGATAATTATTATAATTGTAACTTTTTCGACTACACAGCAAATATTGGTAAGATATCAGAAGCTTGGAATTGTTCTGAAAATACTTTTATTTTGTAAATTCGCCATTTGGTCCTTATTTACTCTGATTCATCCAATAAAATAACCGAGTCTTATATTCCCAGACCAAGAAGTAGTCACGACTCAGCAAGTCCTTTCTAAATTGAAAGAAAAAATTATAATCCCTCTCTAGCGGGACATATTGGATCACCTTATTCTCCAGTCCTTGTATTTGATACCCATATTGTATCATAAAAATCATAAAAATGTAGTATGAGATTTTTGAAGTTCAGACTTATTTTAAGCAAGGCCTATAATTTTTATTATTGTAAGAGGATTAAAAATACCTATCAATATTTATCATGTTTTCAGCATGTTGGATCAAAAATTACGTTACGCCGTACATCCAATTAAAATTGTATACAACGATGAAACGCGAGTCAAATAAAATTTGTTAAATATTAATATTAATTGATTTAAATGCACTCTTTAGTAAATGCTGTTAAGTGACATCTGTGTTATACAGCTGTAAATAAGGAGAAATGGCCGAAGTATGCAACGAAGCGAGAAATTTATATTTTAAGATCTTAAAAGTTCGTATAATAGATGGCGCTTTATTAGATTCCGCGCAAACCACATTGGATTAAAGCTATATATTAATATCGAATTACCATTAATAAGTAAATAACTGAACTTAGAACATAATATAAATAACAATAATAAAAACATTGATCGTAAAAATTCAATTTGTTTAGTTATTAAATTATTACATTTCTTTAGTTACAAAATTTTTATATATGATTATGAATGATTACTGTTAAAATTATTAATCCCTAAGTGCCGGTAAAACCACGAAAATTAGGATGAATTAATTAAAAGGGGTCCGAATTTACGCGCGTGACAAATCACACCAAATTAATTTAATGATGACTATAATTATAAATTACTGTTACATCCCGCATGACATCAAAAATTAACCGACATATTACATAATTACTATGTAATTATTATTACCTTTAATATGACTGGATAGATGTTAGGCCGCAATTTCTCCTGATGTTTTGAAACTACGATGGGATTACCCATTAAAATTTTGAAGTAAAAAATGGTCCTACTTTTATTTAATATAAGTGATTTAGTAATACAACTCTAAAATGTTAATTCAGTATCCTATGAGACCAGCTATCCGACTCTTTTCACAATTGACTCCTTGGTTTATTTAAAGCTATATGAATATTAAATTTTGTTGAAGTTGGGTTTGCCAATTTGATTGGAAAATATTATCTAAAATACTTTCATTTTTCATTTATCATATTTAATTATATCATTTGATATAACTGAAAATGTATAAGCCGTACATCGTTGAATCTCTTTCGCACAATAAAGAATACGCGAACATAATATAGCTAATAATAATAAATAATAAAACCTTACATGTGCTGATACACATATACAATAGATGTGTGTAATGTAAATAATTATCTACGGTTTTGTTTTGTATAGCTTAATCTTGTATTAAAAATGAATTGTACTTGCTCCATTGTCTCTTATAACCCCTACGTCCTCAGCCAAACTTATGGTTATTAGTTAAATTCTACTCCATATCCTTGTAAAGTCTAGTTTATCTATTCTACCTTTGGTTTTATGATGACATACGATTTTATACAATTTGTATATAAACACAACTTAATTGGAAACCAGTAATTTTAATGAAATAAGCTTGCGAGCTTTGAATTTAAAATTACCCATAGTTTCTTAGGAATTATAAAAAATTTAATACAATCAGAAGATTGTTTTAAGTAAATGATGCATTTAACCAATTTTATCACCCACGTTGTCGTCTTCTACTTTAAACTCTCTATTTGTATTATTACAAAGTGATTGCTTTCTTGTTTTACTTATGTTTCAAAGTATGAATCAAGAACTACAACGGTATTTTGAATGCCGACAGATTTACATACTGCGCGCCCGCTTAGGCGTAAATAGAGGAAATCAAAACTCAAACCCACGACTGAGTTATATCGTAATATTTAAACAAAGTACGTTAGGCATGGCGATGGCGATGCATTATTCAATTATGCTGATAACACTTAAGAAGATTACCGCTAATAAAATTGTAATGTCTTGCTTCCGATGCGTGGGCCCAAGACACTCCCGACCCCTAAATATCAATTACTATGTACATATGGGAAATTAATATGGGTACTTATGAGACAATACGTTCAAAATATGACCGGACACCAAAGAAAATGGATCAATCATAAAATAGGCGGCTCAAATCTCTTGGACGCTTTGTTATTCCCCCCACCAGAAATGGATACAGCAATGAACATAGACGATGTGTAGAGAATTACTATTCATCATTTGGTCAATAATATAGAAAATTAAAAATATATTATCTTATATATAAAATTCTCGTGTCACAGTTTTCGTTCCCATACTCCTCAGAAACGGCTTGACCGATTCTCATGAAACTTTGTGAGCGTATTGGGTAGGTCTGAGAATCGGCTAACATCTATTATTATTATTATTATTATTATTATTTTTTGGATAAAATTCCTTATTTTTTATATTTCTACGATACAGCATACAAAATACATACTACCTTAAATTTTTACCCCTCTACGATCAACCTCTATTTTTTATTTATTAATTGAATATTGAAATCACATGTATGGCAAAACAACGATTGCTGGGTCAGCTAGTAATAATATATAATATTCATTAAAGGCAGATGGATTTTCATAAATCTATATCTATATCGATATTGCAAATGTTGTTTCTTTCTACTACGTACACTGCGACGCACAAAAATAACGTATTATTCTAGAAAATTTTCAGTAGCATTTTTTACCTTTTATATTTGAGTCTCTAGAAACATTTTAGTCAATAATTTTAATGATAAAAATTAATAACTTTCTGAGCTCTTGTAACTAATATAATTTTGAATATAATAAATGGGATGTTCAGTTGCATTGAATTTTCGTAAATATCTCACAGTTTTGAAGTAACTACCTCTGCAACAAAATAATGAAACGTCGTGAAATTCATATTTACGTATACCATCAGCTAATGGTATACCACTAAGCATTAACCACATAATATAGATTATAAAAACAGATTGAAAACATTTATCTAGAGGTATATACAATTAATTTATATTTACATTTATTTATTATTTTTATATACCTACGTCATAGAAATGTAGGCTGCTGAATTCTTCTCTTGGGAAAAAGGAGTCTTGAATTTGTATTCAAGACCATAAACTTTTTGAAGCTTTAAATGATTATTATTATTAGCTATGAACCACTTATATTTATTAGTACTAGTGAAAACCATTTTTTTGCTATCACGGCTGTGAATGTATCAAAATAATGTGTACCAGGAAAGCTTTTTGTTAAATCCTACATGAAATGATGCTCAGCTAATGATATTAAGTACTTACTTTTGTAAAAGATTTTACGTTATCTTTATTGAATTGGTCAGTCTTATACACCGTAATTAATAGTATAGCCAAAAATAAAAGGGTAGTATCACGAACAAATGCTGGCGAAATTGTAGTTTAATTTCATCAGAAAAAAATATAAAGCAGTAAAAGATAAATAAATGAGAATAGGGTATTTGAGGTACTCAGCATCCTGAAGATGAGCAACCAACTTGATTTCCGTACCAACGCATAGAGCTACCTGCACCTACCTTATTCTCTAACTAGCTGACGCGGCGAACTTCGTACCGCCTTAGCGTAGCTTTGATGCACTATTTTATTTTGTATTATACGTTTTTTATTACGTAATTTTATTTTAGCTTTTTATTGGCGTAGTAAATACACATACATCCGTGCAAAGTTCCATCTTTAACACTAACCGTTTCGACGCTAGAGTGAGAACGGGCGAATGAACGGACACGACGAAGGGTTCCTTTACGTAGACTGCGGAACCCTAATAAAAGTAGCCTAAGTGAGTTCTTATTACATCAGCTACCAATCAAAAAAAGTCCCGTCAAAATCGGTCCAGCCATTCCAGAGATTAGCCGGAACAAACAGACAGACAGACAAAAATTAAAAAAAACGCATTTTTGGTGTATGTATCGTATAAATATTCATATGCATGAAGTAACAAACGGTTATTTCAATATTAAAAACAGACACTCCAATTTTATATATTAGTATAGATAATTTATACAGTGTTATTAGAAATTTATCCTGGGTAAAGTATATGTCAAAGTTTTACGTAGGTATTATAAAACAGGTTTCCCATTTGTCACTTGCCAACGTACTTGGCGAAATGTGCCTCTAATCTCGCAAATGAATGACACATACAGTAATTTGGAGATGATTCGGACAATGAGCTGCCACCTTCAACCCTCCACTGCCCATATATCCCAAGTACATAAGTACGTAAAATAGACAAAGACCAACTCAAGAATTTTTCTTATATAAAAACGCATCATTTATTTTTTGAATGATATTGATGGCGTAAAAAATTCAATTCTAAAAACGATATTATTCCTATGTCACCATATTTCAAAACAATTAGGGCGACCCCAAATTAACAGCCACCCTTAGCGAAACTCAATTATACATTTGTCTAATAATTAATACAAAAAATTCGTCGCATCCCGAGGGATCAGCTCAACGGTTAAGTGTTGGAGTTTAATAAACTGTTTAATTAAGATCGCGTTAGAGCCGTAGGGAGCAGTGTCGTGCGCGCGCGCATCCCGACACCATGCTAGCGATCGCATTCATCTTATTCGCCGGCGTTCTCGTTGAATGTCGACAATTTAACATCACCGACTTCATCATCCCACACATAGTACCACCAGGCCAAGATGAGGTGGAAATAGAATGCCGATACGACGCTAACTTCACTCTTCTCAACTGGTTCAAGGGAAACACGGAATTCTTCAGATACAAACCTGGCGCTGCCCCAAGTACGAGATCCTTTCCGGTTTTAGGTGTTGGAAGAATTGAATTGGTACACTGTGGACCGACCGCTTGTCGCCTTCGACTGGGTGCATTGACTGAAGAAGCCACGGGTATCTACAAATGTGACATTGAGAAGGAAATACCGCCGTATCAGTTCGACACACGTACGGGATACATGGAGGTCCACGCCCATAAGCATCGGAAGCCGATCCTCGAAGGATTAGCAGAGGAGTATGGTGAGGATGACGAGATGCTAGCGTATTGCCGCGGGGCACCGGGAGCGGAGATTCGCTGGTACTTGAATGGCCAAGAGATGGAGGAGATGCGGGGATCTCTCGCCTTCCGGAAAAAGGGTTCGCGGCTTCACTTTCTAGGTATACCCCCAACGGTTACGATTCAGTGTGCGGAATATAGGTTTGGCAAATTATCTGGTTCCAATCAGGGTAAGGCACGATGGAAGGAAATGCACAATGAAGTAACACCGCAGGAACAAAGAAATGGAGTATCCTCATTATACAGTGGTTTCTACATTATTTTTACGTTGAGTGTATTTAAGTTACTGTAAAATTGTACCTAGGTGTTGAACAACCAAATTTGTGTTCTTTTGCTATTAAGTTGAGTTATATACTAAAACGAAATACATGTTTTATGAAATATTGCGAAGTTTTCCATTTATTCGCATCTCTAGCTAAGAATCGTTAAATATGTGATTTTTAGGTAGATATGAATTGTTGTGTCCTGCATGTACAAAATAATCAAACACATTTCTAACATTTCTGTTAACATTTAGTTGGATATGAAACCCAAAAAAAAATATCTCTAGAGGGCATTTATTCGAGAGGAAAATTCTTCGGTGTACTGCTTGTAAAATCTGAGTGAGAAAAGCAACACCTCTATGAAAATCGGTATTGTCTTCGAAATGTTTGATTATTGGTTGTGCATTCTTATTCCATTTTTCCAGAATATGACTGCTATCTTCTTCACCGGGAATAAATTAGAGCTATGTCCTGTACTCTAAAAATCTTAAATATTATTTAGTCAATATTATGTCAACTATATAACATAATACAACTACATAAATTAACAAATTTTAGTATCAATCTTTCTTTCTCTTCACAATTGCACAAAGTGATTTCATTACAAATTCCTGTATGAATCAGAATAATTTTTATAGTTTAAAAATGTTGAGCTACATTGCGCCATATTTTGACAGCGACTTGCCAGTGTAGTATTTTTAAATTGTATACAGTTTTAAAATATAAAATTTACTGTGTAAACTATACAAAACTTAAAGTGATTGACAAAACACTTATGTGTGTTAAATCAGTATGTATGTGAAAATATTTCGGTGAAGTTCGTTTTTGGGCTTACTTTTAAATTAACTTAACATCTTAAGCCACTGCGTTCATAGTACTTCTTACTGGCAACATTATGTTTCACAACGCATGCACAAAATGGAGGACAAAATTGACAAGTTGACAGAGAAATCGCGCAAATCAGTGGAGGCGCGCGTGCATGTAACACGGTTAAAAACATGTTAAAAAGTTTTTCTGAAATTTTAGTTTTATGTTCCATTTGGTGTCTCAATTGTTCTATAAGAACTGATATATTAAACTTTTCTCCGTCTTGATTAAGTGCGAAATTTAGTAAATTAATTAGTGAATATTTTAGTTATTATTGTTAGTCGTTGTACTTCGAGAAACAGAAATCAACATGCCTAAAGGAAAGAAAAAAGGAAAATTTGGTAAGTTTCACAACTCTATTGGAAAAACAAGAAACAAAGATCATAAGTTGCATGAGTGTGCTGGATTTTTTTTTAAATGAGATCACGCGGCGACCTTGTGGTCGCAATATTCCTGCTAATGACAGTCCACGTATTATTAAATACAAAGCACTTGTATCAGAAAACATATGGTACAAAGAAATTGATCAAAAGAAGTCAATGTGGTTCCGCATTTCACAAGATAGTAGTAACGCTACAATCACTATTTCATAACATGCGTGCAAGTAACCTTACTACATACTAGTGACATACAGACTTATTTATAATTAGAATTTTATACAGACATGACCTTGTTACCTAGTCAATAATGTTTATGCATATTATGTAATTTTTTATCATTACATTTGGATAATCATAAACAATACATAAAACATAATATAATAGAATTGGATTTTCCAATGGGAATTAACTTTACTATTATCAAAATTATCCTGGTATTTTATGAGTTCAAGCTTAGCTGTCAACAATTAAGTTTTATTAAGGAACCTTAGACTACATAATATTAACATGCTTCATATGCTAATTACAGAGCACAGAAGAACAGAGCTCCCATACTCTTCAGATGAGGATGCAGGAATTGATATGACAAATGACAACTGTTCTGAGACTTCAGGCCAATCTGATCTAAGAAGTATCCACGATGACGCAGGTATGGATGGGATATATATATTCTATTTAACGTAATTGACTTGATTGTACATTACATAATTGTGTACTTCATCAAAAAAACATTTTATATATGTTAAAACTGATTACTACTACTACTATCTTATGTTGTTATTTGCCAAATTAATGACATGAATTTTATGAATTTTATGTTTTGTCTGAACATGTTTTTCAACATTGACTAACCCATTATTCATAGAAATGAATTTTACAACACGGTTTTATAACAGTCCTTTGTTACAAAAATGCACAGAAAGTGATAATTTTTTATGAATGATATTATTAACAACATTTTTCTCCATAAATAATTTGTATTAACTTTACCTTCACATTATACAACTCGGAGATGTAATAAATCTGTCTAAGAATACCTTGAGATATTGTTTCAATGGAAAACAATGACATAATAAATTGATCTAGACTGGATCTTATCATAATTTAAGTTGAAGGTCAACATGATAACAGCCAAATATTAAGCTTTATCGTACTGCATTCAAAAAGGATAACAATTAATGATAACAAATCATACTATGGTAAATTTGTCTGAAGAAGTGTGATAATTTTGCATATTTAAAAGTTTTGTAATGTTCTGCTCAGCTTTCTTTATTTTTTATTTTCTAAGAACAAACTCAACAAGCAAACACTTTAAAAAATCTTTGTAAAAGACTTGATCTTTATTCTGAATGAGGAGAATTCTGCTTTATCTAGATAATATAAAAACCAAACATAATATACTTGTAACACTGAATATACACAAAGAATCAATAGGTATTTACATTCAAACATTGTTCCTTATTGCAATCAGATTAATTTTAATTTGGCTGTACTACATAAATACTGGTTATACATTTTTAAAACTTGATGAGATCATTAATCAACTTTAACAAATGTATTTTCAGCATAACCAATGTATCCATATTATATTGAATATTATTTATTTACTTCTACAACATACAATGAAACAATGTCAGCACTAAATCCACCTCTGATAATAACAAAATCGTGATAAACATTTTATTTACCAATTGAAAATACTATAAAACTAACAAATCATCTTGACACTTCAGAGAGCGAAGCACAAGAGAAATTCGAAGAGAAAGTCTTGGAAATAATTGATGCATTGAGCGCTAGAGCGAACGCAGCCCGTGCCTCAGCATTGGTGTCGTTGCGGAATGCTTTACAAAGGCGATACTTGGCAGTTCTCTTGAGTGGGCAAAGGGCGACATTAGCTGATCATGTCACCAAGGCGCTCCGGCGAGGCAAGGATGGAGAGAAGAAAGCGGCCGCTGCAGTGGCTCCGATATTGGCTCTACAGGTAATATGACTCGGACATGCTGATCACAATTCACAATTGTTGGCTATCTTGGCTTCGAAACCTGGAATGTTTATTTATAGATCGATTTTTACTTCTCTTTCGTCACCTGTCAAATAATGGTTTAACAATCAAGAGTTACAACAATTTTAGTTAAAACAATACATTTTATCTATATATGAAACTTTGAGTTTAATTTTTAACTCATATATATTATGCAGTATTGAAACTAATAATGCAGTTTAAAAGAGTTATTATAAAGCTCTATAAAAGTTTAAGTGGGTATGCAGCCCATTAGCAATTTCATTTTTGTTTATATACAAGTATATACATAAGAATGAACATCAAACAGGAATATGATTATATAGTATAGTATAGAGTAGTAGCTGTAGTACTACTATTGTACGTTTTTTTGCTTAGTGGCAATAGAGCGTGAAGTATGAACGTTACTATTCTATCCACCAACCACAATTCTTGTCCTTATAAATAATAAAACTCTCCAGCTCGGGGAAGAAGGCGTGGACGAGTTCATGCAAGAGGTGCGCCCCGCACTCGCAGCCGCTGCTACGGACAAGACCGCCTCGCTCGAAGCACGCACCGAGGTAACGATTAAAATAATATGTGCCTCGAGTTTACCCAAACATGCTTAAGAAATTCTAAGGAAGAAGTATTAATCCCTGATGGAATTTTAAAATAGATAAATAAATAACAAAAAAATTAAAAACAATTGCCCTCTTTAAGTATTCGTCTATCTCATTTACTGCTTCGTCATAATTCAACAATGTTTATGGTTAAGTTATTTTTTTAGTTTCTTAAAACAAAACTTTATATAAAACTGGTTTTAATCCGATGAGTTTTCATGTTTAATTACATTACATTCCAGTGCTGTTCATCTTTGGCCATCCTCTGTTACCTGATGGAAGACGACCTTGCTGAAGTACTGGAGGTAATGAGGCTCTTTGAAACCATCTTTAGCGGGAGCTATCTCAAGGTATTGTTAATATTTTATTAATTTAGTTAATAAAACGAACCAAAATAGATTTTTTTTTAAATATAAGGAACTTATATCCTTTACAAAACTTAGGCAGAGTATGAAATATTGGGAATAGTCCATTAAATAATTTAGTATTTTGGTTTGTATTTCATATATACAAAAAAAAATGATATTATTACTAACATGTTTTTAGATTAATAGTAAATCTTACCGTACTGAGGAGTGAGCCCAGGACCCTCTGCTCGGCAATCGGCTTGCTAACCATTGTGGCAATTGGATGGCCAAACATTTATACATATATGTATAGATTACCAGCTAAATCTAATAAATTTAATAATAAATTTTTAATAATTTAAAACGCATACAAACACCCACGCAGTTTGGGTTTTTTCCCCGAAAACATTTCCGTTTGGTCGTGTCTCAAGGTCATGAGTTTATTGACGCTAAGAGTTAGTCATAAACTTTATAATGTATCTTTCAAGTCTGAAACTGATTAATCAAAAAAGAAAACATGTTAAAGACATTTTAAAGAAAAACACTTAGTTAACGGATTAAGTTATGTATTTTACAAAATTTAAGGATATTACATTATTTTAAATTTTTACAGCGTACTTGCTCATGGTAGACAGTCTACCGTTTAAATAAATTATAGTTAAAGATGAAACATTCCTTATCAAATTATTAACAAAAGGTTTTATTGGAGTTTTGGAAATGTAATTGACAACATTTGTGAATAACCACCGACACGTTGAAGCATTATAAATACTTATTTTGTTTTAACTTAAGCGAGCATAATGAAAAGAGACATGGTGTTTCCAGGGCGACGGCAGCGTGAAGGTGTCGGGCTCCGCAGTGGAAGAAGGCGCGTGGCACGCCGCAGCCCTTGACGGCTGGGCTCTGCTGCTGGCCCTCATGGAGGCCGACCACGCCCGCGCTCTGCTCAAGGACCACCCGCCTTCCTTTGCGCGACTGGCCGATCTGCTGGAGGCGTGCTGTCTCGAGGTAACGTGTAGACTGAGGCGTTGCCATGGCAACGGCACGGGCCGTACTAACAGTGCGAGTGGCAGGTGCGCATGGCGGCGGGCGGCGCCGTGGCCGTGGCGTGGGAGCGCGCGGAGGGCGAGGACGGCGAGGGGGGCGGGGAGGGAGAGCGCTGGGCCGAGCTGGTGCTGCCGCGGCTGGACGAGCTCGCGCGCGACTCGCACAAGTTCCGCGCCAAGAGGGACCGCAAGGCGCAGAGGGCCACCTTCCGAGACATCCTCAAGTACTTCGAGGTACGCACACATTCACTCTTTATGTGCAAGGGCAAGGGGATCTAGGGTTGTTAGGTTCTTAGTCATTTTAGTGCAGTTTGCCAAACTCATAGAACGTCACTAGACAGAGACTCCTGATATTTTTATATATAAATTTAAACAGTCCACTTACTGGCAGACTGTACGGAGAACGTGTAGATAATTGGAAAGTGAGGATGTTTAATCTATAGCTGATAAACTAGTCAGAATTTTTAATTAAGATTTGTTGAATGATACTGGGTGGCAGACAAACGAGAGAATTTTATTCAAAAAAATATATATTTTTCTCATATCTCTTATTTTAATTTCGTTTACGAGATTATGAACTTATTTCTTAATTTAGAAGTATAAGTATATAAAATGGAAAAATCAACACGTTTCTTTTGAAACTTGCAAATTGCAGGAAGGCGACGTGCCCGAGCTGCGCGTGCGCATCGGCGTGGAGAGCGTGGTGTGCGACACTTGGTCGAGCCGCGCGACGTACGCGGCGTTGGCGGCGGCGCTAGGCGCGGGGCTGCAGTGCCTGGCGCCGCACTGCCCGCGCCTCAGAGCCGCCCTCGGCCTGGCCCTCACCGCGCCCGTTCTGGCTGCGCCCGCGCACAACCTCTCCAAGAAGAACAAGTTGCAGCGGGTGAGGCACTCTCTTTTGCCTTTCTCTAGTGCTTAGGCAAAGTGTCCTATGTTCATGAATATGTATAAGCAATCATTCTTCTACTTACATTAATGTTATTGCACTCCGCTGAATTCAATAGAAATTCATTTTAAGTTTTTTATATTGTTGTTTTACAGCCTGTAATTTTGCTAAATTCTAATTTAATTATTTCCAGCACCTACAAAACACAGCTGCGTGCAAGGCCCGAACAGTCGCTCGGAATAAGAACAGAGATAAAAGATCTGCCGCTCTCGCTATATGAGATCTAATCATAATCACCAACAAACTGCATCATAGATAACTAATTTTAAACGTCACCCGCCGTAAGTCAAGTATTTTGTGAACTGCCACACGTGTCATAGACAACAAATGTTCGATTTTTATATTGCAAGCCGCAAATTAAAAAGGAATTTAAAAAATGGAGTTTAAAAATCGAATTCTTTTTCTTTTTCAAAATGGTGTTGGTTACTGTTGCATTTCGAGCTAATCTCAAAAATATTTCCTGTATTATAATAGTACACATTAGTAACGTTGTGTTAAAAAAAAATTATTATACTGAGATGCCTTGTTTTATATAAATTATTTAAACTCAAATCTAATTGGTATCACAATATCGCACTTGACTTACGAAATAGTTCACCCTTCATTTGTTCTAATATTATTTGCTTATGTGAATGATGTCTTAATTTCTTTTTGTTTTTATAAATAGAAAAAAAATCTGCTTGGTCATGGTAACTAAAACTCAAAATGGCTTGTAAGTTATTTGAGTGGTAAATGAAAGCTCGAAGTTCAACGTTAGAAAATTATAAATATATTTTTATATCAGTTACACCTCTCTGCTGCGATCGTCTACATTACATTACAGCACAGAGTATTATTAAAATAGTTTCGATAAGTAATTTTGCTCCATTCATAGAAATTGAAGTGTATTTAAATGAAAGGTTTTGTTAATAATTTTCATCCATTAGATTTAATTATGTTTAGTGTATATATCAAAATTCCCTTTGGCATTAGTTGCGTAACTACCAAAGAAATTTGCATAAACCGCCTTCATATCTTAGGATTATGGAAATGTACTTAGACGAGGCCAGACAAGTTTTGAAATCGATTTGTATAGAATTTCGATTGTTAGTACTCTTTATGTACGGGTTAGTTTTAAAAAAAAAATTAACATTATTAGAAAAAAAGTATTGTATCTTGCTGTACACATTAATGTTTTTTTTATAAACTTTATAGTTACCGACATTTTTCGTCGACCAAATTTGAAAATTGTTGGTACATTAGACTGACTCAAGTGAAATGAACGTGATCACGTCCGGCCTCAGCCTTAACATTTTGTTACTTTGGTAATTAACGAATCGAAAATTTATTTGCTATTTTATGTCTGGCTCTAGTGTCAAATTCGGCCGCCCGACGCTTGACCCATATATGTCCCTTAATAGTTTTAACTTGTTGCTTTCTTCGGTACTAATGACAAATTTTATGTTATACATCGACTCGTGATAAAGATGTAACTGCCGTTGAGTGTTGCTATTTTATTGTTCATCAATCGATCTAGTGACGCTAGATTTTTCTTTTATTTAGTTTATATTCGTGTGCTGTTACGGTATCTACAGTGCAATATTTATGTAAATATTTTTTTTATTTGCTGTACATTGCTTGTTTATAATTATTAAAGCGTTTCCCACGAAAAATGTGTTTTTATATCGTCTATTAATTGATTTTTTTTTATTTACTATATGAAACACAACAAACATATTTACAGACACAATAAAGATGAGTTCTTAAACGCGTTTCACAAATACACAGACTGAATAATTAACGGCACACAAACAAGACGTAAACATACAATCAAAATATTAAAAATACGATAAAATTAAAATAATATTATGTGTTAAAATCGCACCTAAATGAAGCTGTGAAGCACGAAAATGTCTATAATTGATATTTATCCTAGAGAACAGCTCAAATATATTACATAAAACTGAAAAAGGAGAATATAAATAAAAGGCATCCTTAAACACATGACTAGCTTTATTTCCGACATACATACTGTCTGTAGACAAACATCGACTTCATTTAAGTTATACTAAGCAACTTCTATTGGTTATACCTTATTAACTGCGTTTCTTTGTCTTTGAATGATTTGTATAGTGGATTATGTTAAACCCTTCGACAACTAGATAATGTTATGTGACGAAGAAACGCAGCTCAATTCGTTGCTTTATCATAGACATCTCAATATAAAATAAGCTCTTACATATTGTTTCCAATTTGATATTTGCATTATCTGTGGTTGAAAAAGAATAAAGTTTTGGCGCACTGACAACCATTACGTTCAATATTTTATCTGCACATTTCTGTTATGTCAAGTCATATTGTTTTAAAAGCACAAGGGTATAGATTATCATTGCAGAGTTTTTAATGGTCTCATATCCCTTATTTCGCAATCTGCGCTTGGGCATTTTCAAATATGTCAAACTTCAAATAGAAAAAATACTTTGACAGCTCTAAAAAAAGTTGAATTGGTGTGACGTTTTGAAATACGAATACTTCCGTTACGTCCAAATATCAAGTTGCAAACACATACATTGTTACACCGACTTACATCTAACAGTACTTGTAAAGTGTGCTCCAGACTTGAAAGCACAAAACTAACGCAAACTTCACAAGTAAAGTACACTTTTACGACACTCACTACATAGTGCAACTGGACATCGATGCAAAAATAAATCTCATTGTAATCGAAAAACCAACTTCTTAAGGCTTAACCGACTATGTGATAGGCACCGGTGGGCCTACATATTGTCATCATAATAGACTTAAATGCACAGAAATAAGGCTTACTTTAGCTTAGCAAACGTGTATTGGACTCACTACGCTACAGTAAGAGGCAAACTCACAACTTTATTCGCTTCAACACAACCGTAAATTCAACGCATCAGAGGTAATGTAAGGCAACTGTAGAGTTTTAAAAGTGAGAACGAAAAAATCCAATTCACGCAAAAATTTACCGAAAAATAGAAAACCTATTTGGAATATATATTTTTCGAATTAAAAAATAATATAAGCATTCACAACATTGTATGCGTTGAAATTGTGCTTTTATATTTTTATTTTTTTATATAATTTATTAGTGTTTAACTATTAAGAACTTGCCTCAATGCATGTTAACCCTACTACCCTAAACATTGACTCCTTTAATATACGAATAAATATTTTAATACGTTTATAGTTTTTCTTTAACTACTTTGACTCAACGACGTACGGAAAAAGCGTATACCTCTTAAATATATTTAATGGATTAACTCTTAATAAACCTTGCATACGGCGATTAAAAAAATAAAATTTACCATTTCTTCTTTCAACTTTGATTTGTCATTGAGTCAACTAAGATACGGTAAATCGAATACTCTTACTACTCCCGGTTCCTATATACAGGAGTACCAGTCGTAATTGCGAGAATTTTAGATATCCAACGCGGAAAATAAAAATATTTTTTATTCTAAAAAGAAAAGTTTTCTTTGGAAAGCTCGAATCTTAAATCGTAGCAATTACAACTGGCATAAAGATTCTGAGCGTAACAGAACCTTACCAAGGACTAATTATACTAAACTAAACATATAATTTGTGCTAACATTAAATCTTTGGTTCATAAACTGCTCAACGCAGTTCCCAAATACGTTTAACAGGATAATTGAAAAAAATATCTCAAGAAATCGCTACTATATGAAGTTTTTAAATAGATCAATGAGATTGGAAGGATTTTTTTGATATACCGTGGCAGAGTATAAGCTGTTTTAAAATGACCAAACTTATAATTGCGAGCCACTCACTTAGTACTTGTGACTAAATTTATACGTCTAACTTTATACAGCTGACTAACTTTATACAGCTGACTAACTTTATACAGCTGACTAACTTTATACGTGTAACTAACTCACTTAAGTATAACGTTAAAGTTGTGGCATACTTTGTACTAGAGATTTTCTCCACCTTCCATTTGGTAGTACATGGTAGTACAATAGTAGCGAAAACCTACTAAAGTTTTTCAACAAAAAACTATTAAAAATAACTTTTCCGCATACAAATTAAACTTATTTTTATGCACTTGGCAGCAACTTACCCGTACACATACAATATACAAAACCTGAGTAGGTACAAGACTAGAAATCTATTTCTCAACTACACAAATACACAAATTATATATAGCTTTAGATATTATATTAAAATACTGTATGCAAAATATGACTAACATTTAAATATATACGTGCATCCGTCATGTGACGGACGGATTTTTTTTTGAGTTTTTGACACTGGATCGAATCCATAAACTAAATGATTCGAAAAAACCGCACTGAAAACGTGAAATACTAAGGTTTATCAAAGTGATTAGTGAATATAATAGACGTTATATATTTAAGCATACATAATATATAAGTATGCATTCTTTGAAACATTACATTTTTTTTCATAGTATTAACGTAAAATTGCACAAACAACTATCGTATTCTCACAACATAGGCAAGTAGAGAATATCAGGAAATCTGAAAAGAAATTATTCAAATAGATAATTTAAAAAATATATAATTTAATATGCAGATAATAATAATATACCTTATAATTTAATTTGTACTGCTATTAAAACATTTGTTATACAGATTATCAATCCTAGTTTAGGAGAAGTTCCAACCTCTAGTTGCTCTATCCTACAATATAATATGAAACCAGGCATATACTTAGGTATACTACATGGTACTTGACTTGACCTTCAGAGTTCCACATAGTAAAAAAGGACTATAAAGGCTTTCCAAACCACCATTTATTATAGTCTGTGCGGTTCAACTGTCAACTGTCTAAACCAACGACGTATCTATAACCTACGATTATCTATTGTTCTTATTCGGTCGTTTGTGTACACTGTTTTTTAGGAACTTCTAAAAGGTTTCGAAATTCGAATGTGTATGTTTAATATGTTCGAAGATTTTTTTTAATGACTTATATTTGAAATTCGAATGTGTATGTTTAATATGTTCGAAGATTTTGTTTAATGACTTATATTTGAAATTCGAATGTGCATGTTTAATATGTTCGAAGATTTTGTTTAATGACTTATATTTTAAGTCAGTATTGATATAGTTTTTATTTTGTTTCGTATAATAGTTTCGTTTAGCTGACCTCGGCTAGTGGTCGAGACGCGGCCTCTTGGCGTCGGCCTCGTCCTCGTCGTCCTCCTCCTCCTCCCCCCACTCCCACTCCCCTTCCCCCTCCAGCTCGTCCTCGCGAGACACCTCTTCGGGTAACTCGTCGTCGTCATCCTAAAGGGTAATACTCTCTTTTATTCAAGTCGGTTGCAGTCTTCGCATCCGTTTACTCTTTTTACATTTCAGAACTGGTATACAATGCTAGAGACAAACTTTTTCAGTTTCATGTTTGGAGGGTGAGTAGCCATAGGAAAATGGTCGATAGATAGTGTTGGCTATGTATTGGGCTTAATTAAATTTTGAGTTTAATTTTTTTTATTTTTCTAAAAATACCCTCTTTTCATAAAAACTTAATTTTTTTATTAAACATTAAAATGACAAAAAAGTGTTTGAATTTGTTAGTCTAGTCATGCTTCGTTCAGATTTAATCATAATTTGATACTAACAATTGGCTGGTGGTACGGCTACACACTCTCCAAACACCCTGTATAATTCGACTTTTTCCTCTTTAAAAATGATTTCAACCAATAAACAAACATTTACAAAATAATATTCTGTGGCGAATTGATCGCTGAAAATTCGTATATCTTCACACTCACCAAAGCCCGCTGCATAACCGCGATTGGCGGCTCCCCGCGATGGGCCGCCACCCGCCTCTCGATGAGGAACGCCACGTACTCGTCGTACAGCAGACGAATCAGATGGAACGAGCCAAAGGATGCTGCCGATCTGCGAACAACGCCGTCGTCTGTGAACCTACACACTACGTGCGCTATCTGCCTCGTGCTCATTTGGAACAAGTGTAAAAATTAAAAAAAAACCGTTCTGGTCGATATACATCAAACAATTACCAATTTAATAAGAATTTTAAGATCTCCAAATGCAGTATTTTTTTTTATAGTTCTGGTAATCACATATGTGTACCACTAAATTCAAGTAATAAACTAAAATCTATGTGATGAGGAATGCAAGAATAAAGACCGCTTATAAGAAACCTTAATTTGGATTTTCATTATCTATAATAACACAAACAACCTAAAAACTTCAACATTGGTTTATAAAAATACCTTATGGTAGAAATGTATCAGACATGAAAAAAACACACTTTAGATAGAGATTATAATATAAAATCGGTCGAGATTGTTATTGATTTTCAAAGGCAATCCGAATATGTCTGAAAAAAAAAGTTATTTCGTATCTACTTAAAAAATAACATTTAAGTTCGTTAATCTTTCTTGTAAATTAAGCACACAAAAACTCTTCCAGTCTCAAGATTGCATTGCACTTTCTAAGAAAATCCTTGCGAACTACCCTCATATACCTCAAAGTGAGCTCGCGAATCACGAGCGACGAGTAGAACGACCAGTCGAGCAGCAGTCGCCTCGCGCGCGGCGTGTAGTCCGGACGTCCCGCGTGCGGCGCCAAAGCGTCGCGCACGCACGCCTCGAGCCACGACGCCCATTGCTCGAGGGTTGCGCCGCGGCCCAGGGTGGCCTGACAATGACAATGAACCTCATTCGAAAATTAAGGCTAAGAAATAATATTAAAAGTTGTAAGATTTTAGTCTGCAACATATCCTAATAACAGTAGCGCATATGACGCGCAAAACAGACTCAATAACAGTCTTTTAACAGTGTCAATAATATAAGCAGTTTTTCTCCAACAGTGGTAATTCGCCCTATACCCCAAGCGCCATGAAATAGAAAAGAGGCAAGAACCTTGAAGTCGGCCTCCAGCTTGTGCGCGGCGGGCGTGGAGCCACAAGCGCAGGCCCAGCCCGCCTGCTCCCGCACCACGCGGAAGTCCACGCGGCTCAGGTCCGACACCATCTGCAGTGGCCACATTCGGCTTTTACTATGGCAAAGACAGTCGCTTGATGGGTGACGGGCGAAGCCGTGAGCAATACCTGCTGTATCTGGTGCTGGTTGGTGAGCACGGCCCTGGCGGCCTGCGCCAAGTGGTTGAGCGAGGTGTAGCGGCGCAGGGCCCCGGCCAAGGCCCCGGCGGCTGAGCCCTGCGCCCGCTGCGCCAGCGGCGGGGCCCCGCTGCCGCCGCCGGCTAGGGCGCTCTCCAAGCTTTTGGCGAAGTTCCGGATCGCCTATACGATTTCATTCGTACCGAGGTGATTTATAAATCACGTTTTCATTATTTAACAATTACATTTTTTGGCGATTTTGGGAACAATGTTTGCTTGTTTCGAATTAATTTTTTCTAGTAATTTAATAAGGTAACATTGAAACAATAACAGAAATTACTACACCGTCTTCAATGTCTGTAAATAAATCTATAAATAAAAATTCAATTTGACTCCGCCGTGCTAATAAATGCGATATAAAAGCAACCAATACGACTTAGGGACCTTCATAAAAGCTTTTTTTTTTTTTTTTTGAAACTCCAACGGAGACAACACACAACATTTATTTAGGACTACACACTTATCATACCGCGTGCATCTCCAATAATAGGAGAGTACAGCTTGCACAGACTTTAACGTCAATCATTTAACTTCAGATGAGCTTATTGCCCCTTGGCCCCATATTATATAAAAACTCCCATAATTTCAAAATTAAATAATACATAAGTATTAGTAGAACAATAAATATATTTTATATATTATTTAAGACAGATAACTGAAACAGATGAAATGAAGACATTAATGTTGACAAAATGAATTTACACTCGTCAATAATCAGAAATTTAAATTTACTATCAAATTGTAAAAACTTGCTTAAACAGCCCTTTATATCATACTTATGGACGTTTTGCGATATATCTAAGCGCACCTGAGTCAACTGCGACGGTATAGGCCGCAACACATCCGGCAAGAGCAGGTCTACAGCCCTCTGGTACAGCTGCAGCTCGGCCTTTCTGAGCCAGATGGCGACATCGCGGCGAGCGGTCAACTTGTATAGAGTGCGTCGGCAGAGCTCGGCCGGTGGGCGTTTCCAGAAGTTGCGGCGAGCGCGCTCTACGGCCGACGTATCCAAGGCCGCGACCGCCTCTAGGAATTCTATGCCATGCTCTCTGGGCATGGCCTCAAACGCGTCAGTAAGATTTCAAATAACGTCCCCTTGCGTAAAGGGGACTTTTTTAACTAACTCAAAATAATTCATTAATTTTGAAGTCACAGTGGTGTTTGGTTACAAAATTATAATTGACTGTCAAAGTGGGCTTTTGACAAAATAAGTTTGAACCTTTCTGAATTCATAATTTGAATTGTCATTCATGAAAAATTCTAGTTCAGCCAGCTAGATGTTATTTTAATCCCTGCTTTAGCAAGCACAACGCAGTAACAAGCGGCCTTACAACAAGCGATCTCTTCCAGACCACCCAAGACAAGAAAAACTATGAGAACAGTGCAAGAAATTCAATTAATGAATAATAATATCTATTCAAAGAAAAACACTTTGTTAACGGATTAAGTTATGTATTTTACTAAATTTAAGTATACACACTACACACAGACACTACACGGTCCACCATGACCTCGCACGGGAAAAATTAAAAAATAATGTAATATAC
Source organism: Pontia daplidice (assembly GCA_963693355.1). Classification (NCBI taxonomy): domain Eukaryota; kingdom Metazoa; phylum Arthropoda; class Insecta; order Lepidoptera; family Pieridae; genus Pontia; species Pontia daplidice. The sequence continues at coordinate 2,046,539 of CAVNZL010000024.1, read as the reverse complement.
TTTAACTATACTATAACAAAGTGTTTTTCTTTAAATGAGTAATAGTTATGTTAATAAAAGACAATATAATAATACCTATACAATTGCTATTTTTATTCACAACGTCTCCTTGAGAGTAGCGAAAGAAGTTCAACTTCAAATAGAAAAAACCGAGCATGCTTATGACCACACGTCTGTGAAATGTCAAGTGAAACTTCATCCGATGATGTATATGTGAATACTTATGTGTGTGTGTGTACAACATATCTATGTATTTATTTTCTACAAATATGTTTTCACTGGTAATTAATTATTAATACAATCAGAATGTCCTGGATAAAGAACAGGTCAAAAGCACCCATAACCGACGAGACTTTATCATTTAATGAGTGTGAAAAAAAAGACGGGCAAGGATCGGAGCAAGTGGTGGTCAGTAGTCTCTGTTTATCCCTAAACGAAACAGCAATAAAATACACATCATTTGACAATGAGAGGAAGAGAGAAAGAAAATGCGCTGCTTCTATCCCTTTTTCGTAAGGCTTACGTCACGCCTTACTCCTCAAGACAAGCCTCAGAGCTAGAGTTACACTCACCGGTGGTGCACGTGCAGCAGCTGAGCCGCGTTCGGCGGGACGTCGTCGGGCAGGTCGTCGATGAAGAGGTCGGGCGGGTCCGGCGGGAGGACCACGCCCAAGAACTGGCGATGCGCGGAGCCCCCGCCGCCCCCCGCGCCCTGCTCTTCGCGGCGCACGTCCTGCGACACACCCGACCAATCAATTCGACTGCGGTACGCGTAATACAAACATTCCTTTGGGGAACTTCAACTCGACTATATAAATTCCTCCTTTTTTAACCTTCTTCAATCGAACTTGCTATACTGGTCGAGCAGCGGCCGGCAATAGTTATATGAAAACCCATATGTCGTATTTGGCTGCTAGTTCTATTGCTATAGTCATTTGTCGTATAATTTAAAAATAGAACGATCTTCTTTAATATATTTTGGTTAACCAAAGAGGTTACTTATCAAAGTGAACTAAACAAGTGAAAAAAAAAACCGCGCATTATTTGAGAAAAGAACAAGCCTTGGCCGCAACTAGGCCTCGATTGACTTACGTACACGGTCGTCCATCAACACCTCTCTTGCCAGCCGCAACATTAATGTTCTATTCTAAAAATTCATCCCATACTTTTTATATTATCAGTTGTGTGGGACCATAAAGACAAAGCAAGTCCCTCCAAACCTGCTGGTCGTCCATATCCAGCTTGTTGGGGAAGGTGGGGGAGTCCCTGGGCGCCGTGGGCTTGGCGCGTATCCCGTAGTAGTGGTACTTGGAGTTGCCGCGCGTGCCAAGCCGGCGCGTGCGCAGCCCGACGAACACCGAGCGAATGAGTTTGCCGAACGACGCCGCATTCACCGGCTCCAGCCGGTGCGTGGTGCAGTGGCGCAAGTAGTGCGCGTACAGCGTCGAGCGGGGCAGAGACACGCCTAACGAATGACAATTGTACTTTAGTCAAAACAGTGCTGTGGCATATGCAGTGATGGATGCTTTATAGTTAATTCGTAGTTTAACGTCAATTTATTATTGTCAGATGCCTAGAATAACGTTCTAAATATATCAATTGTTAATGAGTATTATGAAACAAACGTGCAAACAAAAATATAGGTGATTATTAATTCGAATCAGTAAAATAACAAGTACAAAACAGGGTGACATACAATACAATCAATAGTGATGCTTTAGGTTTTAATTCAATCAATGCTTTTAAGCCATTCCTCAAAACACTCCGAGTTCATTTCCTCATGATAGTCTATACTTTTTTCTTTGATTCAAAAATAAGTAGACCGGCTTCTAGAAAACCTTTATAACTGCCCATTAGCAATATTTAATATATTATTTTAGTATTTTATGTAATATTTAATTACCCTGTATATCTTTTGTTGAATTACCGTAAATTACATATTTTTATTAATATGGCGAGTTAACTTTAAAAACTCGATTCTATCACATCCATTTTTATTTGGGACTTAAAAGCTGCAACACTGGAAATGTCATTTTACTGACTGCAATTAATAATTAGACTATTCTCAATCTACTTTGAGTTTATTTGTCACATAACACAAAAACACTTAAGGGTGTCACATAAATGTCCATGGGCAGCAGCGTCACTAACAATCCGATGAGCCTCCTGCCCCTTTGCCCTATGTTATAAAAAACAAGACAAAAGATATGCGCGTATTACCGAAAAGTCATGTAAAAAATCCAATGAATAAATGGACTATCCAACGTTTTGAATTTGAATTCAAATTCAAAATTATTTATGCAGGAGGCAACGAGCGCCTTGTTGTGTCGAATTACAAATGTAAGTAAATGTTGACGGATACACTAGAAATGGTTGGACCTTCAGCCGTCTCGTAGTGGTCGAGCAGCCACTGCACGGTGGCGGGCGGCATGCGAGCAGGCGGCGCGGGCGATGTGGGCTGCTCATTGCTCGAGCCCGAGGTGCCCGCGCTGCCCGCGCTGTCGGCGAACGAGAACTCGCCTGCCCACTCGCCTTCCGCGTTGCCCTCCACGGCATCCACGTTCGCCACGCCGAATACCGGGTAGGCGCGGAGCGTTTCCCTAATTATGGACAATCAAACAAATTTAAGAAATTTAAACAATTCATAAGCCTCGAAGAACTAGAGAATATTGTTATATCATGCGCTAAATGACCCGAGAATATAAATGTATAGGAATCGAGTTATTTAATTTTGTGTTATGACAATAAAACCTAACGATTTCAAATATTCTTTTTTACGCAAACTATCAATCATTTTTTTACATTTTTGCAGACTCTGGCATAGCTGATAATATAATATGGTTCATATTAAAAAGAATATACAGGAATGGACTTTATATGCCTTCCTTACAACTGAAATATATTTGTTTAACCAGAATATATACTGTTAATGCACTTTGCCATCTTATAGGCGAATCCTTAGCGAATTTCAAACAAAACTTTTTGGGAAAAAGTTCAGGAATGTCTTGGAAATTCCAGGCTCCTCTCAATTGGTATCCATCTATTGTGCTGCTACGCTAGGTCACAACCTAGCGTTGTCCTGAAGTAGCAATGGACTATTTAAATGGGATATTTAAGAAAATCGAAGCAATTCTTGAATAAATTTTCGCTTGAGGCAGGATTTGGCTGGTTCGCCAGGGTTCAACCATTCCATTTATCGTACAGGATCCACTTTTCGTGATAAACAATGATTCGATTTGGATTTCTGCATTGTGCCCGTTCTGTAATGTAACAAAACAGAGCATCGGTCGGTTTGGCGCACTCAAGAGGAATTTTCAACATTTCTTGATTTGATTAAAACAGTTTTATCACTCAGCCGTGGTTTGCGGTCTGCTTCCACAATAGACTTAATACTTCAGTACCAACTTTGGTCTTTGGGCTTATTCTGTAGATCAAATTGCTAAATCATCCAAAAGCGCACTGTTTTCTTTTGCACTGGTAGCACAGTGGAACTCCTACTCGTAAATAACGCGACATTTCAATTTGACATTTTATAAACTCAGTGACACAAAGATAAAACCAAAAGAGGTAGAAACAAATGATGTAATTAACAGAATCACGCGTTACTTTGCGGAAGTCCATAGTACAAAACCCGAACAGACTAATCTACAAGAAATACTCCGCAATACAACCCACAAGTACTCAACGCACGTTTCGCTCAACACCGGAGCATCAGGAAGTTGCCTCTACGGACAGCGTTCGGTTTTTTAGCGGAAAATTGCTTGTAGATTAGTCTATAAGGGTTTTTTAGAAACAAATGAATTAGGGTCTTCAAAGCACACATATAGCTTGGAATACCCAACCATACAGAAACCGTTCATCGCGTTTTTGACAACTTACATCAAAATTTACTCGCAGTCACACGACCGCTTGTATCAAAATTAACCTTCATATTAACACAATATAGACTTCAAAACATGCCTTCGAGAGTGGAACACAAATTTCTGTACATCAGCGTATACTTTCGCAAACGCAACGATCGAATAACGTACACCTCGCTTATCAAATTATTATAAAAACAAATGTTTTACTCTTGTACGCTGGTGTTTGAATAATTCCTAATTATTTAATGACCTTCTATACATCAGGACTTTAGATGGCGAGGAAATGAACGCCAAATGGCTTATAGATAAACCACAATTATTTTATTAGTCGCTGCTAATGACTTGTTACTAATATTATTATTATATTAAATCTGTCTGTGATACGCGCCTTAAAGACAATATGACATTTCGAAAGTTTAGTCAATGAAGATTTAACTAGTTACGGGCCGGCAACGCAACCATTAATTGGTGGCTACATAGGCCACCCGGAAGCTCCTCCTTCTTTTATATAAAAAAATAGTATTTTTAATGCGAAATTACACATTTCGAAATTGTATTAAATTCCTGGAATTTTATCCTAAAATCCTTAAATTGTAATAAAAATTCCTTTACTGGTTTTGGTACACATTCAAAAAATGCACGCTTCGAAATGAAAAAGAACACATTGGTTACACAAACACACAGACATACAATTGTGCACTTTGCCAAATCAACCAACTACAAAAGTTTATTATATAAGATAATATTATTTCAATTACTCAATTTGGCAATTCGAAATATAGCTTAGCTTGAAATGAGTAAGAATCAATATTGATTTTATATGACGTACCAATTCTAGTGTAAGTTTCAAAAAAATACAGAATTACATACATTGTTCAGTGGCAGTGTTCATGTCTCACAATACAAACCTAATGCCTACCCTCATTTTTAGAAAACAAAATTTTTCAAATCTGAATCAATGCTATGGTGAGGATTAATTTTATTAAAAACAACGTAAGAAATTAGAAATAAAAAAAATATAGAGTCTTAGAGAGATAGATAGAGAATTTTTGCGCAGTGTTCACAACTAACGGCTACCCTCATTTTTCGAAAAAAAAATCCCATGCTTTTTTGCAAATCTAAATCGATGACTTTGTACCGTTCCTTGGGTAATCGACAAGGCTGTAGTGTGGGTGTATATATATATATATATTATATATAATTAATACGAAAACAGTTTATTGACTAAAATACTCTACACAGAAGGAGTAAAAAAGAAATTTAACTAATTGCGTCGACGTGAACAAAAAACACCATCTTTTCTTATATGTTGACAATGTGTCATGGCAACGGACTGTCATTTCAGACCAGCCTGCACACCTAATTAAAAACAAATTAATTAAAAAACCTACGTAGGACATAGGCCCTAAAAGGCAAAAACAATATGAAAGAGGCAAAATTCATGTAGTAATGTGGCGGATTATTTTCAACGAGGTCACTGGATGGCGCTGGTGGTAGCATGCATCGCGTCATCGTTTTGTTTTAATCAAACCTCTTATAATTTGCTTGTTTAATGTGTAATTAGTCTCTAATACAGATACTTCCTAGATCTATTAGTGTAGTGTTTTACTTCGGATCCTAGTGCGACAGTGATAACTAACCAGTAATGAATTAACCATAAACATAAATAAGATATAATTACATATGCGGCTGCGGTCCTTGCGTGTAGATCTCCTGCGGCTCGACATACTGCACGTGGTAGTTGACGCCATTGCCGCCCTCACCTGCGACAGACATGCCTACTCGCGTTACTGATCATTCAAAATTGCGTTTTAACTCATCTCTGTTATCAACTGTTACTCGTTCAAAGAAAAACACTTTTTAACGCATTTATCTTGTGTATTTTTGCAAAATTTTAATATATATTTCCTTCTTTCCGGTTTTAGTCGACACCAACTCCGGGGCAATAAATACAGATAACACACGACCACTCTGCAGCTGTTACACTTAATTTGACAGTTAACCGTTTGTCTTCAGTCTACTGTGACCAGGCACGCTGTGAAGCACGCGAAACGTCGAATTTTTTTTTAATAATGTAATTACATTTAAATTTTGCAAAAATACATAACATAAATCCGTTAAAATGTTTTTCCTCTCGAATATATTCAAAATTTAACTTCAAATGCATATTTATCAATTCGCATTTTAATCCTTTCAATAACACACATTCTTATATACAAAGACTAATTAATATGTAAGAGTTATAACGACGTATACGTGGCAAGATGGAAGTGGTCTGTTGCCATGGCTACCATTTTTAACACGGGTCGTTGCCATGGCAACAAACGCGCTCCTATAATCCCATGCTAAGGTCACCTAGATCATATTAATAGTTACTAATGCGTCACTTAAAAAATGCCTTATAGTTAGTTAAAAAGTAAAGTTAATTAACAATGATAGTAATAGTTAGTAGTTAATTAGTTAACAAACAATATGTTATGTAGGGTTAAAAACTCCACCGCCCGCTAGCTCGCTAGACTAAACCGTTATAATAACTATAAATACATTTTGCTATAATTGAATTTTAATCACCGCGCACCAAAAACCGACAAACCAAATCATATGCTTTGAAAAATTCTACAGACGAAATTGAAACGCGAAGCAATATCAGAAACAAAGGCTAGTTCAAGTTCACGTAACATGACGCCTTGACGACGGTACTCACAGGGGTAGTACGCTCGGTAACGCACCTCCATACCCGCTGAGGTCTCCCAGGCAACTCAGCTCGTCAGCTTCCCAGACCGAGAGAGAGAGTCGCCTCCCACGTGCCAAGGGTCGCGCAATGTGCGACGCGATTTTCAAAGCGTTCCTTACGCGATAAACCCCCTATACGTCTATAGAGTCTATTTTCGTTTGGCAGAACTTACAGGTCTATATTACAATGTTGCCTGGAATTTTCTAGCAACAGTCGTAATCGTCCAGAACGCAAGGTTGCTCTCGTGTGGGCACTGGTTTCTGAGTATTTGTTTTATAAATAAGATATCAATAGCTTGGGACTCAGACGAGGCAATTATTACATTAAAAGATAGTATCGATAAATTTTACCCGAAATTCATCACTATTTGATATACAAGATTCCCTTGTAAAATATTAATTTTCGATCACGACCGCTTATATATTTTTTTGATATATAGTAGTTTGATTAATATTTATAATTTTATTTGTGATAAACGTAGTGATTGCCGTACGTAACGTAAAATGTAGCAAACATACATGAAAATCAAACTCGGAAGCTTTCCAATAATAATATTGAAATTTACTTGCTTTTTGTTTCTGGTGATAATTTTACAGGAATTCCCAAGAGGATTGAAAACAACAACTATTTTCAATACTACGAAATGTTCTGAAAATATACATTTATGTTCAGCTGACATAAAGAAACACATTTCTATTAACACAATACCCCAATCTTTACTTGGGTATAGCACAGCTTCCCATGGAGAACAAGTATCAGAGGACGAATCCATCTCACTCCCACCCATAGTCCCACACCCAACTGTCCACGCCCACTAGGTTCCTACTCTTTTTCGCCTATAATACCGCCTAACAGGTACATTTTTTGCTAAAGGGTGAAAACACCCCAATTAATTCAAGTAATTGATACATTAAATTATCCCTCATTCAATACAAGCTATTATAGTGTAGGTAACAAGGGATTTTTTTAATACCTTTGTGTCTATACAAAGCAAAATAGTTCTCACGATTTATATCGTTAGTTAGAACATATAAATATTTAGGCAAAGACGAGTGGTAGACACGAATTATCTTCCTTCAATTATTATAAGAGGACATGACAGTAAAGAAAAGGAAGCCGGAATATTTCCGACATGTCTTGCGTAACTCCAAAAAATATACAAGGCAAAGTGGAGAAGGAGGCCTGGCCGCAGACGTCTTGGCTAAATAATCATCGGCAATGGTTTGGTCAAAGCACGAAATCATTATTTAGAAACGCGGCATCCAAAGTCAAATTAGCAATATGATCGCCAACCTCCAAAACGAGACGGCATCATAAGAAGAACAATTATTATAAAGTAAACCTAAATAAAAAAAAAACCAAGAGGTTTATTCATTTCCCCGCGATCCCCTGAACCTGAGATCAATGAAAAACGGAAACTACCCACACCTCAACGGAATTTCATTAATCCGTTTAATATTTTACAGGAAAAACAACTCCTAACTTCACAAATACATTTATACACAATCGACCGTATATTCCGACATGAAATTCATACTTATCCCGATTTTATATTACACCAAAACTCAATAAGACGTCACGTGCCAAATTCGCACAATTCTCATCCGACATAAAAGAAATAAGCCGTGGTCCGCATCACATCAAAGTGCAGCAGGTTATTAACAATGCGCATTGATAGAGATCACTCAGGTATATAATCCGAGGGGCACAATTATCTATTAGGGATTTTATTGAAACCTACACCCTAATTAACGGTGCGCGGCATTACCGGCCCCAACGTATACTGCATAGAGTTTATATTAGCCTGTTTTTCATATAAGCTCTCAGTTTGACAGGTAGGATAATCAGATATTAAATCTCAGGGGTTATTTGGGCTTCTGTTTTGATAAAAACACAGGTTATGTCTTTTATTAACATAAATATTACTCATTTAAAGAAGAACACTTTGTTAACGGATTAAGTTATGTATTTTCGTGTGCGTGGTCACGAAAAACAATCCGGAAAAATGGAGGACACCGTGAGCCACGTTTTGTAAAAATCCTTCCGGTTTTAGTCGATACCAACTCCGGGGCAATAAATACAGATAACACACAACCTCTCTACAGCTCTGACACATTTTGACAATTAACACCTCTTGTCTTCAGTCTACCGTGACCACGCACGCTGTGAAGCACGCGAAACGTCGGAAAGATTTAAAATAATGTAATATACATAAATTTTGTAAAAATACATAACTTAATCCATCAATAAAGTGTTTTTCTTTTAAAAACACAGGTCCTTTTGATGTAATGTCAAACTTAGTGTTTCATATTGTCTTTTGTTGACATCCTGTTACTCATTTAAAGAAAAACACTTTTGAACGGATTTAGTTATGTATTTTTTGCAAAATTTAAATAGAATTACATTATTTAAAAAAAATCCCGACGATTTTTATTCTTTAAGTTTTACGTTAACAACTATGAATGTAATAATGACGATCATTGTGAATGTATCTCCGAGTGAGTAAAACGAATTATGGTTAATTAATAATTTAGTTGGTTAGCGTTAGATGAGCAACACCATAGTAGCAAGCAAACCATCCCAATTAAAAAAAAAAAACTTGCATTCATCGTAGCTTTCACCGCTGTAGTCTTCGCTTGGCTCGTCTTTCATATGCTCTGCGTATTACAATTAAATAAGATAACGCCACTTCGAAAGTTAGAGGTTTTCATTAAAACGATTACAAAAAATCACTTAGATGACATAATATTGTTTATAAACACTTTACTCAATTAAAGAAAAACACTTTATTAACGGATTTAAGTTCTGTGTGCGCGTGCGTCTACCGTGACCATGCACGCTGTAAAGTACGCGAAACGTCGGATTTTTTTTTTAAATAATGTAAAATATATTTAAATATTACACTTTAAGCTTAAATCCGTAAAGTGTTTTTCTTTAAACACTTAGATGACGTTTTAATACTAGATTTTTTAAAGCTTTTTTTTAATGTAATAGAAGCTATATCACTGAGTAAAATTCACATTTCCAATGGTAAGAATCGAAGTCATTTGAATCGGTCCAGTTGTATTTGTGGTAAAACGTTACAAACGTACATACAAATGTTTCCTCTATATATTAGTATATATATATATATGAATATACACATACCTTTAATATTTATATAACTCTAGCTGAACTGACAAACATTGTTTTGCCATAAATGTGATTTCTAGCAATCATTTTTTTAGTTTAATAAAAATAATTATCAGCTTTAAGTGTGCGGGGATATGTTTATATTATAAAGTATGCTTTATTTATGTTAATAAATTAATATTTATATGACACGTTTGTGGGTTCACCATAGCAGGGCCATATATTGATTACTCAATCCAGTCGAAAAGTATCGACATCTGTTATAATCTATTGGAGTTAACAGATAATTGTGAATGACAATTAATTATAGACAAATAATTTGCAATAAAATAAAATTACGACAATATTTAAAGATCTAAGCTATCCTATCTCTAAGTTGGACCATGTTCACGTGCCAATTTAATTTAAAATCGGTTAAGTAGTTTAGGTTAATAGTTTTATATATAAAAATATTGTGTCACAAGTTTCCAAAAAATATTTGGCGAATGCATTTAATTTTCTGTTGAGTTCAAAACGTGTCAAGGAATATGTATAATAAAATAAAACCTCCGAACCAAAATGTGGAATTACTCGATCGATCTATTATCAAAAGGAACAATAAAAATAGAAATAATCGCAAAATAACATTTGACTCTATGATCAAGGAGAACCCCTATATGAAGAAAATAAAAGTACATAGAATGTATTATGTAATTCAATCAAAACTCACTCGCAACGATGTAAGTGTGCTGCGTCTCATTGTTGGGGCTGGAGTGGCCGGAACTGTCTCCGTTCACCTCCACGCCCGACGTGGACACCTGAAGCGGCAGTCACACATTTTAAGACAACCTTCGGACTAGCATCGGCTATGAAAAATAACCGATAGGGACAAATTCTTCCATAATTAATAGAATCAGGCGTTACTTTACGGAAGTCCATATAACAAAACACTAATAGACCTATATGTAAGTAATGCTCCGCGACAAAATCCACAACCACTGGACGTATGGTTCGCCCCGACACCGGAGCATCCTCAGGAACTCGGGAAGTTGCCTCAAGAACACTGATGATGACGACTCATCGAGTGCTGTTCGAAGACGTGCGATGTACATCGAGTGGTTGTGGATTTTGTCGCGGAATATTGCTTACATATTGGTCTATTAGGGTTTTGTACAAATTCTTCCAATCATGTAGTTTATTATGTTATCAATTCTAATAATTTCAAAAATAGAAAACTCAACCACCAGTGGATGATATGGGCTGTGAATATTGACCCTAAACCCACGTCACCCACCCCAAATTTGTTAAATTAAACATTATTTTAATAAAAAAATTACAGAAATTGCTCCTAATTCTGTTAAGAGATTGATTTAGTAGTAAGCCGCCCCTTTGCATCGCATATGTAAATATATTTATTTTTTGTTGTTGTATGTGTATGTGATGGGTGATACAAGTAAAGAATTGTGTTATTATTAATTCATTAAAATGTATGTCACCTAAGCCTGCAGCCACACTATATATTAAGTTTTAATAAATTGTTAAACATACATCAATCGTATAACATTAGTGGAAGGAAAACGAACAAATTTCCCTGTTTTCACAACATTATCCATTTATATTCCGCAACCACCCTCACCAATGGACTATCCAATCCAAAAATATTTTTTCAATTCACACCAACAGATTACCTGTTGTATTGCATGCTGCAAATTTATCCCGTTCGCAATCTCTGGTATCACAATCAGTTCCCGGACGGCACTTGGCGATGTACTGCTGCTGGTCCCCTGAAAATATTGCTTATAATAACATAAACCGCTTCACGGTTGACAGCAGCGACTTCAAATAGCTCGAAAATGAAAAAAATGAAATTCATTAACATATAATTTACTGATACAATAAACCAATTTGGTAGCAATACTCCGCCAAAAAAACGTCAAGGAACGCTGTTCGTAGAGGCAAGATCTTGATGATGCTCCGGTGTCGGGGCGAAACGTCGTGGAGTGTTTGAGGGCTTCTCGCGGAGTATTGCTACTAATTAGAATTTCATACTATGGACGTCAACAAAATAACGCCTATTAATTATACATTACTCGTATCAGAAGCCGCTGCCTGAAAACCAATTATCAAAAACTCAACAATAATCATTTTTATATGTATAAATATTTTTTTCCAAAAATGTAATGAGCATGTGTTTAATCCAAATTCACCGCTGGTGGACGCAGGTCGGAAAACTCCTTTAGCCAATTGAACTTATGAAACTTAAGAAAAACTATGAAAAACCTGCGTGGGTTGAGCCAGCTGTGCCGCCATGACGGGAGAGGCGGGCGGCGAAGACTCCACAAGAACCTCGTCGCCCGCGCAATCAAAACCTGCAACGTATCACAAAATCACTGTGTCGCTTCATTAACATATATATATAATATATATAATAACAAACCGGCCGTCTACGAAATCAATATTAAATATTAAATTCGGATATAATACCTCAAGCACAAATTAAATGCTACATTGTATCAGTGTCTTCTTCTAAACAAATAAATTTTTTCTCATCAAAAAATGTACACTCTCATATACTCAAGTTGTATAATTTGTTACAATACCAAATCCACGCCTAAATAATTAAAATGACCTTAAAGAGCCGAGAAGTCAATACATTTTCAATGTCAATAAATTATTCAAAAATATCTAAATAAATTATTGCCAACTAAGTGTTCTATACGTAATTGAGTATGGCGCAGTGTCAAAGAATATCACAAAGATTAACAGAAAATGAAACCATAGTTTTTTAATAATAAACAAAAATATAAACGTGAAATATCTATCTTTCGGGAATTTTAAACTCGGACGAAAAATATATAAATTTCAGCTACAGGCTACAGGCCAAGGTTGGGTTAAGGTTTGATGCCAGGAGGTAAAAAAAACCAATCCCGCAAATAATAATAAAAAGCCCGTCGTTTTTATGAGTAAGATGAAGAACTCCATACAAAAATACCAAGTAATCATATTATAATTTTTATGTAAACATATTGTGTATTTTAAAAATAATTATTATTTTTATCAATTATACACCAAAATCAGTCAGCTATAAACAATGATTTGTAGAGAATTAAATGAAATATGCTTCCAGGAAATCATAAAAGTGTGAATAGATTTAGCAAACACATGCATCAATATAAGAGTTAGAAATTAAATTGCAACTGACAATGTACCCTCAAGATTAAAACTAATTAATTGGGGCTTACAACCCTCTTTAAAATACACCTGCAACATGTAACAGCTACACAGATAATATAAAAGAATCAATAATAGAGAAAATAGAAAAATGTATTAAAAGGATAAATATAATTCCATTTTCAAACATTTTGTTAAAGATAAGGTTTACTATGAGATATAAAATCAGCCCAAGAATCTATTAATATTTAAAACAAATAATATTATACACCATGCACAATACTAAAAGAAAACAGTTAAAAATATACAGATAGATGTTTTGCATAACACCATCCCGTCGGATGATGGAGATGTTATTGATCTGTCTCCGGCTAAGAGCCCAGTATCCGGGGAGTGTTTCCAAGCAACACCATCCCTCCGCACCTTTACACAGGTAAATCAACTCACTTTCGAGATAAAACACATTCTCCAGGCCCATTTCAGACATCTTCAACACAATAATGTTATACACAAGCAAGCATTTCAAGTTAGATTATAACAATATTGATCAAACAACTGTTCCTATGTTACTGCATTGCTGATTAGTAGTGCGGTGATGGTGGGGTTGTGCAGGTGTGTTATGCTTCAGTGACACCACCTGTCTTTGTTCTACATGCATGGCTAACTAGACATATGTTGATATTAAAGTTTAATTGTCTTTGAGTTCCTGAATTTGTTTTTAGCTTATACATTACGTTTTTCTTTATTTATTATATCAGATATGTAATGCAAATTGTCATTTGTTATAATTGGTTACATGATTGTACTACATGTGTATGAGATTTAAACTATTGTTATGTATTACATTATGCATAAATATCTCTTATACAACGCCCCATTGGAGTTATTCTATTTGATGTGTGCGTGATAAGAACTGTCGGTGCCAGGCACTATATCACCCCTCTTTTTCGATAGCGTTGATAATGATAATATGTAATCTCTGCTTTTTGGGGGAAAATGCATTCTAGAAACCACATGAATTACATAAGCATGGAAACAACATATGATCAATTGCATTAATCTCTACCGAAGTTATTGCAAATAAAACCAACCTGCCAGCCATACTATTTTGTCAATATATTCGCCACAAAATTAAAGTTTATCAACGAGCGTTGCTATCTTTTTTATAAATATTAAGAAATTATTAATTAATATACTGTATCAATAGAATTGGTAGATAATAAACTTTTTATGTAACACAAGGTATGTTGTTGTAGCTACACCCGTTTCCTAGGCTACGGACGGATCACGGATCTATCACACGGAAAAGTAAAAAAGAAAATCAGTAATTATATGCTAAGAGATGGCGCTTCTTCAAACTACATCTTACAATAACTAAACTATTGATCCAGGGGCACAGAATTCAGTTTTTCCCGCCTTTGAATTAAAATATATCGTTGCTTTTGCATTATTTAGTACCATTATTATTTCGTAATTTCTCTAATAAGCATCTCAAATTAATTTCCTTACCTTTGTTTTGCTTCTCATCGAAATAGTAAATAACTTCACAGTCGAATGGCTTATTAGGTTCAAAGTAATTATGGTTACATTTATCATCTTGGTATGGTGACAATGCGTTAGTTTTGAAATCCATCTGGTTAAAGTTAATTTTATCGATTGTTCGACGTATCTCCAAGGTAATTAATTTTATTTATCCTTTCATAAATTATCTGAAAGTAATGGCATTCATTTATTTTTTCAGATGACAAAATCATTAAACTATGTGGCCTTAAATAAATTATATAATTTAAAATTGGAATTAATAGTAGTTTATATTTGAATCATGTTACATCTTAGTTACATCTGTGGTTAAAATAATATGAATCAGTTTATAGATATAGTAGTAGATTTATATTTTATGTTAATTGTCAAATATTATACGTCGTCCACTATGACACTTCCATATTGCGTCTTGACTATAGCATTGTACATAACTTTTTTTTTTTTTTTCGTTGACTAGTATTTATTTATCTGTATTGTAATACTGTCAACATTAAATTTAAATAATAAGGTTTATCAAAATAAAAATATTAGTTATCCGCCCTGTGTGTTACAAAAGTAATAGCTAATAGCAATTAATAAAGTTGTTTCTGTCCGACAATATGCAAATTATAATTAAGAAGCTGCAACCTCCAGAAGAGTACAACATCGCAGTAAGTATATTTCTATTTAAAATTGTAACCTCGTTTTAAGACTTAATACCAACGGTACACTTTATCTGTTTAAGGTTGAACCTTCTACAAAAATTATAGAAATAAAACGAAATCTTGCGCTCCTGTGCCAACTTAAGATCTCGCGACAAAAATTGTTATACATGGGTAGGGCCTTGCTTGATGACCAAACCGTTAGTGCATATCCTAATATAAAGGATGGTGCAAAAATACATCTAATAGAAATTAAGCCAGAAGGTCTAGAGTCAGCTGCAAGGTATTTTAAAGAGAAAGGTATGCCAGATGAAAAAGCAAACCGTCTTGGAACTCTTTTGCAAGAAGTTGCACAAGCCAAACTTGACCTGTTGTCATGGGATGATATTGAAAGACTAGCAATGGATATATTGACTTATGAATATTCAGATTTAGTAGAACCAATTGATACAGATAGTGATGGTGAAAACTATGATGAAATCTAAGGGCCACTTATAACAAATTTAGACAAGGCCTTTTAAACCAAGGACTATTCAAAGTTTTTGTCATTGGATTTGTCTACTATGATGAACTATACAAAATTGATTATGGTTCTTATGAATCCATGGCATTGTGAATAAAAAAATGAGTTTGATTTAATTTGTCACTGTATAAAATATATAAATAATTATAATAGTTTTCAATAAAAAGCCTTTTATTTCACTAACACTTGTTGTGTATATAGAAAAAGAAGTCCGGAGTACCTACTAATCATGTGTATATTTCATAGACATAGAAATCGGATTACATGTCTTTTTATAAAGAAATTATCACGAAACAGATACTGAGCACTCAATACTGTGAAACCAATTATTTATTTTTACTTGCATGATTATTGTAAGACATGTAAAGAAATTGCGAGCTTTCAGATTATAGAAACAGTACAATTTGTTGCCTTAAATAATACAACTTATATGATTTATTTGTTTATTACAAGTATTATTTTTACAATCAATGGCAAGTCAATTTAATATTGCGACCTACATTATAATTTTAAATGCAATATCTTTAACCCATTGAGGGATTATTGAGTAGATTTTTAAACTTACACTCCAAACATTTTGATCATCTACAAGATTGTGTATCTTATTCTTAAAGTTGGCAAATTACTATATATGCCAAGCAAACTAAAGAAATTAAATGCTTATTTACAGTGTTCACAATAATGTATTTGTCAATCTCATTCATCATAAAACTTTTAAGCCAAATTGTTTTTACAGATATATATTAAAATCCAAATGTTGGATTTGACAAAACTGTTTCTATCACTTGTATGGCTTCTCAAATTTCAACCGCTTAACAAAATAAAAAATATATTACAGTCTTCCAAGGCTTAATGATAACTGATGAACTTCTATGGCATAAAGAGACTCAATACATTAAAACCATTTTCTTTGCAAATGACTAGTGAAAATCTCAAAATTGTAGATGATCAAGGCTATTTACAGCTTATACACTAATCACATAACCAGTATCAAAACACACAACCTTTTTCGTTTCTTTAAAAACATTTATACATAAAAATTGTTTAATCTGATTAGGGAATACAAGAAAATTTAAGATCACTATGTGAAATGAATTTTATTTAAACACATTATAGTCACAATTCAATTTTATGATAGGGCAAAATAATCAACAGGGTAATTAACAACTCTTGATATGTTCTTAAATAACCAAACCATACGCATATAGTAAAAAAAATAATGAGAAATTACCATATACAAAGATTTTCGTTGTCTGTTCAAATTAACTATTTAATTTTGACATCACTCACATATATATGTCACTTAAATTTCCACAGGATATATATCACTAGTAAGCAAGCGTATTATTTCTTGTACTTATATACTGTCATTGCATTTTATTTGGTAAAACTAAAAGCAATGTTTGTGATGAATATGCTGTTTATTGTTAAAATATGACTTAAGTCTTTGTGATAAATGTTAGAACCAATAAGCTATAATTAAAAATCTGATTGAGATACTAATTTTATTTAGTGACCATTATCATTCACTATATTTCACTTCGATAAGACCTAGTTATTTAATCTTAAATACATTTAATTTTGATTTACTTCAGTAACAATAAAATGTATGGGGCTGTTTTGAAACAGACTGAAGGACCACAGACCAATATTTTCAGTACTACTCAAATTGATGATTATTTATTGCTCAACTTATTACTCGCTTTGAGTGTGGTATCCACATTTTAATCAGTATTGCTAATTTCATAATACAAGTCACAGCCAACTAAGGTCCACATTCTTATGGAGACATTTTGTCTTTACGTTGGTGCGCAAATGTATGGATTTGTCAGAATCATTGTTAAAAACATTGAAATCAGTTCAATAAATACATAATATCATTTGATACCTAAATACTAAGTCAGTCTTCATCAGATTCGGGAGAGATTTCGTCTGAAGAGTATTCGGATTCCGAGCTGTCGTCGTGTTTTTTCGTAATCTCCACACAATTGTCAAAATCTGTTAATCTTCTGAGCGATTTGCCTAGAATTTTAATATTGAAAATTATCAATGATCATCCCATAATGCCCCAGGGCTTACGTTCCACTGGCATTTGTGTGACCCCAAATAGAAATGGTATTTGGAATCGCGGAATCACAGGGGAATAAGAAAACTTTTAACCGGGCTTCATATGCGAAAACCATTCGTAATATACTTAGTTTACTCATTTTATACTTCATTCCTTAACCTTCACACATGTTGAATAAAGTGCGATTTTTTTATAATTATATAGTACTGGCAACCTTGAATGCAGTACTAACCAGAAATGAGATTGCCATGTGCAAAAAGCTGATGAATAAAAACGAATAATTTACCCGTAAGTGTTGTGAGCAGTCGGTTCTCGTGTGAGGGGAAATTGATCGGGCCGAGTTGCTTCGCCAGTTCGCGTGCGCGTTCCGCACCGGAAACTGAAAATTTCAATTATTTTATCTCTTCTTGTTCTCAACAATACTATAGAGTTTGTTAATGAGAATGTTTGTTACTTTTTCTAAAATTTTAATTTCTTTTGGATTGTATGTTTACGTTTTGTGATTTTACTTATTTGTGAAACGCGTTTAAGAACGCATCTGTGTATATCTTTGACTTTTGCTGTATGTGTGTAAAATTGATGTGTTTTGTTGTGTTTCTTAAAATAAATAAAAATTATCACAGAATTAAAGATTATTTAAAGAATTAGAGATAAATTAAAGATTATCACAGATTCCTTACAAATTCCCAAATAGTCATTGTGACTATTTTTTTTAATTCTAAAATTATAAGCTCAAACTCTCTCTCTCTTAATAAAGCTTTATCATACCTCTACAACCTTCCTGACTGTTATCTTCAGCCATCGCAACTTTTTCAGTAAGATACTCGCCACTCACTAGGTTGTACGAGAATAAGCACTGAAATACATATAAACTCGTTATAACATACGCTATTTCTATAAAACAGTAACTAATATTTATTAGTATCTCGAAACATTTAGCTATTTAAGTAATATAATAAATTCGTGTTCATCGGGTTAGCCAAAGACAACACCTGATATTTGTGAATCACTCAAAGCATTAATTGGGATGGATTATAGCTTGTATTTATTTTAGGTTTATATTAATTTATTAATTTTTATTTATACACTTTAAAGTTATATTTGTAATATAATAATTAAATACTGTGACAATCTGTATTCGATGAGGCCTAATTTCACAACCGACAGCTAAAGCACAATGTAATCAGTAAATAAGAATTAAGTTATTATTATTACGCTATAAAACATTAATTTTATGTATGATCAATAATAATCTAATATAGAAACAGATAGATGATACGGTAATGAAAATCATTATTAATATAATACAAAAATTGATCTCATGTAGGAGACAGAGAAATTAAACCACACAGAGTATTATTATCAGTAATGTAGTGGAAATATCAAAGACTAATAAACGATAAATTAATCAAAGCATAACCATAAATAAACAAAATTCAAGTGATAAACATCACCTAACAAATAAGCAAATGAAAAAATAATGTATAAATATATTATCTGTGAAATTCAATTTGGGCGCCAACTAGGAGCGGCACAGATTAGAAAAGTCCACAAATAATCTGTTATCTGTGTACCTCAGCGGAGTACTGCCTGCGGTGCACGACGCAGCCCCCCGCCGCGTCTTTGCACGCCTCGCACCACCCCTCGCCCTCCTCACCCCTCTCGCCTTTCTCGCCCTTCTCGCGCGGGTCGCTCGCCCATAGCCACATGGCGCAAAGCTATATCAAATTTAAATTAACACAGTTCCCAGGAAATTCAAATAAACAATGGCACATTTCACATGATTAGTAAGCTTGTGCTATTTATTCCACAACTTTCCAAACATCTCAAAATGGCTAACAACATTTAGCTTGGTAATAATGACAAATCAACGAATATATATTATATATAATAATATAAAATAATATTTGTATAAATCACCTCATTTTTGTGTTATTTCTTTATTTCAGGCTATATTTTAATTATAACGCTAAATAAATTTCACCATCAGCTTAACAAAAAAACTGAAAAACTCCGATCATACGGAATCTGAATTAGTTTCGTAGATGACGTCACAAACGTTAATATCATTTTAAGTGCAAAAAATCAATTTCTACCCATGAATAACTAAATTTTGAATCGGAATCGATTTTACAGAGTAGCCCTGCTAATATAATTGAGCTCTACTCACTCCAGAAAGACATCCACTAGATTGGCACACATCTATGACATGGCAGCCCCAGTCAAAGCAGTATATGAACTTCTTGCCAGTGATCTTGCACAGCCTACCACACACCTCATTGCAAAGAAGCTCAGTATCTAATGATCTGTAAAATTTCAGTATGTTTATTAAAAACAACAGACAATTATTTCCCCTCAAATAAAGTTATGTTTCACAGACTAAATAAAGTACTAAAACTGTGGGTTGAATACACTATGATTTTTTCTTTGTAGAGCTAATATATTAAATCAACTTAGTTATATGGAACGTTTTAGTGCAACTCACCTTTGCTGCGCTCTCAAAGTGAGTGGTGGTAAGGCTGGGGGCGAACTGCTCCTTAACCGGTCCCAAGCCACGGAGCTGATGGCCTGAAGGGGAGTATAGCTGGCTCCATGGCCCGTCAGGGGCAACGCTACGTGGTAGCCAGATAGACAATCGTCTGGAAAACCAATTGTGAAAAATCTAGATGATGCTATAGAATAAGGAATTAATCATTATTTTTTAACTTCTCAATATTTGCATCCAAGGTTTACTTAAATGCAGATGGAAAAGTAATTGGTATCGGTCGGTAATATACATTCCAAAAAAAAAATTTTTTTGTTCATGTACATGAAACCTTGATTCCCTTGAAAGGGAAGCTAAGCCATGCCATGCTAAGCTGCTAGTGTAAAATTTATTCAAAATATTTAACTTTATTTGACTTGTCATAAGAAATACCATTTTGCCAAATCTTTGAGCTTATTTACTTAGTATGAGATAGGCACATGACCAAAACTGTAAACCTGATGATTAAATCAATACTTTTAATTTTTTGGAAAAACAAGCCACTCAGTGGAGATTGAAAAAGAAACTAGTAAATATAAACTTAACAATTTTGATATTAAACTGCATAAATGATTCTTACCTTCCGAATCTGTTAAAATCGAAGTTATCTCATCATCACTTTCAACAAAATACCGAGTAAACAATTTACTACACTTGGAATTGCCTGAATGCACTAAATATGGGTCTTGAGCACTAACAGGGCAGTCTGATAACGTCTTTGAGGTATTGTCATGCACTGACACTGTTTTAAGAGATCCATCGTCCAACATTTCCGTCACTCTATACTCCGACTCACTATTTCTGTCTGATTCAAGCAATAAAATATTGGGATGTTTTAGATCTGTGCTGGTAGTTGGAGATGGCGGTCTACTTATTTGATTGTGGGCCCTTAACACCACACTTTCCACAGATGGTGACTTCGCCCTTCTAATCTTACTGGCTGAACCGGTGAAATATTTTCTATTGCTTCTTAAAACTCTAAACGGAATAATATTCTCGTTATTATCCTCTGAGAATTCATATTTCTTATCTGCTAGCCGTCGTTTTCTAAACATACTCAGTTTCTCGCACTTTTCTGTTTCTTCAACAAATTCATATGCTTTTTCAGCCGTGACTCTATGCGACTCATTAAACCTTGACATACTTTCAGCTGGGTTTCTTCTTGGGGACCGTAATGGGGGACTTATTAAGGTCCTGATAGATGGTGAGGGGCCTTCCCATTCTTCCATTAGATAGTGAGATATTGATGATGCCTGTATGCATAGTTCTTGGCCCATCATATCAGGTAGATACACAGGTCGTGATATTTGAATAGGCTCCATTTCTATATCAGAAAAATCTGCTAGTATATTCTGTACTACATTGGTCTGGTATTTGGGAGAGAGAAAGGGAGCTGAAAAATCAGATGTTGGTGTGGTAGGATTCATATCCACCGAACTATTTTCTTCTCTATCTGTGGTTACTTTCTCTTCGAGATTATCTATTTTGTCATGGTCCGGTTTAACAAAGTCTATTTCTAGAATATGTATAAAGTCTGTGTATATCACAATTTGATTTGAATATGCTAGATGTACTACTGGTTCATATATATTACTATCTGATGTGCAAAAGAATTTTGTGTGTATTGCAAAATTGTGTTCTAAGCAACGTTGGCCCCAACTTAGGTCATCTGTAATATATGAATTGTTTTATGTTTATAATCTACAGTACCAATGAATAAATTATATTTTCTTTTAAACTTCAATATAAATAACAAATGAAAAATTTATGGTAGTGGTTGTCAATACAAGAGTATTATGAAATTATTTGACTATTATAAATTATTTTATAGCCTCTTATATATATGAAATATAGGCTAAATCATATTTATTCTAAGTGGTAAACAAAATTGGAAATCTTTATAATCCACAGATTAATATAATTATATACTTCAGTAAATTATGAAATATGCTCATCCTATCAATCATTGTTTTATGCATGTAGGAAGAAAAATATTTAAAATTTACCTTCTTTAGACATGGATGAACATTTCCTACATCCTAATTGAGGTACTCCAATAACACTGAGGTAGGATCGATCTGAACATAAATCATGTTTCCTGAAAGTAGTTTTTAATTTATATGAGCTTTTTATTAATCCTTAAAAGTCCTATACTCATACATATATAGTGTAAATTCATCAATAAAGTTTTGTATGCATTTTAGACATGTTGTTACAGTTAAAAGCTAGCACACTTACTTGTTATTATAATAAATAAATTGTTATAAATTAGATTATCTTTAACAGTGAAAAATTTATATAAGGTAAACTGTAGAAAAGACAATGTCTCTGAATAAATCATGCAAGTTATAAGTAGCTTTTTGGTTCAGAGGAAATGTTTTCACTTACGCAATTCCATACACCACTAAAACACCAGTATTATGCTTCCACTGCGCCATGGATATTGTGATGTTGCTGTCCACACATTCATCTCCAAAGAGGGGCACACTGTGAACTGGCTTTACTACCTTTCCAGGCACCCATGAGAGGAAATGTAATCTATTATGAAAACAAAAATATATTTAATTTATGGTTTGATGTATAGGTTCTATATATTTAACCACTATAAGTCAAGTCCAATAAAATATCTCTTAAACATAAAATGTTGGAGAGCTATGCTATGAATTGCACTATTTCAATAATATATTATACTAACTCAGGACAAACATGTACAACACCACTACAATTACACTAAGTTGAATGCATTTACAGAGTTTGCCTGAGTCCTGTCTCCTACACAAAACTAAATAAGATATTTTGCTTGAACACACACCATAAATTTCAAAATTCAAGTTTTTTTGTTATATGAAATTCTCCCTGTTCCTGAAAGCCAAAGCTAACAGCTAAGTTTTAGTGAGTTAAGTCTTTTCAACGAACTTACGTGTACTTAGTACTCTCTTCAAACCCTCGTGTTCTACTGCTAAACGTGAAACTAAGGAGGAACTGTCCACATTGCGAAAATCCCATAAATATGTGGTTTCTTAAACACTCTATAGGAACAATATCCATCAGACAGAACCGCAGCCGCGCTGGTATCCTGTCTAGGACCTTACGATGTCTTTCATTCGACTTTTTGGATGTACTACCATATACCTAAAATTTACGAGAATTAACGAATATAAAATATTGCTATTTCGGAAATCTTCTAGCAATTAAATAATGATAGAAATATTATTTTTTAACTACATTTCATTTACATTTAAAACAAAATTCTAGAATATGAAACATTACTAATTTCAACTTACCTCTCTATTAAATAACTTATGTATAATATTACTCTTGCTATTTGTGATTGTTGTTTGATTATTAATATTAAGGGTAGCATGTTTAAAAGTGAAATTAATATTTTCAGACTCCTCTGATTCAGAGGAATCCATTTTCGATTGTTTGAGTTTTTTAATTTGTATTGAGATTTTAGAACTCGGGAGTCGGGAGTTCTTACTTATATTTTTGTTTTGACATGATCCTATTACTACTACTCTTAAGACCATAGACTAAAACATAGTAACGACAACCGTAAACAGATGAAAAAGGTGCAATAAAACTAAAATTTTTAAGTGGCAACATGAATATAATAAAAATTAAAATGAATCGTCTTTTATTTCTTTGACAAATAAAAACTATATTTACTTTTGTCTCATTTTTTTTTCAACAATTAAGCACTACGAGAACACCCTTTCGAGGCGTAGGTTTAGTGACTTCAGTTCTAGCCAACTTTTATGCAAAAAAGAGCAGTACAATGGAAGAATTTCCGGGATTCTACTCCGCTCATCCACCTTTGGCCGTTGAGACACACAGAGACAGCCCATTTTGCACTTCAAGACGATATTAAAATTAATCGAGCAGCTAATAATTTTATCTGCAATTCTATAAGGAGTATTTTTTTGCAAACAGATGATTCGACGTTTCTAGCTAGGTGTTTTTAATGCAACGTTCCCCAAGATATTTTCAATTCTTTTTTCCTATTTTTAAAAGGTATACTGTATATTTTACCCCTGTATATATTTTGGATACCTGTCCTCTTCTTGTTTGTGTTACGCCCTCCCTCGCGAGGGGAGCGCTTTGTCTTGTTCGGGGCGTAGCCCCCTTCAAGTGGCCCTGGTGTCGCGCCCTGCTAACACAGGGCGGTGCTGGGTCGGCCTAACTTGGGCCTGAGGAGTGTGGCTGCGGTGCGGCGGTTCGACGCTGTGGGAGTCCGCCGCACACGCAGCTTGTCGTAATCGGTGCTCAGGGCCGAGGAGCTAAGCTCGACTCGGGCCTGAGGTCGTGTCCGGGGTGTCAGTCCGGTGAGGGGGGGCCGAGGAGTCCTCTCGACTCGGCCCCGGTGTCGTGTCCGAGTTTGGGCTCGTACCGGTCGCGAGTAACTCGCGAGGGTACGAGCGGCGATGGTCCGGTGGCCTGGAGTGCCACGGCGCGATGTTCTGGAGATGGGGATGTCGAGAGCTGTCTGCTCGATCGAACATCCCTCTCGCAAGCCGTGCGACGAACTCGTCGATGGACTCCATCCGCAAGTCTCGCGCGATGTTGGCGTTCCTCACGTAGCGCGGCGCGTTGACTATGCGCCGGAGCGTCTTGCTCTGAACGGCGCGCAGTCTTTGGCGATTGGTCTCCCTGGCGTAGGAAAACCACGCTGGCGCCGCGTAAGTGAGGTGAGGGCGCACGTACTGTTTGTACAGCGCGAGCTTGGTGCGGAGAGGTAGGTTGGCCGAGAGCACTGGGCGCAGCGCGTTCGCTGCGCTTTTCGCTTTCCCCGCCGCTCGTGCGATGTGGTGCTTCATGCTGATGCGCCGGTCAATGGTGACTCCTAAATAGGTGACCGGCGTTTTCCATGGCACGTCACGATCCATGAAGCGGAGGGGCGGCGGCAGCCTACCTTGGCCGAAGACGATCGCCTGGGTCTTGTCCGGGTTCGCGGCGAGTCTCCACTTCTCCAGCCACTCTGGCAGGAGGTCCAGAGCGCGCTGGAGCTTCTTGGCCGCGTGTCTCGAGTTAAGCGATGTCGCCACGTATGCCGTATCATCGGCGTAGAGGGCGAGAGTGCACCCTGCCGGGCACGGGACGTCGTCGGTGTACGTGGCGTATAGCGTCGGCGAGAGCACGCTGCCTTGCGGGACGCCCGCCGTGATGGGCCGCGGGCTCGACACTGCCTTACCAACCGCCACATGAAAGGTGCGGTTCTCGAGGTAGGCGCGGAGCACGGCGACTATACGGCGGGGTAGTGGAGACTCGATGAGCTTCAGTACGAGGCCGGCATGCCAGACACGGTCGAACGCCTTTTCCATGTCCAGCATGACAGCGGCGGCCGCTTCTTTCCTGTTGAGGGCCGCGGCTGCAGTGTACAGCACCTTTGTCAACTGCAGCGTCGTACTGTGCTCGCCGCGGAAGCCGAACTGCTCGGGCCTCGGCTGCAGGTACGTTAGGATCCTCTGCAGCAGGAGGCGCTCGAACAGTTTCGACTGAGTCGAGAGCAGAGTGATGGGCCGGTAACTGCTGGGGAGGGTGGAGTCTTTCCCTTGCTTCGGTATTAAGATCACTCTGCCCTCTTTCCATGGCCGAGGGAAGTGCTGGAACCGGAGTATATTCGTGAAGAGGCGCGCCAGCGCCGCTATCCACCTCATGGGCAGGTGGCGCAGCGCCAGGTGTGATATTCCGTCCGGTCCAGGCGCCTTCTTCCTGGCTAGCGTTGCGATCTTCTTCCTCACCTGCGAGGGCGAGAAGAAGATCGGGACCTCGTCGGCGGGGATCGGGCCGGATGACCGAGCAACGATGGCGTCCTCAACCTCTTGTACGCGAGCGGGGGTAGTCGCGGGGTTGGGCGAGAACTGCCGCTCCAGATGCTCGGCGAAGATTTCGGCACGATCCTGGTCGTCGTAGACAATGACGCCGTTGCCGTCACGAAGAGGACGGATCGGCTCCGGAGTCCTGTACAGGCGGCGACAGAGTTGATGTAGGCGCATGGGGTCGGTCGTCGCCTCCCCGATTGTAGTCTCCCACGTTCGCCTCTCATGCGCAGTCAGCTCGCACCTGACGCGCTCGGCGAGGCGATTCAGCTGCGCCTTGACGGTGGGGCAACGAGTTTGCTGCCACCGCCTCCTGAGGGCGCGCTTGTCTTGAATCAGCCTCTTGACGTGGGGGGCTAGGTCTTGAGCGGCTACGTCCGGCGGTCGCGTAGTCGTCGCCGCCTGTAGGGCCGTCCTCATCGTTTCCGAGATGGATTCGGCAACGGCGTCGACGGCGCACGGTGAGTCGGCAGGTCCGGGCGCAGGGGTGTTCTCCATGATGGACTTGAAGTGGTTCCAATCGGTTACCTTGATTGCGGGTGCGGGCGGGGAAGGTGCTGACCCCGCTATGAGGCACACCACAGGTTGGTGGTCCGAGAGGAATTCGTCCAACAGGACCTCCTGCGCCATGTATAGGTCTTGTCGATTGTGCACGACGAGGTCGATAACATCGGGACTGTGACCGACAGGATACGGGTAATGCGTGGCGGAGTCCGGTCCCGCCACGGCGTAGCCTCGTAGCTCGGCATAGTGCTGCAGCCATCGTCCTCGATGGTTGGTACGGTTGGAATGCCAGTTGGTGTGTTTGGCATTCCAATCCCCTGCAAGGATCGACGGCTGCGCGCCGAGGGCGTTCTCCAGTTCCTCTGGCACGAAGTTCGCAAAGCCAGGAGGAGCGTAGACGGCCTGCACTTGTGTAGGTATGCCGCCTATATTCAGCTCAACTCCTAGCGTCAGCAGTGTGGTGCCAGAGACGGCCGGGACGAGTCGGTGCGGGATGCTACGTCGCACCAAGATCGCCAGGCCGCGGAAGCTACGACCCGATGGCGCCTGATGCTCCTGTCGGTATGTGAAGTACCCGGGCGCCGATAGTCGGTCGCTCGGGCGTAGTAGGGTCTCCGATATGAGCGCCACATCAATGTTCTGTGCCCTAATGATGTGGCGCAAGTATGTGGCTTTCCCCCGCAAGCCACTGGCGTTCCAATGTAGGAGGCGTAAGTTCATTGCGTGGGTGTGAATTTTACGCCTCGGCTGCGCGACTGGCGCACCGCCCCACGCGACGGGGTGCGCACAGGTGGGTACAGGGCGCCCAGCAGCTCGTGGACGGCTTTGTCCACCGCCCGGCTGATGGCCGCCTCGTTGAGGACGGACTCCCTTGTTGGGCCCCTGTTGAGGGGGCGCGCGGCTCTCCTCCCTGTGACCAGGGTGAAGCCGTCCTCGTCGGTCATCGCGGCTGTGGAGCGGGGAGCGGGTCTTGTACTACCCGTGGGGTTGGGTGCGGGGGTTGTAACCCCCCTGCCTCTCCTGCCCCCCCTGCGGCGGCGGCGACGTCCGGACACGTCATTGCCGCCATCCTGCGATGCTACTCCGCTAGGTGCGGTGGTCTCAGTGTTGGATCGCCCACGGGGGGTCGGGGCGGGGGCGGGGCGTTGTATCATTGCGTTGCGCGCCTCCAGTGCCGCTTCTGCGCCCTGCCTGGTGCGTGCCACGGTACCTACGCGCTTGTTGCGCGCCTCCTCTTTCAGCACCGGGCACGTGGTGTGGTTTGCCGAATGGGGGCCCCCGCAGTTGGCACATTTTAATGTGGCCCCTTTCGGCAAAGGGCAGTCAGCCACGCGGTGCTCTTCGCTGCACCGCACGCATGCCATCCTTCGATGGCACTGGTGGGACGAGTGCCGGAAACCCTGGCATCGATGACATTGAGCGGGGCCCCTTTTGCCCCGCCAGGATTCGATTGTGACCCCCGGTATACACATCAGCTCTTTGATGTTGTAGATAGCGGGGGTGAGGTCGGGCGTGCGGCGCAGGATAACCAGGAAAATGCATCCCGGACGGCCCTTCCTGGCGCGGATGGGCTGCGCGTGTTCGGGCTCAAAGCCCAATTCGCGCAGCTCTGCTAATATGTCTTCGGGCTCGGTGTCCGCCGGGATGCCGCGGATGGCTACCTTTAGTTGCCGGTCAGCTGGCAAGGAGTAACTAAAGTAGGTCACCGGTACGCCCCGGTTCTCCAGATCGCCGAGGTACCGCTGCACCAGGCGGTATTCCTCCTCGTCTTCAGGCGTAATCTTCAGGCCGGTGCCAAAGGCGCGCGCATTGATGGTGCGCCCCAGCCGGTTCTTCAACTCCCTCACGTGATGAGCCCAGTTCGGGAGGGACTCGATCACGAAGGGAGGATACCTCGGCTTTTTTCCCGACGAGGCGGGCAAGGGCGCGAGTGGCGGTCTGCTAGCGACGGTTGGTGCCGCCGTCATCGCGGCGTAGGAAGAGTGCGCCGCTACGCTATCAGTTGCCGCAGGGGTGCGGGGCGCGGGGAGCGGCGGCTGAGCGGTTGTGGTCGGCGCAGGTGCGGCTGATGTGAGCGCAGGAGCAGGCGCGGCTGTTGGAGTCATCACCGGCGCGTGTTGAGAGTGCGCCTCAGTAAGGCGCCGGATACGAGGGTCGCGCTGCGAAAGCGACGGCCACTGCTGCGAGGACAGCAGCGGCTGTGACGACGTCTCGGCCGCAACTGTTACGTGCGGCGGCGTCGTTTGTGCGCAGACCTTCTTCGGTGCCGACGCTGTGTCGTCCTCAGCGTCGCTTGCGTCTGGTCTTCTCATTAAGTCGTGCGACCGCTTTGCACGCAGCACGGCCGCACGTTCCTCCTCCGAAAGCGGAGACTCCAGGAGTCCCTCCTCGTGCAGGCGCCGTCGCGTAGCCGCCAGGTAGGCGCACATCGCTTGCGCCAACCCGTATGATGCAAACCGGCCCATGATCGTCTGCGCTACAAATAGCGCATCCGATTCATAGCCGGCCCGCGGCGAT
This sequence comes from Pontia daplidice, assembly GCA_963693355.1. Lineage (NCBI taxonomy): Eukaryota > Metazoa > Arthropoda > Insecta > Lepidoptera > Pieridae > Pontia > Pontia daplidice. The sequence goes on along the minus strand of CAVNZL010000024.1, from coordinate 2,017,522 downwards.
ACGGGTTCCTGGGGGCGTAGGTCGCCCTCGAGGAAAGACATCAGTTCTTCAGGATCGTTGTTATTATTTTGGCCATCGTCTTCATTTGGCGCTACTGGTGGCGCCATCCGGCGGTGGGGTGTGGAGGTAATCGGCTCCTCGCCGATTGGCCACTCGGAGGGGCGCGGTAGGTGGGGGGCCGACGGGGCGTGTCCTACGTCGCCGGTATACCGCGACGAGAGCGTCGGTTGCGACGTCGGCGCGGGGTGAGGTTGGGGGGGGGGCGGCGCGTTCAGATTCTCCTGGGGCATTGACCGTTCTCCAAGAACGGCCCCTACGCCCGAGTCTTCGGCCACTGACCCGGGGGCTCGATCGCTGCGCGAGCGAGAGTCACACGCAGGTCCTACGGCCATACGCGGCGCGGTTGGCAATTCGATCGGCGGCGCTGACGACGCGGCTCGACCGCGCGAGCGGGAGCGTGCTGGGGCGCGCGGGCCCGACGAATCGCGGCGGGATTTTCGCTCCATTCGGGGAGCTGGAATCTGCCTGGCGTGGCCGGAACACCTCAGTGCAGTTCGCACAAACGCATCCCCCGGTGAGACCCGCTGGTGGGAAGCCGGGATAGGCGCAGTGCGTCCTTTACTTCGGTGCTGGCGTGAAGTGAGCACAGGCGACTCCTCAGTTGGTGGTATACAGCACTTTTATTCAAAAATAAAAGACGGTATACTCAAAAAGAAGCGATGCGAAAGAGACGTGCGTTGCAGGCAGAGATAGCGCTACGTATGATACCTGTGTATATTTTGGACCTAATTATACGGCGATGATTTATTGGTCTGTGTGTGGATTTAAGAATTTGATAATGTCAATTGTCATTATCATTTAAGAATTTGATAATGTCAATTGTTATTATCATTTTCATCTATGATTTGTCCTAGACTGTCCGGTAAACGAGGATAGAATTTAAAATTTCAAACAAAATATTTTAATTTTTAAGGCTTTGTCATTTTAGGTTACCTTCATTCTTATTATTAACTTATTTTACTAGACATGGAGCCGATGGCTTTGGGTAGTCCTTCACATTCTCCATCTGGGAGTCCAAATGTAGGCTATTTGCCACCTTTTTTGTTAGGTGAAATTAATCCCCCAACTACACCTCGAACAAATAGCCTATCGCCAACAAAGGGAAGAAGCCTTGCCTTTGGTATGTTTTCAACATATAATTAAGTCTTGTTTTGTAACCAAAACTTCTTAACTATATGACTTGTAACTTTAATATTTTTTCAGGATCCCCAACTAGTCCATCGCAAACTTCCACTCCTGATCAAAAAGTTTATCGTCAGAGTATGTTAATGCAACAACATGCCATTTATAATCAACAAAATGTATTTTCAAACATTCCATCCTCACCCAATGTTTCATTCTCTACCAAGCCAAGTGGACCTCCTATTGAAGATCTATTTGATACCATAAAATCTAACGAACCATCAATTAATAAGTCAGTTTTCCAAGATCACAGCTTTGTTGGATATGGTAACAACAACTCATTTCTACAAAACTCAAATGTAAATAATGCTTCTGTAAATAACCACTCTTTGATGTCACAATGGCAAGATGGATGTCAAGAATTAGATGAATATTGGATCACAGTTTTTGGTTTCCCTCCAAATGCTGCTAATACTGTCCTAGCCAGACTTAGTAATTGTGGAGCTATTTTAGGTTAGTAATCATGAGTTTTCTGTCTTTTCAAATCTTAAATTTTTTTAGATGAGTATCAAATCATTGATTGTAAAAATTCACAGTTCTAGAAGCATATACTTTCCTATACCTTTTAGTCTAATTGATGCTGGTTTTAGTTTCAGTGGCATATAGAAAAAAATTAAAGTTTTGAATGCATGTTTAAAAGTTAATATTTTTTTCTGCACAACAATATTTTTTGTTAAATGTAAAATTCTAAGTATTTCAATTCTATTCTGAGATATTATAATTACTTCAACAGATAAACAATACCCTACACCGGGCAACTGGGCACATATCCGATATGCCACTAGAGCAGAGAAAGAGAGATCTTTAGCTTTAAACGGGAGACAAATATTACCTGGTGTAATGGTAGGAGTTGTTGAGTGTAAAGATCCACCCAGGATAAGTGCTCCAAGCCCTGGAGCATTCCCAGAAAGGTAATTTTGAAAAATCTCAATTTATTATGGGAAAAATTAAATTTATTGTTATTTATTAAATAAATTGTCAATAGTTTCAAAATTACAAAGGATATTCACTGTAGATTAAGGAAAATTAACTGATAATTTGTTAGGGATTTAAGAATATAAATGAACCTCAACATGTAATAACAGTTTTTAAATTTTTTACTTTTTCTTGCATTTTCAGACAAACAACACAAGCAAGATCTTTGTGCCCTACCCCATTGTCACAAGCTCCAGTGCCCCAAAGGTCAAGTGGTCTTATCTCTAAGGCATTGGACTATGTTCTTAGCTGGTGACATTTATTAAAAATATGACATGCAGGTCTATTGTATGTAGTAGACTTGTATTCCAGTTCAAATCGAAGTTTACTCTTGACTTTTAAGTATATATTAAAATATGAAACTGGAAATGATGTGTTCGAAGTATGTTCTTTGTATGATGCATGTGACTTCATAGACATTTATTATTGATAAGAATATAATTTTGTCCCATCATTGATTCTGACATAAAAATGGATACTGAGTAATTGTAAGATGTGTCCAGACAGACATAATTGTTGTGTAGGGACAGGAACCCTATCATAAAGAATACAGTTTTCTTGTAAAATAATTAAAGCAAAGTCCTAACTCTTATCCCAATTGATTTTTCCCATATTTTTAATAAAACTTCATTAAAAAACCTTATATCACCTTACATTTTATAAAATTATGTTGTACCATAAATTATATTATTTCAAAATAAACTCTTTGACCAAATGTTATAATATTTTATTGAAACCTTTTACAATAAACAAAATTTGAAATGAAGAAAACTAAAACATATTCTAAATTTTTATTTATCTTAAATAAACATTCATACAAAAACAATTGATTTCATTCACATATTTATTACAGTTCCTTCCTTCCTTAAAAATATATTATTTTGGCTGTTCTATGGTAGCATTAGCAAGATCGATCATTTTGGGGTACTTCACATTATGTTTATCCAGTTCACTTTGTGACCACAGAATCATTCTTAGAAGGCTGCATAATTTTGGATTTGTGTATTCTTGATTTTCCATTTTCAAAATAGCTGCATTTAATTCACTGGCAATCTGAAAAGATATTTAGGCATTCTCAAAATGTATTCTTATCCTGAATTTGTACATAGTTGCCAAATTATAAGAAGAAAAATACAGTCTGAAATCACCAACTTTGAATACAACCGAATAAACAAATTGTCTTAGCACCTACTTCATAAGAGAATAAGAGTTTATTTTTTAAAAACAAATCATACTTTCTGGCTGTGAGATGGAAGCAGTAAATCAGCAAAGGGAGAAGCATGAGGGTCAGGGAAAGCCAACAGAGCCAGTGACCGCTCGAGTTCAGTCAGAGCAATACGGTCATTTGCACCAGCCTCAGCAAGTGTAGCACTAGCAAATGCTAATGCCTCTTCAGCTTGACCTGCCCGGATCAGTTCAAGAAGCTGCAGTTGCTGTAAGTATACAATTATTATCCTCAATTTAAGTTTTAATCAGAAACAAGTAATTATCATATACTACAAATCCTTCCATTTTTCTAATTTTAAAAATATAGAAAGCCAGATTAGATTAGAGGTTATTAACAATACCTCTTTAACAAAAATTAATATTTTTTATTGATATTGAAACATTTTAAGGATCAGGTGGTCAATCAAACACAATAGCAACTTACATCACAAAAACAATTTGCTTTTATTGATTTTGAAATATTTTTACAAATAACAGCACTAGGACAAACTTTGAGTATCATTTTAACTATTAAAATTTTGGAATATACCTGTAAGTGGAAATATAGATAGCGGTCATTGTCAAGCAGCTCTGGATGTAAAGCATTAACCATAGCTATGGCTTCTGAAATACGACCTCCTTGTACTGCCTCTCTGATCATTATCCTTTCATCCAGCGAACTACAAAGAGCAGGCTCCTGTAGACCTGCTTCTTGTTGAAACTTCAATGCAGCTTCTTTAAACCCCTCTTAACAAAGAGAAAATATGTATACATACAAAGTAGTTGTTCAACAACCAATCAAGATTCAAGGACAGACAGATGGCCAAACGAACGTTCTTACCTGTTACTAAATAATTCATTATCAACATATTCATATCTGTCCTCGATATTTGCAGCTCGTCAGATTTAGTACGATCATAGTATTTACGTTCGGGTTTGTCGTTCCCATTTGTCGCCGTAGTTTCAAAACTCATGGTGCAATAACGATGGAAAATCAAAAGTTTTAGTTGGTGGAAATCTTCTTAATATTTTTTTTAATTTCAGGACTGTTGACCATCAATGAAAACACAATTCTTGATAACTAATTTTGTTTTGTAATTTGTATACCTTTTCAGTTTTCACAATACACAATGACATTTAAAACGTAAGTGTCAAACAGTTACACTCTAGCAGTATTGACATAAGAAGTGGCAACTATAAAGTGCGCTGAAGAACACAGATACATTATATTAAAGATGTAGCAAAAACAAGGAACCCTAAATTTTTGTTTAACGTGCTTTTTCCTTTTGCCTCTATAACCCTTTTTTTCTCTCTAAACCTGATACTACAAAAATCCATTTTTTTTATATTTGGGTAGCCATATAAAAAAAACAACAAATATATTAAAATCACAATTTTTTACTGAAAAATCGTTTTGTACGAATGTATTGAATTGTCGCCTAGTTCCACATGTGCCTGCATCTTTTATGCATAAGTATTAGGTAAATCCAGTTATTTGGTATGTATATAGTTTTTTACTATAACCATGCCAACCATGTCACAAGATAATCTTTATTTCATTAACCTTATATATTTCCAGGTATCATGTTTAAGCGATAAATTTAAGTATTAGACTGGGTAAGGTAATAAAAAATAAAAATCAATTTATTGGTGTTTAGCTAGTTTATTTTTTTCAGTTCTTAAACGCCAATAATGTACTAGTAATGAGCGGATAATACAATTTAAAAAAGACCTATCCTAGTTTTATTGAACATGCTTGGTAACAAATTAAATCCTGTCCGTATTCAATTAACTGTTACTAACTAAACAATAATATAAAAAACCCAATAACGTAGTGCGTTTGTATCAACATAGATTACATTATTGAGAAATAACTTATATAAATAAAGCTAAAGTTGAATAATCTAAAAGCCTTTGTTAAGGTTGTGAATCAAATTTCTTAGGACTTGAGAAATTACAATGCATCAATACCGTGAGTAGTTCGGTATTATCAAATGCATTAATTGTTCACGAAAAAAATTAAATTAAAAACTATAACTATATTTCGACAATGGCGATATTTCTGGTGTTTCAAACAAAATTGGCTAATCAGAAATCGAGTTGGGACTAAATTTTAGTCAGATCAACAACAGAATTATCGCCAGACTAAAATTAACAAAAAATTATGGCTAACTAATATTGAATGAAGGAGAATGAATTGAATTAGGCACTCTGTGTGAATTTCGTGTACTAAGTCTATCGGTAAACAAATGTCTACCTCTGTTTTAAACAATCCAAATTATCGCTTGTCAGTCTATGAACACAATTACGCAGCAAATCTTACCTAAAGCATTACAAGCTAATTTATGTATGTGGCATGAAGTAAGCTACAGAACTCGGCTGCAGTGAAAGGACTAATAGTCACACAGCATTCAGAAATTTTCATTCATATTATAATTCATAAAGTTGTAGTGAAGAAATGGTACTGAAAGCATATATGAGGCAATTGTGTCAATGTCAATTTTCAGAATTTAAGATAATACTGTATAGATATGGCTAGGGATATAAGCAGGCGAGTTCTGCTAGCAATCACAATTCTTAAATGGTTATCGTTATGATAATCCCGCATATAATATTCACATATACCAAAATATGTTTGTCTTGATATAATGCAGTCCTGCACCGCGCTCACTCATGTTATTAGGACAGATCTGAAAAAAAAAAATAGTTATTTGTTCTAAATCAAATATAATTTAGGTAATATTTGTATATTAATATAAGTAAAATATTGCCTAGAAACTCTAGCTATTATTCAAGGAGCTTTATAAAGTGACATGGTATATACAAATGAGGGAACAAACATTAACAGAGTTAATTCAGTTTTCCATAGAGTTCAGTTTCATGCAGCCCAATTTCAACAAAAAATATTTAAAATTTGTACAATTCTTTCCGCCACAGTTTTAGATTTATTTTTGAAATTACTCTGATCTCTATAAATATTATGTTACTTAATAAAAACTATTACTTTTTATAGCATTTGAATCACAATGAAAATTTTTAGCCCCCAGAAGATGAAATGCTACTTTAAACCAGCTCAGGAACGCGACAATGACTGATTAGCAAGAGTAGTGAAAGAGTACATATAATTTACTGTAATTTTAACAAAGTATAAACCCTCACATGTAAAACACCTGAATCAAAATATAACTTTGTTTAAATCTTAGTAATACTCCATGAGTACAGCTGCTATTTTGGAGCACCTAGCTCAAGCCAAAATCTCTGTAGGGTATATGGTGAGGAAAGAACTTACAGCTTGGCACGAGGTCTTGGTGCATGTGATGTTCGGCGTCCATCCCGAGCGGCATGCACGTGGCAGGCGGCGGCCGGCTTTGCACCTGGAATGCGCACGCGTCCATTATGCGAGAGTTCTATTAAGCTCATAGACTATACTATGCGCATTTACTCCTTATTTTCGTCGTACAATGGAAGGCGACATTAAACTTGTGACAAGTGAAAAATATGATTGGTGACACAAGCACTTAGCAATTTATTCTAAAGTTATTAATGGTCTCGAAAACAATTACAACTTGCACAATCACTGTTAACTTGATAAGCAACTGACAGATATGTAATGGGAAATTTCCTAATTTCCCTATGTGTTTTTTATGGAAGCTGAGATATATGTATACTGTCATCGATAGTCAGTTAACTTACTTGGTCCAGGTTGAAGCGCACAAAGGCTTGGTACTGCTCGTGCAGCTTGGTGCTCAGAGCAGACTCGTATTCGGCACGCAGAGCCGCCTCTTGCTCACGGAGCATGCGCTCGCAAATCATACGCACCTGGAGTTATCATGAAAAGTAATGTTGTATCATATATACTATAAAAATTATTCCTATATATGATATATCATATATAAATAATAATTTTTCCAGATATTAATAAATAATTCTTTGATATGAAAATTAAGGTATTGTAAAAAAACAATTTTTGGTACCATATTGTATATAATAGAAAGTTTTTATGAAAGCATTATCACTATCATATTGTGTAAGCTCTTATAACAAATAAATTATTTTTCTAGGTTTCAAATATATACTCACTTGTTTGAATGTGAATAGTGCTCGGTGTCTAATAGTACGTCCCTTTTGGGAATGAGCAGATCCATGGGGTGGAGATGCATCACCCTCACTGCCACTGGAGCTTGAGCAGGAGGCAGGTGCACCTGATGCCATACGAAGTTGACGACGGCGATGTAAGCGGATTATCTCATCATATATCTCTTGGGCCATACGCTCTGGAATTAGTTATGAGAACAAACTTTACAATTGTCTAAAACTCCTATTTATATAAGCTTATCGAAATACGAAAAATTTAAAATATTTTGACTGATCAAGGAAAATATTATATAAGAGTAGTGTACACTAAACAATAATATCACTATTTGTTTTATACTTGAAAACTAAAATAATAGAAAATCACCGTAATACCTAAATAGGAACAAAAAGGAAAAGCGAATAAAATAACACAGTTGTGAGTAAGACCTCAAAGACCTCAGTCATAAATCAGCTACCTAACTTATTTGGAATTTAAATAATAATGTTAACTTTAAAAATTCATCTAACTATAAATGTTATAATGAGATACACAAAGAATGTACCAAACAAAACAGTGTAAATAATACAATAGGAAATCTATAAGGTGGCTAAAACCTTTAAACTTTAAAGGAATGAGCAAATCGTCCATACATCCCCAACTGCAAGCTAATGTAGAGAAGGGGAACCTTAAAATAAATCTATAAAAGCTTAGTAAGAACACAATTAAGGGGTGAAAAATCCTCAGTCATACTACATACTAATTCATAATGAAAAGAATGAGCAACACTTATAATTCTCTAAGAATTGCATCTAAATTACCATTGAAATATCTTAAGATTCTATAAATTGGTTGTAACATTTTAATGTTTATAATTGCTGAAAGATGAGAATTTTACAAGGTAAAGAATTATGAATGAATAATGTTTTAACCTTTATATTTTCCTTTAACTTTAGTTGTTTATTATTGTAATTTTTCATTTCAATTCACTTTTTTTTAAGGTACTTACTTTGGAGTTAATAATCAGAGAAACATACTAGTAATAATTTTACCTAAAAACAGCATCCTAAATGATGCAGATTTTTTTACTGTAGTTAGATTAAATGGCTTTTGTAATAAGCTTGTATGAATTTGTTAATATAAAAACTATATACTATTTAACTAATTTGATAATGAATAAATATAATGGAAATAAATCAAAAGATCCGAAATAATAAGATGGTTAAGATTAATTTACAAAAATGGTAAAAAATTATCACATATAGGTTTATATGTGATTGCGTAAAGCAATAATTAAGTAAACCCGTTGCATTGTAAGACTTTTTCCAAAACTTCTTTGTTAGATTAAACTTTTTACAAAAAAAAACAATACGGGCAAAACGCCCAACGGTCATTGCTACCTGTCTCGCTCTTTCACGATAAAAATATTCATGTATAATATCGATAATAATACAGCTGACTTCTCAGAAACCATTATCATATGTTAACCATCACTTTACATTTTCATGGAAAGAAATAAATCAAGGAATTCTACATGTATAATGTTACAAAAATAAACAAACCTGGAGTCATTTTCACGGAAGCACTAACAGTTTCTCCAAATACTCCGGTTTTGGATTCAGCTTTTACGCTCGTACTTGGACTTGTGCTTGAGCTCGCAGCTAAAGGGGAACATCTACGCCTTTTAGCAGGCTGAGCTTCCCATTCTAAATTTCTTTTAAGAGTTGCACACGCCATTTTCTTTTTACGCCCAACGTCTTTTGACTATACGGCTCAATTTATTTTTAACACAATAAAATAATCCTACAAAAATATGGCAATATCCTAACAAATAACTTTAATAAAATTTTAAAATAACTAAAATTATAACAATATTATGAAGGATTCGAATAGATATTTTGGATTTTTAAACAAAATTTAACACAACTCCCTTGTATTCTCAAGACCCAAAACAAATTTCAGTTTACACTTTACCTTAACATGAAACGTCACTCACTAGTCACTGGCAAAACGGAAGACCATAGACTGCTGTTGACATAACCAATAATGCGAAAATAAAGATTAAATTATAATTGTTATATTTTATATATTTTCTCGAGAGTCTCCCATAATTCAGTGCTTGTGTCACATTTCTTCACTTGTTTAAGTTCACTTGGTGCTATTATGAGGAGAAGTTCCGATAATGCTAGAGCATCTTTCTCTTTGTAGTCTTCTAACTCGGCACCATCTTCACTAGGCTTTATAGCTGTTTTATTAACATATTTCCATAGTCCACACTTAACTAATAGAGCCTTGGCCTGTATCTTCCACGTATCAAAATTTTCTCTGTCGAGTGGTTCTATACGTGTATGGCTCGTCATCGTCTTTTAATATATTATTTTTTCATTATCACACGCGCAGGCCCATAACCTGTTATATTTTATTAAAAAATAAGGAGCCTAAATATAATATTAAAAGTAATGTCTTATTAAATTCCTTGCGCGCTACTATTTCTATATAAAATATAACAATAATATGTATATGAATAGTGGCTTTAACAAATAATTTAGATCTAAGATTTTACATTTATATTTTTGTTATAATAAGTGCAGGTCTTTCGAGACTATATTTTATCTGGATTTCTATGTAATAATTGATAAAAACAGTCAATTGTCATTTGGTAACGAAGAAATATTTTATTTACTTACACTAGCCAATAGTCAAAGGCTTCTAATAATTATTTTGCAAGTGAATTGTGACTCATTTCAATTATTCTCTACTAAAAAAATAATCTCAAATACTTTAAAAGTCTAATATTCCATACGAATATTAGTAATACATACGCATATAAGGCTTTAAGCCCAATTTTTTTGTTCAAAGTTATTTAAAAGCCGTCAAACTGGGGAACGAAATGTCTTCGTCCGCTATGGAAAGTATCCTTTTCGAAATTGTTTAGTTGTGTTATAAATTTATTCTTGAGGTATGGATAAGTTATGATGTTAGTACAAAGGTAAGTACATTTAGTTTTAAATCGATTAATCCTACATCGTAATATTCAACATTATTTACTTCCTTAACGCGCGTATTCAGAACATTTGTTTAATTTAAAATTTGCTGTGAAAGAGTTAGAACGAAATTCAAAAAAATGTGAAAAAGAAGAAAAAATTGAGAAAGAAAAGGCGAAAAAGGCTATCCAAAAAGGTAATATGGAAGGTGCAAGAATTCATGCAGAGAATGCAATACGACAAAAAAATCAAGCCCTCAATTATTTACGCATGTCAGCTAGAGTTGATGCTGTATCTAGTAGAGTACAGACAGCTCTCACTACCAGAAAGGTATGTATGGCATTTATAAAATAATACTTCATTTTTCTGTGTTCATGAAGTCAACTGTTCTAATATTTTCATAAGTGGCATAATAGCTTTACTTTTCATTTACATATCTATATATAATATTTAGTAATTCCAAGTATAGAATTTAGTATATATCATCTAGCATAAAAAAATGTTTTATATAACACTGCATAAAATTATTCCTGAATATGTTTTTTTACAGGTCACAACATCTATGGCAGGTGTGGTAAAAGCTATGGATGCAGCAATGAAATCAATGAACTTGGAAAAAATTTCAAACCTCATGGACAAGTTTGAAAGCCAATTTGAGGACCTAGATGTACAATCATCATACATGGAAAATGCTATGTCTCAAACCACAACAACTACGGTACCTCAGGGTGATGTTGACAACCTGTTGCAACAAGTGGCTGATGAAGCTGGGTATGTATTTGTTAATTTTCATCACATTTTAAAGTATTGTATATTTTTCAATGTGTATGTAAAAATTATTGCATAGATTTGTTGCCACATCATGCAAAATCTAAGTTATGTTCTAATAAGATTTTGTGTGGAGGGGTAAACTATATATGAACTTTGAGTAATAACATATTACACTACAGCACAACTTAAGCTCCTAATTTACTGAATTTTTTAAAGCATAGTATTTATAAAATTGATTTTAATCTTATTTTAGTTTGGAGCTCAACATGGAGCTGCCTTCTGGGGTACCCAGTACCTCTATTGGAACAGCAACAGTTGTATCACAGGAACAAGATGAGTTAACACAGAGACTCGCTAGATTAAGACAGGCAGAATAATATATACATGTACAGATCTTTTTTTAAGGCACCACTATGTGATACAGGCAATAAATATACGAAGTCTATTACAACTAAAGCTCTAATTTACCACACAATATTTATAACATCATTATCACTATGTATAAAAACATAGGAGCCTCAAAATTTACAGACATTGGAGTCCGCATTTTATATTCAGAACACTAAAATATGTTTGAAATAACTAAGTTACATCATGGACTCAAAGCAGGTGGCATAACAAGTATTACAATTTTGATAGAATTATTTGATGTCCAAATGGGAACCAATATAATATATGATGATGAGAAGATGTCCAGCTTATTCAGTTTAAAAAAATTACTGTTCCACATTTCATAAAACTTATATTCAATAAAATATATTACTTTTGTTATTTTCCTTTTGTAATAAGTGTATTATATTATGAAAAGGGTTTTCTATTTATATGGAATTAAAATCTATTAAGTTATTTAACTATTTTATTTACTGGATCATCATAATTTCTAAGTTCCATATATACCTATGAGCCTCTAAAGTATTTTAAAATAGATATAATAATAAAACTGATCTCAAAATATTGTATGTCATGTTTCATCCAGTGATGACTTACTTGCCAGAAGTGGGCCGTTTTAATAGAGGTTATAATATATTATACTGGCTTACATAATCTTTGGGCCTCAGCATTCTTCAACAACGAAAAATTATTAATTTTTTTACTAGGTCAAGGTGGATAATGTATGTCTTTTAAGTTTTAGGAAACAATGCAGTAAACATGTTTCAGACAGTTTCTACAAGATATGTGCAAGGTTAAAATCAGTATTACTTTAAAAAATAAAACACTATTTGGATGATACAATTATAATAACACAAAAAAACAACAAATTACAATGGTAAGTGGACCACACTGGTTAATGGCAGTATTGTTACAAAGGAACTTTCTAATAATAATCAACTTATTAAAATTCTTACAGTTACATTCTATTCAAAGGCTTCATAGTCTTTGTGTTAAACATGGCTAAGAATATATATTTTCAAAACTTGAAAAAATATTTTGAGGACAACACATAACATTGGTAGTAGTATTGGAAAATCTAAATGGACATATATACTCACTGAAGAGAAGATAGCCAAACAGATCACTTTTAGATTTTACAAATAATTCAAATTTAATTATTGTCTAAGGAACCATTCAAAGTTCCTGTAAATCTTTTGATATGTTGACAAAAATAAGTGAAGAATGCGTGGTAATGTTTGGTACGATATTACATTTTTGATATATGCGCAGGTATTACTTATATTATGAAACTGTTGTTAATTTTACTTAATTCAATTAAGATTTGGGACGCTACGCTTATTCTCCGATGACTATGGGTGGCTATTATATCATATTCAATACAAACTGTCAATCAAATAATCATTTGGATCATTATAAATAAGGGTAATGATTTTGTATATACTGATAGAAAACACTTTTAAGGCTTACCACTAAGAAGAAAAAAAAACAAAATGGATAGTGTGATGTTGAAAAAAATGCTACAACTAAATAACCATCTACTGACTTGTACACACAATACTGCTAGTAGGAAACACATTTAGTGGGTATGCACTTAATAATACTCTACAAACAGGTTGGTTCTATTTAGCTTCAATATGACTTTAATAGAAATCAAAATAGCTCAATATCCATTATGACTGGTAATAAAGCTAATATAATATACTACTAAAAGTGGATCTATTTCTTAGCAAGTTTGAATTTTGAGAAACTACATATAACTAAAATGGGAACGTTTGTGACGTCACATGAACAAATTCGACTCGAGTTAGCAAGTCACCAATGCTGTGAATGATATCTAAATATTAGATTCTAAATTTAAAACTGATCTTTCTATACATTACTGCCTATACTAGAACTTTCCAAAATGCTTAGTTATCATGCAGCAATGTATGTTAATGGTCCTTTTCGACATGGCTTGGTGACTGGTGGACTTGGTGGTCAATAACTATCAAAATAAGTATGATGATAACATCAAATAGATTCCGGATGTTAGCTCTCTATCTATATTTGAATAAAGGAGAGCCCATTACTCAGCAGGAACAGTCTTTGAAGATAATAATATACAAATATTGAATAAAATATGACTTTTTAGGGGTTTATGTTGCCTTGACGTTTTTAACTGCAATGTCAAAAATTAGAAACAACCGTTCTATGATGATTTTAACCAATCTTTTCAAATATTTTCTAGCAAGTCTGTCCACGGTCTGTGAAATATTATGAATACTAACATTTTTTTGATGTACTAGATTTAATTATTTTTCTTAAAACACTGTTATATCAAATTCAAAATTTTTTTTGGTGTATTCATCTCTTATGAAATTTTTTGGTGACAAGTCGTACTTCAAATTATCAAATTTTCTTATTATTATTTTCCCATCATTGTCATATTAATAGTATAATAAAATAAAATCACTACCAGTGCTTACAAACTAAAATCAAGCCCATGGCTTAGTTACTAGACTTGTGGAATCTAAGAAACATGTATGTTCTATGGTTCAAAAACCTATGTAACAACAAAATACTTTTAACCTTAAATCAAATTTTACGTAAAAAGTTTTTGTATCCGAATAGATTCTAGTGAATAATTTGGTAATAGCATAACTATAAAAAAGCCTTATAAACAGTTTTGTTATCTAAGGTAAAATGTATCAAAACTATTTGGTCGAGGCAAATGTGAGGTGTTGCTTAATAAATATATTTGACTTGGTATAAACACTTTCTTAATGAGATTGATAAGGGTATATAATAGGGACTCAGCAACGAGTCGTTTTATATAGGAACCCTTCATTGTAAGTTAACAATATTTACTTTTTATAACTGTGAAATTATTTTGTTCTATACTCATTGAATCGGCATACTTCAGACAGATTGCTACAACCAATATATAATTGATAATTAATTTCATGAATTTTTTATCTACCCTCAGTTTCAATGTGGGTATTTTAATTCTTTGTGCTATTTCTATATTGTAGAATAATTTCACATTTATAAACCAACGGATTGTACATGTTATTCTTGTGTGAATCCTATCTGGTAGAATATCCAGTCCTCATAGAAGGAAGGCACAAAGGCTTTGGTTTTGGAGAATGTGACAGCTGGTTTCATTTTCATCAACACTTGTTCATACATCTCCAAGGAATCGGAGGATGTGGCACCATTACCCTATAAAAACCGCAAATTAATACCATGAACAGCTTTTAAATATAATTTTTTTTAAATAAATGTCTCGGTTAACAGAGTATAATTTGACACAACCGAGACTCGAACCTAGGACCCTGTTAAGCACTAGCTTGGTGACCATTGCGCAAATGGATCTAAAAGTCGAATAAGAGCACTATACTTAACACATACTAGGATTTCCCTGCTGTTGGGGTCATGGTGACTAAAAATGGACAAATTGACTATGACACTTAATGTCCAATACTCTAGATCAGTGTTTTTCAACCTTTTTCATAATGCGACCTCCCTGGTATAAAAAAATATTTCGCGACCCCCCTTGACCTTCGGTTTTTTTATCATGTATGTAGGTGTATGTTACAGTATTACCATTAACAATATTAATTTACAATTACAATGTTTTTTTACTAAAGTACCCATTTTTTTCGACCTCTGTCGACCAGGGGGTCGCGACCCACAGGTTGAAAAACAAGGCTCTAGACTAAAAAGAGCGACTCACGTGGGTCATGAACTTCCCAGTGGGCTTCAATATCTTGAAGGCCGAGTTCAATATGTTGATCATGAACTCCCACAGCTCCCCGCAAGGTGCGTCCGAGATCGGTATATCGGTGAGGTCGCCGAATATGTAATCCACTTTCTTGTTCTCCTTTATGAATTTCTTCACAGTTAACATGCAATCTTCCACTATTATCTGAAATAATGAAAAACAAACAATTTTAAGCTTAATTTTAGAACAAAACGATGGCGTCACACAACAGACATGATGACGTCACTCTCTTACTGACATTATGATGACGTCACGCACTAAATTGCATTATTATTTAAAGAAAAACACTTTATGAACGGACTTAAGTTATGTATTTTTGCAAAATATATTTTACATTATTTTTAAATTTTTCCGACGTTTCGCGTACTTTACAGCTTTCTACCGTGACGTTCATAGTGTTTTTCTTAAATGAGTAACAGTTATTAATAAAAGACAATATTATGCATTATTATTATTTAGTTCCAGTTTTAGCATTTTTGTTTTGCCACCAATACCGGTCCACAGACGAAAATAATTAAAAAAAAATATAATATGTAGCAACCTCATAGTTAGTCCCCTTCCGCCGTTCCAGCACATCCCCGCAAATGGAAGTGAGGTGCTTGTTACAGGCCTTCATCACCATCTCATCAATTTCCAGCATCCAGACGTAGCGGGGATTCTCCTTCAGCAGCTCGTACAGCAGGGCACCGTCTCCGCCACCTGCAACACATTTTCACTTTCAATTTCAAGTTTCAGTACTTTAAGGTGTTTATATGTATAAATACAAAGTGTTTTTTTAACCCCCCTTCCTTTGAACTATTGAGGTGAATTGAAAAAAAAAATACTCATAGCAACTGGCTATTATCAATAAGAGCTTAAAATTGAAAAAAGAGAAGAAAAGAAAAAGTTAAACCACAATAGCTAGTTGAATTGTCTTTTAGCTGGCGTCTAAATATAATAATAGAAATATTTTAATTGCAATTTATTTAAATTTTATCTATTTGTCTACGTTTATATTTGAATCCTGGCCCTTTTTATGGTGCGGCTCACGCGCATGTCACCAATGGGCCGTCGCGAGTCGCTATTGACCATAAAAGTTTAACTTGTGGAATAAGTGAAAATCAAGTTAAATTAAGTAATCATAATTTAAAAAATGAAGATTCGACGATGAGGCGAAACGAAGTTCGCTGGGCCAGCTAGTAGTCTTACTTATGGCTAGAGGTCAACATAAACTGATTTCAATGGATACTTCTGGAAGGCTTAAAAGGGCCTTTTTTGTCCTTGCTATTAAAGAATAACATCCCTTTTGAAGCCAAATATATATAAATATAATACTTCCTAAATATATCGAATTATAAATAAAGTAAAATAAAAAAGTGAATATTAGCCGCAATAATTTATCAATTCATTATCTTCGAAATAAAGAAATAATTTCATTAACCTTGAAAAAGGAAAAACCGAAGTAATATATTATGTTCATTGTCGCTAAAGACTGAAGTCTTTATTATTAGACGAAATTAAATTGAAAAAAAAAAAAATCTAAAGAAATTTTTTACCTACTTATTTATTAGTCGTGGTGAATTTAATTTATTCTCGAAACGCAAAGACAATTATCTCAAAATGAGGCTGAAACAAAAACCTATTGTATTTTAAGCACATAGTTACTTATAACCAATTTATTAAACACATGTTGATTTAATTACCGAGTTAGAGAGGCTTAGAAAAGTAATTACTTTTTTTAACAAATTTTTTTTCTTCTATAAAAAATTGATTGTCTTTTTCAAGAAATACAATTTATTATTATTCACTAGTACAAATATATCAAATTATAAAAAAGTAACTTAAAAAAGTGAATAGAAGCCGCAATGATTTTTCAATTCATTATCTTCGAAATAAAAAAATAATTTCATTAACCTTGAAAAAGGAAAAAAGCCGAAATAATATATTATGTTGATTGTCGCCATACTCTTATGAAATTAAATTGAAAAAAAAAAAAAAGTTTTTCAAAAGAAAATTTTAACATGTACCTACTTATTTACTAGTCGTGGTGAATTTAATTTATTCTCGAAACGCAGGACAATTATCTCAAAATAAGGCTGAAACAAAATCCTATTATATTTTAAGCACATAGTTACTTATATACCCAATTTATTTAACCGAGTTAACTTATAGAGGCTTAGAAACGTAATTACTTTTTTTAACGAATATTTTTTTCTTCTATAAAAAATTGTCTTTTTCCAGAAATACAATTTATTATTATTCAGTAAAAAATTTCAATTACACGCCAAAGCGGTATTTAAAAAAAGAACCTGAAATGACGTGGAAAATGAAATCTCAATACCACTCTATATATATTACATTTTTTTAGATAAATTCATTGTTTCTATTATTTTTTAATGGAATTATTTATTTATTTTTTCCACATTTTACCACTTTTCTTTCTTTGTTACATCATTTGTTAGTCGTTTTTTTATTTTACTAATAATATCAAGAAAATAAAAACAACGCCTATATATAAAATCTTTTTCTATGACTCACCAAGAATCACAATTTCTTTGCCCTCATATTTTTCTATGCCTCTTTGCATTAACGTTTCCGTGTAAATGAGATCTGCTTCGGAAATATCTGGAAAACGAAAATCATTTGTTTTATAATCTCTTATAAGTTATATTAAGACAAAAAAAATTTTTTTACTCTTCCACTTCCATTAAAATAATTTTAAAATCAACTTCTAACTGAAATGGATGATATATAAGCCACGGAATTATATCAATAATTAAATTAATAATTAGCGCAGGAAAAAAATTCTTGTTAAGTAATTTTATGCAACAGAAAGTTTTGAAAAAATGCTTTTGCAGATAGTTTTAAAAATAACTGTAAAACAAATGCAACCTAAAGTAAATTAAATAATTATATACAGCTCTGGATTCTAGGTATGACGTAATGAAATGAAACTCTCTTTTAATGAAAAATGCTTCGCTTCATTCTTTTAGAATTGAAATACACTTTACAGACATTCTCAATGTCTGTACAGTGAAGACATCTAATTCTATTATTAAGAAAAGAAATATGAATACTGATGAAAGTCCTGAATACTGATTTTCTTGTAATATTGCATTCGCCGAATACCTTTTAGAAACTTCTATAGCAATATATATTGTATGGAGTGGTATCGAAAAATCATGTGATTGATTATTGTAATCTTTTTTACTGAAAATATATCGACAATCTTTAATATTCCAATACTGCTATTATTTACTACTATTAATATTATTGCTCAAGAAAAACTTACTTTGAAGATCGTCCAGCACCAGCATATTGCCAAGTGCCTTAGAGTGCACAATTTGTACTCTTTGGAATGGTGATACATCATCAAATAGAATTGAATCGATATCATACTCGAGTAGCCTCTCATCTGAAATTGTTTATAATTTAATTAAAATTATTGTAAAAGTGGTTTTAACACTACTGGAAACCAGAGAAAAGTTTCTTTGGTTATTAACAATTCCTCTATCTCAAAATTTGCTCTACACAAAATAACATCTAGCCCAAACTAAACCTAGTTCAACAATTTCACCATATACACAAAATAAAATTCCACATAGACATTGATATAAGGTAAGAAACTTACCTGAGGATGGGAGGTATCTACCAAATAGACATCTTTTTAAGGGTGGTAATGCCTGTGATTTCAACACCGTTATATGTTTCTTCAGTTTACTTTCCAATTCTTTTGCTGACTAAATAGGAAATATTATTATGTATATTTTATGTTACAATTTTTTTGGTAATTACTTGACTAAATTTTTGGACTTAACAGTTAAAAACCTACACAATGTTTTCTTTGTAATATGTTAACAAACTTGATCATCACAAACGCATAAATTTGAGATTCTACTAAAAATTTATGGAAGATTCAATTTCTGTTTTCTACTGAGTTGTGATATAACATAGGTATATTTAGTTTTGATCAATTAAGCTGTGACATTTTGACAAATTTTTGAAAATGTTTAATGTTCTTAGAGACCCAAAGCCAAATATCTGCATAAAAATCCCTATGTGGTGGTGTGGTGGACAAATTTTGTACACTAAAAGCTTAAAATTTAAAATGTAATTTCGTGCAATTTTTAATTCAATTAGGTCAAATGTAATTTGAAATTGATCATAACTTTGCCTATATTTTAGGTGACAGTGTTTTTATATCTAAATGTTATATTTTAACAATAGTAGTATTAAATTTTCTTCTGTGTTTCTCTTTCCCAAGAATTAATTTTATCGCTACCATACAGGTATGGATAGTTTCTGAAGGTGAATTAAACTAACCTTGAAACTGATTAATGGATCTTCGTTGTGTTCTTTGTAATATTCAACATTTATAGTGACCAGCCCTCTGTCAAACAGTCTTATAGAGACAATAACATCTTTTTTTCCAGTTAAAATTTTCAGCGATCCACCATCTACACTAATTTCGGCGGCTACTAAAAGATTAGGAAGGTACTCTTTCAGTACTGCTTGTATCTGTTCAAACACGGCTTTTTGACCACTTTCATCCGCTAAACGAGCGGAATCTAAGGAAAAATCTATCAACACACTTTGAACAGACATTGTTTCTTTAATTAAATAGATTAATTATTTGGTTCGTAAAGTTTAGCACCGGCACTTTTATAATAGACAAATTTGTAAATAGGGATGGCGATCTGAGATCGATTAATCGAAAAATCGACTTTTCGAGCCAAAAAAAAAAATCGATTTTTTAAATCGATATGTAGTACTGGAGTGATGTATGTAGTACATCAGCCTTTAAAATCGACATTCGATTTTTTCTGTTTTAGTATAAATAAAAATAAAAAAACATATAAAAATATAAACCATACCATTAGTTGTAGGTTCCGGTATTACAAGAGTGCTGCCGGTTGATTACTTAAAATTCAATAAAAAGTAAGTTACGTTTATAATACAATTTCAGATATAACTCGGCATCAACCTCCACAAAATAATATTGAGGAAGTAGACGCTATAAAAGGTACTGATATAAATAAAGGAATTTGGAATTTTCATAAGTTGCTAGTGAAAAAGCAACTTATGAAAATTCCAAACTTCACTTTGTTTTCACTTAGATTCATTTTCTATTGACTTAGATTCACTTTGAATTCACTTTGTTTGCGCGGTTTGTCTGTCACTCCAGTTATATATTTCTGCACATTCATCTACCTTATCCAGCCATGTGCTGATTGTCTGCTCCTTTTCAAGGGGTCGTAATCCGGTATAACATTGGCAATTGAAGAGAACGACTCATTCAAGTCAAAGGCGTGATTTGAATGATATGATGCTTCTATTTGACATAATCCACAATTTAGATTCCCCACAAACCCTGGCTGAAATATCCCTTTTAGTTCTCTCAATCTGTAGTAGACATACGAATCTTTTCCATATTCCTCACGCGTCCACAAATTATGTTAAAACATCAACTCTATTCAGGCTTCCATTTATATATAATGAAAAGTTTCAGTACACTGATATTTTTAACACGTTACGTATCAAATTCAAAAATCTTGCAAGGTTTGATTAATGCAGATGCATTAATCAAACCTTAATTATATTATCTATATATAAAACTAGGGTACATGACACACACGTAGTAAAACGTCCGTAGGCCTTTCTTTTTAGTATTAATACTCTTTGGGTTAAACTTTGCCCATTTTTATTGTCTATATCACCTAGATCACTATTTAAATGTTATCCTTATAATTGGCGTATTACTCTGTTATTTTTTTTAATATATTAAAACTAGCTGTAAGGAATGTTATACCAAAAAAATAACAATAAAATAAATAAATTCTCGCGTGACCTTGTCTTTAAGACGTTAATGAATTCTGCGAACAGGTCTGCTGACTTTCAGGGATTTTTCGAAGAAAGTTATCTTTGAAAAGCGCTGGATGCATATCTCTTAGTTGCTGCCGTAGCTGTGCGACCGGAGGCTGTGTGCCGACAACCTTTGTGTCCCTCACAGTCCCAGCTATGCCCGGCGGTAACAAGACTCGGGTCCCGCGTCCACCCTCGTTTCACTAAGTATTCACGTTGCACTAAGTATTGTTGTACACTTCTTAAAATGTGGAATAAATGTTTGTTTGTTTGTTTATAGTTTGGCCGTCAGCACTGGGCATTCTGGTAGGACGTCCAGAGCACGCTGGAGCTTTTTGAATCAAGCACTTTACAGAGAATGCCGATGCCACCGATCTCTATGATGGTAACAATATTAAGCATTGGGAAGTATAAAATGTTTAATAAAATCGATTTATACTTACATTTTAAAAGTTAATTTGAAAAAATGGTTTTTTGAAAATCTATCTTTTAGACCTCGATTTTTTTATGAATCGATTCGTCAGGTCACGATTCGAATCGAAAATTGATCTTTTTCGGAAAGAATCGCCATCCCTATTTGTAAATTGAAAATTCTTGGGTGACCATCCAATCGAATTCAAAGTTCGTATTTTATTCGGCCGCGGTGATACTTTACTATTTGCAATAAAAATATAATTACTCTAGTTCTAAAATAAGCTATAAATGAATAAAGGGAAACCCTTCTTTTAAATTTATTTTTATTCTGGAACTTTTTGCAAACCTCTTTCGAAAATATTACACACTTTTGAAATAACCAAAGGCATAGGTGACTGACAAATGACAAATGATAGTGACAGTCACGGCTAGCATCTCAAATTTTTACGATCCGTCTTTTTGCAAAAACCAAGGTTCGAAAAGATTTCTGAGATATGGCTGGGAATACTGCTGAAGAAGTTGAGGTATTTCAAAATTTAAAATACCCTCAATTTATTATTTTTGCCATTTAATAAGTAATATGATACTGTTTCTTTGCATTAAACTTCAATCAATGCTGATGTGGCTAGGCGAACTTTCTCTCCAGCATTACTTTTAAATTATCTCTAATTCATTAGTTTTTAATATTATCAGTTCATTAGTTGTCTTTCATACAACGTTAAATATTGAATATTTTTGCGTTTACTTCTACGTGATATTAATTGTATCATTTCATAGGTTATATTTTGTAAAAAAAAATGACTTGTGTATTTAAGGGTTCGGCGGGCACAGAGACTAAAACTACTAACAATGCGGAGATCCCTCCAGAATTTTTGATCAAGCACCCCCTGCAGAATTCCTGGAGCCTCTGGTTTTACGACAACGACAGAACAAAAACATGGGAAGAGAATCAGATTGAATTAACAACCTTTGATACAGTTGAAGATTTTTGGAGGTAAAACAATATTATTTATTACCAATATCAATAAAACAAGACTTCACTCCTAGTATACCTAAATTAGTAATGAAAACTGTTGATAGCCCAAAAAAAAATTAACTTAGATTGCAGTGAAATTCCACATAAATTATATTATTTACATAAGCTGTTTTTGTTATTTGTACTTTTATAATTACCAACACAAACAAAACTATAGACCACACCTTCATCAGATTTATATATTTTAGGCTTTTCCATCACATTAAGGCACCATCAGAGTTACGTCAAGGTCATGATTATGCTGTATTCAAAAAGGGGATTCGACCCATGTGGGAAGATGATGCAAACAAAATGGGTGGAAGATGGCTTATTAGCCTTGAAAAGAGCAAACGTAATTCCGACCTTGATAGATTCTGGTTAGATTGTGTAAGTATCCTTTAGTGTTTCCTGAACATTACTGATGTGGAATTTGATTATTTATAGCTTTTTAATTTTATTTTGAAATATATAGTATCAAGTAAGAAAGAATTTTTCAATGTTTAAATGTTGGCATGTAACATGGGTTCATGGTTCCTAATATTTGACATTATAATGATAAATAATATGTATTTATACAAAGTACTGTAATATGTGCTGTCTTAGCACCCATAGCTTCCCTAATCATAATTCATATCAAATTACTCAGAGACTCCTTTTAAAGGGCTTTTGTAATGGACTAATCATATTTCATCATATGTGGTACAATAGGAGTTTACTGTATTAAAATAATTTTGTACCTACAAATAGTTAATAGTCATTTAAAATTTTTAGGTGCTTCTATTAATTGGTGAAAACTTTGAACATCCTGAAGAAATATGCGGAGCTGTTGTGAATGTCAGACCAAAATTAGATAAAATTGGTAAGTAAAATTAAATAACTATCCAGAAATCTCATAAAAACAAACATAGGTCAAATTTCCTTATTGTTTCTTGGTAACTGATTTGAATGAGGAAAATGAAGAAACTAACTTTTTAAATATGAGAAAATATTTATTCTAAAAGCTGTCATTATGTAGAAGGTTCTGTATTAAACTTAGATATCAACTTAACTAGCACACATTTAATATTGAAGTGGAAGCCCTTGTAGTAACAATATTTCTGCCTATCCAAATGAGCTTACTGATCACTTTATGGTACCAGTTTATCAGTTAAATTTTTTTATAAAAGATTTTTTTTTCATTTTTACTATAGTGGCACTATTTTCCTACATGGAAATTATTGAATAAAGTGTTCTGATTAACTCATTATAATTAAAGCATATAATAATTATTATTTGACTCTTACAGCTGTGTGGACCGCAGATACATCTAAGCAGCAGGCAGTCTTGGATATTGGTAGGAAATTAAAAGACCAGCTTGGTATTCATGGAAAAATTGGATTCCAAGTTCACCGTGACACCATGGTCAAGCACTCATCTTCCACCAAGAACCTATACACTGTCTAGCATCCACCATACCATCAATTCCATCCAGCCTCACAAACCATTCAAAATTGTTATGTGGTTTATGTCCAACGGAATGGAATTGTTATTCCAATGCTGTGTTGGAAATAATACTACTTGTGAAATGTCAATTTGATAGCACACAATGAAAGGACTCTACAAGTTTTGTTTTAAAATTGTGTGCAACCAAATTGTGATTAGGAACTATAATAGTAACTGGAATTAAATTTTAAACAATGATATTAAGAGAATATGTTTAATATACAAAATAGAAAAATGAAAAATCTTTCTGATTACATAATGTCATTGGTTTTAAGTTGTAAGCAAGGACTACAATAAAATGAAAAGAGTTTTATCAAGGAATAAGAATATCTTGGCCATAACAAAAATACAGAGCTAAACTAAGGATATAAACAGGTGTTTTAGAAAGATCTTTGAAAAAGAAAACTAATGAACTGTAAATTTGGTTGTTTAATAGTAAGCAAACATCTGCAGTAATTAGTTTATAGGAAAACATTGTAGTATGACAAAATGTGAAGTCTGTTACGTGGTGGCAAAAAAGCACTGTTAGGTTGACGTTTCACAATTTCTAACTAAGCGAGTTTGTTTGACTAAAGAGTGGGAGTCTGTTTAAACTAAACTGTATGAATGTTTGATGGCACACCGGTACTTTGGTAAAAAATACATAAATAAATATATAAATAATATATTGGAATGTATGCTCGACAAACATATTCATTGTATTAGTGAAATGACTTAGAATTAGTTTAATTTCAGTTTTTAATGTTCTTATGAGATAAAGTTGTGTTATTATTTAACAGCTAACCAGTGTGGATGCTAATTTTAAATTATGTATAGGTTTCTATTTACTCATTAAGGGCTAAGGCCAAATTAGTATGTCTCGGTTGTAACACATTTTTAATATTGTAACCCAGCTTTGAAGCACTTCTGTTAACTCTTGTTACTAAGTATGAATTGTTTAAATTGTCCTCAGTGTACAATAGACTGTATTTTGGTATTTCATATAAAATACTAAAGCATACATACTCATTGTTTCATTATCCCTTATATAGTCCAAATCAATGCCTTATCGAATGAACGAAATAAAAAGGTAAGTTAGTTAATAAGTATATATAGTCAAATCATAATGCGTATTGGACAGTATTGGAAGTCAGATTTATATGAACATAGGAAAATATTGTATGTTTTGAAATTTAAAATATACAATGGTGTTTTATATTTTTACTCCGTACAAAATAATGTTCAAAATTATATAATAAAATCCAATTAGCGTGTAATTTCAAAGGAGGAATATGATTACTTTTACCTATATTAGGTACACACATTTTGACATCATAATAGCTGTTTTCAATGCATTACAAGAATTTTTGAAGAGGACTTCAAAGTAAAAGAAGTAGTTTGAATAGGTTGGGAGTGAAATGATAATAGATAGTATAAAATACATTCAGTCTAGGTTATAAAGCAATATGTGTAGCTACAAATTTTTAAAACAATACTGAGAAATATTGTGCAACATTGGAATACTTATTTAAATACTTTTTAGACATTAAAAGCAATGGACATGAATACTACGGTCCTCACAAATGATAACTACCACCCAATTCGTGCTTACAAGTAATTAAAAAAAAATATGGTTTGCGCGACAGCGACACAGCGATTGCTCTTAGATTTTTCGAAGTATTTTTACCAAAGAGTATTTTATTAGCCAATGTTGATTGTTTAATATACACGACGCTTATTTTCGTAAATACATATGATTTAAATATTCTTTCAATTTTCATGTATTATCTCTATATGTCATATCAAAAAATTACCAATTTAAAGAAGAACAATAAATATAATGTTTATTTCATTAAATATATTTATTTTGAGCATGATTTGTACAAGGTTAAATAGACTTTTTACTAACTGGTATAAACGGAAATTTATAACTTTATAATTAATTGTAAGGATCCTGATCCAAAATGGCCAATTAAAACAAAATGACATCAATAAAAGTTTATTCAGAAACACTGTACAACGATAGAAAGTTTAAAAATATGCTTTTTGACTGACCTTTACGGTTCTCAACATTTTCTTGATACATTCTTGTTTAAATATGCAATTGTTTAACATATAGATTTTTTTAAGCGATTTATTTCCTTAGTAACAATGACTCAATTAACTCAATTTCAATTAATCACGGCTAAAACTGACAGTTATTATTACAATATATTGCAAGTTCGCGAATTTGTTTGGTTCCGAATTTCCGTTTCGACAGTCTCTTCTAATTTATGAACGGTTTCTTCAGCTGTGTCCAGGCCCTTGTGTACATTTTCTGTAAATATCGTATCGATTTAACGCCGCAATTATTTTTATCAAAGAAAGTGTTATTATTAGTTTTAAGTAAGAAAATAATGAATGTAGTAAACAATAAAATGATCCATGTAGCTTTATCATTCAGTTTCATGATGATTATAATTTTTTATTCGAATTAATAATTTGGCACAGCTATTATTAATATATCTTACCTGTGACTTTTTCTTCTATGACTTTTCCTTTACCAATGCATGAGTTTTCTTTATCTCTTATCGACTGGAACATGCGTGCAAATCGACCCTTTTCTTCCATTTTATTTACCACTACGTCTTCGTGATCAATGTGATCTTCACTTCTTACTATTGGCATAACTGCTTGAGTCTTTGTTTTTGCTTGAGGGCTGGATTTGTCGGAGTCGCAAGGAATAGTTTCATTTTCGGATTGTTCTCCGTCACTTCTTTGATCATCGCTGTGTTTACTTATATTTGGACTCATATGCGAAATATCTGGTATTTCCAAAAGATCTTGTATTATAGGTGTCTTTGGTGGAGGAGAGTGTCTTATCTCCGAAATTTTATCTGGTATTTCCAATACTTTTTTTTCATCGTGGAAACCTGGATTTATATGAGCCACCGTTTTGGTTATAGTTTCTTCTACTTTAACTATATTATCATTAGTAGTCTCTTTTACAGTATGAATAATGTTTTCAATTTTTTCTTCAGCTTTATCCTCCATATTTTTTATTTCGATTACAGATTTCTCCTTAATTTCTTCTGCCTTTTCTGCCACTTCTGACATACCCTTTTCGATAGTTGAAATTTTGTCGTGGGTTATGGCTGCAACATTTTCTATTGTAGTCTCTATAGACGCAGTGGTAGATGAAATTTCATTTCCAATAGCAGACGACACGTCAGTAACTTTGTTATCAAGTTCATCATTCTTTATATCTGGTACATCGTGCATGCTTGTTGTTTCAAGATCATTAATATTGACAATATGTGAACCGCTAACATTAGCTTCTAATGAATCGATAGATGCGATGTCTTCATTATTAGTTTCCTCTGTTGGTTTCGGTGAGTCCATTTTTTCATCAGTTTTCATTGTTGGTATTTTTTGTAAAGGTGGTAGTTCGGTAATAGAAATCGGTTTCGTTTGGTTTACAACAAAATCATTGTTGGTGAAGTCAGCGTTGGAGCCCTTAGTAGCTGTAAGTAGCGTGTGACAGCCACCACAAGCCACGTTGTCGACAACAAAGCCATTCATAGCACTGACCCGCTTCGGCATGTATTGATTAGGGAAATCGTGTGAATTGTCGGCTTCGATTTCGTCCAAACAAAGTTTACTATGCCGCGACTCGCCACATGTGTATAGTAAGCCATTGTCTGAAATTTAAAAATATTGAAATGTCGACAACTGTATATGTGACTATTATAAAAGCCCTGCCATATGAATAAATTACCAGTAACAAAGGCAGTGTGCATTGCACCGCAAGCCACTAGCTTTAACTGAAACCCGTCGAACATTTTGTCCATATTAATTTCAGTTGGCTCCTTAACGAATTCGACAGTATCAGCCATTCCTAATTGGCCCTTTTCGTTGGATCCAAATGCGTAAATTTTTGTTTCATCCATTGAAAGGAGGAAAGTATGGTTGGCACCACAGCAGGCGCTCTTGATTTCTACGTTGACAGGCAGTACTTGAGGCACATAAATTGTAGAGGCCGTGTCTGGAATCCCCAATTTTTGGTTTTCATTGTCTCCGGTTACGAAGACTGCACCTTTTGCTGAAAAACACAATAAACGTCTATAGTATGACATACATTAAAGGCTGGCAACGCACTTGAGAGCCTTCGCGGCGGTGTCACTTTACATCAGATGAAAGTTATATCCATATAAGACTTTTAAAGTGCCCATATTGAATTTAGAATAAATTAAAATTATACTATTAATGTCCAGTTCATTTTCAACCCTTAACCACTTAAATCTTAAAACAACCTCCATGTATAGCACGTTCTGATCACTTTTGATCGCATAAAATTTAAAGTAAGAATATTTTTGAAATCAACATACCAGTTATGAAAACGGTATGATAATACCCGCATTCAACAAAAGCTATTGTCTCCATGAACTTGAGTTCAGTAAACTTTAGGGAGGTGCGAGTATCCTCGCCCAGTCCAAGCTGGCCTTCGGTGTTGGACCCACACATGAACACTCGGCCGTCGTCTGAAGTAGCAAAGTTCTAGATTATTTGGTACTTGTTTTGTATCAACAAAACGGAATTAAATGACGGATATTCTAAAGTTATATGCAAACTATATAAGTATACTTAAAATTATTTTATAGAGGGGAATTTAAAAATTGTAGCGTCAAATAACGAAGAAAACAAATTTTGATATAGTTCTTAATATACGAAGCGTTGTTTAGGTAATTTCATATAACGTGTATTTGTAAGATAAGTTTAAGTTTTGTAACATAAGTTTTTTTAACCTGTAAGGATAGCAGTGTGGTTGCTCCCCGCTGAAACTTGTCGAATTGCCTGGTCCACAGTGAGTTCGATATATTGAGGGACGGTGTGTGACTCCATATCCCCCGTACCAAGCTGTCCTTCCTCATTACATCCGACGGAGTATATCGCATTTGTATCTGTTTAAACGAGCGATTAAAAAATAAATGAATCATTCATTATATGTTGATTCTTGTCTGGTTCGTAGACTTTCGAATAAGATAGCAGTTTGAAATTTATAAAATTTTCATAGACCGATAGAGAGATCGAGTACAACTCTTAATAGCGAATGCGTATATAATAGCGAAGCCCTAGTGCGACCGATAGACATTATTAAACAACACCAAGCAACTAATTCGTCCTGTTGAAGTTTTCAATCAAAATGGTGTTTCTATGAGGCAATATATTGATCGTTAAAATTTAATAAAACTTTTTTTTTAAAAAAGAACTTTTGGTTCGAATTCGCTATTGGAAGCCTATATAAAATCTCGCCACTACGACCTGTTTCGTCGCTTTTATGTGTCTCGAAATAAACATGTTTTTGACGAATGTATTTTATTGTTCTTAATTATAATAATTAATAATTACTACTTTTTCCACTAATTACTTTTATGTAAACCGACAGAAATTCCGCGTCGCGAGTTTGAATAGAAACTGCTGATCGGCAATTATTTCAGGGTTCAGCAATGTATGCATGGAAAACCGTTTGCAACAGACCGAAACACGCGCGCAGCCGCGGGCATCAGCTAGTAACAAACCTGTAACAAAAACAGTATGTGCTCTTCCACAAGCCACGAACATCGTCCGATGTGGTTTCAGCCATTTCACACAACTCGGTCTTGTTACCTCGTCTTTGTGACCAAGGCCCAGCTGGCCCCAAGCATTTGCGCCGAATACAAACACGCGGCCGTTTTCTGAAATTAAATATATTATAATGAGGAAGTCCTACAAGCGCTTGCCCCATCCTAATGAGACACGAGCCAAACATTTAACGTTAAAGTCGATACAATTACTACCTTATAAACAAAGAAGAAATAATTTGACTTTCTTATAGAGACTTATTATAAAATACAATTCGGTCTCTCTTTATTAGAGTCTAAACACAATTTGACAGAATGAACGAAAGTTTTTTTCAAAGGTCGTAATTGAGATGATTCACCTCATGCAAACCATTGTTCACCACAGCCTATTCATACGAAGGGTAGTTTTATTACACTTTTCAATATGGTCTTCTTACTATTAACAACTTTATCATAATAAAACTTCATGTTGATATACAAAATGTAGTCCCTTTTGTATATCAACATGAAAAGTAACACAACTGGAACGATACAGTTAGAAGTTGTTTTAGTTGTGGAACCAGGCCTAATTTTTTTTATTCAGTATTAGAAGTTACTTACGACATATAACAGCACTGTGTTCATCTCCACACGATATGGCGACGATCGGATCGTTCTTTATAAAGAAATGGCTAGGCTCATTGTCCGCAAAGTGTGATTTGCCGAATGTGAAGACGGCACCCGTCTCTGAAATAAAGCTTTATATAGTATAGTAGTTTCAATTAAGTGCCTCTGTTGCAAACAGGATGTTGAAGAAGAGAGAAGTTCATAGAAGTAAGTGCAGTCACAGTCCCTTCAAAGAGATTTCCAAAACATGGAGGAACATGTTTTCTGAATTCTACAAAATGAAGAAAAAATAACAGGTGCAATTATAATTTCTGTTCCAATTGGGAATAGAGTCGGACATCATATTGTCTTTTATTAACATAATTATTATTCATTGAAAGAAAAACACCTTGTTAACGGATTAACGGTAGACTGAAGACAAAAGGTGAAAATTGTCAAAATAAGTGTCAAAGCTGCAGAGATGTTTACATGTTATCTGTATTTGACCCAGAGTTGATATCGACTAAAACCGGAGTCAGACATCACAAACAACACCGGTGAGTCTCGAATGTAGCATCGCTTAGATATATCAAATATATAATCTTGCTAAATTATTACTGAGATTATAGTTATAGTTATAATTGATAGTGATTTCTAAAAGTTCAACAGATTGCGAATGCTTTCATAAGTGGAAACCTCAACACGTACGATGTTATTATACTTAATTCTATACTAACAATATGAGATTGTGGTGAATTCATATATATATATATATATATATATATATATATATATATATATATATATATATATATATATATATATTATTTATAAGTATATATATATGTAAATATAATTTGTATTATAATTATAAGTATGTATCACTTAAGGAGCTTTATTTAGTTCGAAGTTCGGATTCTTTATTTATCATCTTTAAAAGCAGCAGGCTTAACTTCCGTTGCGTGAATATGCGGTGATAATTAAGAACATAGCAAAAATATTAAAATAACCCTTTTACGTAGAAATATGAATTTTATTACGCGCTTGACGTCAGTCGTAAAAAATACTTAAGCTGCCATTGCTATGGTAAATCGTAGCATAATTACAGACGCCTTTGTTTCTGAAATTCATGGTAAATGTTTAAGGTGAAGGCCATTTACTAACGAAAAAATTTTTGCCTATTTATTTGCCTCTTATGGGTTTTTTTAGTTGTTGCAATTTATGTTCTGCTCGTTTTGATAGCATTATCATATTAATAAAAAACAAAAATTCATTATAATTCAAAATCAGTACATCATGTGATTTCTAATTAGATCTCTTCTTCGTCTTTCCAATTAAATCAAAAACATTTTATCAATAATAAACATTTACAATTGCATTTTTGTGACGGTTTAAGGTTCTTACATACCTTCCATTTTTGCGTGCGTCCGTGCATTCGTGTGTGAGTACATTCCCGAGAAAAAAACAATCAAATAAAAGGATTTTATAGTTTCGACAATTCTGCAGTTAGTGTCATTGATAACAAACACGCGAGTGAGAGAAAGACAGAACGCTTAAAACTAACTATGTTTTATTCCAAACCAATTTATATTTGAAGTGCAAAGGCGAAAAAGCAGATGATTATAATAGAAATATCGAGAACTCAAACTTTTCAACACGCAAGGCAACCAATATCTGAAAACTCTAGATTGTAAATGTAATACTTTTTGCTTAGGTCATTTAGTACTTTGTTTAAGGATCACGTAATTTCCGGTGACCTTGCCAAGGTTAACCTCACGTCTGGAGATTAAAAGCAGGATTAGATTAATTTACACGATAATCTTGGTTATATTTTACTAAATTAATATAAACGAGTTCCCTTGCCCTTACATCTAACGGAATGGGCTTTGCTGTTTCGATAGTTCATAGAATCATTTGCGAATGCTCATAGTATACAGTTCTATTATAACAATTTATTAGCAATATTCCTTGCTCAATGAACGTTGATCGTAGAGGCAACATCCTGAGGATGCTCCGTGCGTTCTGTGTTTGAGTATTTGTCGCGGAATATTGCTAATACATTGATGTAATATAATTGTTTTCTATTTCGAGATAGCAACTTACATACTTTAGCCTATAAGGAAATAGCTAGGGCAGGAAAACGAATCGACTAGAGTTTAAAGTAACCTTCAACGTGTATGAAATAACTTTTTTATTCCTAGAGAATATTACTGCAACCCCAAAGGCTCCAACCCCCAGCGCGCAGAACGGGAACACGCGATCTACTCCGACTCCAGGTCAGTGCTGGAGTCGGTGGTGAGCGGAAAGTCGTTGCACCCCTTAATTGTGGAGGCCAGGCGGAACTTAGCGCTAGCGGAGAAGGAAGCCAAGAAAACGAGACTTTACTGGATAAAGGCACACTGCGGTCTCCGAGGAAATGAAAGAGCGGACGAACTAGCCAAAGAGGCCGCAAAAAGAATGAAAACCAAGCCAAACTATGACAAGTGCCCAATATCATACATCAAACGGAAAATTCGTACAGAGTCTCGAGAAACCTGGCAGACAAGATATGAAAACGGCACACAAGCCGCCGTAACCAAGCTCTTTTTCCCACAAACAGACCAGGCGTAGAAGATAATAAGGAGCGGGAGGCCTGCTTCGGAGCTGGTGCACATGATGACGGGCCACGGACCATTCTCCAGTTACCTACATAGGTTCAAGCTTAAAACTGACCCGTCATGGGTGTGCGACGGCGTCACGGAGCAGACCTCACTACATCTCTTGATGGATTGTCAGATTTTTGGGTCAGCGAGACACGACCTAGAGGAAAAAGCGAATTTAGCTCTAACAAAAGAGTCGCTCCCACAATTCGTGTCCCGTATAGAATTAAGAGCAATGTTAGAAAAATTTTGTATAAAAATAATAAATTATGTAACTAAAATAAACAAAACCATTGTAGTAAGACAGCCCCCGCCGCCATGGGGATCGGGCTATCCCATGGGTAAAATAAGTTTATCACAGGAAGAGTCACCGCACCACGTGGCGGCGTGGTCTGAATAAATAACAAAAGGCAAATTTATATAAAAATTAAGAAACATAAAATAATTGCCCAACACACAATAATGGTATGTACGCCTGATCCTATAATAATAAAGAAAACATTGTTTTATCTTGTGGATGGATGAAAGAAAGGAAGGAAGAGTAGCTTAACCCACGGCCCCGGTGACAAAGCCGGGGGAGATAGGCCGAATAGGTAAAAAAAAAAACCCCAGCGCGTTGCAACAATCATTGACATACGCAATGAGCCGGGAACGGAAAGTGTTCGACTCAAAATTTTCGATCCAAATTTTCACTAGAATCTATTATTGTTGCAGAATTTCTTCGTTCGTTTCGGGCACATAAGTCCTTATCAAATAAGTTATATCACCTTATCACCTTTTCTCAAGTACAGTTGCATATAGGTATAGATATTAACCTTATATATATATTGATACGTGATGAGCTCGTGGCAATAGCAGTTACAATTATTTCATTATTATGCATAATGCTGTCAACCGGTGGCAATAATATTGTAATCTATATTACAATGTTCTTAAAATAGCACGAAAAACATAAATAAAGCCATAGTCATAGTAAACACACACAAAACATTAGCTTGATAGGAAATCAATACGTATTCTATGTTGTTGCAGTTTGACTGTTCGAAATACGCCGAACTATTTCATTGTAACTTCTACTATATTAGGTGTTTATATTACACAGTTGTTTCACCCGCATATTTCAAAAAACCGATTGCATCGTATCGATCCATGGAAAAAACAAATACAAAATGTATTCTATGTCCGTCACTTGGTTCTAAGTATCAATTAGCCAAATTGTTTACTTGAGTACAACTTATTGAGTTATAAATACAGTTATTAACACGAGTTTCTGTAACTTCATCTTTCTGTAGTTTCATCAATATAATACTCGAAATAGAAACGATTTATGTGCTAAATCCACAAGTCTGTATAAAATAAGCAATTCATTTCAAGGAAATGGTGCTCGCTATTATAATAAAGTCCCAAGCAAATTCCGATAGCTGTCAATAAACAAATTCAAAAATATTATTAAAAGAAAATTGATTGCTAAAGCCTATTACAGGACCGCGGATTATCTGAATGACAGAAGTGCTTGGGACTAAATTGCTCCTGTTCTAAAAATTATAAGTTGTAAGCATGATCAAAAAAAAAAAGACAAACCCGACTTGCTTGTTCTTCTCAGACTCGGGCGCGTTAGTGAACAAGCCTATAAATTTAGTTTTAAGTGACGTGCAAATGTGATCATGTAACGAGCCTACTTGAATAAATGATTTTGACTTTGACTTTGACTTTTAACATATACATTTTCTCTATACAGATATGCAACACACCATTCTATGGAATTTAACAATTAGCTCCACAGAAGTCCTTCATTATTCCATAGGTTTAACACCATTTGTAGACGAAGCGGGCCTGATGCTGGCAGGAAAGTCAAATGTGATTAATTTCACAAATGCATTAACTAGTAGCTGCAGTTACGAAAAGCAGATATCTACATTTTCAAATTATATTTCATTTATGCTTCGTCCTTATTTTTAGTAGCGGCATATTCCTTGATTTCTAAAACATGACTTTTAGAGTCACGGCTTCGAAACATATTTTAAATCAACTCAACATAAATTAAATGTCTTGATAAATAATTGCTATACATATAACTAGCTAAACCTGGACTTTGAAAACAAAAAAAAATCATTCCATATCCAGAAGGATAGAAAAAAGTGTAAATTGAGACGAGAAAAACACCTCGTAGAGTTTGTACAGGGACGGAAAATAAGGTATCAAAATGTACGATTCATTAAATGTCCTTCATAGATTTTGCATGTGGTTCAAAGTTGTTTTTAGATATTATACAGATCGGTTTTCGATTTATGCTTTTTGTAATCATACCAATCCAGTTGTAATGACAATGATACTAAATTTCTAGCTTGTTGCCCCTTACGTTTAAATTTTTTTGTCTCTCTGAATTTCAAATACTCTGCTACTAAACGAATTTGTGTAGGTTTAGGAAATTAATGAATAAACAAAGGGAGGATACGTGCTAACCGTGATTTGTCCTACTCCCTAGGAAAATCGTTATTTGTTTACGATCGTGATTAATATAATGTACATAGATTAGAAATGGTATATGCAAGTAATTTTTACGTTTGGTAATTATTGGAAATTTAAAATTGGAACGCACCTGGTATATCGTCAATCATGGTAAGGTATTCTGATTCAGGCGGCAAAGTTGCCCATGCCGGACCGACAACTGGTCGACAACTGACCGTTAGCCATGTGCCACCCCTCACCACCATGGCTTTCTTGGAAGTATAGTTACTGGAATAGACATTTACATAGGTTATAGGTTGCGCTTTATCCTCACATTCTTTTAAAAATATATGAAAAAGCACCTTTTTACTTAATTTTTTTTATTCGTAAGAGTTGTCCTATACAAAGTGTTCTATGATGAGTGTAATTGAATGCACTTTGCTGTACCTAAATTGATTTTTACTATCATAACATATTTTTTTAACAAAAAAGACTCCTACATCATTTAAAAGAATTATTTATTTGACTAAAGTGATACTCTGCACCAAACTCAATCCCGATATTGTCAGCCTCAACATTCCACTGGTTTTTTAAATTTTTATATTGTTTATCAATTAATGAATAATAAGATACAAATAATCGTTAAAAGAAATACCACATTACAGCTTTATTTCTTCGATTCATAAAACTATCGTTCTGAAGTTGACCAGTGACTCCTGAGCTGCCCCTTGAAATGAATATTCATTTAACGACCAACTACAGGGCATTATTAATGACTTTTAGGGATCTTTTTAAATTGGACAAGGATTGCCGTAACTACTGCCATTTGAATACGAAATATTGCTTTATGGAAAATTAGACCAACCAAAGACTTGCCAAAGAGTTTTATGGCTACGTTTCACTCCTTTTAGGTCAGTTACCACGCAGCACCCATATATATATTGCTGCGCAATTACATGTGCTATTATAATAATCCCTATTTTTAGTGAAAAAAATATTCATTTTACATGTTATAGAAAATTTCTACATCAAACTATCAGAGAACTCTTATATGTACAAGCACCAGGCCTCCGAGAAAAGTGGAGCTCTACTGACGTACTGTGACAGCTTCAGAAGGGCAGTTGGTTGCAATATCGACATATTGAACATCTCACTTACGCACATACGCAAAAAAATAATTAGTAATTTAAAGTATTCCTTTCAATCCAACACGCTGTGAAAGAAACCGTATGTTTCTTAAGTTAAACTGGTGTATCTTGACGAATAAAGGAGATTCATAGGTACGAGGTAAATTCCTTTTTCCTTGAGCTTTCAAGACGATCTTGACGCTATATGTTACAGTTATAGGACATATTTTAAAGCCATTACAGTGTCTCATTACTAGCAAAGCTTTTAAAATCGTAAATTACATACACGATAAAGCTTACGTAATACACCTTGACCTGTCAACTTTGTAATTAACAATGTTAAAGACAGGCGGGAGTTATCAAGTAAGTTCTTTGAACTAGAGAAGCAATTAGGTCTCAGTTCAAGAATATACTGAGGTAAATTATGAAGGGAAGACAAAAAAATTTGAAACACATTGAAATAGCATAGTAAACTTTCATTGTTAGGTGACGTCATGAATAATAGAAATGACATTCAAAAGAATGTTGAGTCAGTCATCCGATTGACTTTGTAAACGACGTAGAACAGTTTCGTAGAGGCTCGTAGCAGGCAAAAAAATTTTATATGTATAATCGTTCCATGGATCCAATGATGCAATGATTTTATTTTCTTTAATTTTTTTTTAAGTTATAATATCTTAATTTAAATTAAAATTTCTTAATTTAATATTAATACACCACATATACACCACAGTTCATGAAAATGTAACTGTTTTGATTATAAAACATTATTTTTATAATAAGGCTGTAATTTAAGTTTAAATAAAACCAAGATCGGCTAAGTTATTTACATATATTGTTGTTATATACAAATATTGCATCAAGTACAAATACATATTGAATGTTTTTTCATTTAATATTGTCTGGCTGTAAATTAATAAATAGAATAATTTGTAATGACGTGTTAGGCTATATGAATAGGTATATTTTGACATTGAGGTCTTTTTATATATATAAAAAGTTCCAAGGTTTCTTATCAAGATCGCGAGTATATTTCAGGTTCATTACCATAAGGCTGTTATAAATTATAACGGGGCTTGCGATTAGGTATGACCTCTATAATAGAACAGAATATTGCGTGAAACGTTTAAGGTGAATGAACTGGAACTTACAATATTTATTTATATTCAATAAAATCAAATTTTCATACTTTATCTACTATAAACTTCTATACCCCAGAGTCTAACTTAGTCTGCTGGATCTTGTCATAGATCTAGTCTTTTCATGATCTTGACATTCTGAGTACCCGACTCAGAATGTTTTACCTAACCTTTTTACTACCTTATAATTGTTATGGAGTGTGAAAAATGAATTATTTTGTTGTTTTTTTATAATCGTGCAGCATCTCATTCGAACTCTAATAGATCACCCGGTTTAGACGCTTAGTCTTTCAGTTATTCACAAGCTCGGAAAATAGCAACAGCTATAGTTGTTACCAATCTATTTCAGTTAAACAAAAATGAATAACCTCTTCATACTGATCATTTATGGATTCGTTTGTAAGTAATATGTATCTATGGATCACACCGATCAATATTTTCATGAAACCATATGTTATGGTAGTTTATTGCATGCGAGATATTTATCTGTGAATTATAGCAGCAATACCTGTTTATTAATTTTATTTTATATATATATATTTTTTTTTTCAATAAATTTTAAATTTTACTGTAGCTTCGTCATGTAAGTTGACGTAACCGATCAAATAAAGATAATTTTATTAGTTTAAAGATACGGTTTTATTTCATAAAATATTTTAAATCCGTAAAAGCCCAGAGTAATTTAAACCGGAAACGCTATTTTCGCGGTGTTTCATTCAACCGCCTCGTCCTTGACCAACTAAAGACATAACTTAATATTAAGCCAATTTTTGATGTTTTTTTTTCAATAATACAGCTGAAACATCAAAATAACGCATCGGTTATAAATTATCAAGACGATATGTGAATTGTCCAAAGTGTCATGTAATCATCTGCGAGATATTCTGACTTGAGCTGCCAAAGCCGCTAGAATTACACAAACGATGATGGAAATATACAAAAAACTTACATAGTACATACATTTAACACAGTATATACAATTAAAATTAAAAATTAATTAAATGCATTTTTGGCAGTAATAAATTGTTTCCTAACGGAAATAATACAATAACTTCTCAGTGTAATTGGAAATAGACGGCGTTATAGCTAATTGTATGAGTTCACGTCTTACTGAAACAGTGTTTACTGAAAGTTATTGCTTGAGTAATTACAACCTCTTTAGAGTGTCCTACATTGTCTGTGGTCACGAATATTGCGCAGTTCAAAAATCCTATTAAGTGTCGTTTAAGACATACTTCTCGCCTGTTCTGTCTGTGGAACAAGTGGTATGTTTATTTTTCATCATAATGGAGCAGCCATCTCAATCTTTTTTGTATTTATAAATACGTTTGCGGTTCTAATACATTAATGATATTCGATGTGGTGTTATTTATAATCGAGTCAAAAAAAGTTTCTCTACGATCTTAAAATTTCAAGTATATTTAGTGTGGCTTAAATTTATGGTATTAGATTTCAGAGAACGCAATTTTGGGTATGTTAGGCCGTATATCATAGCATAAGCGCTGATCCGCTTAACCATACCAATGTGTTTACTCTTTGTTAAAAATTTTAAGACGCGAAAGAGCATCAAAACTCGTGTCTCCAGTAATCAATAGGTTTAAAGCAATGGAGGCGGCGAGTTGTGGAGCCTAAGAATATTTTAAATTGCAGATATTAAAACAAGTTAAATTAAATTTTCACTCCTATTGCATTCAGTTATAGTAAACTTGTCTCACTGGAAAATGCACAATGTCAGCTTGTTTGTAAGCCGTTGCTATGGCAACGATATCGTCGTATCTTAACCACTTTTGCGTGCTTACATTGATTTAGAATACGGTCAATGAACTCTCTTGCTATTAAAGAGAAATTGTTACATAAGGACAATATAAAATAAAGCATATTAATTTCTACTTAAAAACATATGTTGAATGCATAAACGAGCACAAAATATATTTGAATTACTCAAGTTATTTTTAACGCTTAAATCATTAATGTTCATACAGTTCTTATTGTAGCTATAAACAGTTAATTCAAAAATATTTAGTTTATCTGTATATTATGTTCGATTTTATTTTTACCAAAACAAGCTACTAGCCACTAGGTGTCGCTAAATAAAAATACTTGTTCAAAATATCGTTTATTACTTAATAATTTAAAACACAAACATTAGAATCATACATTATCATGATTTACACATATCGACAAAATGTAAAAATCTCACAATTCCATGATTGATTACAAATTACATTTGTTACAATAAATATTAAAAAGCACAGGGTAATACTGTAAGGCTTAATTAGGGGACTAGGATTTGAAAAATATGTTTTGACAATTCTATTTTTAAAATCTAACGCTACCAAAATGCAGCCGAGTATAAAATAGTATTGATTCTAATGTAAAACTAATTGAACAATTCAGATCAGAGACATTAAATACGACGGATAGGATGCAGACTATATTTCGTATGTTTGTAAAAACTATTGATTAAGATGCAACAATAAGAAAATAAACAAGTCTATGAAAAGTCAAGTTTTTATGAAAATTGATAAAATTAAGACACTAGCGCCAATTTTATGGAACTTTTTTCACGATACAATTCTTAATAGTAAACGATTACTGGCTACCGCGCCATGATGATTTATACTTGACATTGACAATAGACATGAAAATATCGGTTTGTTTATGATTTAAATGTGAAAATACTCTAATTGTAAGTGATCATTCTAGTGTAGTTTAATTAAATGCGAGGATTATAATTGGCACTTAACTTACAATTGTATACTTATAATTATAATTATGGAACGTACAATTAGAATTAATAAGTACTTATTTTAATTTTAGTGAAAATGCCAATATAATGTACGACTCATTTTTAAATACATATAAAGCAAAAGTATTAGTATGCGTATTAACAAATGTAAATTAATTTAATTTTGAAACTTAGGTACTAATTACAAAAATATTAAATTTTGTACGAGCTTATCTATTTAATCAGATATTGGATACGATTTAAAGGTGGTTCGATTAAATTAAATTTCTTAATATCTAAGAGTACATATTTACCTAAACGTATTTCAACAGCCTAAGACTTAGCACACACAAACATTGGTCGTTAAGTTTTCAATAAATATGTCGTCGTTCCGACTGCTCTAGCGATTAAAGAGTAGAAGAACTAAGCAATAAAGCGGATAGCGAAAAAAGTAATCGAAACTAAATGATTTTACAAAGTGACGCATTTCAACTACTCGACGCTAGGTGGCGCTGTTACAAACAAGCACTTTGTCACTGGTAAGGGATATCGCTTCGAAAACTTAAAGCTAGTCAAGTTTTTAAAGCCAAATTCGTCATCTAAACTAACAGGGGCCATAAAAGCGTATTAAGACGCCCGCGCTCCCTGTCACCAAATGTTGCGTACTGGGCGTGGAATGACAGCTGGTTGCGGCGGTGGTAACATGTCAAACTCTTCCACTATTGTTTTAGGGTGGAGAGCGCTTATATTATTATCTACTGTGTACGTTCTGGCGTGAGTGTGGACTATAGCGGGCGGATCGTTAACTAGCCAATCGTCGTTCTCTCTAAGGCGTTTCTGCCTCGCCAGCTGTCTGTCTCGTAAGTGCTCTAGTCTGGAGAGATGAATTTTGACCTGTTGTGGACTAAGGCCGGTCCGACCCGATAGCAAAATGTCCGCGTTTCGTTGGTAGGAGCCTTCGGGGTCGCGTCGATTCCATTGGTAACTGTAAACATTTATTACTTTAAAAATATCGATTTTATAAAATTCCAATAATTAAAACGGAAGCTAACAAAAGAGAATGACGCTTGTATTAGCTTTTTCATATTTAAACAGCTGAACGTATTAATGTGAACTGTTATAACATACTATTTTCGTCTCGAAATATTTCGGTAATAGGATTATGTTTTAACTACATCATTGTTTTAGTGATTAGACGTGCTCTTAAAATAATAATAATTACGAGTAAAACGAGTTCGTATGTAATATAGAACGATTGTAATAGCTAATAAATATAATAAAAATAAGTAGTGAATAAGTAGTGAATTTTTTTTTCCCTTTATTATTTTTCTAATGTGCATAATTCATTTAGTATGGTGTTAATTTTATAACAATTACATAAAATTCGATTCGTCTAAGACCACAGACTCCTTGAATCGCAACATATTTTTTTTATGATTTTTTTTGTCTATGATTTTTGAAAATCGAATCGTAAACATTGAGATCAACTTACCCTGGGAATGGTCTTGTCAGACGTCGCTGCGCGTTGGGTCGTGATCGCTTTCTCACCTCGTTCGGTCTTAAGTCATACGTTTTCATATTATTCCTCAGTTGATGCTGGCGTCGTCTCGGCAATTTTCTTAGAGGGCTGGGTCTAAGGTCGTACGACTTTGGGTTTTTGACGGGATTACTTGTGACGTCATTGATTCTCGGGTCGTCGACCTCTCTGCTAACACTGGGTGCTG
The DNA here is from genome assembly GCA_963693355.1 of Pontia daplidice. Lineage (NCBI taxonomy): Eukaryota > Metazoa > Arthropoda > Insecta > Lepidoptera > Pieridae > Pontia > Pontia daplidice. The sequence goes on along the minus strand of CAVNZL010000024.1, from coordinate 1,975,395 downwards.
TTATTTCGTTGATTTTACCCATGCGTTGGTAGCGACGTCGTAGTTCTTTGAGTTTGGACTTGGGTACTTTCTTCAATTTCGTCTGGCAGATGAACTGGCGCGGCTCGTAGCAACTGCGGGCGGCCCAACTGAAATAAATATATTATTAGACGCATTTGAAGAGGCTTTAGATTTTGAAATCGGCTTCTATGAACATTTACCATAACAGTCGTCGACAACATTCATAATTCAAACTTATATATCGTTTCAAGAATTATTTAATCATTTTTGTATATAACAATATTCAAGTATATGGACGGTGAATACGTATTGATTTCGTATATGAAAAGGTTCAGCAGACGAACTTTGAAAGCATGATGTTCTAACACTATTCTAATTCTGCATCTGATAAAAAAAATACAGGATTGCAACTTCCAGATCATGACACAATATTATATCGATAATATGTATATGTTACACAAAATGTCCAATAAATCACGCTACTAAAAGGAATGGCAGAGTATTTTTGAGTTCTTCGCGTCCGCTATACGCTCTTGATATGAGAACTGGCGGTAAATGAATATCCAGACACATTTATTTCTTTTCATTTTTGACAAGTAAACATATAAAAGAAAAAATGTTTCTATAAAAAATTTGGGATATATTAAAACTTTATACTTTATTGATCGATTGCCTACTCTTTATAAGTGTCACGTATCGTAAAACGTTCATTACGTTGTCGCGATGCATTTTAAGTTGCAAGGACCACACCAGACTGCATTCAAAGTAACGACCGACATTAAAATTGCATTCGCATTGTTTAATGTCGTGCTGAGAGATTCGGACATTAACTATAGAAAGTTTATATCGTTCCGATAAAGTTAAGAGATTTTAACAATTTAAAACATTTATGATTCAGAATACTAACCAACACACACATATACATACATAATATAAGAACATGAAATATATAAATTCCCCAAGTGTATATTACGGCCCAAAGTCTGAAATAAATACTTATTTATTTATTTATTTATTTATTTACTAACCCAAACAGCGTTATGAAATATATAGAATAGAATTTAATTGTTACAACTAAGGCCAAAATAGGGTTACAATATATATATATATATATATATATAAAAAAGACTAAATAGGAATACAAAAAAGGAAGTACAAAAACGTGGAAGTGAAGTGTCATGTGAGTGTGTGTGGTGTGAATGTGAAATGTGGTGTGTCATGGTAGTGTGCCCAAATTGAGCAGTGTTAATAGCATTGTTTTTAACTTTAGTCTTAAAGCAAATTCTCGATAAATTAAATATATCGTGGTCCAAAAAGTCTAGGTTATACGTCCGGGCTGCACGGAGTAGAACTGAGTTCCAAGCGTAAGTTGTCCTTACACGAGGAACATGGAATAGCGCACGACTACGAGTCTGGTAAGCAGGTACTTGAAATTGAAGATGTTCCAGTAGGATGCTACAGTTTATTCTTCCTGAAATAATATCATGCAGGAGCATCATATCATACTGCTTCCGACGAGATTCTAGTGGGCTAATTTTGAAATATTTACAGACTTCTTACAAACGGATAGTATAACAGCTTGATACAATATTCGTCTTGATATAGTTTGCATACCCGCTTAACAAAACCCAGTTGCTTATAAGCTTTGTCAACTATAGTGTCGATGTGGTCATTAAATGTCATCTTTGAGTCTAATTTTATGCCTAGGTCTCGTACACAATCTACTTCTTTTATGACATTATTTTTAATGATATAGCTAAAATTTATTTTATTTTTTTTACGAGTGAACGTTATCTTAAGACAGATTGGAAGCGTTAACCGTTATTCTATTTTTTTTTATAGTAATCTGAGAGGTTAATTAAGTCTGACTGGATTTTCAAACAATCATCTTTATTTTTTATTTTCAAGTAAATTTTTTTTATCGTCGGCAAACATCAGATATTTCGAAGTGCTAAAACAGCGATTAATGTCAAATAAATAAATATTGTATAGCAGAGGACCCAGTATCGATCCCTGAGGAACTCCAGACGTGATAGCGACAAAGTCACTTCTAGCACTGCCGATCACCACTGATTGCCTTCGATTAGACACATACGAACAAAACCATCTATGGAGGTCGCCGCGAATTCCCAAGAGCTGAAGCTTGTGCAATAAGATCATGTGATCAACTCAGTCAAAGGCTTTTTCAAAGTCAGTGTAGATCACATCAACCTGCGCATCAACATCCACACTTTGCAGAACATAGTTAGTGAAGATTGTTAAGTTTGTTATCGTAGATCGTCTATTCGTAAAGCCATGTTGTTCGTCTGGGAGCGACTTATTTATAGTTGTGCAAATAGCGTCGTAAATTATTTAAAAGCTTTAAAAATGTTTCGTATCGAAATCGGGCGATAATTTTATTTTTTTGAGTTAACAGATAAATTGAATATAATAGACAACGGTAATTTAAGAGCTTCAGCACAGTTTTTTAGTAAAATAGGAGGAATACCGTCATTGCCTTGCCTTTATCCAGGTTTAACGACTTTATGGCCTTTAGTACATCAGCTTCAGTTATATTTATATTACTAATAATGCTATCGGATACTTCAGTGTCAAACTGCAAGTATTCCGTGTATGATGATGCTGATTGTTGGAATACACTTTCAAAAAATTTACTGAACCCCGAGCATGCTTCAGATTCACGTTTATATGTATCTATTCCAAATTGTAGTCTATTGGGATAGCCTGTATTATTGATTCTTAAGGATTTTACGTAGGATCATATTTTTTTTGGTTCGTTTTTTACTGATTTTTGTACTTTTGCGACATAGAAATTAAAACATTTTTGTTGCAGACGTTTTTGCCTAGCACGTAATAGGGAGAACTCATCGTAATCACGCGGGTTTCTGCTTGATTTCCAACGAGAGTGAGCAGCGCGCTTGTCACGTATTACGTGGATAAGAGATTTCGAATACCAAATAGGATATTTATAGGAACAAGAAGTAGTTTTAGGAATGTGTTCTTCAATTGCTTTGTAAAGAATAGAATAGAAATTTTGCACAATTAAGTCAATACTATCGCCTAAGAAATTGTTACAGGTTGGTCATCTTCTAGAACTAAAAAATAAAGAATCGTATAAAAATAAGATTCAGGATTGTGTTTGACAACAACACAAAACTAATACACACTACGGTTGTATTAGACATCTAACTCATCTCATCTCTATCTATATAAACTATCCGCACATAATGTGGGAAAACCTCATTAAGAACTCTTACGACAATTAGTTCAGCCTATTGAAAAGTCGCTTAAGGAAGCCATACTTTTTGTTGTCAAGGGAATTGCTAAACAAATAGGTACATAAACGAATTGCAGGAATGATTATCGTTTGACAAATTGATACTTTGTCAAAGTTATTAAGCTTTTCGGTTTGTCTGCGCATGCGTCACCCGGCGGCGCCCTTTCGCCTTGAATCCCCCACGTATCTGTCATTACAATATAAATTCATTCGCACCCGCTCTCAGCTGTGAACTTCCAAGTCATATTCCCATGTTATTTACATACAGTTTCATCGATTGAAGTTATTGATACTTCAACGCTATAAATCACTCTATATGAAAGTCTTTTATTTGAAACGAAAATCATATATAAATTTACTCGTTCATTATTATATTATGACGCCATAATAGTATATGTTTTTGTGAATGTTCGTATTCTATTACTCATAAATAATTGAATTTAAAAACTTTATATTATACTTGCTGATCGGACAAACGTTGTTTTGCCATACATGTGATTTCAATTTTCAATTAATAAATAAAAAATAAGGTTCTACGATCAGAAGGGTGAAAATTTAGGATTGTATGTATTTTTGTATGTGGTATCATAAAACATACAAATAAATACATACAAAAAACAAAAAAAATTAGGGGTGGACTACCCTCAACATTTAGGGAGATGTAAAATAGATGTTGGCCGATTCTCAGACCTACTCAACATGCTCACAAAGTTTCATGAGAATCGGTCAAGCCGTTTCGAAGGAGTTTAAGTTCGAACCCCGTGACACGAGAATTTTATATATTAGATATTTGATTCAGAAATCAGGGTTGCAAGTGTATCGATATATTATGGATTAATAATAACATGGATGAAATGTTTTGATTTTGAAATTGAAATATGTATTCTAAATTGTCACACGAAAACCATAACTTCGCTGATATTTCACGAAAATCAAATAAACTTAATATACAATAAAAGGAAGAGTTCTACGAAAAATAACGATGGTCGAGAAAGATAGTAATAACAGTTGGTTAGTTTTTCAATAACTCAGGCTCAAAACTAGGGTCTTATTAATTCGATTGAACCTGGAACTGTTAATAAATATAATATCGTAGAGGCGCAGGCGACTATCCTTTGCTTATGGGCCATTTCAGATTGAACAAAATGCTTACCGGTAGAGCAACTCGGGCGTCATAGCAATGCAGTGGAACTGAAGTTCTTCTGGTGTCATCTTCTTCATCTTGCTAAACGACTGGTAGTGCATTTCCTTCAACTCACCGCCCCATTTCCAGGCTTTGGATACGCTGTCGTAAATACCGCCGATCCATCTGCTTGCTTTCTCTGAAAAACACAATTTGACATTAAACATTTTTCATTTTATAATTGTAATAGACTATGTAAGAAACTTTACGCGCGTAACTTTACGCCCGTAACTTTACATACATACATATATAGCAATAAAATTACAATACAATACAGCAGCTTTAGAATGTACCAGAACTATTTTGTTTAAAAACTTTTAAAAGTTCAGCGACATTCAATTGGAAAATGCACAGATATTTTTAAAATATATTGAAATTTCAACTTCAAGATGTAAATGTTGTAAATAAGAAAGTATTTGTTTATTTTATTCCTTATTGTTATTTTTTTAAGATATTTGTTGGAATCAATAATTATGACGTCATTAATGTTGTATGTTATTGGCATTTGTCAATAATGTTGCCTGTATTAATGGCGTGCTATTGTTCAATTGTTGTGATGTGGTAAGGATGGTAAAAGCACAGTCCTGGGTTCATATTATTTGATTTCACTTATGAAGATGTTTTTAGAACGTAGTGATTATATCCTCTTTTACTGAAGAAGCTCACAGCATAATTCGAAATTTAAATTTGAAAAATCAAGGCCATGATATTTTGTATTTAGATTTGTATCTACATTATATTCAAATTATCTTTTCACAAACTTGCTCAACACGTGTTTTAATAGATAATTGTTTTTTTTGTATTAAAATAAAATAAAACCTTTCAATTTTAAGTCTCTGATGGATATTAAACCACGATTGGTATCGTAGAAGCGTAACTTTTATTAAGACTAAATAATAAGAAATAGGATTAAGGATTAGCTATAATTTTTTATTTATAAAGCACTATTTAAATAGGTCAAACAATTTCAGAAGCACTTACCAATACCAGGTCTGTTCAGGTAGTTGCGTAAATTTCTGTCTTCCCATCGAGCCGGCACCGATAAATTGCCACCACGGTCCTGTAACCAAAGACACATATATATACATACATCATGATGTATAAACATATGTTTACATATTTTGTGAGCATTTTTTTTATTTAAACTTGAATTAATTGTCATAAATCTTTAAACACATTACTGTATTTAGTTAATATAAATAGTTGAATTCATTCATTTTTTTTTTAATTTCCTTGCCAAATGTATTTCGAAGATGCAAACAATGAGCTTCTATATAAATGGAATTAAGATCGCGGTTTCAAAAATGGAAGGGTGATACTTCAGTACATTTGGCCGTCGTTGATGTCTGCAAGCCATCATCAAAGTTTGTTTCTGCATTATGGTTAACAATATTTTGGACGACTCTAATGTTCAGTTGAATTTACATAAGATGAATTTTCGAATTTAGAACCAAGTGCCACATTTTGGCGCGCTATTAATTGCGCGAAGCTCTTTGGTTCAGCTCCGACTTCTGTCCTAATAAATGTCTGCTTCAATTCCTAAATCAATATTTTTCAAATCAAGATAAACGTACGTTATCCCCAAATTATTTTAACATAGGCGATACAATTATTTAAATTGAGTATTTAAAGCACCTTGAGATGTCAGTCACTTTGTTCTGGGTGAGCGATGGGACGGCCCAGTTAAAACATCACGGGTAAACATTTGACAAGTACGGTGTTGCGTTCATAAAAAAATAAAGTTATACATCAAATAAAATGTTCTCTAGATTCCGTAATGGTTTATTTTTTATGCAAAGATTGAGTGTATAGCATAGCTAACAACATTCGCATTTATAATAAACAATTGGGACTCGCCTAACTCATCGATAACTGCTATATAAAAGAATATTGGTAGAAGTTTCGGAAATTGTATTTCTATAATCTGTGACATTTGTGCGTATTGATGGTGATGTCATCGCTGGTGTTTCGTCGGCAATTGTTCTCAATTTACTACTTCTAAGAATACAATATTATATTCACTGTGTGGCCATTGTTTTTAATGGCCTACGCGGTGGGCGTTACTAACTTAACAGTTATCTTAAGTTGATTAAGTTTCTAGTTCTTTCATAAATCATTAAAAATAATACGAAAGTTCTTGTTATCTTTTACATGAAAATGGGGTAAACAGATAGGTGATTTTAAGTGATAGCACCGCCCATGAACACTTGAAGGCTCGCAAGTGCACTGTCGGCCTTTCAGATGTACTATAAACCAACTACCAATGTTTTTCACGATAACCGATTTTATAATAATTTCAGCGAACAGCCTGGATAGATTATGTTACAAATTCTTCAAAAAATAATTAAGGGGATGTCATACAAAGATTTTTAAGTCGGTCACCTTCCGATTGTGTGTCCGGCGCATTATTTCTAGGCAAGGAGGAGCTTGATATCTAGAAATTGAATAATGAAAATACCATACGATTTGTACTCAAATAATGTCATAATTAACAATTGAACAAACATTTCTTATGACAAAAGTCAATAAAAGTTTAGTAGACATAAAAAGCAGGAAATTGTGTCATAAACCCACATTGAATAGAGCATTCTAATGTATGAATCATAGAAGTAAAAATTCTTATTAATCTCTTTATAAATCGTTGAAATTTCTCTTCGTTGCTTGTGGTAAATGTCGTGGGTGGTTTTTTTTAATATGAGTGATAGTCAAATTCAAGTAGGATCGTTACATGATCACATTTGCACGTCACTTAAAACTAAATTTATAGGCTTGTTCATTAACGCGCCCGAGTCTGAGAAGAACAAGCAAGAAACTCAGTCGGGTTTGTCTTTTTTTTTGATCATGCTTACAACTTATAATTTTTAGAACAGGAGCAATTCCAAGCACTTCTGTCATTCAGATAATCCGCGGTCCTGTAATAGGCTTTAACAATCAATTTTCTTTTAATAATTTTTTTGAATTTGTTTATTGACAGCTCTCGGAATTTGCTTGGAACTTTATTATAATAACGAGCACCATTTCTTTGAAATGAATTGCTTATTTTATGCAGTCTTGTGGATTTAGCATATAAATCGTTTCTATTTCGGGTATTATATTGATGAAAGTCACAATTAGTACAAAAACGATTTATGTGTTTTCTAACATACATGATATTTTCATAGATATATTGACCAGCAAGCGTCATAATATTTAAATAATATATAGATAGGGAAAAGGTAGAATAAAAAGGATATGCTTTTTACACTGCAAAAACAAAATAGACAGGCAAAATTATCTTTTGCGCTAGATCATATGTTTTTACTAATAAGTTAATTAGATACACAATTTGAATTTAATATATGATCGATAAATTAAGAGAGTGTCCATCAGAAGCTTTACATACGCCGAACATACACGAACAAATACTGTAAAATATAAAAATACATTACGCAAATGAATGGCTACAAATAACTGTTAAAAATTGAGCAACCACTGAGGCGTTATGATTAAATTTTCACCTTAATTTAGAAAGTATTTTATGAGGTAATAAATCTGTACCAATTCTCTTTGCGTACTCAGAATCCTTATCGTATCGTGGTTTATGATGATTGCGGTTATGATAACGCTTTGAATACAAGGTTACATTAATTATGATTTATATATATAGAGATTTAAATCATCGTTTGGATATAGTACGATTTGAACAATATATATCTATTCAACTTTATATTCTACTACGACTTTGTTTCTACTACATTATCTGTATATTATTTTATCATTTTTTAGCACCCATAATACAAACTATTAGTGCAACTTGGAACGCAATTAATATAATTCTCTATTGTAAGCATTTCAACATGAATTATGGATGAACTAGAAATTGTCTAGACTAGAAATTTTCAAGTCCCCGTTCAAAGATACCGCATCCACTATCGCTTTGAGGATGACATCTGTTTATTTTCCTTTACGTTCGCCGATAAACTATGAAGAAGTGCTGCCATATGTTAGCCACATAATTGTTATAAGAACGTCGTTTAAAATACATTTTTCGTTTTTGGAATGACGTAGTTTGACTACACGTCAGAGGTGCAGAAGCACTGGGCTACTACACTTTTCGACTGCATAACAAATATCGAAATATTTCACACACGGTTAGCTATGAACTAATCCATTATCTATGGGTGTTTAAATAACTCTATGCTATAGGAGTCCGTCATGGTTAAAATATAACAAATGCAAATATAAAAACTTTTCGTTTTTCAACTTTTTTATCGTTTAGAATTTGGAACACGTAGGTAAATTTTTAAAAGCTCTTTCGTTTTTGCGCCATTTTACGTTTTCGCTACAGCCGAAGTGTATCAGGATATAGTCGTATATTATGTGAACATATCAGTATATCGTGAACTATCCAGCTGAATTCTGTATCTGTTCCAAAAGCACGAACGAGCCAAGCCTTTATATAGCTCAGGCCTCAAAACAACCACATTAGAATTCAGATTATGATAAACCACACGGCGAACTCTTAAAAAATCTTTGGACTAAGCAGTGGCGAAATTTCACTTGTAAACAGTGTGACTCCATACTCCTTTATTTTTGCTGAGAATTAAATAAATACGTAGGTTTAAATTTTAATAATATTACATTAGTTTTAACAAATTAATTTTCTTTTGTAATTGCAATTCAAATTTTGTACTCATAGCTCGAAGAATACATGTCAGATTGAAATTGCGCTTCGATCGTAAAATTATCCAAATACAATTTCTGTTCATATAATCTGTGGTCACATTTAACGACTACACCGTCGTATTTTCACCAAACCCTTGGATCGTGATAAAGCAATAAATTAACGGCGAGTATCAATAAAGTTTTGAAAGTATTTTAATCGTTCCGTACATTAAACATTGCAGATGCAAAGAATATGACCTCATATAATAGACTCTTTACGATATCTCGTCTCTATCTGCAAAATGTTTAAATTACTTTAGTTTTAATATGGTGTAAAATAGAGTTTAAGAAGGGTGTTTTGATTCAGTGGATAGGCTGGGGATAGTGATAGTATGGGTCGCGACCTGTTCACACACGTTTTTCCCTTCCCATTTTCATGCAACCAACTACAGAGCTGGCGCGGCTTGCAAAATGGCTGAAAGAGTTTAAAAGCTTTCCGCAAAATAAGCTAGATATACAAAAAATTGTTTTCGCGATACTTACGTCACTATACCAACTCTTTAAAATAATAAATAGCCCTTAAGATAAATGGAAACATTAGTGTCACAAAGCTGATCGTAAACTATTAAATTTTTAAGACGAACTATAATGACTTCTTCACGACGCTTATAACTTAATAAGATTAACCGACATTTTTACGCAATGTCGAAAAGAGTTCTCGTTTATGTGAGTGCTTTTCTTTCAATTTCTGTGTAAACAATAAATATGTCGTATATAATATTTATGAAATAATAAAAAAATCCACTTGCATTTTTATATGAAGCAAGAAATAATCAGCCATTACCATAAATAAAAAACAAGAGAATCGCGCACGAATGAATCAGGAACTAATAGGATAAAATTTCTTGTTCAACAAATTTTCAATATGAAATATTTTTTTTAATATCTGTAAAATCAACTATTTAAATATCACGGTTCTCGTTTTTGGTAACATATGCCTAATAACCTTACCTTAGCCTGAGGTCATCTTTATCTATCATTGTTACGACTATGCAATAGTAGATAACCTTTGAATTCTCAACCTTAGCAATTTAATATCTTCAAACGGATTATTCCTTACGTCACGCCCAGGCTTAATTTCATTGTACATATAAATAACATTTATTAAAATTTAAAACATACAACGACTTGTCAGAAAGTCTGCAGCTGTGACACTTATTTTGACAATTAACACCTTTTGTCTTTAGTCTACCGTGACCACACACCCTGTAAAGCACGCGAAACGTCGGAAAGTAATGTAAATATATTTAAATTTTGCAAAAATACATAACTTAATCCGTTAACAAAGTGTTTTTCTTTAAATGAGTAATTGTTATGTTAATAAAATACAAATTGCAAAATAGATTGTTTATCTTGTATATTTATACCGCTTTTCGATTATTTACGAGATGCCGTTTTAAACTAAACTCACATGCGTGTAACGTAAACGCAATTATAAATCTCTCAATTTGTAATATTTCTATGAATGTTAAAATAGTATTTCTAGCAGTTTCAAACGATGAAGCGATCTTTTTCCAACGATGTTTACATTACATTGAGCGTGGGAATGCGATTATAATTTTCGCTCTGAATTTTTCAGCCAACTAGGTTAGTCAGACGAGATGTATCTATCATTGCCAAACGGGTGTAGCATTTCTATTATTCACGTCTCAAAGTAGATCTGAATATTGTTTGGATAATATGAGTTGTCCCAGGTCTGGATTATTATAAACGATTCCTCCAGGAAGGAAAAAAAAGGCCTGGATTATTATAAGAGGCCCAGCCTTGTTAAAGATGACTAAGATTATTTTGTGTTATCATGGTAATGATTCGCTACAATTATCTTCGTATTTTGGTTAGATTCAAATTGTATTGAGACTTGTTTGGTACACACATACTTGCTCAAAATCAACGCATATCGATCAAACAAATCCATGTCTACCGTGAGTCGTGACCACCGCTGTAAAGCACGCGAAACGTCGGAAAATTTTAAAATTATGTAATGTACTTAAATTTTGTAAAAATACATAACTTAATCCGTTAACAAAGTGTTTTTCTTTAAATGAGTAATAGTTATGTTAATAAAAGACAATATTAAATACGTGGGCACTCATTTAATAGGCAAAGCAATTTAATTTGCCCACATTCCTTTCATTCTCTTAAATGATGTCATACAAATAGGCTCTTAGTTAATAAATCGTCAAATTTGCATTATAGTCTTTTCGACCTCGTAACCTTTTGATAGACAAAATCGTCTAAATTAGGTCAATCAGGAATGACCCGGTTGCTATATTTTACTATTCAGTAACCTAGAGCTGTCATTGTAATTATTCTACGTGTCCTCGTTATTACTAATAGTAATACAATGATGTCGTCAACCATGGCGCCTGCTCGGTGATGGGAGTATTGCATGGTGTGAGTCAAAGGCGAATCGCGATACGAAAACTAACTGTTTCGCAAGCGTTAATTAATAGAACTGTTAATGCGTATGAGAACAGTTTTTGTCGATAAATTATTGTAACCTCACGGTCCTGAGATTAGACATTAACATTAAATCATATCGGTTTTAATGTCTTTTCAGAAAAGCCGAAACTTTGAGCACGTGTACCAGAATTGTATATTACAATCTCAATAAAAAGCAACAGCAGGTATTTCTGGAATCTAGTTACAATTTGCTATTAAAATGTTGATCCCATTAGATTCAAGGGTTTAACTACACGAGACATATAATTATAACTACGAAGTAAAAGCTATCAAAATCGCGAGATACTACAAATATAAAATTTTCTTAAGCGTATTACTTGTACCAATTCATCTTGACATTGCTCTTAAAATTCATTGAACGAGGCGGCTACACACTCGAACTATTACGTAAACTATGACGTCATGGTAAGTAAATAATATAAATAAATAATATAATACAATTAAAAGGTGCAATGAAAAATAATTTGAAAAAGCTGATAAGGTTTGGCTATGTTAAGCTAAAGGGTATTTTTATCTCAAAAAGAAAAAGGTTACGAACAGAAGGCCACGGAGACTTGGAAACATTAAATTAGGTAGAGTTGGACACATCAGGACACTGTTTGGGTATTCTTTCAAATCTTCGATATACATTGAATTCTTGATCAGAGTTTCGACCTCGTCCTCCGCCGGACGTAGCCAGCATGGTTAGAGCGTTCTCTTACCACGTCTCGACGAAAGTATTTTATTATATTTTTATAATTATAATTGCAATTACTAATTATTACAGCTTTTACCACTGATTACTTTTATATACAGACAAAAATTCCGCGTCGCGAGTTTGAATAGAGACTGATTCTAAAATGTAAAATAATTGATGGAACATATGGGCATATATTGCTGATCGGCAACAATTTCAGGGTCAAATAAAAATACCGTAATACAATGCATAAAAACCTTATGTTCGACGATGAGCAAGGTCATTAAAGAGAGTCCTAGTGAGTTTATTGCATTGGCAGTGAGTGTAAAAGTAGAGATACATTTTTGGACTCCATACAATATAATGAGTTCTATGAGTGTGATCAATATTGTTCATTATTTGGCTAGAGTTTTTGTCGTCAACGAATGCAAGTATCCACATAAAATACTGTTAATATATACTTTTTAAACGGCAAAACGAACTGTATTGAATACTTCGCAGAAAAAGTACGGTCAAAGAAATATTTCTATAGACCACAATTATTGAGGTCAAGATTTATAATGTTTCAAAAACCCAATAGAACAGTATGAAAGCAGTACTCCGCGAAAAACCCACAACCACTCAAATAATGTTTTGTTAATTGAACTATAAATTACATTAAGGCTTAAAAAAATGCACGCTTGTCAAGACGAAAGGAAAACACGGTATATCGTTACATAGTTTTGTAATTAAATAGCTTTCATTTATGCCATTGAAATATAATTTTCACATTCAATTGTCACGGCCATGAAACAAGATTAACAACACTTTTCACGGTTCACCATATTTGGTCGTTTCTTCGGCGTATTGAATATTTATGATTGGTTTTTGTAACAGTTTGCGTATAATTGACATACCACCCTTGAAAATGTGATTTAACTCTTTTATTATGGCTATTTTCGAGTATGAGTATACTGATATAGTGGCAATACTCGCTCGTAAACTTAATTTTGGACTAATTAACTCTTCTTGAAGACTCCATAATGGTGTACATTAGGAACAAAGTAGTTACCCGAACATTAAATAATACACCAGAAAAATAAGATAAACCCTCTTATTGTCTGTGGTGTCTTACGAGTGTTTTTTTTTATAAAACAGGGGGCAAACGGGCAGGAGGCTCACCTGATGTAAAGTGATGCCGCCGCCCCTGGACACTCGCAATGCCAGAGGCATCACTAGAGCATTGCCGGTCTTTAAGATGCTTATACGCTCTTTTCTTGAAAGTCGTATTTGTTCTGAAATACCTCTTTTGGCAACTGGTTCCACATTGCGGATGAAATTTCGTGTTTAAATAAAAACAACGCAAACAATTATTTAGTATTGAACAAATATGTATAATTTAATTGGTAAAAATAATAATAAGGTAAAAATATGTGTATAATTTTCGAAATAATCTACACACTAGAAATCGCATTTAATAAAAGCCTTTTAGCCTCAATTGAGCCTAAAACTACAAGCATCCTGTTTTGCAACATGTATCCTCCATTGTCCCGTCAGTCCATCGATTGTTCATATGAGTCAAACAACAGATTTTACACAAGTAGTGTGACTATTGTAAAGAAACTTCAAAATATTACGACAAAATCTTATATTTTGCTAATATTATTTTATATAATCTGATTTATATGTATTGAGGGAATGCATGCAGCGCATGCGCCATGTTTTAGAACTCTTAAAATATAGATAAGATATAAATAAATAAATAGAGCCATTTTTTTTTTAATGAATAAGGAGCAAACTGGACAGGAAAAATAAACGCCGTGTCGAATCTACATGCGTGACAATTGACATATAATCAATAATGTGGAAAAATTTAACTATCACGACACACTTTAGTTCCTTTTGTTTGGGTAAAAACGAGACTGTAGAGATATTCCCATATAGAGGAGTCTTGCAATCACGTGAATCATTCAAATCGTAATTTTCTGTGTGTAATTTTAAACCCATCAAGATCACGCCCCTCTAGCTGTGCCAAGTGAGGATGCATTGTCTTCACTTAAATAGAAATCGTTTCTATCTTACTGTTCTTGCATAGTCGAGGGTTTGGTGAATAAATACAATCTGTTTATAAAACTTGCATTTAACTGTAATTTAGGTAAGCTATAGTGAATAGAGCAAATACGACAATTCGTATGATGTAATTCTCAATACAAACGCTGAAGCCGATCAAAAACAGTTACATGTATTGTATTTCATAAAATAAATTCTATAGACTTAATATTTGCCTTTGAAAAGCATTAATAATATAACTAACCCAAACATATATTTTTTCTTTTGTCGAATTCCATTAACGGTGAAGGAAAAAAGAGACAGCTTACTTTAAAACGGTATTATTAGATAGGCTTTTAAGTATATAAGAACAGAATGTAAACACCGCCAAAACGTATCAGTATAAAAACGGATTTATTTTCTAAGGAAGGTCTATCTATGGTTTCCAATTAATGAAAAATTTCTTACCTGTCGTCAATAATTACCCATCAAAGGAGACAAGTCAACACACACTAATTAGCGCTCATCAACGTTCATCAATTTGTCAAACTTTTTGACAGATGTCACGCCCGAATTAAAGCAGCTCTATAATTATTTTATGGAGTGCTGTCAGCTGTCATACAATTAGTCGAGTTTTTTAACATCTCAGTAGTCAGTTTAAACTTACTTACTTACTTACTTTATGGATCAATTAAAACAATAAAGAAATTACGAGAATGATATATTTATGCGATACTAATTGTAATCAATTAATATCTGACAACCGTACTCACACTCGTCAATGTGTAATGGTTAATTAAAAGTTAAACTTGTATAGACAAAGCGTTTAGTAAAGAACCTATATTAGTAGTGTGTTGATGTGAGTTTAAATTTTTAATTTTTTAGCTTAAAATAATAAATTAGGTATATAGAAGCTATTTTACTAGTTTCAGCAATAAGCTATACTAAATTCACTCATTTCGAAACAATCTAGATTACTAAACTATGATTTTTAAAAATCGAAGTTTAATATAAACTATATTAAAAACGTAATATAATATTGATTAACATACGTAAACGTAAAGACGTCTTTACGTATACATCACAGTAGACGTCATATCTCCAAGTGTATTAATGGAAATGACAGAATTCTATTATAAATAGAGCAATTACTTCTTACACTTGACCCGAAATGTTAACTTTCAAAAATGTTCCAACTGCCAAATAACTTGAGAACTCACTGTGCAAAGACGCTATTCTAGAATTGGAAGAATTATAGCATTGAACATGTGCAGTGTGTAAGCTTGATTACGATACATGTACTAGGAATTCTGACATCTCGAATACTGCCAATGTTTATAATTCATACCGTACGTTGGCACGCCGCGTGTCTTCTAAGAACGAGGTGATTAAGTCAAAGGAATGCGCGTTTTTTTGTTTTTCATTCTCTTTCTTGAGATAGTCTGTAAATCTCAATGGGTACCTGGCTTCAAATATGGCTCACGCGTATTGTTGACAAAGATTTACGAGCTACTTACAATATTTTCCGAGATCTTGGTATCGTAGCCATGTAATGTTTGTTTGCAAGTCCTGCAAGTCCATTAGGATATATAAGACCGTGAAGGGCGAAACCCTATTTTTACAACGTTTAAAGAACTTGAGACTTAACCGTGAGGCCGTGCATTCATTCTATGTTCTATGTCAGGCACAGAATGTGTAAGTGCGGCATATAAAAGGAATGAAGGCAAAATAGATCACAGACTAAAAAGTAAAATCTTTTTTTTCACAATCTCTCCTGACACCTACTCCATCGAACACAAACATTTGTCGTAGACTAATATTTGCATCTTACGTGATCTTGAGTAAATGAGCCAGCTAATATATTATAATATTTAATGTATCGTTAGATTTAACGCCCCGTCAATTACACAACTAGCTTTTACAGTTAACGAGTTGCTAAATTCAACCGGTGGGTAGCCACAGATAATTTGCATCTTTATAGCGTGTGGTTTTTAGTAATTTAAAGATTATCTAACCGAATGTAA
This sequence comes from Pontia daplidice, assembly GCA_963693355.1. Lineage (NCBI taxonomy): Eukaryota > Metazoa > Arthropoda > Insecta > Lepidoptera > Pieridae > Pontia > Pontia daplidice. The sequence continues at coordinate 1,959,040 of CAVNZL010000024.1, read as the reverse complement.
AAACTACATTAGATCATTTGTTTAAACAATGAAACATTTGTACATGATTTTAATGCTTTCAGAGAAAAACTGGACCAATTTTCAACAATTTTTCCCCATTAGAAAGCGGAATCACCAGTGAGTGACATAGACTATGTGACCTTAAAAAAAACTCTATCATTGCTGCCTTTTCCGTTCCCTTGCGTCATACAATACGCATAGGTATATTCAGTGTGGAGAAACCTCTTTTAATACATATAAAGTAGAGAAATCAATAATCCTTAGGGGGGGAACAAAAAAAAAATTTTCCAAAAACGGAAAGGCCGGCAACGAACGAACCCTCCTGCATTACGAGTGTCTATTGGCGATTGTATCACTTGAGATCAGGTGAGCCTCCTGCCCATTTGCCCCCTTTTATAAAGAGTAACCTCTAATTAATAAATAAACACAGCGTTTCGGTTCAATGTATTCAGTTAATTGACACCATCTTAAGTAGTGTATCCTTGTTTTGTAGTGTCTAATTTTATCGGACGCTTTCTTCGGCCTTCAGATATAAATGACTAACCACAGACTGTATGTATATGACTGTGTGTATATGTAGTCTGTGTGCAGTAATAGATTTGCGCTTTTTACACTTTTATTGTATGAACAAAACAATCGAGAAAAAAGGGGTAAAGACGAAATTCGATTATGTAATTTTTACAAGTGATTTGAAGTACAGTATACTATGACTAAATTGGTTAATTAAAATTACCAACGACTTAGATGTTTTCCACATATACCTGGTATATACCACATCTATTCTAAAAATAGTTTGCACACGTCAATATCGACACCAATTATACAAACGAAAAGACATTAGTGGCGATTCTGATGTACACACTCTAAACTAAAAATCTCTAAATTTAGCTTAAGACTTGTCAATGATGATGATGTGCCAGGATATAGAGTATAGATTTATGTGAAAATATATTTGTATTTTTATGTATCTGATTAATACTTTAAACGGTAGCAATAAATAATAGATATCAAGGACAATTTAATAACACAAATCGTCAATAAAGTAGTTAATTTACAAACGACCTCACAAAAACTGTTGCCACTCGACATTCGATTGCTATTTATTTATTGGAATATGAATAGTAGTGAAATCCGTTTTTTTGTTTGTTACAGATATTTGGATATTAACAATTGACGGCTTGCTTTGTATCGTGAATTATTAATAAAAAATAAAAACATATAAAAACTCTTTTCGTTTCCTCAATCATCTATTGGCGTGGAACAGATTATATAAAAATATAACAGGCTATTGATGGTGTGAGATCTATATTTGAGTCTGTGGATCGATATATAATAAAGAACATTTCTAACGCGATTAATGCATAACTATAGAAATAAGTACATTAAATCTATGAATGTTGTGATAATATTGTAATATTTCTATATTACAAGGAGCGTAGTTGATATTTTTAAATATCATACCAAATCGTCAGTTATCCCACCAGAAATGGAGACAACGGGGCCTGGGTAGAACCTCATGATCCATTGTGAAGATCAACGGCACGAGGTTCAGAATTATCAACCTCAGTCCACGCCATCACGATTCTAGTGAAGTCTATTCCATTAAAATACATGAAAAATCTTATCTTATTAAGCTGTACCATTATTTTCCTTTTTCACAGTTTCCTAAACATTATCGATGAGACTTTAGCAAAGTACAGAGTAATTCCTATATTTTTTTTCTAAAATACTGCACTTTTCGAAGCTGTTGTCATAATCATTATTAAACAAATAATAATGAGAAGTATTTTGAAATTTTGCCCTTGGCACACATTGCAATGAATATCTTTGGATATATCATAGTTTTAAAATAGCTCCGCAACAAAATGGTGGTCACGAGGAACGCTGTCACGTAAATTGCACAGAACCGCTCGCACTGTAAGCAATATTTAAACAAACGAATTTATTAATCTTAACATAATAAAATTCATATAAATAAAAACGCATACGTCATTGGTTATATAATGTTTGAAGAATATTGAAAAACATTCAAGAGCGTACAAAGACACTTGAACGGACATTTTCAATGCTACAGCTATGTAGGTGATGTTTGTTTATCGTATTGCATCTGTGTAATCTTCTTTGACCTTTACGAGTTACTAATCAGTTGAATATGTTGTCTTATCAAAATTTTGTTGGGCCTCGGAGGCTCTTATACAGTTTCTAAGAGGGTGGAAATTTATTATATTGGGTGTTGTTATTATTATTTAATTATTTATTTATTTTTACTTACTGCATGCTCTATTGATACGGAGCTGTCAACCTGGCTGTGGTCGTGTAAAAGCCATGAGTTAACTTATTCTAAGTCTCCTCTATCGAGGTATTTTTCAAGCAATACTAGAATATTTTTTGTAAAAAATAATCCCAAAGAAAAAACCGTATTAGCAATGCTGTAAGAAAAAAATAAATAAATCATAATAAATAAATGAATAACTAACAAATTCCGCTTATAACTATTCTGTATCTCGTCTAAACCTTTTAAGATTGTAAAATCCCTTTACTCATTCCGTCAATACTTTGTAAATTCACATTAACCCTATTTACATACTGTGTCAGTATTAAACTGAGTCATAAATACGTGACTACTTAACAATATGTTAAATACAAAGAACAGAACCTTGTGTCCAGAATTAGATTTAATACTGTATTTCTAACAGTATTTTGAGTTGAAGGTTGGGAACTAATAGAGCGGTTTTCACCCGCGACCGTCGTAATTGCGGCCCTTAATTTACATGAGACCGGTTATTTGTCGCGGTTCATACTCATATTCATAAAAAGGCGTCGGTGTCGACCGCACCTAGGGGGATTCTACATGTCGAGAAATGTGATTTATTTCACACATATCTATACGTAGTATAGCTAGGTACACTATAAGATACTAAACCAGTATCTTTCGTAGAAGGAGCTGTCCACCTGCGCTGTGGTCGTGGGTGAAAACCGCTCCATGAATTCTCAACTAGAGTCAGATGGAGTCTCCTCTATCTGAGCGTCTTTTTCAAGCTATTGAAAATACTACAGAATATATTTTAAAAATGCTACTGAAACTTACCTAAAATAATCCCATAGTATACAATATACGGTAACTAACAGGAAATTTACATAAAAATGACAAGTTTTGAACACTACAAGTCTATTTAGAAAGTAATAATGCTGTATATTTTTTTCAATTTAGTCAAATCACTTAGATCTCACAGTTTAGGTATGAAACTGGAGCGTTAGACGCATAACACAGTTTCATTAATATAGCATGATGACAGTCATAAAACTAACAAGTAGTAAACTAGACACCTTGGAATTACGAATCGTACAATCACTGTTTAACATTTATAACTTATATACATGTGTAGCCTAGGAATTGTAATAATTTAAATTCTTACTGTAAGTCATTGAATTAAATATATATAATTTTTATCACACTTTTTTTTTTACCAGTAACAAGAATATAGAACATCCAGCTGAGCAAATTCTACAACAATAACAACGATTTAGTATTGAGTGAATATAAATATACAATTGATAATATATACAAGTATATTAATATACAATTTATAAAAAAATTATCTCTAATTCCCTTAGTCATCGGATCATGCGTGATCGGGTGTAATAATTAAATAAATGTTTTTTTATTGATTCTATTCAGGGGGTTCTTATGATACTAAAAAAATGAAGGTAGTTGAGCGGAGTATACAAATGTGTAAGAGAACATTACGGCGCTATAGTTTTTCATAACTGCCAGTTAGAACTTATTTTCTGTCCATGCACAAGATATAGTTCAATGTTCCCTAATTTTTCAGACGTATTTAAGTGCGCGAGATTTCCAGTTGTTATTATTAGCAAACTGTAACAATAATTGTGTCATTGATATAGGCTTCGCAATAAAACCGTTATGACATCACTTCGGCAAAATAGCCCCAATTGACAGGAAGGGCCCATGACATCAACTGTCATCGTCTGTCGTGAGTTGATCCCAATCAGCTTCAAGTTCAAGCCTTCGAATATGAATTTTATGAGTACCATAAATCTAATTTTAATACCCGACTTCCCACGACTCCTCGACTTATGTCACCATCAACGAACAGCTGAAAGTTGTTGGACTCGAACGTTGTTCACTCCTAAATCAATTTGTTTCGGATAACTTCAGCTCCCTTTAGTCCTATAAATGGTGAACCAAATAGCATTAAACAAAACTCCAAATACTACATGTTCATTAAACTATTTTTTTATTTTTTATTATGGCTTAATCGAGTTACCGCCAGCTACATATCGCTAGGGACGTTATTTACCTTAATCATTAATATTAGTCTTAGAAATACAAAAACCCAAAAGACCAGTATGAAAGCAGTACTCTGCGAAAAACCCGCAACCACACAAGGATTTTGAACTATGGACTTCCGCAAAGTAACGCCTGATTCAATTAATTATCTTAGGAATACAGCCATTCTCTTTAATCAGACTAAAAGTCTGATCACTTGCCGCAAAATTTTAAAAACAATTCCTTTTGACGGTCATTCAACATTATATCCTTTATTATTATTATCTAGTTATATAAAATATATATATATCTTAATATTTATTAAGATAATGATATATGCTTAAGATACCAGGCGAGTATAATTAGAAAGTGATGACCCGGCAGAGAAATTCACAGATAGATTAGCACCAGCGTCCAACGTTCATTACATGCACCGTTTAAGTACTGCTGACAAGATAATCCCGTTGACTCACAGCCAACATGTCACTTGTTATTATTAACTTTCGTTTCTATACCTTTTTTGGTTTTAATACTGATATTTAATGCTCATGAGACAATTGTATTTCATATTGATATATCGAAAGGGGTCTAAACCAATACTTTAATTAGTATATTATTTTGTTTCGTTCATTGGCAAACTGTGGGTGTGCGGTTCCAGTTAAAAAAGCCTCAATTTATATTCAATTAATTTATCGAGGGGTGGAACTGCTCATATCTGAGCTAGCATCGGGTGAGTGTTTTGAAATTCCTGTAAAATTAATAAATAATTCTTTCAAGTCGTGTTACCCTTTATTACTTTGTTTGTAAGAATTCTCATTTGTTTTTACATAGCACAATAGTATAATAACTTCTACTAAATAATAATCTATGTCTTGTAAAATGAACCTTAAAAATTCTTTTACTTTCGCATGTTAATACCGAATTTACTCTGTTATATCAATGCATGCACCCAAAATGAAACGTATGACTCAATATTAAATGCATAAACATATAACTAAGATGTTGCTATTCCAAGAATACTATAGTTCCTATACGAAAGCCGCTGAGTAACGTGCAAAAATACCTCTGTTTTAATACACCAGTTATTTATTAACTGTTATAACACATAAGAATTCGCAATGGTTGGGAAATCAGTTATTCTCAGTTCTGAGCGTGAATATTGGTGCACATACGGTCGGTTAACCCCAAGGTAAGCTTTTTATACCGTGTGTTATGGGTGTTTCATAACACATATGTTTTTTATTAAAAAAAATGTACATCACACACACACACACAGGTCAAATACACTCTCTGACCATTTTAGCAATCGGGTTTGCAAATATATATGCGAATGATCCGGTACTTCGATGTAATGGAAATCTGTTTCCTTGTATAAAAAGTGCCGAGATCGAAAGCACGAAAGTCGCTACTACTAGACCAACACGACCAAGGTTATATTAAATATATACAATAGATTCAAAATTGTAAACAGCCAATATATAACATTTAAAAACGAATCTTCATCAGCTATCATCACTGTACTTAGATTATGCTCAATGTTTACACAAAACCTCGATATATTATTGGAATTAATAGATATGTTTAGTTTAATGGCTGTGAAATAAGTTGTTTATATAATTCTGTTTTTGGAAAGAGGAAACTCGAGTATCGGCCTCGGCCGGCTTTGGGGCGCAACTCCAGCGGTGTGAGACATATACATAGAATGAAGGTATAATAATAATACATTTAAAAAGTATAAATTAGCGTTTATAATAGTTAAAGAGGTTATATATGTCTGATAGTGTGTGATGGGCTAACGTGTTATTTATTGTTGCTGTAAATAGAAGCAAAATAGAGCAAAAAACGGTGCGTACATGTTTGCCTGAAGTAGCATTTTTTTTTTCAAAAGAATAATGCTCCATACTCATTATAAAGCTTAGTATATTCTCTCGAAAGAAGTAGAACAATGTCGTTGTAAGAGATATTTCAGAAAACCCAATGATCTACTTTTAAACGAATCTCAGGGTTTCTTTTTCGGCGAATTCTTTTAGTCATGATTGAAAATTTAATTTACGAGCTCGCTGCGTCATGTCATCGTAAAGTGAAGAATGCCACAAATAATGTTTTTGATGTCAAATAAGACCTTACATATTTCAAAATTAATTGGACCAATACTATAATTGAGATTGTACAATATCAGGACATATTTCAGCAATTTGTGATGTGTGCATGGTAAACATTTAGAGATTGTTGTTCTTGTCGTTGCTGTCGTCGTCGTTGTTGTTGTTGTAGTTATTGTTGTCGTCGTTGTCGTTGTCGTTGATGTCTTTGTTGTTGTTGTCTTATAGTACCTTAGAGGTGCAGATGCTCTACTAACCTCCACATATAACGTCAAAATATATTAGATACTTTTCAAAATACTTTCATCATACCCCACTAACAGATATGCTCATCGGGAATCTCTCGGCACTCCGATAGCGACATGATCGCGTCAACCGGGTCGTCAAACATGTTCTAGAAGGTCAATGACCTGCAATGAATTTGCCTCTAGTGCAATGTTCTTGCAAACACTCAAATCAAGATCACTGTCGATGCTGGGGTTGAATTTGCTCAAGATTTTGATATGCTAATAATACACAGATATCAATGAGGAAATGAAACAGATGTGGAGGCTTCAGTCAGAATAGTACAGTACCCAGTTTAGATAAGAAACAAAAATAGAATTAAAGAAACAAAAGATAGACATTGCAAATATTGGAAATCCGTATAAAGTGTGTCGTAAAAGCGATGCGTGAAAATTTAAAGAGTAAAAATGTAATAAAATTCTTAAAAACACATTGTACTGTATGAGAAGCTCCTTGTATATGTCAATGTAAAAGTTATTGAGACCGCTAAAGTATGCCTACAATTGCCTAATTTTTTTCTCGTGGGGAAACGCCTGCGTACCCTCCCACAGTGCGACTGCTTGCAAGAGAATTATGTAGGACTCGCTATTGTACGTACCCATTAAAACCCCACCATGACATAAAGGTGGGAAAGGGTGATTGCGGAGCCTTCCCACATCGCAACTAGTGTTACTGTGTACCACCCACTTCGAAGCGTGTCACATGATAACGCAGTGCTGGTGGTCTCCGATGGTGACGTAGATGGGCCTCGGGACCTACCTCCCTGGTCCTTCCCACCTTTTCATTTTTACACATGATGATCTTGCAAAAGGTTTGAAAAATCTTCCATTGATTCCGTTCATCAACTATCGACATATTATATCCAAAGTGACGTCATCGAATCGCTAAGCCGACAACAGTCTCTGTTATATGGTTGATATTTTATTTTGTTTCGCCAAAACTATAAATGGCTCGAACCACAGCTAACGATTGCATGTGAATGACGTGCCAATAATAACTTACCTGGAACCGATGTTTGGCGTATGAGTGTCGACTTTTGAATTTCATATTTGCTAATATACAGAAAGCACAAAAACTTTCTTGAAGTGTTGTGACAATAAAGTCGGGTAAATGTTTAAAAGTTCGCTAATTAGCAATTAGGAAACCAGAGAAACTATTCACAAAACAAGTATGAAATATATGTATTGACTTGTTTTATATTGCCAGGAGAATTATTAACTATTAGCAATAATTAACAAATAACAGGCTGAACACAAAATGCCATTGGGAAATTGAAAAATTTCCCCCATCGGCGTGGGCCGATCAATAAACTTTTACGAGCCTTCCTGTTCTGATGAACCAGGTCGATTCAGCTTCGATGCAACAAATAATTGGGACGATAAAAATATTTATTAATGCGACGAAAATGTGGGCCATCCCTTGACCTATAGACAAATAAAGACGTATACAGTGTAATATTGTATACAGAATGATTCAGTTGGCACAATGGCAACCACCTCGGACAACAGAAAAGAGCCTCGGGTTTGATTTACAGTGCGATTAACAATTGTGTACTATACTAGTACTTGTTCTCTAGTTGGTATATGTAGGTATTTAAAAAATCTGTATTTTCGTTAATGAATTCTGTACAAGCCATTAATTAATTAGGGCTAACCGCTTTTAAGAGACAGATGAGCCGGAAGGTCACTTAGAGAAGTGGTAACCGCCGCCCATTGACACCTGCAATGGCAGGAGCGTTGCAAGCCTTCAAAGGATTGGTCGACTCTTCTTTTAAAGGTAACCAATTGTATTGGCTAGGAAATACGTCTGTCAGTAGCTGGTTCCACATTGGTGGTACGCGGAAAACGTGCCTGAAAAACCGCTGTTTTGGATCACCAGACGTCGAGGTGATTCGGATGGAATTTTTTTCACTGTATCTTGATAACATTATTGCATTTTATATTTTAATTGTGCCCAATGGTTTCCACCACCATTTTAATAATACATTCTATCTTTATTGTTCATGAACGATAAATCTATGGCAGCATCTGTTCATAGTGTTAAAATCATCAAAATCATATGACAAAAAAACGGTAAAACGCCATCGAGTTTTTATACGTTTTAATTTTAATTATTGTTATTTTGAAATTATTGATTTGTCGTGTCGTTAACAATTGCCTTGGATCGTGCATCCCAAAGAATTTCAAGGTCCCAAATAAAATGCTTAAAATTGCATAGCAGTGACCGATTAATGAGGCGGCGGTTTGATAAATCGTCTCCAAGAATCGCCAACTGGTTGAGAAGGTCAGCGATTTGCCTCCCGCCTAAAATTCTTTATTTAATCGATAAATTTTTTGATGTTCATAAAATAACATTAGATTTTGTATCGAAAACAGAATAACTCTAAAATTATTTTCTTAATGAAATTTTTTAAAAGAACGGATTGTGAAAATATGAATATTCATCTTAACCCGAATTGTTTTATTGCATTACAGTGTATATATAGTTAGTTGTCAGTTTAAGACGCTATCCATTCGTGGCTTAGTCAAAGTTAAGCCACCTCGTTTCCGAGTTTGAAGTTTTCCATTTTACAATATTTCACAAATTCGCTGGAAATTTTACTACTCGATGAACTATTTCCCGAAATCAATTCAATAGATTTTGAGTTTATACAGATTTCATATTTTCAGTAGAATTATATCCACATTTTAAGTAAAATTATAAAATTCAACTTACGTTTTAGAAAATTAGGTAAAGTATTAAAAAAATTAAGATACGTTCGATAGTTTAAAATCTATTCAAACTGATATAAAACAGCCCATTCCTACACTTAGGGTCATAGTGACATATTTTATTATACAGATCATATAAAATGGATATAGTGCTGAGGGGTCATTCTCGAGTTTTAAGGTTCGCGAATGCAATCTACGGGTACGTGACTTATCTATATTTTCAGCGCATTAGGTCAGTCTTTATTATTGGTTCACTTAAACACAATTAATATATCTGAATAATCTAGAAATATCTAATAACATAAGGAGATCTACAATAATTGATGCATTTTATAAAAATAAGTTTCTACATAAGTAAATGAAACATTACATAAATACATATATTTCTAGATGATTCCTGCGGCACACCCGCTTAAATAAAAAAGCAATGTGCGTAAAAGACTACGTCTGGCCATAGATAACGTTTACATTTAAAAATAAATAAATATTACATTTGAATTTGGAATCTGTCACCCTTATATGATTGTTCCTTGAGTTTTCTCGTTTTGGCGCCAATACATGAACATATTTTTGCAATGTTAAAATCAATTGGCATTATTCAAATTAGGTATGGAGCTAAATGCAATTTTTTAAACTTTGTACGCTCGTTATTAGTAAAATATTGTGTGCCTTGCTATATAGTTACAATGAGACCTTATTGATTCAACTTTTTTGTATGTAAAATGTGTTCAAAGCAAGTAATTCCTTTCCGAAAGCAAAAGGTTTTATCTCTAGATGAAGATTCGTCACGTCGCGTATTTTAAGCGTTCGTTAAGGTCTTGCAGTGTACTTGTCGTAGTAGTTAGTAATTGTATGATAATTAAAAAAAATAAAATCTTAACTCCTACTACTGTTTAAGAAGAAGAGGACCGGATTTCCGGAATTATGGTCAGTCAGTATGCTTGCAAAATATATCTTTTTCCTTATTTTGTTTCACTATTTATAGTAATAAAAGTAAATAGTTATAGTATAGTAGTAAGAATTAATTAATAACTACTAAATGTCCATTTGAAATCAATTATCTATCCACTATCTTCTCATGGCTTACACATAAGATATAAACTGTGGCGGTGTTAAAGATAAACATTCTATCACACATATGTGTTATTGAAGCGCACGCGTACTTGATATTTTGGACAATTCATACAATATTCATACAAAATTCTCAAAATTTCCATTTATCCACCATACTTACAAACTTTTACATTTATAATATTTGTACGACATATCACATTTAAAATTTACTAATTGAAGGCTGAAACTCAGCTTGTTTCCACAGTACTACATGTTTAATTCAATATCTCTGGACTCTGAAAATACCAAATTTCGGTTACAATCGAGCAAGAGGTGATTAAAATTTCCAAGTGCTCCATCATGTTGGATTTATACGTCACAGAGTCTATATAAATAATTTGAAACAAAATGGAGTCGCAACATTCCATCAAGATGGTTCTTAAAAACGTTTTTGACATTGTCGTATAACAATACAAGTAAATAGAATGTACCGTTCATCCTGCATTTATTAGCAAAGATCAAATACCTTCTGAGAACTATAGCGAGACATTTGCATTACATTAACTGCGTTGGAACCGGCTCCATTTCTGTCATTCATAATATGTAAACGTTTTGAATTGTATTCTACGTGTGTGGTTAATATGAGATACATATTAAATTTCAGCCTTTTAGATCAAAGGATATTTTACTGACTAAAGCTATTAAATTCGTGTGGCAATCACATATTAAAAAGGCATCCGGATACCTATATTATTTATTAAGAATAGATGATGAATATGGCAACATTTCACTAATATTTAGTTTTATTGAGACAAATTTGGAAGTCTCTCACTGACTTGAAAATTCCACTGTTACTTAGAATAATTATCGTATCGTGGTAACTACTTTTATATACTTACACTAGCTGACCCAGCAATCGTTGTTTTGCCAAACATGTGATTTCAATTTTCAAATAATAAATAAAAATAGGGGTTGATCGTAGAGGGGTGAAAATTTAGCATTGCATGTATTTTTGTATGTTGTATCATAAGAAAATAGAAACTAAAAATTTTGTCTAAAAAATAAAAATAAAAATTTTGGGGTGGACAACCCCTAACATTTAGGAGGATGAATGGGGCTATTAGCCGACTCTCAGACCTACTTAATACGCTCACAAAGTTTCATGAGAATCGGTCAAGCCGTTTCGGAGGAGTATGGGAACAAAAACTTTGACACGAGAATGTTATATATTAGATATATGTTTCTTTGAAATAAATAACTTAATAATTGTATAATTAAATAAAATTAAAAAAGTAAATTTTAGTTCAATTCTTATAAGTTAAAATATGTATAATAAAATTGTAGTATGAAAGTCTTCATCATAATTTCCCCAATACATGAGAATGATATAATCGTCCAAGTGGTCATTAAATCATCTGAAGTAGAAACTTCAATAGGTCGATTAAATCGTAAGAATCAAATCGTGCGTGTCGCTCCAGTATAAGACCACCTTAGCGCGCGTGGGCGATTCCATTTTTTTTCTAGAGAATCACTACAACTAAAGTGCCGCCGTATGGAGACAATGCCGCCAGTGCGATGCCGGCCTTTCAAATAAGAAAATGGTACGAGTATAAATCGTTTTTAACATGATTTGAGTAACAGCGATTTTTTTATAGGAGCATAATTATTATTTTTTTTAGAAGAAATATATCGTCTGTCATTTAGCGACGTCATAGAAACAGGGTCCAATTTTTAATCCTTTGGGTACGGACCCCTAAATGGTTGAAACCATTGGTGATTAAAGACTAAGTTTAATGCCTGTAGAATGTGAGTAAACACCATTAGACATAATTGTGTTTGCTTAGTAAAAAAATAAATGAATTCCCTGAATGTCTTTTTTTCATATCTTTTAACAAATGAAGGTCAGTCTACTTAACACGTATTGTCTTTGCAATTGCCGAACATTATTTCGACACAAAATATGTTTCACTTTTTAAATATAAAACAAAGTTTACACATGAACCTAAAAAGCTTTTTTTTTGCTAAATCCACAACAAAAAGTATAAAAAATATTTAATTATATGAAAACTTTTATTATTCACTTCAGTTTTATATGAGTTGTATTTACATAACAAGTAATGAAAATTTATTAGGTGCTGTGAAATTAGAGTGAGATGCGGCGAATGTCACACATTAAAACAACCATAAAACGGATTAAAACAATGGAAATATCTGTTTATAATAATAGGCTAAAAAGGTAACCCAAGCTTAATTTGTATAAAGCTTAATTTAAGATGTATTAAGTATTATGAATTTTGTATTTTAGTAAATAATACGTCATCTTCTTAAATCAAAGATCGATATCTTATGTTCGATAAATTCTGTGCTCTCTAGTGTATTTCCCATTATATGGAATTCACATTTTAATATGATTTTTCTATTCTCACGCATATTGTGATTAGCACCTCCTAAATTGGTTCTAAAACAATATTGACATGTACTTTTTGCCTCGTTAAAATACCATTTCAATTTTCAAATTGGAAACAATTATTCTATATTTCTGCGTCTGAGACTTTACGTAAGCAGATACCTATTTTAGAAGACCACAGGAGACGTGATTACTGTAGAGAGAGAAGAAGGAGATTATGTAGAGATAGAGAGTTTCTCAGTCCTTGCAATACAACCCTAGTTGAATAAGTTAAGAGACGAGCTGATTTTGAAAGGTACTTTGCAATTATTAAATTAATTAGGAAAACGCCATGGGATATTCCTCACTAGAAATTTGAATAAATCCGAAATCTGAGAAATCTATTGTATGTCAAATATTAAGAAATAACGTAATTATTTTATCTAAACTATTTTCATATTTCCTCGTAGACAGAACGTATTACGGCGATATCTTGATTATAATATAATTATGATTATGGTTGACAGTTGCCTAGCATTTAATCAATTTTCGACCTTATTGACTTGTAATTTGATGTGAAACTGAAGATATTATAAGGTTGGATTAAACGAGAATGCTCTTATTTTGAGAATTCCTGTCGTTATAAAACCCACGATGACAGCCAAGATCGCTGACGCTCCTACATATATTCAAATACACCAAAATCACGCATAATTTTAAAAACTTGTTTTTATCTATGTTGTATGTCTACGAGTCTCGCAATTATAATATGAACGTAGATTGGCGAGACTTTTATAGCTGTAACGGGACAATCCTTTGGTAATATTAAAATCCAATTTTGAGACACGTGTAAGTCTATCGAGCTTAGTGTTTTAACCGTTATCCTTAAACACTTAAATGGTACAAGAAAAAGGCAGCGAAGCCGAACTTAAGGATCCCTTTCTCTTAGTCACCAGGCTGCATATCATGAACGGTGACAGTTATAATTGAAATGTTCACAGATTATGTATTTCTGTTCCTGGAGTAACAGAATAAAATGAATATTTAGATAGCAAATGCGACCTCTTTGCTCGTTTTTGATAACGGCATTAGACGCTTGAAATATATATAGAATATTTAAATATTTAATTGAAAAATAAACTATGAAATTAAAGTAATATAATAGAGTCACTTATACAAGACCATGATTTTTGCTTTGTGTTGAAAAGAAACGCGAATTTATGTCTAGACTAAAATGTTTTTTCGTTCCATTCTAAATCCGGATTTAATAATGAGAATTATTAAAAGTCTATTATGTTTAAACATTTCATAACTAAGTAAGGCAATATTTATTAAATACATCACCAACAATGGCACCAAAATAGAAATAAAAATGGAAATTCATTAAAAAAAAATTATATGCAACTAAACATGAAATATTAAGCTCCACAGTTTTATAACATTATATTGTCTTTTGAACTTTTTCTATATGAGATTTCTATGCTAATGTTTAGGATATAAAAATGGTATGAATATAACCATATGAACATACCTTGCATGTGAACAGAGCGTTCTGCCACGTAGCTTTGTTTTCGCTGAAGAAGTAGCAACTGTGGCCCAATCTGATGAACATGGGTGGGCACACATAGGACATTCTTGTTGAGTTCTTCCCTTCAACACCGCTACCTGGATATCAAAAAAAATCATTCAAAAATCTGCGACATAACAGAGTAGTGTTTTGTTTTTTGTCACAAAACTTAATGCTATGTTGACTTATATAAATCGGAACACATTTAACACACGCGAAGCTGAGCGATCAATTGTGTGTATACAATCGATAAATATAATATTATTAATTCACATCGCCAACAAAGCTCCTGGCACACATTTGACCGTACCAGGAATCGAACGAAAGAAGTTTGATTTCAGAAAGAAGTGATATTATTTAGTAACAATAAATATTTTGATTCATTTTTCTCTAACTTAGCAATAATAGTCGAAATTATCTGCAGCTGGTGCCTATAATGGAAATTGAGAAACCCTGATTTGTAGATATAGGTTATAACATAGAGTCTCCCTGATGAATAATGAGCTGACCGCGTTTACATCGGTTAGTTATATTTAAATAAAAGTAGTAAATTGGTTCATAAATTCTGTAATCTATAATTGATTTCCGCACACAATATGCTAAACACTCAAACACTTAGTAGCCTAATGACTATCATAGACGAAATATAAGATAATAAATTATCATTTAATATCGTTTGTATAGAGGCATGTTTCCAATCGATGATATGATTATTAAAATTTAAAATACTATAATATTTATATAATAATCAAATTTAAATTTCTTCTGCAAAGCTATTTACATTTAAAGAAAAACACTTTATTAACGGATTTAAGTTATGTATTTTGTGCACCGTTTAAATATTACATTATTAAAAATTTTCCGACGTTTCGCGTACTTTACAGCGTGCGTGGTCACGGTAGACTGAAGACAAAAGGTGATAATTGTCAAAATAAGTGTTACAGCTGTAGAGAGGTTGTGTGTTATCTGTATTTATTGCCCCGGAGTTGGTATCGACTAAAACCGGAAGAATTTTTACAAAACTGGCTCACGGTTTACATCATATATTAGGAGTTTGTTTGGAACTGCTGGTACTAATTAAAACAACGATTTGTGTTTTGAGTATATTTATCAAAATACATCTCTTTGATATAAGATCGAAGAAAATGTGAAAAATATGGTTATATCGGGGAAAATTGATTGTATAACAAACGCCGAAATAATACGATACTTGTAAATATATTCTTTTAATCACACACTCACAATTAGTATTACTGACTTAGGACAGAGTTTCGTTCTAAGAAGTTAACAGTATAATGAATATTACAGAAATGATTTTTGGGACTTTTACACATGACATTTATGCTGGCAGCGGTAAAAACGGGAGGGAGAACTGGCAGGTCACGTGACAAGAGGAAGAGTCGTTGATGTTCTCTACGCGGCTTCCGTTTTACCGACTACTGCTTGGCTTGGCTTGGCTTTGGCTTTGGCTTTGGCTGCTTGTGGGCACTGCTTTTACCCAGGCTTGGCATTGGCGTTGCACACACTTATTGCAGCTTGTTACAATTGTTTTTCGCGTGTCGCGATGTCCACGAGTTAAAGTCCGGAAGGAAGAGTTATTTAATAATGTATTCAAACATCTATCAACTCCGCGAGGTTGAGTATGCTGCTAGTCAATACTAAAGCTTTATACTGGTAAACATTCCTTATACACGTGAATTAGAAATGTCAGTAGATTATTGAAATGTCAATTTACAGTGTTTATCCTTGACCGGAGCGCCAACGTAAGATATTCCAATTCCACACCTATTTTTTAAGCATTTTATATATTGATATGTTTTAATTTTGTTAGGACATATAATTTTTATAAAAAAAAAAAAAAATTTTAAAAACAGGTACAGGAAACAAACAAGGAGCAGGCTGACCTGATCGTTAGTACTACATGGACACAATGCCAGTTGGCATTACAAGCGCGTTGCCGGCCTTTATTATTTTCATGAAGGTCCACTCACAAAACTCGTTTGTATGGGATCTCCCTTGAATAATATATTCCTCTTTTTAACTTTACAACTGCAACTATGACCTAAGAAAATTGCAACGTCTTAACTATCACGGTTCATCAGATACAGCCTGGTGACAGACGGTTGTTATACAATAAATAAAAGATTATTAATTCGCATTCAAAAATTCTGGATTATTAAATCCGCAAGCGACGCGTTCGAACTTGTAGAAGCAACAATTCGGTAATCGATATTTCTTTATGAGCACGACAATCAAAACCAAATTAATCACCTTTTTAAATTTAAGAAACTGTTTTTCTATTGATTGTTTTCAAACTGTTACAATTATAATATCTTAATAAAAGAGGTTTTAACCTCGTAGTATACCACTTGGAAATTGTGATTCCAATATTCGGAATAAGTGCAGGCGCGGAGCCTGTAAGACCCACGTTTTAATCTGTCACTTTCTACTTGATGTAATATTTACTAAATTCACAGTCGTTAAATGTAAAATTCGTGATTGCGAGCATAACGGAAGTTTTAATTGCTTTTGCGGCTCATATTTGTTGTTGCATTTTATAAACCAAAAAAAGTTATAAAATTCCTCTGTGGCTTACCCGTTGGTAATGGTAATGGTATATTTTGTACGTAGTCTTAATTCCAATCGCAATCAGCTCATCAAAAATAACCGATATAGTTTTATTCTTGTTATCATCTTTTACTTTGTCATATTTAATGATATAAGTTTATACCTGATCATTATAAATAAAAAAAAGTTACAAAATTAACTTCTATCACAGGGCTTCTCAATTTTCTCAAGGCATAAGAACTCAAAACGTGTGAATGCGGACTCATTAGTCATTACACTAATTTGTCACAATGATGATGTGTTATGAACGAATTTAAGTTATGTATTTTTGCAAAATTTGAATATATTTTACATTATTTTAAATTTTTGCGACGTTTCGCGTACTTTACAGCGTCTACCGTGACCACGCACAAACGTCGGAAAAAATTAAAATAATGTAAAATATATTTAAATTTTGCAAAAGTACATAACGATTAATTTTTATATATCGTAATTAGAATAACTGGCAAAATTAATACTTACATTGAGACCAAAATAGGAAAACAATGGCCGCCAGAGCAAAAACTCCTCCTCTCCTTTCTAAAGCTTCCATTTTCATATATTATTATTTTTGCACACTTAAAATACACACACAGCGATACGAAATCGATTAAGTCATGATCAAATAACCTAATCACAGACACTCGGTTCACCGCACCTGAAACAAGAAGAAAACTTTATTAGAATATTCCAGAAGTTTCTAATGCAAATTATTTCTTAACGCAACAATAAATTGTATAAAGTATTTAGGTTATAGAAAGTCTAGCTATGAGGAGAAATCTAGACGCAAACTCAAACACCATACAATTTTTTTTTTTTAATTTAAGAGCAATGGGAGAAATCACAATCGAGATGTGTGGTAAAATAATTCGATTATCAATGTGTACTCTGCGAGAAAGTCTTATTTAATCAGAAGTGTTAGTACCTATGGATATTTTATTGATTGTAATTTGGTGTGAGCTAAACGCTCATTTAATTTCGTGAAAACCCAAAGACATTGTATTTAATGGCGACTTCTAGTGGGGAATTAGAAAATTGTCTATAGAAATCGGTGGGATGAAACTGATTTAGAAACAATGTCCGGCATAAACAGGTGTCTAGGCTGTGTCTTTGAACTTGGCTTTCACGGCCGTGACGAATTCGAAAATGTTTTACAAGAATTATGGCAAAACAATATAAAATTGAGATAACAGAGTTCGTATATTATCCTATACAGTTTTGTATTATGATAAATATAAAATAGATTGTAGCTTATTCTACAACGGGGATTTTCTCAAATAATTTTTTTCATCAAATTTATTTTCATTGTTCTATTAATTATTTAAAAAAATGTGTATATTCTTTGTATACCTTTGGACGTTTGGAGTTTGGAGGCTTATAAATAACCACGACTGTGGTTGACTCGGTTAAATGTAAATAATGTGATAATTTGCGTTTTTTTACAAAACATGGGCAAACGGGCAGGAGGCTCACCTGATGGAAAGTGATACCGCCGCCCATGGACACTGGCAATTCCTAAGGCCTCACAAGTGCGTTGCCGGCCTATAAGGTATATACGCACTTTTATTGAAGGTCCCTCAGTCGAATTGGTTCAAAAGTTTATCAAATTATTAACCATAAGCTCTTAGCGATATTTTAAGCGATAGTAAGAATATAAAAGTGACGGTTTATAAGAATAAAAATCTATATAAATGACAATAATACAAAAGAAATAGAAAACATACAATTTCTATATAAATTATCAATATCATCATATCATTTGTATTATAAATCGTTTTTCGTTAAAAACTTTGGAATTCGAAAACTAGCGACTTTTTAACTCATGATGTAGGTCTTACAATTGAATAAATACGAAAAACATCAAATCCAAAAAGAAACTTCATTGAAACTTCAAGTCCCAATCTAATGATAGATCAAGAAGCTAATATTATCTGGTCTAATGATAGACAAATCTGGAATGTGAGACCGCAGGCCACGCGCGACTGACCAAGTTCGATGGCTTTTGTAGCGTCGTGTTTTGTTTTAAACCATTGAACTTCGACGTAATTAAAAAAAAAACAATCACAACTCTGTGTGGTAACGATTCGCGTGGTTACACCCGCCATAATTATTAATTATATTTGTCACAGATTGGACCAACTCGGATCGGTTTGTTATGTCGTCGTATGTATAGTCTGTAGGGATTGAAAAAATAATAAACATGCTAATCGTTCTTTGACACACTTTCTTTAATAAATTATATTATAGACTACATATATAAAAGGGAAAGATCACATTATCTAATCGGCTTTTTTCATAGGGCTTTATATGAATTTTAAGTTGATTTAGAAATTATACAGATAAGTTGTTATAAGACTTACAGCTTAGCTTTTAAAAATTAGAATATTATTTGGGATATGTAAGCTTAGAACATATTTTGCGTCAGGACCGGTTTAAGTTTATTACCCAGACGAAGTCGAACAATACCGTAAATATATGTATAAGAAACTTAAGTTTAGATTTGTTCACATTCGACAATGATCTGGCTCAGTTCAAAAATATAGTATTACTAGCTGATCCGGAAAACATTGTTTTGCCATAAATGTAATTTCTAGAATTCATTAAAAAGAATTATCAGCTTTAAACAATAAAAGTATGCTTTATTTAGGTAAATAAATTAAGCTTTATGTGACACATATGTCGGTGAACCATAGCAGTGCCATCTGTTGATTATTTTACTCAATCCCGTCGAAAAGTATCGACATTTGTTAGAATCTTTTGGAGTTAACAGATAGTTGTGACTGTCAATTGATTATAGACAAATAATTTGCAATAAAATTCAATGCTAAAAAATAAAATGCGACAGCTCACGGTGTGCCAGTTTAATTTAAAATCGCTTAAATAGTAAGAGTCCATCGCGGACAAACATGTGATAGGAGATTTATATATATTAAGATATAATCTTAATTGTATTTACACTTTTATCATGTAATTAGAGCGATTCTTTTTAATATTGAAGAAAAACGCACAAAAATGTGTAACGCCTAATATCAAGAAAAAACCTAAAGTAAAATTTGTTTGATGAGATGCAGATGTTTCGTTGCACTCTGTGATCACCACTTGAGATATCTCTATTGCATCGATTCAGGTAGCTGTCTATAACAAGGATGAGATATGATTAACATACGTTTATTAATATAAATGCCATCTCGAAGAGGAGCACAACGAAAAACAAAATGGTCATAATACCATTAAATAAACGATCCTATTTGCGGATTTGCATAAATATGCTTCAATATTGTCCACAGATCGTGTTTTATGAATATAAAATTCGCACTAATTTACCATTGAAGCTTTGTGAGATTACATAACAGGTTACACTCAGAGTGGTTTTTTTTAATATTCTGAATCCACGCGAAAGCAGGAGACGTAATATTCAGGTACCTCGTGTTCTGGGACATCTCGGTTCGATTCTCTATCCGCCTAAAAACTAATTGTATGTATTCATTATACTTTGAGTTATAAATGTATGACCGCATATCTCTCTAATCCATCATACCGTTAAAGATTTGCACAATTGCGCTAGGAAGTATTTGGCAAATTTGCAAACAATACTTCGATCAATCATATCTGTCGTAGCTTTAAAATACGTTATAGTTAAAGAATTAGACTATTTAAATGATAGTAAAGTTTCATAAACAATTTCACAATCGAACAAAGGAATAAATTAGTAGGCAATAAAAACGAGCCAAACAAGAAACTAAAAAGGATTGCCGTCAATTATTCATTCAGATGCTTATTCCTAATAAATATGATCTTCAAAATGTCTTAGACTACAAAGTTAGTCGAAGTTATCCGCGAAGCTGATCCTCCGGCAAACGTTGTTTTGCCATACATGTGATTTCAATATTTCAATTAATAAATAAAAAATAAGTGTTGATCGTAGAAGGGTGAAAATTTAAGATGGTATGTATTTTTGTATCATAAAAAAAATGGAAACTAAAAATTTTGTCTAAAAAATAAAATAAAAATTTAGGGCTGGACTACCCTTAACATTTAGGGGGATGAAAAATGTAGGCCGATTCTCAGACCTACTCAATACGCTCACAAAGTTTCATGAGAATCGGTCAAGCCGTTTCGGAGGAGTTCAAGTTCGAACCCCGTGACACAAGAATTTTATATATTACATTGATAAATAACATATTACAAAAAAATTACAATCATCAAATTGATACTAAAAATATATAAAATAAACATTTTCCAAAAAAATTGCAGTACAATGTAACATTTTGTAAAATCAAAAGAAAATTGAACTCAACGCACCGAGATTAAAGTCAGGGGTTAGCTATAACTAAAGATTATAAATAAATGATCGATGAGTGGTTAGAATGTATTGATTTCACGAGTTCATAAACCTTAGTTTTATTTCTGGCTGGCTCACTGATTAGTTCGTGGTTAAGTTCATATTACTAATATTAAACTTATTCTTTTAGATATGTTATTAAAAGTTAATTTCGCGCTTTTGGCATCTGGCAGGTAAGTCAAAACTGTTGTTTTCTGTGACAAACGGAGCTAAAGATAATTTTTATTTGATTACAGACTTAAGTTAATATATCTATTACTCTGGTTTCATTGCTCTTACATTCATTTGACATACCTTACAGATTCTATATTCTTACAGTATATTCTTACACTGTCAGTAAAGCTTATCCAAAATTTATACGACTTTTAAAACTTTAATGATAGAAATTATCTGTAATATTCGCGTTTTATAATAAGTTTTATAAATACATTATACTTTTACGAAAACATTGCATAATAGTACGTCACGTTAATGAGCAATTAATTCATTTCCTTTGACCTAAAATAAAGATTGTATGAAGCCCTTGAAGGTTGACGAATATCCGTACGTCAACACAGAATAACCATTACACAAACAGTCTATTTTAAAGGCTATAAAAGCAAATGTTTCATTATGTTTTTATAACAACCTACGCTTGGTTAATTAAAGACAGATTATTCCAGTGGCATAGTTCGTTTTCACATAGAACATTAAAAAAGTATTTAATCGAAACAAAATTATTCAAAAATGAATATGAAGTTTTGGATTAAGCCTTGATAGAACAATATGTAAATTTCGTCGATATAAGTGTTATTGTTTATTAAAAATAAATAACTAAAGCTCGATTATTATAAATATAATTGTATATACCGCACAGTGTAGGTCGTAAATCAAACAAAATTCTCATTTTTATGACGATAAATCAATTACGTCAGTGTCCTTCAAAAAGCACATGAACGCGACTTTAATCGAATTTTTATTTTATGTTTCCGCTGAGATCACACAAAATACGTTCATTCAAGCAACGTGTTGGGTAATTGAGAAAACCGTGTAGGCTGCATGGGAAACTTTGAATATTTGAAATAATACAGGTCTAGGAGTGGCGGAGAGTTTCTGGCCAGTTCTTCTCATACATTCCCTTCAACTGGCTGTAAGTTTAGTAATTTATTTTGTTAACTGTTCTACCTTATGAAATTAACAGTGATAATTATATTAATAAATATATATTGATTTTGACTCTGACTACATTCTAGAGAGTAATTAACAAATGAATCATTAAAATTAAAATTATTTTTTCCTCGTACCTCTAAAGTAGCTTTAAATTGGTTAAATATATATTAATACTACATATATTTATTATCTTCAAATCTCAAAACATTTAAACGTATGTCAAGCTTCATTGCAATTTCACATTTCTTTACCATTAAATTAATGATTTTAGCTCACGGAAATGCCAAAACTGGTTGTATTAATACTGACGGTCCAGTGATTGTTGATTCATTATGAGTAATAATTAATATCCTGATATACTTCACACAAAATCCTTCTTAGCGCTTTCTTTTAGGCTCGGAGTTTTCAGAATTAAACGCATGGTAAACAATTAACACAGTACAACGTGTAAAGTTTACTTTGATTTCCAATTTAATTTTTTCATTCGTTCCAAATACGCACACAACACATATAAATAAAATACATTTAATTTAAAAATATAACACAATTAATAAGACCAGACGCTCGGCCGCGTTACATTCTACGATGACCTCAATGATTTAATTAAAAATTATACCTATTTCGAAAAAAATTTTTTTTTACTATTACTTTAAAACCTTAAGTATCCATAGAAAATCGAAGAAACATCAATGCGCTTCTATTAAATACATTGATTGAAAATTAATCCTTTCTAAAGAATGTTTTAGTCCTATTAAAAACTTTCTTGCAGTTTCTTCCGTATATTGTAAAACAAGCTTTTACGTTGTGCGAATGAATTATGAATCATTCATTCGGAAACCGCTTCGATGCAAAAACAATTTCCTGCATCGTAATATCATAGTTTTTCATCGGACGACATTACAATTGATAGCGTCGTTAACCAAAGAGTTTTTATTATATTGTTAACAAGCAATAAGTAAAAGCTGTTTCGTAAATGTTCAGAGTTTAAAAACCATTGACCTATTTTAAAAACAGACCATCACAGACACCATACTTACCAACAATGTTGACCTATGATCTGTAAGTGATCACATTGGGTCCTCTGATGATATCCTCGAAACGTTTTCTATCACTATAAGACCAGACTTAGAATTAAAAGTGGATTCCCGGGCTTCAAAAACATACAAACACTAAAAAGAGGTCTAAATTCAATTATTTCTTTCGTGAATAAAATATGAAACAACCACAGATTATGCATTCTATGACTTAACCGTAAACAAACATCCACAGATTCTGATATTTCAATCAATCATTATTCGATAATGTGCCGTTCATTTTAATTAGGTTAAAGCCGTTTGATATACTGATATACGACGCCAGACTGTCTGTGACAGTCGTACAACGGTGGCTTTGATCTTTGAGATCTAATAATTACTTTTCTTGGATTATTATCTGTAATTGATTACAATTATTATGTTTTACTGTTTTGTATTACTGGATTTATGTGTGTCACAATATTTTTTACAGGGCAAATAGGTAGGAGGGCTATTTGATGTAACGTGATGTAACCACGCCGCCGATGAGATGGCGTTTGCGTCACTGGCCTTTCAGGAATAGCTCTTTTATTTTTGAAGGATTAGGGATTAAAAAGGATATTATTTTATACGACCAAATATCACGACTGGCAGCTAGTAATCTCTATTGTTAATTGCCATATTACGAGGCATCGCGATGTCGCTTGTTTAAGTGCATAGTAATTCTTCCATCTGTCAAAGTTCGACTGGAGCTTTACTAGCATGTCTCATAAACTATAGACATCTAATTTAACGTCCATTTAGAAAACGAACTAGGGTATAACTAAATGCCTTTCTTTCTTTTCTTTTTATTTTCTGTTCATTAAAAATAAAAAAGTTTATTTCATTATATCTCTTGCACTTTTCCTCTTCTTAAAGACGAAAACATTCTAATGGAAGACAATTTTTTGCTGTAGGTATTTTAACAATGGGTTATTGAGACAAGATAGATAGATGCACTCAGCGAATACAAATTTAAAAAATAATAATATAGACTGCATCAGTGGCGCCATTATACTTAAGATTTTCCATTATAATAATTATATGAATAATTTCCGAAAACTCGTACTTTACATACGAAACACATTTAAATATTTTTCGAATTAAATTTCTCAGCGTGCAATAAATTAACGATGGACCACCTACACGTTCTTTGTTTGTTTGAAGTAAAACATTAATTCAAACGGATAAGATATATTTTCTAATGCAATATTCCGAACGCAACCTTGAACTAATTTTGTGACCTTTAAATTATTTTTATAATTTTTAAATAAATGAAGAATTGTTTTTACAGATTAAATATCAGTTGTTTTAGCAATACCAACTCTATATTGACAGTTGGAATTATCGATTTTATGTATTCTGTGCTCAATGCGGAGAGAGTCTATATTATATGTAATTAAATAAATTAATAATAGTAAATTGTGGTTTCATACTGCAAGTATCTTATGGCGCGTTCATTTTTTTTTACAGTTTTAAAATTATGATTCTTATAGTTACAGTAAAAAATGGCTCTGAAAGACAGACTTGATGAATTCGTAAGGTCCGTTTCTTTCATATGGCTAAAGAACTCTAAAACTATGCATAAAATGATATAGGTAACTTGGTGTAAAATTTTAGACCGAAATTTTTCTGTCAAAATCGATGGGACACACAGTAGGCTAATGACAGTAACAAACGGCACGCCACAGGGCTCTGTTCTTGGCCCACTGCACTTTTTAACATACGTTAACGATATGCAGCTGGCTATAAAATCGTGCTCCTGCTACCAGTTGCGGAGATACTTGTCTTGTCATTGCAGCAGAAAACCCGGAAACTGCCCTATCTTTCCTACAAAAGGATTTTGATTCTTTAGTAAAGTGGTGCCACGATGCGGGATTAGTAATTAACACGAGTAAGACTAAATTGATGTTGATAAATTCTCCTTATATCCGCCAAAATCTCACACCGATGCTCATAGCTCATAATCACACCTGTTTACACTCTAATGTAACAAACTGCAGCTGTCCAGTTATAGAAGTGGTCGCTAGATATACATACCTTGGTTTAATCATTGACAATAAATTCAATTGAAACTTCATGTTGAGTATATTTGGAAAAACTAAGACACTTCCTTGCTAATATTGTAATTTTAAAAACGAATTTCTTACAAAGTTAAATTAATGCTTTACATGCCCTTGCTGGATCGATTTACAGTAGAACTAAGTACTTTGGAAGAACTTACAAATCCTATTTGGATACTATATACAATTTGCAAAGGAAAATTTTAAATCCATCGTAGACCCTAAAATAAAAACTCAATACCTCGGCAATGATATGAGCTATTTAAAATGTAAAGTATGTCCAAAAGGTGGATATTTTCTCAAGGAAAACTTCTTTACGTCTTGAAAACAGTATCGAACACTCCACGCGTAGCGAGCAATTAGCAATAAGGCTTGTACACCGCGCAAACAATGTCTAGGGGAGAGAACAACCACTTTATAGTTCCGCGTTATTAATTTACCCCCTAATCTTACCTGACACCGGAGAATTATAAGAAAACCTTAAAAAGGTATTTTATCGAAAATTCTGGATTGATTGCTTGACTCTATAAATCAACTATTATTTAGTTATGATTTATTAATCTCTCATTTGTTTATTTATTTAAGTGTTTTTTTATTTATATTTTATATTATTTAATATTTAAACCTTTTTTATTTAATGTTATATTAATGTTATTGATTATTAACCTATTTTTACGGTATTTATAATTAAACCCTATTTTGTCTAAAATGTTTTGTATAATTATAACTATGTTTAAAAAACAAATAAGATTTGAGGACATCGTTATTAAATATAATTATTTTGATCTCAATATATAGTTGTCAATCTCAGTTATAGTTTGGACGTTCCTGATACGGAGCGAAGTTAGGCAGAAAACAATTATAATTAAATATCGCCTTATTACCAAAAGTGCGATTTACAATATTGACCTGAAAAATAGCATACGTCTTTCGACGATAGATGGCGTTAATATGGTAACATGTTTGTTTTTAATTAAGCTCTCTCGCGGATTCTGAATCAAGCAAAAACCGTAATAAATTTGCTTGTTCATTTTTTATTAACATTTAATTACATTACCATATATGATCTTATTACGCTTCGAATTATACACTCATCATAAATATTATCTGCAAAATATATGGCATTCGTTAGTGTGATAATAAAATATAAAACCTCCTTCCGTTATACACAATCCTTTTTGTCGCATATATTACATTGCTTGTAATATATAGCATTCATTAAATACGAGTCCCGCTAGTTTATAGTTACATTCACCGTTTAGCATTTAGAATTTTAGCATTCTTTTTCACATTGAACCGTATTTCGATTTGCATAAAGTTTAAAATAAATAAACATATTAGATACAGCCTTTTGCGTGCTATTTAATTGTTAATAATAGCGAGTGGGCTTTATGGTTCCATTTTTGATGAATAATCCAATATAACATATATTTCAAAGCTAAAAACCTGGTGCTGCGTCAGTTTTCGTCAATAAGACATGCTTTTCCTTACGAAATTTTCCATTATTACACACGATAGGATTTATTAAGATAATTGAAAAACAGATTAAACTCCATGAATTAAAAAATAGGATTGACCACTGTGCAAAAAGAAAAATAATTATGTAAGAATTGCTCTTACAGTTTTACGGATTATACCACGTTTTTCCTGCACTGAAAAACGCATCAGACTCTGTTTTAGCCTCTTTATTGCTTTATAAATAGAAAAGCTATAATGTAGTTTAAACAGCGATCACTAACAGTAAATATTTTTTATTCTTATAGTATAGATAATAAATCACTGGGTAACTTTCTTAGTACACTATAATAATTATAGCTATCTGGGCATTGTATATAAAATTGGGTCGTATTAGATTCCTTAGACTCTGTATTCAATTCATACGGTATATTTTAGCTCACCTGGGTTTACTCGTCTGAGTGGGAAAATTGTAATTGTATTATGTACAATTTCTTTATATATCAATTTTCAACTCTGGTTATATACGAGGTATATTTGTGCAAAAATTCACACCATACTGGCCGTGAAATGCTATTTTCATATTCCAGAACGCCAGTCGTAATTAAATCTTTTTTATAGGGTTGTCAAACCATTTTCGTAGTTGTATTTTGACATTATTATTGGAATACAGCCCTTAGTATTTAAAATTGTATGGTTTTCTAGGTAGAATGTCTATGATTACACCAAATTACAATATAGGACCTTACAATAACCAGTGATTTGTCGCAGTACAAAACCGCTACAGACTATCGCCGCAGGCTTAATGTTAGACACACCTTAGAGGTGCAAAAACCAGGTCAATAACCTTCAATAGCGATGAGCAGCGATTATATAATTATAGTTGTTTACAGTGCATACTTTAAAAATATTTTAATATGACATAATTAGCTTTTGTTTACGTCATAAGGGCAAGGATTAACCACGGTGTACAAAAAGAGATTTTATTATATGATTTATATATAGGGTTTTAAATTAAAGAAGACATACTTAATAGTAAAACTAAGATTGTCCGTGTCACCAGAAGGAACGAGTGCCTAAGACAAAGACTCTGCCTAGTTTAGGTGCTAGTATTAATTAGTATTTTGCAGTGTTATATTCATCTATTATTTTCTTAAAATTTTGAACTAGTAAGTTTTTAGTTGTCTTTGTAAGTCTTTGTGCTCTAAAGTGGATTAGGATACAAAATGTAAACCTTGGTGACAATAAAAAACCTTCTTTTTAAACTGTATGTATCTTAATAATAATAATAATTTATAAACTAAGTATTACACCATTCAGCAGAATTTCTGGCCTTAGCTAGGAATTTACTCAGTTTAAGAAGCCAGTTCCTCGTATGATTCTCTGGATTTTTATGATAGACAGTGGATGAAGGTTATAAAAAATTAAATAGACTTTAAATAAAGACATATAAATATAAATATTCGTAACATTGGTATTATTGTTATTTGGTCAAAAGCACCCATAACCGACGAAAATGCATGATGATTTTAATGAGTGTGGAAGAAGCGAGAGAGGTATGCAAGGATCGTAGCAAGTGGACGTCTGTGTTCCCTGCCTACCCCCATGGGAAACAGGCGTGACTTATATAAATAAATGAATAAAATAAACATAATATATATAAAACACAGCGAAACAATATATAAAGTACTTATAAGTAAAAACACGATGATTTTTTGATATTGAATTCTTAAGTCATTGGCGAGCGATGTATATTCTTCTGTAGACCAATATGGTTACGAAGCTTAAGACCAAGAAAATATGAAATTTTTTATGTGAACAAAAATACGATTATTAGGCCTTGTATAAATTATAATACATAATGATTTACGACTGCAAAAATGTTTGTATTCTGCAGTAAAGCCATTTTCTATTTACTATCTAATCGCTCTGTTTAAACAACACTGGCATAACGATTTTATAAAATTCCCGACCACCTACGTGGACGGGTAAACAGCATTAGCGACGCAATCAACATCTCACACGTCAGCGCAATCAAGATATTTATAAATATTATTTTAAGTGTGGGATCTATTGAGATGTATTTGTTCCTAGCTAAGCTTGAACTTTATACGTGTTTTGAGCGAATTGAGAAGAACACCGGCAACAGAGAATTTATGAAAAGAAAACCGCTCACGCTGCCAGAGGGTTCGTAAATGCGTTGCCGGCCGTTTAAGTAACGTCACGCTCTTTTCTTTAAGGTGGTATTGGTTCGGCAATAACTCTAATGGCAGCGGGTGGATGATGACTCGATGAAGATTTGGATCTTCTAGTACAGTAGTGCTTCGAACTATGTAAAAGGACTTCACGTGAACAAAAAAACTTACGCACACATGGAACAAAAAAAGGGCCTTCCTCTTTTTTTGAACATAAGTAAAGCGTGTTTGAACATAAAGTAGGCACACTTATTTTAGTATTCACGCTGTCGAAATGCGCTGTAAACTGACTAAAACCATTTTGGACAATTGTTACCAGCGCTAATGTATGGAATTTTGAAATTCCATACGATGATTTTGTTCAGTAATGAGTGCCATTTTTTGACGCGTCCTTTGTATTAAAAGTTATTTCACTCTTGTGTATAATGTAACGCCGTCGTTTTGAAGATTAACGCTTGGATGCTCGTATTATAACTATCATCATTATTAATTGACAAACATCTTTAAATATCTTCTAATGATATAACAATTAAGTATGATGCAACAACTGAACTGTTACTTTTAACAAAACCTAAATTAACCGACGCTGGCGCCATATCTTCAATTACATACAACATTGAGATACAAAATGTGCCCGAAAGTAAAGGTGAAAATCTGATGCAGCTTTCGTTCACTCTTAGTAAGATCCTAAACATCGATTTAAAAGACTGTGATATAAAAACTGTAACGCATTGGCCAGGTATCCCTTCGGAGTCGCCCGAAAAATATCATATTGAGTTGACGACTCGCCGAAAAGTGATGATTTCATCGCTGCCGACGTGTAGCGGCTCTTTAACTCTGGATCAACTACTTGGTGGATCTGCAGCTGCCTCTGGTGCCAATAATAACAATCGATTCTATGTCAATGAACACCTAACCTTGAAGAACAAAATACTCTTCAGTAAAGTCAGACAACTCGCAAGAGAAAAAGGATACAAGTATGTATGGATAAAAAATTGTTATTTTTCAAAATGATAAACTAAGGCATCAATATCTAATTAATTTGGCCAAACTAAAGTACTATATCCTCTGTGTGTTGTTTTCATAGTTTTTATATCGTGCTTAAATTTAATTTACTTTTAGGTATTATGTTCTTTTATATATACTATTTAATTGCAGTGTGGAGTGCGAAACTAGTTTCTTATATAATTTCTTTTTTCCTATACATCTTTTGTATTTTTGAGTACGGATGATGGCACAAAATACCTTGTCTGTTTACTATCAGAACTGTGGAGGGATAAAAAGTAAAATAGAAAAACTAAAATATAATATTCTTCTTAGCAACTATGATATTATTGTTTTGGTGAGAGTGGTTAGTAGATTATATCTCTGATGGTGAGTTACTTTCGGGTGATTATAGCATATTTCGTCGGGACAGAAACCTTCAACTCTCTCGGAAAAGAGGTTGTGGGGTTCTAATCTTTAAAAAAAATAAAACTATTAGTTACTGAGTTAGAAGCCCAGATCTGGAGGAAATATATGTTTACTTGCCAACTCATGCAAGCCTTCTTCTCAATGCTTGTTACTTTGCTCCTCTTACTCACACTTCTGCTTACACTAAATTCTTTCAAAAATTGCATGACATACATGCTAGCTCACGTTTTTCTAATTATATAATTATGGGCGACTTTAACTTACCTTACCTTACCTGGTCATCTACTCCAGATAGCTTATTACAATCTGCACATAGTGAGTCATCAAAATTATTGCTGCATACTATGTCATTCATGAATTTAAAACAAATTAATGTGGTTTACAATAACAATGCGCGGCTTTTAGACTTGGTTCTATCAACACTTCCCGGACGTGTGGAATGCTCTGATGATCCATTGCTTGATCCCGTTCCTCACCACCCGCCTTTAGATATACTTTGTACTGTTAATAGATCGACTTGCATGCCTTCTACTATTTCCAATCATAAAATTTCTTTAATGCAGATTACGACATAATAAATAATTTATCAGCAACATAATTGGGTGAATACTATCCGTACTAGATATGCTGTTGCCATTTCATCCAAAATAAATGATATTATTGCTACCTTTGTGCCACTCTCTAAACCTAAATCCCGTAAGTATCCGGTATGGTTCAGTAAAGGGCTGATTAGAGCTCTTAACCGTAAGAAGAAACTCTGGTGTCGCTGGAAGACCTACAAAAACCTATGCGATTACCAAGAGTTTTCTCTATTAAGAGCGCGTGCTAAAAGTCTTATGAAGCTCTGCTATAATCGTTACATAGAAGAGATTGAACTTTCTCTAAAAACAAATATCAAACATTTTTGGAAATACACGTCTACTTTAAAACAAACTAATTTAGGGTATCCCAATGTAATGAAATATGGTAATTTTAGATCTGAAGATCCCAATCAAATAGTAGAATTATTTTCAAATTATTTTCTCAGTTTTTGAATCTCAAACTGAACAAGTAGATACTGATGTACTTTGAAAACAGCCTACCCAACAATTCTCAGATCCTCATTAATGACCTTTATTTCGATGAAGCTGAAATCAGCAAAGAACTGTATTTGATTGATCCTAATAAAGGACCTGGCCCAGATCAAATAAGACCGGTTTTTCTCAAGCGTACACACCGTTCACTATCTGCGCCCTTACATATCTTATTCAAAAGTTATAGTGGTACGTTTCCTGATTGTTGGAAATTATCTTATATAACACCTATCTTTAAGTCTGGTGATAGGAGTGACGTTGAAAATTACGACCATCTCTATACTTTCCCAATCCTAGTCTTGAAAGACTGTGACGTCGTATTTATTCCAGCCTCAAGCATGTCATCATAGACCAACAACACGGCTTTGCAGCCGGCAAATCTACTCTCTCTAATCTGCTTGTTTTTACTAATTATGTTTTCAATGGTCTGGATAGTCTACATCAAATAGACACAATCTATACAGATTTTCAGAAGGCATTTGATAAGGTTGATCACATAATCTTTTCAAAAGCTGTCTTTTAATGGTATTAAGGGTAACCTTTTAGATGGTTTACAGCTTATCTGCATAATGTGTCATGGTGTATTAAAGGTTTTTTCCTCTCAAATAGTAGTCAATCCGGCTTCCCCAGGGCTCAATCCTTGGGCCGTTGCTGTTTTCCTTGTTTATTAACGACATATCTAAATGCTTTTTAAATAATTATTTCTTTACGCAGACGATTTAAAATTATATAAAACAATACTTACACTTTCCGATGTGGTACTTTTAAGGAAGACCTTATAGGCTAGATGAATATTGTAAAACAAACAAGTTATTCTTAAAATACATAATGTCAGCAATTTATTTAAAGAAAAACGCATAATATAATTACTTCCCACTTCACCCTTGGGGACCACGCCCTTGAGCGTGTGTGCTCTGTAAGGGATCTTGGGGTCCTTCTTGATTCCAAATTAACCCTTGACAAGCACATGAGCCTAATTATTAATAAAGCATATAGAATGTTAGGTTTCATAACGCGTGTCACCAGGCCTTTCAAGGATAAAACTACATACATTTACCTTTATAGGATACTTGTACAATCCCAGTTGGAATACGCCTGTCCGATCTGGAATCCCCTTTATGCTACATATGTCACACAACTGGAAGCTATACAAAGAAAATTCTTGCGCATCTTAAATTATCGTATGAATGGTAGTAGGGCTAAATATAATGAACTTTTAAAAAAATATAATTTACTTTCATTAAGGCAAAGGCGTGATATGATAGATTGCGTCACTTTAAGAAAAATATGTGTGTACGAATTAGCTTGCTCCGAACTTCTCGAGCTTTTACCTTTCAACGTTCCTTCCAGATCTCTTCGTACGCACAGAACTTTCAACCTCCCGACTCCGAGAACTAATATTGGGTTCCGCGCGCCTCTCCACAGAATGTGTTCTTTACTTAATTCTTTCACTACTCTTGATCTATTTTCGCACTCCTCTACTGCTTTGTTTAAGAATAATTTAAAACA
The DNA here is from genome assembly GCA_963693355.1 of Pontia daplidice. Taxonomy (NCBI): domain Eukaryota; kingdom Metazoa; phylum Arthropoda; class Insecta; order Lepidoptera; family Pieridae; genus Pontia; species Pontia daplidice. Next base: position 1,925,790 of record CAVNZL010000024.1, on the reverse strand, counting down.
GCAGTTACTGTCCACTGTTTTGTGAATGTCCATATTTGTATTTCTGTCATGTGTATATGTTTATATATTTATTACTAAATAGTGAAACTGTCATGGACATTCCGAAGCTTTCTCATGTTCACAGTTTATTTCTCTTCTGTATATAAAGTGATATTTGTTTTTTTCCTAATAAATAAAATAAAATAAAAAATATATTGTAGGAGCACCATTTTTTTCTTATATAACTCGTCAAGTATGTTTACATAAGAACATATTAATGTCATAAAATAATTCAATATAATACAATAGAGTTAAGCTATGGTATGAAAAAATCACACATGAGGCAAATATTTATGCAATTTATTAATAATTGTATATTTATCGATCAAACTTCTCGGCCCATGACTTCCTAAGCACCAGAGGCCATCATATAGGACAATCAAAACATGCGTTAATAATCTAATAAACGCAGATATAGTGTCTATATAATTAAAAAAGCTACAAAAATATCAACTCATGGTCACCCCAGATAATAAACATAGAAGCACTCATCCATTTCTTTCAATTACAGCACAAATAGCCGACCTTGAGGAGCTTCCTAGATACAACTCACGTCTTAGAATAATTTTCCTTCCATACTGTTTTACCGTACGTATAAAATACAAATTGATGTTTCCTATTAATTACAATGTCTATGCACGACTTATCAAGTTTGAATTTAGAACACTACAATTATTTTCAAAGAATAGGATATAAGGACATATATGAATAATGTAGCGGCACATTGAAATAATTTCGTGATATAAATCTTACAAATGACTAAATATTGATTGGAAAATAGACTAATGAAAATAGAGTAATGTCGCTCTCCTTAAGGAGTTAATATCACTGGTTTCGTTTAGTGTTTGCAGGTTGGATTTTTTTTGCATATCCCTATAAATCTCCAAAAATAATCTTAATTGTTTACGTAAAGATCAAGGTTGGATAAATTCGCGGTGGAATGCAAGTCTGCAATCTAGACTGTTTCGCGTCTAAGAGATGTTTATCGGAATGCGGATTTATCTAGGAAACCCACAAGGTTACCAAACTGATTAACAAATTTCACATAACATTACCAATTCTTATAAGAAAAAAATATAAAGCTCCTACATTTAGCTGTGGTACGCCACAGATTTATTCGCGGTTAAATTAAATATAAAATAGTACGTTGTCTGTTTTTTTAACAGTTACTATACTGGCAGATTTGAAGAGTAAATATATCTTTATATAATGACAAAATAATTTTTATTCTCCTTTCTTCAACAGGAACATATACGTACAATGTAAAACAAAAGTTTTGGAGGGAAAACTGACTATTGACGCATGACTCAGATGGAATGCTTGACATTTCAAGTGCTTACGGAGAGAATGTTAATTGTCAATCATTGTTTAGAGTTTACAATTGTTTTGATTACAGTTATTGAAACTTTATTGTGTAAATGCATTCTTGCGTAAATTCGATTGTTAAAAGACTTACTTCCTGTTCAATCATAGTATGTATGTAAGGGAACGATTATTACCAGAGAATCGTTGAGTTGAACATTTTCAATTAAATTTGCAAATCGGATATAAATTTTGCTCGCACTTGCAAACAGTAAAAAATGCTCAACAGAGCTAATTATAGTAGCTCATTACATACAAATTAGACCGTGCGGATATAAATTTATTATTTGTTGTATAATTAATAAATACCAACGTAAAACTCTGAGCTATACAATTCAGCAGCTGTGTTTTTTCAGCAACTTGTCTCGTTATCCACGTACGCGATAACAACGACCATGAAACTACACGAACGAAATAAGCCCCGACCTCTCGTCATAAATTAATTCGAGCCGACAATTTCTTAACACGAGTTTTACGATCCGCGAATAGAGAACAATAAAAATAATTAGCGGGGCTAAAAGCTTGCTTGGTTCAAGGAAAATTCGTAACGAAACAATGATTTTTGTCTTCTGTTCTTGGAATACTGAAAACTTAATATAACAATCAGGATCAGGATTTGAATCTCTATTTGTACATTTTTTATTTGGGGGGGAAAAAAAAAATATTATATGGGGTGCCGGGAAACATTTTTTTGCCATAAATGTGATTTCTAGCAATCATTTTTTTAGTTCAATAAAAATAATCATCAGCTTTAAGTGTGCGGGGATATGTTTATAATCGAAAGCGTTTTAACAATAAAAGTATGCTTAATTTAGTTTAATAAATTAATCTTTATATGACACATTTGTCGGTTTACAATAGCAGGGCCATCTATTGATTACTTACTCAATACAAGTCGACATCTGTTAGAATCTTTTGGAGTTAATGGATAACTTGTGACTGTCAATTAATTATAGACAAATAATTTTCATTAAAATAAAATTACGACAATAATTAAAGATCTAAGCTATCCTATCTCTTAAGTTGGACCAGACTGCTCACGGTGTGCCAATTTAATTCAAAATAGGTTAGAAGTCCATCGCGGACATACATCGTGAGAGGAGATTTATATTATATTAAGATATACTATATAACTATATCGGCAAGTCTGATCGTGGCTTCGATTTCCAGCGAATCAAAAATTATATGCCATTGTCTGATCACTGTTTGTGACGAAAATGATACAAATATATTAAAAATAAGTTCTCAAGTATAGAACGCTAATATGAGTTATAATTGTACGCCCTATTTCCCTTATTTCAACCGGACGATATAAATCGATATTCCGTCTATTAAGCAAACACCAGATGGTATGGTTTGTTTATTTGATATTAGTATTATATATAATTCGGAATTTTATATTCTAAACAACACAGGATCAATTATAGAAACGTGGTTATGTCATCCATTATTTTATTTGGGCGTTAGTTATCATTAACGCGGCAAAAATTTTATGGTTAGGTTAGGTTACATAGTTTCGTGTTGAAAGCGCGAACCCATAGAACTAGCGAGGAAGCGCCTTCAACATTTAGTATAAAACTAGAGATTTAGTAATCAATTTAAAAACTCGCCTACAGTACATAAGAATTTGGGTTAGTAAAAGCTTATTTTAATATAACTCAAAAACTATTACATTTGTATAAGAATATAATGCTGAAACAGAATTACCGGACCATATTATAATATTTGTTTACTTTCATTGAATTTAATGCTGGTGAAAGTTAAAAAATTAGGTCAATGCAACCGCAGTTAATCATAGTATATTTACCAGTTTAACCGCGTAATTAATTGTCATGTAAAACCGAAATGCCACGTTAAGGTCAATTCAAAAGATAATTAAATCCAATCCTTGATTAATAAAAAAGTGAAAATATTTCTCAATTGATCTGTGCTGTGCCCAAATTCATTTCGATACAATTTCGAATATATATATTTATGTTGTATATATGTATAATACTTAATATTGTCTTTTATTTACATAAGTGTTACTCATTTAAAGAAAAACACTTTGTTAACGGATTAAGTTATGTATTTATACAAAATTTAAGTATATTACAGTCGTGAAACGTTGGGAAAATTTAAAATCATGTAATACATATACTTAAATTTAAAAAAAAATGCATAACTTTATCCGTTAATAAACTGTTTTTCTTTATATAATACTTATAAATAATAACGATACGTTAAGTATAAAAATAGAAGCGATTATGTCAACCGTCAAAATACTATTAAGAAACTGGTCACGTTACACAAACATAAATTTTCATCAGAATAACCAATAAAGCCGAAGGCCGTCTGAGACTTACTCATTCACAAATGCATCTGTATAAATTATTTAATAATGAAACATTCGTCATACATTCATATTTTGCCACGACTTACTTTCCGAGATTAGCATCATGTTTTGCGAGATTTCTATCTGCGATTAGCTCACATTATCTGTACCCATAAACAATAAACGTGATTAACCTATTATTTATGGATATTTTGAATAATCTTAAGTGTCTATCTCGGTCGTTACATTTTTCGATACATGTAAACGCATATACATTTATAGTCTAGTAATACACGATGAAGTTTATTTAAACTGAATTGAAATAATAATTACCTATAATATTTATTGTAATTACTTACAACGGTAATATAGAATATTCTGGAATCTAGAACGAAATGCCCTTATGGTCAGAAACAAAAGACCCGTTGTGTTATCAGACAATCTGCTACACTTGTATATAAATCTGCAGACCTTTCACTGAGCCTGAATGGGGCTTTGTCCTAACTGTACCTAGGATTTAATTTAAATACATAAACAGCTTTAAACGCTGGTAAATTGTGGACCTGGCAACATTCAAAACTGCGTGACATCTATGTTCGCACACGTCAAACCTAGAGACAGATTTTTAATAATTATTAATTACATTGCGATTTAAGATTGAAAATACGATATAAATATTTTTAATTATTAAATTAAAACAACTATAATTGGAATTTTGTTTTGGCAAAGATGACAAAACTTTTTAACAGATAACTAACCTTCCATAGAGATACGCGGGCAAATAGGGACCACTCACTTCAAAGATGAATATAGTCTGTGGTTTAGAGAAATTACGCTTTCAATATTTTTTAAATAGATCGTTTGAAAGCGCATGCGAACGAGCCCAAACTGTTAATTCAAGGTCATGTTGTATGTATCGTGTGTGACTTACACCGCTTAGTAATGTTTCATTTAAATCATACGTTATGTATCCAGGTAGTTTATATATAATTTCATTGAATAAAATAAAATTCATTTAGGAAACGCAATGTACTCTTATGTAGGTCAATAAGAAATGCTTTTACATTTACTGTCAGTTGTTAAATCAAGGGCGTAAAATGGAACACTAGCGATGATAATTGAGTATGGCGATCCTTAAAATACGAAATTGGCTATAATAAAAATCTTATATGATAATGTAATTGGTATCATCATTTTTGTCAATATGAAAACGAATAGAACAATTTGATCACGTGTTAGTAAGGAATGTCGAGAAGCAATCAATATGCAAAATTCAAGTTTATGAGATTTCAATGCAAAATACATTTATCCCTATTCTATTTAAAGGATACCATATATATAAACTGATCTAAAAAGTTGATCTGATTATTCTAATTCCATCCGCTCTAAACTTATAAACTTCATAAAAATGTTGGACAACTTCTAAATAACTAAAATTGTATATTATTACTAACTTACGACTTATATTTTACACCTTAATTAAGTTACGGTATTTTATCATTAAGTAATATAGCTCCTGATACCTTGATGAGTACCAAGTTAAAATGCCAATTTAATCCTTATCTAAAATGGATTTTGGTTAACGGCACGTAGGCGGTAATTTTTCTTATTCTCCTCTTGGCGTTGTGTTGTCATTTGAATTGCCGTTCGTTGGAAGTGCATATTTTAAGACCGCGTCGCGTTCGCGTTCTCGTTTGATTTATTGATATAAGAGACAAATTTCATAGATTCGTTTTAATATTTTGTTTTTGAACGATTTAAGACTGATTGGCATTTATCGATTTCATTTTATGATTTAAATGTCTACAATCACTTACTGTCTAATGAGTATCTTTAAGAATGGGTCTTAATAGTTCAATCAACATACTATAATGTTTTCAGAGTTTAAGTTATAGGTACGTATACTATTATAAGTCTGTTTAAGTTAGAGTTTGATATTAAGGAAGTCTGTATGCTTCTATTTCCTAATAGCTGTTAATTTTGTAACTCTATTATCTGTTCACGTATCTGCGAGATAAGTTATCAGGTAAGCCCTACTTACATTGTTATTCGCTGTAACCGACATATTTTGACTTTGCTCGGACTTACCTAGTTATTTAGCGCGGGATTATGTACAGCCTATTTATTTTGTATTTCAAACAAAATATTTTTAATAACACACTGGAGCTGTGTAAATTGAGATAGATTATAGATTTCGGTAATTTGACTTTGACACAAAACTACAATTTACACAAAACCTTTTTATGACAATTAACATTTACACTACGTCATTCAAGAAGATTATAATTACCAATTATAATCTTCATCCCTATATGCAAGTATTTGACGGGAAGTTTATTGATAGCACTTGTTTGTTTATTTAGCTAGGATGGTACCAGTATTATAATATTATCAGAGACGGAATGTTTTATATTGGTTTAATCAAATGAATCTCGGGTATTTTTGTTGCGAAAAGGCAATTCACTAACGAAGTGGATGGAAACGTGATTTTGATTAATTTATCGCATTTCATGCATGCAATTGGCAACTGTAAATGCATATTATATGTAAAGTCTTGTATGATATAAATTTAAAATATGCAACACTAAATTCATTAATTTCATTATCAATGCGAGAATTATTTATTTATCTCTTGTCGCAGAAACGAAGTTCTTCTAAGCTGAGGCAACACTTTTTAAGTATATTTCATATAGACGTAACGAGTTTTATTACGGGCAAAACAATTCTCAAGTCCTTATCATACAATCTGATGTATTTTAACCCAATTTTTACCGATGATAGCACGCATTCCAGATTGATACTGCAAAATGTATAAAAAATATTTTAAATTATGGTTAGCTCTGGTTTTTTTTAAATAAAAACAATTTATAACGAGATCTTTAATGAGTGCATATTCTACTATGATCTGAGTGACAGCGAAAACTATTTATTTATAATTAACTAGCATTTAACTTCAGTTGTTGCTCAGTTCGTTCGTTCGTTGCTCAGTGTTAATTGTTCAACCTTTTTTAACTTTCAAATTATATAATAATTATGAAATATCATATTAAACAGAATTTAGAATTAGAAACAAAAAATAATATATTATTTAATAAATAAGCAAGAAATTTATTTTACTTACATAATTTTCTTTATGTTAGATATAGTTTTAATCTATTACGTGTTATCAGATTACATAATTTTGTGAAGTCGAAATGACATTTCATTGATATTGCTCAGCTCGCCCACAATATACGAGTGGGATAATTGTTGTTCGCCGCCTAAAGATTCGAAAACTAATCAAATGTATCCCCATATAAGTATTACCTATACTTTTCATATATGACGCAGCTAAAAAACTGTATTAAATAAATAGGCAGGCACAAAATTCCTGTATTTTGCTCGAAGCATGTCCAATTTTTGTATTTTTGTGTGTGAGGAATCACAGATTTCTGCAACCCGGATCACTGACGCGTATCTACGTGCCGTGAATTGGTGACCTCACCGAGATGTGTCATGGTGTATCGATGTTACGTTGTAGATTTATGGTTTTGTACCGTTACGATTATATGAATCTAGAATTGTAAGTGTATTTTGGGAATGAGATAAACATCCATGATTTTGTTACCTGCTCAAAATATTATACCTTAATTATCTATCCGATAATCAAATACATACAATATACTATATATTATACTTTTATAATATACTATATAATACCGATTACGTTATTTTTTTATAATACAAAATATACCTCAGTGTTCATATTTTTCTTTTTCGATTTTTTGTGTTTTTTTTTAATAGTTGTATGTTCTTGTTTGGTATACATCGAGCAATGTGACCGCAAAACAATAAAAGACATAAGATTTTTATGTAGTATAGACAATTTCGCTATTTTCAATATCCCTTGTGAAGAAAACATCGGACTTCAAACCTTCAAGAGTTAGGAACAAAATGATGCTGCGTATTAAAAATAATACGCAGATTTTGAGGGTAGACCGTGTTTATTGTCAATGTTGTTTAATTTCAATGCAATATTTCTTTACGCAAAAATAAACTCAACATAAAATACAGTTACTTAAAATTTCTTTGATAAGAGCCGCTAAGATTTTCTGATAAGTGCCAAGGTTTGTATGAAGTGGAACGAAACGCGTTTTTTATACGTTTAATTTAAAATGACTTGCATGTGCATAATACGGGTTCTATAAAAATTATCTGATATTTGTTCTACGTTTTTTAAAATAATATTTTAGGTAATTCCAAGTATTACATTACTATTTCTGAACAAAATTCCCTTACTTTAGACAAAATACGATTTTTTTACATGTTTTTCATGTATGCTTATTTTTATATTATTTAGGGCGATATAAAGAAATGGACTAACCAACACAAATTCATGAATTTAGACCAGTTCAAGTTTCAGCTTTACTAGTGGTTTGTGAATGTATAAAATACCTTTAAATTTAACAAGAACGAATTCATAAAAACGATGATATTTGATGTCGTAATGAGTATTTTAAAACTGACGTAAACATGATTGCAACATCGATTACGAAATATAATGATTGTTAATGAATGAAAATATGAATATTATTCTCTTTCTATAGAGCTAAATGTTATTTGTAGGTCCAATTTCATTAAAGATCCAAAAATTGCTTGGTTTTCAAATTTTTAAACAATTGCTTGTGTGAGAAGAGAACGCAAATATTCAAGAGTCGTTGCTGAGCTGTTTTTTTATATTACAGGTGAAAACGAGCCGGAGGCTCTTTGTTTGGGTTTGCTTTTAAGAGAAAAAAATGTGTTTAAGGCTCAAAGTTCATCATCTTTTTTGAACAGTTTTTATTTGTAACGAATCAAGCGTATAGATTTGACTCTATGGTGCGAGATTCAGGTTTCGGTTCGCTAAATTTGTACGATGTTGTTGACTGGAGACTCGGTTATATGTGTGGTAAAGAATATGTTTATCAGTTTTGCTTCGAAAAGATTTGAAATTCGCTTAGAATTTAACCTAAAACCTTACCATGGTGAAGTTTTATATATCGTTATAGTTTTATTGTTACGTTTAAATAGGTCACGCGTAAAACTATGTTGTTAATTGTATCCTAGTTAGCACCGTATTTAACTACCAAACTTTGTTGCATATTTGAACATATTTTGTTGCCAAAAACCTAATAAAATCACCTTGATCATCATACAGATATAGACAAAAAAACATTATGAATTACAAGCTATACTAAAGATATATGTCAATTATTTTCTATTAACGATCGTTACGAAGATAGAAATAATATCCTTGACTTAAATGTGTCAAAATACCGATGACGTGGCCAGTGATGTCATCTGATGTCACCGAAGCCGCAGTTTTAGTTTGTCGTTCATGGTCTTACGTGGCATTGGTCTTAGAGAACCAAAGCAACTGAATTTTATTATTGACGAATATAATCTAGTCAACCCCTATTTTTGTATATGAAAATCCCTTATCGCGCTCCCACGTCACGGATTACTGACTTGGGGCGGGTCTGTGCCTCTTTAAGCCCCTTCGATCCCTCTGCTAGACCAACCAGAGTGATACTAGACACGCATTAAAACTCTTTATTACTCCGGTCGTCTAAGATACGTCACGAGCTTCGCCAAGGCAATCAATCCCCTTGCTTTGAACAACAACAAAATAACCTTAGACAAGGCTAGTTTACCCTTCTACCTTGATATGAGATAGAGGACAAAATAGAAGGCATGAAAATGCGATCCGACTGAAAACTAACTTTTTTCCAATTCAAATTAGAACGCTTTCATAGTACGACGCATATGAATGTGTGTGTGTCGAGATGATACAGGCAAGTATTTTTTTTTATAAAATTGGATTATCTTTATTATTAGAATAAGATGACATTTTCTACTTATAAAGATTTCCCGCTTTTCAACATGGCTTTTGATTGTACACCTGTTAAAATCTCACCTCGACTTTAATCATCTTAATTAAAGAAAGTAGACCGTTGCAGACTGTTCACAGTACAACCTACAATATTTTTTCACTCATTTGGTGCTAAATAAGTTAATCAAATAAGACTTCATTTTTAATTATCAAGGTATTGCTCTCTTGTTTTTCTATTACAATTGCGTGCCTTCATTAATAATAGTTTAATTACATCCACATTCCTCATGACACGAATAGCGATTATTTCATTATAGGATAGCTTATACGGGCTAATTATTACCAAGGAATCTAAAGCATTTGAATTGTAATTGTTCTGTACTTAATTTTTACGAGAACAAAATCTTCACTTATACAGTTCAGCTTTAAAACTAAAAGTTTGAGTTGTTTGAACGCGCTAATCTTAGAAATTAATCGTTCAAATTAAAAAAAAAAATTTTTGTGTTAGTTACTGTATTTACTACGGAATGATATATCATCATGCTGAAATAAATAGGATCAAAGGATCAGTGGAAAATGTAAAAATAACTAGCAGAATTATTCCTTTTAGAATATTACAGGGATCACCCTAGTAATTAATAAAAACGCTTGATTTTCATCAGTTTATCAACTATGGAACCAGCTCGTAAGTTAATATGTCTTTTCCGGTCAAATAAAGCCTTTTTGCTGCACACTTGATTATATGATAATCATTACTACATATATACCAACAAAAGACAAACACGTCAATTACTATTGTTTTATAACTTGGGCTCCAGAAGATATACAAGATCTTCCTTCATCACATCAAGTGTCAGCCACTTGAAGATTGACATTAGAAGGCTATTAGAAAATAAAAAGTAAAAAATGAATTTACTTAGCACATTTTTTATAAAACGGGGGGTAGGACGCTTATCCGATGTTTGATGAATGTACACGGAGAGAGGGCTCGCAAGTGTGTTGCCGACCTATGAAGTAATGGTACTCTATTGTCTTGAAGGTCATGTCGTATTGATATATCTCTGTTAGATCTTTACCTATTATTAGTTCACACTAGGAAAAACAGATACCACCAATTAATAGCAATTAGCAGTCCATATATGGAGACATCATAAATAGCATTCCTCCACTAATTATGTTGTTTAATCAAATTATCTGAATAAAAACTATTATAGTATTATATGCATATCAGAATATCAATTGTAATTAATAGAATCAGGCGTTACTTTGATGAGTAAAACATTAAAATACACCAATTTACTAGGAATACTCCGCGAAAAAACCAACACACTCGACGCACCTTTCGCCCCGACACCGGAGCATCAGAATGTTGCCTCTACGAACAGCGTTCGTTGAGTATTGCCAGTAAATTGGTCTATTAGAGTTGTATATATAACAAAATATGATACTGTTTTAACGATGATAATTTCAAATATTCATGCAGTCACAAATGATTTAACTAAGATACCTGTGATTAATGATTTGAAAGAGATTGAGAATTACTATTATATGGTCATTTATGATTAATGTGACCTATGAATGTGATTTTCTATTTATTAAATAGTGTACTGTGTACGAATACTCGTGTTACAACTGCTTGTTGCTATATACAAGGAAGTTTTCTTCTAGAAAAGGTCTGAAAACTTATTTTATTTCTTGAGAATCAAAGTTTTTGTTGTCGTATATTGGGCGTAGAACATATATATATATATATATATATATATATATGTTCATATGCTATGTATAGTAATTATAGTATAACTGTTTCTCTTACTTTGGGCACCATAAGGCAAATATCCGTCTAGAGACATGTGGCCATACAAATGAAATAAAAAATACCGCAGTATAAAAATAGCATTTTATTTTGTTTTGCATAAAATATTTCGCTAAAAAGTATTCTATATTGCCGTGGGTATTTAGCTGAGTATAGAGAACCATTATTATATTACAACCCATGAAATAAACACATTTTGTACATAAAGTTAGGGGGATTATTGGCACCCTTCGGCAATCGACAATTAGCGAATTAGGGGAATGTGTTAAAAGAAATTAAGCATAATGGCGCGCTCATTTTGTTGAGTCCCCTACAGTGTGCTATTTAGAAAATAATTCAACTGTATAAATCAATTTCAAATTGAATATAGTCATCATTATTGCTATTGTTGAAAAGTCTAATTTAAAAGCCGCCGATTTAGCTGTTTCTTAACGAAAAATGAGATTGAGAGATGAGAGGTACATGTTTTTATAGCACCCATAGAGTTGTTGATTTGACAACGTCAAGATATTATAGAAGTCAACATTGTCCTACAAAACGAGACGCAAAACGTGCGAGTGGGTTTGAAAACCATAGGAAAAAGTCCATTTGGGAGCTCCTTAAAATATAAAAAACCCTATTACACCAATATGCAAGCAATACCCTGCGAAAAAACCCACAACCACTCGACGTACGCTACGACGACTCCGACACCGGTGCAGCCTCCTCGGAAGTTTAGATCGATTGTGGGTTTAATGGATGGGTACTATGATTTTATTAATTACCCTTAAAATATTTATTTTTTCGTAAATAGTCGATAATCCGGGAGAATTTCAAAAATCTAACAATGACGAAAAAGGATCCCCTTTTGCACATAATATTGTCTTTTGTTGACACCTGCTACTGTTGTCGATAACTGTTACTCTTATTATTTAAAGAAAAATTTTTTAATCTGTTTATTTATTTTTTCAAAATTTATAATAATATTATATTATTTAAATAAATAAATAAATTTTATTTAAATTTTGCAAAAAAATGCGTAACTATATCCGTTCAAAAGTGTTTTTCTTTAAAGGATCCCCTTTTTACTCAATAATAATAGCGGTTTAGTACTGACAATACACATTTATGATTTAAACTCTTGGAGATAACAATATTCTGGGCTGTATATATAAATCCTATTCACAATTCGACCTACATTAGCACAATACGAACTAATATCCCATTAATTCCATTTCCTGAGACTGAAGTGTTTTATAAATAAAGCTAGCCCAGATCTCCATGATGTAATGCTGCAAGGGACGTAAACATTAATATTATGCAACTGTATTTCATTGTTAAATTTAATTACATTTGATTATGCCTTTTTAAGTGGAATTACTTCACTGACTTAGCGTCTAAGTGGGCGAACGTAAGCGTTACGAAAAGTGCGATCGGGCGAGGCGAACGGGAATGGGTGGGGATATAAGAAAGAGAAAGTGCGCGCACATATTTTCTTTCCCTCTCCCTCTAATACGTTCTGTATAATTCTAAAATACATGTGTCTTGTTCTTGTTACAATTAGCCTATTGTCTCGGTTTACAAATCAACGACAGTAACTACTACATCATCCAGTAATGAAAAAAAGATTTATTAAAATATAATATAAATTTAAGTATATAAAGAAAGTTAATATATGTTTATCTACATCCATATTGTACGCACGTATATTGAGATAGAGCGAAAGACTCACTGCAGTCATGTAATCCTAAGCACACTCGGTTTGTACAGCTTTTATAGAATATAATATCGAAAAAAATAATTGCACTTTTCTATTTCATAAAATACTATTTGCTAACGTTTTGGACGCAACGTCGCGTCGTCCGTTTAAATTTTATGTTCTAACGACATCTATCAAGATGCTTCAGTTATAATATAAAATGCTAAATATTTGGTAGTCGACGTAAATGCGGAAATTCATTCGTCTTGTTTGATATACGATAGGTCTAACCTATCAAAATGTAAAGCATTGAAATTTTAGTCTGGACTTTGCTATCGCTGTCAGTCTAACAAATGATGCCGTATCCTGTGCACGTCTATTCAACATAAATTATTGTCTTTTCAATGAAATAATGCGGAAACATTGTGATTTAGAACCAGGTTAAAGAAGGCATCAATGCACGTTTGGCACACGGAAGAATTTTTTTTTAAATCGTTACACAGCCAAAGAAAGAATACATTTATTAGGAAAAATAGCAGGAAAATATAAATTAATTCACGAATTCAATGTCTCTACTGCTTATTTATTAAGGCATTGGATATCGGCGTCCTTTTTTAGCCTGCAATGTCTCTAAATTTTCACTTATGACAATTAACTCTACGTCTCTCTTTTCAATTGCAAATAAATAAAGGAGCAGCACTATGCACTTTGTAAGAGTTTGAAGCTATCTACAAACATTAATAATTATAAAAAAACACCTTACAAAAGTATAAAATGTTCCATAGACCGGGTTAACTACAGTTTCTATTATGACTACGTGCCAATTACAATTCTAACAATTCAAGTATCAGTATAGCGACATTTTTTCTTTCTTCCAGATACATTAATTGCCAGGGGCAAAATCACATACGTTGTCGCTCAAAAAAAACATTTTGAAATTATTTTACCTACCTCATTTTAAATCTCCCAATATAAATTGGCAACACTTATACAACCAGTATTTTGAAAATGGAACCCGTTATTCAAAAAGTGCTGTCACAGATTATGGTGATAAGCTTCGTAACCAGCCCACACAAATTTACACAATACTGTCATCCTGATATATTAGTCGGGCCTAGGTTTGTATTACCTAGACTATGGTGACTAAGTACGACCTCATTACTGAGTTTGTTTAACGTAAGCAATTAGTTTCGCGATAAAGATAATACAATAGTAATTCACTTTGCAAATCTATTTATATAGACTGCAGTCCCAATCTTTACTCCCTTGTTCTTTATTCTGTTTTTTCGATTCAAGCTCACTCCAAAGTTAATTTTCATGGGTCCAAAGGTCAGTTAGAGCCCCACAACGCCCAATTAATAATAGGACATAAACACTGTGATTTCTTTTGTTTCATTTCAATATTTATGATTGTGCTATATATTTTAACGGCCGACTTCATGGTGCCTTTTTATAAGGGCGAAATAGTTCTCAGTATTAATAGATGTTTATGCCGAACTAATTTGTATTCAATGTAGCAAAAAAATATCTTTGTATTCACGTTACGCATAGAAACACGAATAGTAAAAAAATATATAAATTTTCAATTTTCATTGGTGTGTGACGAAGTTTCTAAATTCAATGAGATTTTGGATATCATCTTAAGGTTTGATAATGTAGAGCAGTATTTTTCAACCTTTTTCATGATGCGACCCCCCTGGTATAAAAAATATATTTCGCGACCCCCTTTAATCTTCGGTTTTTTATCATATCAGAGGTATGTTACAGTATTACCATTACAATATGTATTAATTGTCTTTATTGATTTTTTTTACTGAAGTACCCATTTTTTTCGATCTCTGGCGACCCCCTTACAGAAGCTTAAAGAAGCAGAAGACCCCCACAGATTGAAAAACAATGATCTAGAGTATGCATACGTAATTAATATCAGTTTTTAACAACTGTTATATCGAATCGCTCGAGTTTTCGTCTATACAATGTTTATTTATAGGGGTAATAATAATTAATCGTAAAAAAAAAATTATATCGTAAATAGAATTCTTTAGGCAGCTTTTAGACTTCTTACGATATACTTAATATAGTCCATGGAATATTCATGATTTGAAGTTAAAAGATGCGAATAAAAATAACTTATATATATTCATCCCATGCTTAGGTTTTTATTTTTCACCGAAATAGTAAACTTGAAGTTGTTTAATGCGTGACCGGAATAATGCAAAGTATTTTTTGACATGGCAATAAGTAAATTATTATTTAACTTTATTTGAAATCCTCATCGTAATTTGATTGTTGAGATATAAATTAAAGCCCTTAAAACCCTTTAAAATGAAAACAGGCAGGAAGTATTTGTATGCAAATCGTAAAATTAAAAGTATTCATTAAATCAGGTTTGATAATTTTTCTATGAATCTAGCTGCACTGTTTCTAATTTCAACGCGTGATACGAAAAAACGTTCTATATTTAAACACTGACATGACATTTAATTGGTAGTTCTGTGTCAGTTCTATTTTCAAAATAATGTCACGTTCGTCATTATTATTTTGATAATCTGTGTATCTAGATGGCTTGTTAAATTTCGAAATAAGTAAATTAGTTTTTCATTTTAATTCAACAACAATATTGATCATATATCATCATATATTAAAAGAATAGACTATGAGATTGAACGACAATAAACTGCGTTTCATACTAAGCATACAAAAGTCGCTTAATAAACATTAAAATATAATTTAAACTGCACAATTAAAATCTGCCTATAGCCTTAATCAACGCTTAAACGTTTAATCGAATCCATTAATATAATAATTTATCTATGAAATTATTAAATTAACGCAGTCATTATCTGATATACGATCAAAATGAAGCGTTAAATGTCAGGATTTAATAAATCCTTTTGTCCCTGGCACACATTGATGAACTTGTATTGAATATACGCGATAATCACAGGCTTGTACTTCTAATAGTCACGAAAGGGCCGATGTATATCAACCTTCAATAACATGTTGTTTGACGTTTGACGATTGGTATGAGTCTGTGGTTAACCCTCCAGGCGTCATTGACGCGTTGTCAAATCTCCCGCCATCAGTGACCACAGATGTACTATTTTCACGCTTAGGAATTAATAGTATATTGCTTGATAGTTGATAAAATGATATCATTTTGATTGTTAATTAAATGTGTGTCCACAGAGAATATTTGTTAGTTCAGCTGGAATATTTATTTTATGGATTATACATACATTCACTTACTGTAAAACTTACTTAAAAAAATATGACGGCATTCTATTAATAACCTTTCTTTACCTGTGAATTTTATTTCTCGGGTGATATTACCTGTAACAATATATAGATCAATTATTATTTATCTTGTATTAATCCTTACTACTTTTTATAGATAAACACATGTTTGCATCATGATTGCGCCTCACTATACATAAACATGACAATGTAGTATAATAAATTTACTAGTTATCAATGAACTAAGATATATGACGTGATTTAATGACCATATGTGAAACGTATAAATGTGTAGAATTAAATCCTCATCAGTGTGTCACGGTATGAAGTGTCCAAGCATGATTAATAGCTTCGTCAATAACACTTATGTCATTTAACAAATAAAATCTCATAGCGTATAAATTTGTGTATTAATTAATAAATTATCACTAGCTTCTCGCATCAGCTTCTCTCTAAGTCCTCCAAACAAAAATCGCAAATGTTCCGCTCCTAATGAAAAATACTGATTTATTTTCTTTTAAATTGCGTGAATGAGATAAGTAACAACTCGACATATATTAAAAATAAACTTTAATACAATCCCGTAGCCAATATCGAGCAAAAAATTTATACTAGTGATTTAAAACTTAAACTTTATTATAGATTTTCAGTTTTAAATAAATATGATTAATTTAATAACTGATCATCGAAATATGACATTTACACGTAAGTGGTCACGGTCAATTGACATAATTGTGTCAGTTTTTGATAATCAATGTACAAGACGCGTCATGTAAACGTCCAAATGTGAGTAAAATGATATTAATGGTCGATTATTTTTTGCCTTCGTTTTATTGGTGCTTCAGCTCGAATGCTGTGGAAAAAATATCACCAAGTTAACTAAATACAAACATCAAATTTTGTTATTTAAATAAAGAAAAATGCAATTTATTCTCTAATTTAGGAGGATCCGACCGTATGGTCAAGCCATGATAGGGTACCATGATAATCCATGCCAATTACAATATCTTAGCATGGCATAGAATTGACACGTTTGCGAATATGTAGACTAGAGAATGCAGTTACTCAGTAGTTTCCTAGTCGGTCTCTAAGACATAACATCTGGTCCGTCGGCTTAGTCGGTCTCTAAGGTAGAATGTTTGGGCACGCTAAACATCTCGTTTCTACACGAGGAGACTAGACTAGGGCTGTGTTGTAGAAAATTCGGTGAGCTCTAGCTTGAAGCTGTTAAAATATTATAAAGCAAAAAAATGTGATTACTTTTTATTGTTTAAAAAGATATATTGTACCGCATTGTATTTAACCTTTTCTGTGTTTAGCAGATGTTTTGACATTTCACAAATAGTTCAACAATGACATCTAAATAAGTTTAATATTTATTAATAAATATCTAATCTATCAAAAGGAGTTTTTGTACCAAAATATATATCAATTTATTTTAATTTTCCGAATGTTTCCAATTATATAGTATTCTAGTAGTCTTGGAGCCCTCCATATAATATAACTTATAACTTCAAAAATATATATCGAAATTATCAGTTAGACGCAATCAAGTTGCCACATAACTAATCCATAATGATAAAAGCCTTCTGGCGGTATATACACTCGCCAGAGCAAGTCTCATGTGATATTGCAGTATTATTTATTTATATTTTATTTTTTTATTTTCTTATTATTTTTTTTTATTTTTCATGCAGGTTTAAGCTATTTTGTTTACTAAACAGGTCCCATATGTACATATTTGTTTCTAAATTAATCGCACGCATATAATTATCGCTTCCACGCCAATAGTCTTGATATACACAATTATCCTTGGGAAGTGTAAAAAGGCATATTTGTATGTCAAGTATAAACGTGTGGGTATAATCTGTAGGTGTTAATCTATAGTAATACTTTATAAAGATTTCAATTAATTAAAAGTTAGACCTACTCGGATTTCGAAGCCGAGACCTTGTTATTGGCTGGTGATATGTGCATACAATGAAGTTCTTATTTTCAACTAAACATACCAATTACAAAAACACTGATTAGCTGTGATATCGGTGTTATAATAGTATAAGAATTATTAAAATATATGTAATTCATATGAAAAGCTATGAATAGAAAAGCACTTTATTAATGGGTTTAAGTTATGTATTTTTGCAAAATTTAAATATCATTACATTATTTTAAAAAATTCCGACGTTTCGCGTGCTTTACAGCGTGCCCACGACCCTTGGTCAACGGTAGAGTGAAGACAAAAGGTGTTAATTGTCAAAATAAGTGTCACAGCTGTAGAGAGGTTGTGTGTTATCTGTATTTATTGCCCCGGAGTTGGTATCGACTAAAACCGGAAGGATTTTTACAAAACTGGCTCACGGTGACCTCCATTTCCCGGATTGTTTTTTATGAGATTTTAATTTAGATATTATTAGATCCCAGGTGTTTGATAATTTTAGTCCGTCTTCTCTCTTGAAATTAGGGTGTTTTTGATTTTAATTGCTTCTCGTACCAATTGGGAAGAATCTTTTTTCGCAAGTTTTTCCTAATCACTACATACGCTTCGACCAACCAATACGCTTCGATTAGGCCCATCTATTAATTTATGAATAGCTTACTTCATGGCGAGTCGTGTGTGGAGAGTGTCAAAATAACGTCCAGTTTACTCTCCTTTTGTAATATTAACTCAGATGCTCTTAGTTAAATAAAACATTGTTTAATATTCTTTAAACGTCAGCGTTGAAGATTAGGAATTTAAACTTAACGGATAAGACAAATAATGTGCCTCACCTGAGTGAAGTTTACCGAATAGTAAAAGAGATTAGTAGTCTCGTAACTGCCCAATAAAGTAAGGGCGTCAATTATTTATTGTATTGCCAAATTCTTATAATTATTGTTCAAACTAGTTGGATCAATGGCGACCTTAGATCTGCAGTCTATATTTTTGAGGTAATTTGATATCCTGGGTATTTTTATATGTATTAATTTTAAATGTTTACTTGCTTTTTTACCAAAAATCTGACAATTACCGTGTGTATTTTAAATATTTTTACCAATATCGTTATCTTGAAAAAAATAACAATAAATTTGTAATATTATATATTAAAATAACTAACTGATTCGTCAAACGATGTTTTTCCATACATGTGATTTCTAGCAATCATTTTTAGTTCAATAAAAATAATTATCAGCTTTAAGTGGGCGGAGGTATATTTATAATCGAAGGCGTTTTAAACAATAAAAGTATATTTTATTAATAAATTAATCTTTCTATGACACGTTTGACGGTTTACCATAGCAGTGCCATCTATTGATTACTTACGACATACCGGCTTTGGTACCTGACCATTTCTGTGATGAGCCTAACTGGGCTGGTGTTTGGTCTATGTATATATCTTTATCAGTCGTAATACAATATATAGCTATAAATACAATCCTTATAATATTCCTTACCTCCTTATAATCCTTAGTCATATTTTTAACGATAACAATCTGATTTCATTCGGTAGGTAGTAAATCCATATAGTGCACGATCAAGGTGATACATTAATTAATTTATCGTTGTAACTAATACAATTGATATCAAGGCACCACGGGAGGGGTCGCTTCCTAATACGAACAATCAAAGCATTATTACCTGTTGTCGCCGTTCATACAAGCCGGGTATGAAACGACTTTCTTTGCCCAACGCTTAATTCAGAAGCTCCTTCATTTAACCACCTTCTCAAAAATATGATTTTGATTGTGACAAACTACTGTTACACTTCGAAATTTAAGCTATATCCTTTAAATTTAATCTCTTAAGTGTATAGCAATAAGTTGCTAAAAAAAATAGGTGGTTTGATTTTAGATTCTATTCACTTACAAGTAGACAGTAAGTAGTTCTTGAATTCCTATATTGCGTAGAAGACAATGGGAGAATCTTAAATCCTAGCGCTAGGACTATATATGTGTTATATATTTATATGTGTGTGTGTTAGTACCCATTCATTGTACGATAAACCTTGGAGACTACTTGTGAAATACAATATATTATACAAAAATATATATAAAATTATTAGTAACACTATATAATAATATTTTCATGTCTATATTCATACATAATATAATCTGCTCGTACGTACGGAATTAGCATACAAACGAAATAAGCTTTAACTTTCAAAAATGATCTCATCCACCTTGAGTTGCATCATGACAATAAAGTTGCCTTTTTCGGTTTCAATTTCACCTTCGTATGCACCGTGACTATTAAGAGAGCTATTAGGTTAGGTCATCTAGATTTCAGAGCTAGTACATCGTTTTATCGAAGGTCGGGGGGTGTGAACTCCGAAAAGATATTATTTGTGAAGTGGTTCACAAATAATATCTCTTATTTCGACCTTCCATTTTTAAAGAAAACGTATCATAATAAAGAAAAACATTTTATTTACGCATTTAAGTTATGTATGTTTGCAAATTTTAAATATATTTTACATTATTTTAAATTTTTCCGAGATTTCGCGTACTTTACAGCGTGCGTGGTAACGGTAGACTTATCACAATGATTATTTCAATGTACATTTTATTACTATTCGTTCTGAAGAGGAAATCGCTTTTAATTACATTTTTTTTTATTAAACACTGAAAAAGTTTGTTTGAACGCGCTTATTCTAAGAGCTGGCCACCTAGTGTCTAAATTATTGTAGTGAATACCGCATTTACAACCTTCAATCAACAAGTAAGAATATTTATAATAGCTTATTTAATTCCATACAAAAGAGCAACAGTGATATAAAAATAATAAAAACATGTCTGTATTATATGGACCCCTCTCGGGTAAAGCCTCCTCCGAACAATCAATAAGTATTCAAATATAAAAAATTAGAGACGCTATTGTTTCGACATTTCAAACAGAGGCGAAACAATGATTATAATCTAGTTTGACAGCGATAACTAATTCCTAGATATAATCTGTGAAGGGCTTCCGTAACGTTGCCCAAAGTAGCCTCTGGTTAGGTTATTTAAAAATAAATATCACATACAAACTATAAATTTGTAAAATAATTAAGAGGATTATTTAATAAATCCTATATAAAATAAAATAAAAACATTGTTTTGTTGAAACTTAAACGGAATTTATTTTAAGACAGTGAAGATGCACAACAACAGATATTTATTTATTAAAATAGTCGATAACATCGTAGTAAAACAGAAATAGATCTCAACATATAAATTATGCAACAATTACAGTATTCAAATTGGCAGTAAAACCTTATTCTGCTTTAACGAAGAAAAATATTTTAAATATAGATTATAATAAACATTTAAACACATAGTTCTAATCAAATACACGATTTCAAACAAGTGTTTGGCAAGGATGAGACAGCACCTTAAAGAAGTGCAGATCTATTTATTTATTTATTTTATTTTTTATTTATTCTTAGGAATGTTATCTCAGGTGGTCGATTGTAGAGAAAATGTAAAAAGTAGATTGTAAAGATTGTCTTTGAATTGAGGCTATCAACAATCAACCGGTGACCGGAATTTCATTTTGAATCCCCGAATTTTGTACCAGACAGATTTAATCGCGTTATAAACTGGTTATATTTATGTGATTCAGGTGTTCATTTTCAATGTTACAGAAACGAATCAAAAGATATAGAAAAACTGTTATAACATTTTGATTTGTATAAGAAATAAACTGAGATAAGAATCTCCTTGAACGTCAACGGACGATGGGGCGGTAATTATTGGGCAATTAGCTCATAATTTATTTAGTATTTAAAATTGTAGGATCGATTTTTTATAAATAATATTAACACTGCTAGAAATGTAACCCCACCGTTTAATTTAATAAGATGTTATATAGCCAGGATAATGAAACACAAGAAAAAAAATCTAGGTAAGATTTGTCCGTCCATGTACTTGTGATTGTATGTTTAGTAATTATATTCATTAAAACGTATCCGAAACGTAATCAAAAATAGCAATATTTTTTTAAATACATGTTTTTAACCCGATACGAGTGTGTTAAGGACAAACGAGGTTATTAAACGACAATTTGTACATTGTCAAAATAATGCGTGGGAAGATCTAATATGCAGCGTCTGTATCCGTTTCCCGCGTAAATATTATTCTTGACATAAACTATGACCGTAATTCGTATGACATCCTCTTAGAAAGTGTTATTTGTAAAATGCTAGTGCCAAACATTTCTTCTAGAAGATACTAGGATGGTACAATGATAGTCTTATACTGTGTGTATATATATAATACCTGTACCTCCTGGTTTTGGTTCGTATGTGTCTATTCACTTATAGACTTGCTGTCCCGATGAATGTGTTTTGTTATATTACTAGTAAGATATATAACACGTAGCTGTAAGCATTTTAAAATAGGTTTAGTTTTTTTTGGAAAACTTTTAAAAAAAAACAATAAAAACATTGTATAAAGTATCTGTATAAAGAGAACCTCTTTATTTTAAACATTTTTTTTTAGACGGAGACACATGTCAATTATTCGTTTTTTTTTTCATTTTTCTGTAAAATAATATATTAATTTTTTGTGTAAAAAAGGGGCTTTTAATGTTGTTTTCTTTCACGTTAGTTATTTTTATTTTATTATATTTATTTAAATAGTGTTAATTTTATTCTAAAATAAAAGTATCCACTTTCAGAAAGATAAACAACCCAGCCTTTTCTTTATTAAGTACAAACTTTATTATATATGTATGTAACAGACTAAGTAATCAACCTATATTACAACTAGGTTTATCACTTGCGGGTGTTTTTAGTCATATAGGTTTATGGAGACATGTTATAAATAGAACTTTAGATACTGAATTTCTCTCGCTAGCAGGATATAAGTCTGTTCCATAAGATTTTTCAATTATATCATATTTTAAGTTACGTAAAAAGAAGTATTGCATTCTTTTATATAAACTCAGAATGCGCTCAGAAAGTATGGGTACTCCTAATTTATATGTTAAACGCCCCATTACCAACGGGGTACAATTTGATCACCGATTATTATATCTGTATAAAGTGTTCTTGGCCCATAATGACCAATTCTGTTTACGGATTTCGATTAAAAGTCGGTTTTGCCATCTCTTATCACAATTTAAGTGGTTAAATCAGAATTATAGAATGATAATCAGCTGTGCAAACAGAGACCAGTCACACTACCAAATAAATGACTTCACTGAAATCTTGAAAATATATGTATATAATATATATATATATATACTAAAGATAAGCTACTATTCTTGTTACGAGAGTTTGTTTCAAAAAGCGAACAAAATTTTGGTATTTGATAGATGTGAGAGTATTTCGATGATATTTCGTGGATACATTGGACTTAATTAAGGTTATCTTACTATACAGTTCTCGATTATTTGACTATCCAATGGAAAAGTGTTTTTTTCGAAGTGTTTTAAGATTAGCAGGTTCAAAAACTGTTCAGCTAAATTATATTTGGACCTAGTTGTATTACAAGTAGGTATGTTATGTGCTGTTTTATTAAGCAAATTCAAAATACTAAATTGAGTAGTGAAAAGTCTACCTTAATTAAAAGGACTAAGAAACAATTTTGCGCGATCTTTTTACACTATTTTGTCGCTGGGTAACCCAAAACAATTTTGAGAGTTCTTTGTAGTTTTATTGACAATATCGTGACCAGTCCACACGTATTGTTCTGTTCTCCGGCTATTTATGGTGTTGACCGAATTCTGCGGTATGCGGTCAACTGCATCCTGGCGTTTATTTCCTTTGAAATGCGATATCCACAAATTTATGCTTACCAGGTACAATCTCAAATCGTCTATTGATCAATTATCTTTTTTCAGTGAGGCTAATTCAGCAGGTGCCAAGGCATCTACAATCGCCTGTTGATTTAGTTCTTATTTAAGAGGGACTGGTTTTTAAGATAACTGGCGATTTTACTCGTGACTGTGTGAAAGTTAGTTAATAATCATAATATAGCAGAAATACATATTTTTATGTCATCTGGCTAGCTGATAGACTGGTGAGGCGTCCGTTTAGACAATTATGAATTTCTCGATTCGATTTTCTGAGCTGGCCGAACAAAAACTGTGAGTTATTGTTCGTAATTTCTACAATTTCCCAACGACTTGACTTGACCAATATAATTTATCCCAATTAACGAAGTATTCTAACCAATTTAGTCGTTGTACAACTATAGCAAGTTGATACGACTCGTCTTTATTAGAAATTATTTAGGCCCATAAACCAATAAGTTTAAATATTATTTCCAAACAAACTTTTATAGTCTCACTTGACGTACAGGTCAAGTAGCCGTGTAACACAACAATGGACCTTAATGCTTTCAATCAAGGTTCAATTTGATTAATAAAAAGTTAAACATAAAAGCTAATTGTGTTGCAAACCGGGGTATTGACGACCACCGAAAACCAACACGACATTGTATCAGGTGAAATACGGGTCCCTGGCACATTAGTAAATACTGTTTCTACCTCAACTGCAAAAAAGATATTGGTTCATCCCTCACTAATACGTAAAAATCAAAATTTACTGTATTTTAACGTAACCATATCAGAATTTCTGGTATAAATGAAATATTTCTATTTATTTATTTATCAATTCGGCCATCCCTACAAGGACTTACATAAGATAAGCAAAAAATAAATCATATCTCGTATTCTTACTACTTCAGCATCGGAATTAATCGATATTAAATGCGCATGAGGATGGAATATATTAAATATACAAAAGGGAAAACTATGTTAAATTATATTAATTAAAATGGAAAACCTAAAAGTAGAGCTAAGGAACTACTTCGGATGGCAGCAATTGATCTAATAGGTCGACAGTGGGGTAGTCCTAATTTATGATTCATATGGGACTGGTTGAAAACTCATTGCCGACAGCGTCGACCAACTGCTAATGCGTAATGTATAGAGAGCAACGTTCAAGCGTTCGGTTTATTGAATATTCCATTTGGGAACCGAAATAAATAATAATAATGTAAGACGGTTGGCAATCCCTGATAAGTCGTGCTAATGGGAATTACATTCGGGATGGCAGCATTTAATCAACAGTCCCCATTGTGGGGCTGGTCAACTTTGTTTTTCACATTTTTGGCATTTTTCAACTCATTGCCAGAGAGCCTACAAATGGGTACATTTTAGAAGCAACCTTAAAGATCAAAATTTTGAGACATTTAATATTGTAGTAAAGATGTAATACTGTCACATAGGCAATTTAATACATGATACAGAAACTATATTTTAAGGGGGATCTCGAAATTTTTATTACTATCAGGGGGTAAAATATTATTCTAGAATAACAATTTTGCAGTCAGCATTTGAACTCAGGCTTGGAATTCTATTTCAATAATGCAATGGAATTGGATTGATGCATTTGATACACATGTGTTCAATTTCTCGATACAGTCATATATAACGAACAAGGGTGGGTGAGGCATTCGTGTCGAAAGTGATATTTTGTGTCATTATCGACACAATGATGCATGTGCACAGGGACGGACTTTATAATATGCTAAATATTGTAAAAAATCATCTAAGAAACAGAACTAAAGACATTTTTAACCATTAAATACGTTTTCATTGTATCAAAGAATGTATCACCGGTATTGACCGTAACTTGAATACGTACATAAAAAACAGTAATTTAGTAAATAATTATGTTCTATAGGATAATTACAGAGATGTTGTTCGCTTTAAATAAAGACTTTATAGTCTCGTCATGATATTTTTTTAATAAATACAAACAACTTATATAGTTATTAATCTTACTATTTGCATTCAAAGAAAACACAAAATAAAAGACAGTGCAAGTTATAGAGTTCTCAACCGGCGGCTGGCATTTTGGATTACGAGCACGATTTAAGTTATATATAAATGTAATTAATGATATCTTATATATCTGTTTATGGCCTGGGCCACGAGATACAAGATCCAGAGGGCGACCTCATATGAGGTGGGCCGCCGATTATAAAGATAGCAGGTGAGGGGTGGTTGTTTGTGGAATTGATAAAGCTATTATTATTATTATTATATATATGTTTATAGTCTTCAATATTGGTTAGGGAGCAAGTTAAACATTTTGGAGTGTTAAGTACGTATCTGTCGGCACGTGTTATCCATTCACAAATCTACGATCGCAATATATAACGATTGAAAAAACGGGCATCTGTTGGCCGCGTTGACGCGTATCGTGTTACGGATTTTCACATTTCGTAACATCAAAGGCATTTAAGCAAATATATATAAACTTTTTGGTTTTTAAATATTTCATTGAAACTGCATTTCTCTCTTTTATTCTGCTGAGACTGGTGGCTTGGCCATTTCGTGGGTATGCACTTCTGTTTAACAGTTTTAATAGTTGCCGACCTTGGTGGGTTTCTTTAGGATGGTGGATTTTGATTTGTTGGAGCTAATCGTACTTTGTTTTGCTCTGGACTTATGCATATCTAGATATTGTAGAGTTAGAAAAATTAAACGAAGAAAATTGTACCTTTGGCGCTGGTGTTTAAATTAATACCACTTAAAAGACGGCAATTATAATTGAGTTATTGTGACACAATTCCATAAATATTGGAAATAAAATGTTTTTTTTTATTTTAAGCCAGCTTACATGACATAGTGTTGCTGTCAAAATAAGAGATAAATCAATGCCATAAATCAATTAGGGAGGCCCAATGGATTTTGGACTTTGGAATTAGGACGACTAATATTTAGAATGAAGAAGAATTATTAAAGTCTCGGAGGGGCAATAGTATCTTGGTTACCATGGTTACTATTACGAATAAATGGTTATGTTTGATATAGGGAAGCATTTTGAGTCAGTAAAGCTAAAGTTATTTTTGGTTCGCAAATGGTTTATTGTTTAAGTTAAATGTCTCGGAGGGGTATCTAGGTTACTATAGTAACTTTAACTAGCTGACATGGATACAGAATAAATTGCTATGTTTGATATAGGAAAGCATTTTGAGTCAGTAATGTTAATTTTTTTTATTTCGCAAATGGTTTTTCGTTTAAATTAACGTATAAAAAAAATTAGTCAATAATGACCTAATACATAGAAAAACACTTCTTTCAGTTTGCTGGGCCATGGTATGAAAGGTCTTGTGACGTCGTGTGAGCTACACAGGAAACATTTATTTATTCTTGACGATATAGGTTATTGAATAAATCACAATTCTAAATAGGTCGATCACTGTCACAAACTTTCCAACTGAATCAATTTAGCCTATTAAAAAATTGCTGACATCACCGTTTATTGTTTATTGGAAGAAATATATCGAATTGACTTCAATTGGATCGCGAAATCTTTCTTGGACGACGGGAATTGGGGTGAATTCCTGTCACGACATCCTACAAGACTGACGAATGTTTTTATAAATATTGACAATTAAAGTCCTAATTTCAAAATTTATTTTATGATTAGCCTTCTATACTAGTTAGAATTGATGGTGTTTCAAAAACACTAACTGTAAGCGCCTTACGAATGTCGTGGGCGACTCGGTATACGGCGACTGTGGCTGGAAGCATTACGAGCAACTGAAGTTATATAGTAACGGCTGGACATCGCGCAGTAGCTTTCGATACCGGCAAATTTTTATTGAACGTACCTAAACGCTACTTGGGACTTTGTGATATTCTTAGTGGAATTTGACGAAAAAACGTTGGAGAATATGTTCTTGATTCTAGTATCAAACTATCTTGAATTTTTTCCTCATAATTATTAGAACTATTGCAACCTCTTCGTTGTCTATTCTGTAGGAGCCCTGTATTTCAAAGTTGAATGAGTCGCTGGCGATTGCATAGTGGCTGGTAGATGCCTCTCTCAGTACACTATATAAATAGTAATCATTTGTATTTATAATATTTCCTGTCTATAAGACGTTGCTAGTGTAAATATTAACACGGATTTGGGGAGGTAGAAGGTTGCCCCCTTTAAAAAGTCACGCAATGAACGGTATATATTTTATAAGATTAGTAAGTTTTATTTTATTCCAAATGTATTAGATCAAAAAATATTTTAAAATTCAATATCGGTTTAATAACTGAGAAATATTTTTAAATAACGAAATTTAAATGTTTATTCTACTCATGAAAGATGAATTAATAAAATATATACCTAAAAAAAAGAGCTTAACTATTAAACTTATAGAAATCAATGCCTGGGATATTTTTAGCTGGGTCTCAAATAACTCATAACATTGAATTTCGAATCCATAGAGTTCTGAGAATACAGACTATAAACATTTACAAAAGGGAATCAAGTCCATACCGTCATTATGCAGTGAGCGCTCCATAGTATATAGCAGGTTTGTTTCTGAATTCCCATAGCCTTTTCCATAATTTGAAATGGAAGGATTCAGCTCAAATATGTTGCTAAGAAGCTGTTATCGATTCAGCGGGCACAATGGTTACCAAGCACATTCATGTGAGCTATGGTCATGATAACCCCAGATATACTGACATAGTAAGTTTAAATATGTATATAGGGTTAGGGGACGCATATTGGGGCATGGGGCTACACACATGGTCAGCTAGCCCCAATGTCAAATATGAACAATTGAAAGATTTATATTTCGGATTATATAGTAAATCCTTACCAGAAACCCATAACCTTGGTTTGGACATTTCATTTGAGGTTTCGAAAATAAGCTATTAAAATAACTCATTAACACACGGAATATGTAATTTAGCCGGCCGGTTCGCCGGTGATAAGAATAATTTCGGTTTTTATTACCGAAAGAGCAAAAATTATTTTAAGTGCATTAAGAAAGTATTCTATTATATGAATTTCAATATGTATTTTGTTTAATACCTTGAACTAATTAAACTATTTGCATGCTTTGTACGATTTGATCGTTTCGATCGTCGATGTAAATATATTTAAATAAAAAAATATAAATGATTTATTTATGTTATCCTAAATAGTGTGAAAATATAAAATTATATTAAAAATTCTTATTACCACTAATAATAAAAATACCATATTTTTATATCGTATCTACCAACCGTGAACACTCGTACATTAAAACCACTCGAATTATATTTACCTTTTCGCTCACCGAACACTTCACAAACACAATTATTATTTCGCGAAAAAATCAAAATACACCGCGAACCGACGTGCTCTCGCCACAATGCCCCAAACCGAACTGAGAAGTGAGAACTGGCTACCGTAAGTTGTGAACGTCGTTGATTAAAAGATAAACTTTTCAGCCTATGCGAATGACGTAAGCTATTTTCTATAACACATTCAGAATCTTAAGTTCTGTGGTAAAGTGGGGAAATATTTGTTGAATTGTTTTATCTATTGTCCTTCGAGAATGTTACAAGACTTGAAACACGTGTTCTTATGAATTACACACGTTTTAATTGTATTGGAACATATTTGAGTTGCTACGGTTGCTTTTGATTGACTCCCAAATTGAAGCTGCTGTATGTTTTGCTGTTAAGACCTAAGGGTTTGTGATCAGCGTCTATCTGCGTGGTAATTAATTTATTTGTTTTAATAGATTTAATTAACAGATAAAATATTATGATATGCAGGGCACCATGCCCTGGCGAGCGTGTTTAGAGTTTACCTCACACTATAAGGGAGGAAGTACCACTTCGTATGTCTATAAAAAATAAGTTTATAATAAATATTTAGAACGAATATTTACAATAAAGTATTTATTCGAAATCGATCCATATGCAGAATTTAAACGTTAAAAGTTACGTCTCTTTAGTTTAAAGCGAAAAACTTAATTTAATAGGAGACGAAATAGTAACTCAGCTATAGCGCAATTGTACTATATAATGTCACACTTGGAAAATTTTAAACACACGGGGACAATTTTTACAAAGCTATTATTTATATTAACAAATGTCTTATTTTGTCAATGTAGAGAAATGAAGTATTGTTATGACTAATTATGCCATGCTCTTTACATACTTTGACTTGCAATTGTGTTGGTTTTGATATTTATTCAGTTTATTTTCAAAAGTGATGTGCCAAATTATGTCGACAGATAAGTCTATCAGATATCAAGATCGTTGTCCTATTTGATAAATTTAAAAAATAACAAGCTACAGATCTCAATCGTATTAGTAAACCCCAGTAAATACGCGGCTCGACCCACGTAATTTCCTTCCCACCAGATGTTAGCCAAATTAGTTCAGCTGTTCTTCACTTATAAAAGTAACAAATTGATTAATATACAATAGTCTTAGCTTCTCCATGAATACTGTTACAATTAAAAACAAACAAAGTATTACATTTGAATTTGGAATCTGTTTTTTTACTTATGTTTCGTTTTGGCGCCAATACATCTTTTACGAACGTACCGGACTTTATGGTCAATATTTGAGAGCAAGGCTTGCTCTAAACATGATAATTTGGTATAAAACACTGTATACAATTGGCAGTGAAGAAATGGCCTCAACAAAAAGGAAAGGTTTCGTTTGCTTTTGATAAAGAAGTTTTGAACTAAAGAAGAAAGAAGAAGGATTAAAGATACTCTGATTCCACTTACACTTATTTTGACAATTAACACCTTTTGTCTTCAGTCTACCGTGGCGCTGTAAAGTAAGCGAAACGTCGGAAAAAAATTAAAAAAAAACACTTAAATTTTGTAAAAATACATAAAATAATCCGTTAAGAAAATGTTTTTCTTTAAAAGGATTAAAGATGTTTAATTTGAATGAACAAAATGTCTCTGGTGGTCAATTGCCTATGAATTTTCTAAGAACGCATACCAATCTGGTGAACTCAAAGTTATGGTTTGTTTATTTTTAGAACATCGCTTTGATGTTGCCGCCCTAACCATATTGCGTGCTTGAGATTAGATTGGTACAGCTCAATTTAGGAGATTTGTGGGGGTTTCCTTAAACTATGATAACAAGATAAAATAGTGCTGCATAAAGAAGTTGCTACATATATTGTTAGTTGAGGCTGCTACGTTGTCGTACAAATGAAATATATGTTCTGTGATTGTCATTATAGATGATATAGAACGATTTCGTTGAATAAAAATTTTCATAAATAATTAAAAACCCTATTAGACCTATATGTTAGCAGTACTCCGCGATAAAATCCACAACCGACGCACGTTTCGCCCCGACATCCGGAGCATCCTCAGGAAATTGCCGAGCGCTGTTCGAAGATTATTTGTCGCGGAGTATTGCTAACATATTGGTCTAATAGGTTCTTCCGCAAGGTAACGCCCGATTCTATTAATTATAAAAATGATTAATTTATAGTGATGTGATTGTTAACAAACGTATAAACGAATTTACATGGTATTTCACGAATATTTTTGCCAGATAGGCGAGTTATGTAGACTTTTACGATAATACGACGCGCATTAGATAAGAGCGTCTGTAAACAATCAGACGTTGCAAAAACGAAGGATTGCTCCCCTTAATAAGTTCGCCTTCGCTCAACTTCGTAAATATATATTATATCATAATTTGAGTATACATGCACATGTATGGTTATCTGGAGCCTCGCAAAGGCGGCAGCATACTTTTCTCAGTACCATTCAGGACATTTTCAAAACCCCTAAAAATTAATATTTCCTTTACCTTATCATTTTCACAAGTATCACCTCGATGTCCGCCGTTCCAGAACTGAGCGCTTCAGAAGGCACTTTCGGCTCTGTGTGTAACCAGCTGCCAAAAGAGGTATTTAAAACAAATACGACTAAGGGACCTTCAAGAAAAGAGCGTATCTTAAAAGCCGGCAACACATTTGTGAGGCCTCTGGCATTGCATTGCAATGTACATGGGCGGCGTTATCACTTTAGATCAGGTGAGCCTCCTAGCCGTTTGCAAAAAAAAAACCTTTAATTTTTCTGTGTCGGCGTCTCAGTGCTACTATATACGGAGTTCTAAATAAAATTATATTGGAATATATAAATATATCTAATATTAATAGTGTATTTGTTTACAGCGTTCGTTTGTCCAACTTAATTAAGATGTAAAAAAATTAAATACTGATAGTTTGAATTATAACAAATTTCGTAGGTCCCTATAAACTTGGCTTTGCAAGAGAATTCATAATTTTTTTATCGCAGTAGCTTTACTTTGCGAGACCTTTATTGATGAGATTACTTATTGTTATAAACTTGTATATAGCGATATCTACTTTTGAATAGCAACACTATATATTTTATCGAAAAGATGTCGCGAAAACTTTAATGCAAACATATAGGTGGCGCTTAAACAAGTTCAACTAGTTTGCTACTTATTAACAGATAGCGCTTATCAACACTTTTTAGCACGTCTTAAAAATTATGACTGAATAAATATTTAAATATACCTTTATAACGACATGGACATGAATTGTATTAATAATGAAAATATGAAGTATACAAGTGAACAATTCCAAAAAGTTTTTTCTGAGAACAGTATAAGTCCTTATGAATAGCCATCTAGTTAGCCTAATTAAATCGTGACACTCTCTGAACAGTTTTTATTTTTCCGTCGTAATCGAGTCTGACATTAAAAGGCAAGTGGGAACAACAGAAAGAATTAAATTGACCTCGCAGTGTCAAATGAGTCAGCTGTTGATGTTACAAACTGTTTACGTAACTGGATTTCAGTGTTGCCATTAAAAAATGTAATTCTTTATGGCACTTTGAACTAGAAACTCCGCTGAGTTCTAGCGTAAAACTTACTTAAAACAAACGCTTACACATCTACACATATATTATTTTCTAATCGTTATACAAGTACACTCATAAATGTTTACGTGATAAAAATTTTGAGCTGTAAGCTCGATTGCAAAACTCTATGGGTCCCGCTTAATACTGGAACTGGTTAGAGATTGTCTCATCCGGTTCACTACCCAGCCTGGAATTGATTCCAATGTAACCCTACAGAAATGCGTAAGTCAAGCAAAGTCCCTCCTATGTTCTTTGTAAATTCCAGTTACAAGAAACTCTATTATGAATTTTTTTCGACTCGTCTTTCATCCGCGACAATGTATCACTTCCGTACCACACAAAAGCTCCGAAATAGCAAGCTCTTCCAATCACAAATACAACAGCTATTTCCTTTATGCATACAGTTTTGCCGCATAGAATTTTCGGAACGGAAAAATGGTGAATTTTTATCTTTGATAATTTTCTATATAACTAAATCTCGCTTTAACATCTGTATACACCTGCTATATAATGTTTTATTTAATTTAATAAACATTTTTAAGATGATTTGTTTTTAAAATTCATCAGAATTCGAAGATAATATCATGTTACATACAGATGGTACTTAAAGTCTAATATTTAAATTTCGTGTTTTAGTGTTTGTAACAAAACTCCTACGACGGCTTGAATAATTCTTATGAAATTTTGTTCTTTTATGTAGTAATAGGACGGAAAAATATTCAGGGACAGTAAGTAATATACAATGGCAATAATGGTCAATGATAACGCGTGATATTTGATGAATAAGAAATTATTTCTTCTATTCACTTTGTTATTTAGATTTAGTTGGCGAAACGACCACCATGATAGCTAACTATATAAATATACCATTTTTTTTTTAAATTGAAAAACAACGACCTCCCCTTCAATAAAAAGGGACCTTGCTATCATGTATAGTTCTGCGTCTCTCGCCGAGCCCGGACCACAACTACTCCGGAGATATCATTAGATATCTATGGGCGAGTCGCAGCCCGCGGGCCAGCGAGCGCACCTCGTCTCCGTGTTTTGTACTATTTCTTTCTTTTGAGTACTTTACAATTCTGTCACAGAACTGTTCAAGTGCCGATCTGTGCTCGAGTAGCATGATAGATAGCCGATTCCGGGCTACCTCCATGCCAGTCTCGAGCTCCAGATCGCACCTGGCCCTTGCGAACGTTGGACAGTCAACAAGTAAGTGGTCAACCGTTTGGTCAGTCGTTTCGTCGCAGTCGCACACGGGGCTTGTTTTCAGTTTAAATCTGTGTAAGTAGTGTCCAAAAGCCCCATGGCCAGTCAGGATTTGCGCCATGTGGGGTGCGAAGCGCATTGTCTGGATCTGTTTGTATGCGGATTTTGCATCTTTAAAAAACGTTTTTGTGACTGTGGCTGTTTCGCCACCCACATAGCGTTCGTTCCAGGTGTCTAGTGTATTGAGTCTTGTCAGTCGTCGCAAGTAGGAAAGTGGATACGAGTCGTACCCTATTTGCGTCCCCACATCCTCGATGATACTCCTCGCGAGAGAGTCTGCTCTCTCGTTCCCCGGTGTGCCGATGTGCTAAATATACTATTATATATAGGTATTTATAAAAAGTAATATAATTATATGTCTATCAGTCGACTTAGTACCTGTAATATAAGCTATAAGCTTACCTTGGGGGTAATCAACCGTGTGTAAACTCTATCCATAATATTAATAAATTTATTGATTTATGTTTAAAAGTGTAAAACGTAACATATAACTGTAGTATAACAAGCGATGCTGCCTGCTTGTATAGGCCTGATTATTATTTGTTTTCTAAATAATAAATTTTCGATTTATGATTCTCAGTGATGTTCGGCTTTCCGATACATTCCTTTTCATTACATCTGGTAGTTCAAGATTGGCTCCAAGTTGATAGTGCAGCCACTAGGATAGTGTCTACTCTCTACTACTGCAATATTAAAAAACTGTGATACTAAAAGTAAACATATCCCTATTATAATATACTACGCGTTCCAAAGAAAATACTTTTCATATAAAGGAAGTTTATAAATAGGCTTTTGAGGAATCCAAGTCCACGTAGTCTTGAGGGGAATGATCGACCTCGCAACCGCATTTGCGAATAACTTAAACCAAGTTACAATTAGTTGCCTCGGTTATCGAAACTTACTTGTTTGAATAACAAATATATTTTACGATTTCTAAAATGGCTCATCTAGATTCAGGACATATTTAATGATTTATTTAACAATGCCATCACATTTAAAAGACTGTTTCGTCCAAGTTCCAAGTAAAAGCTGATTTTTTGATGGTTTCAATTAAATTAATCTTCTTTTCGTTAGCACCTAATTTTAATATGTTGGTCGTAATAATTTTATTTATTTATATCCAAAACTATAATTCTATTCATTACAATGATTCATTCCATGTAACGTGAAGCAAGGCGTAATCGTTTGAGATGGTTTTGTTGTAAATCATAATGTTAGGTTTAAAAAGGCCTTAAAAACACTCGAATTCTAGTGGTTCTCAGGTCTGTGGTGAGCATTTGATCCTTGATTTTGTATCAAAGGATATTTCTTTCTCAGTGAACACGATCGGCATGGCTAATAAATTTATCGACGGTTAGTATTTGGCCCAAACAGCTCTACGTAAGCCTATGAAAGCGAACGTACACCCGCGTGTGCTGCACCGGGATCTTAATGAGTAAATTAGAGGTCCATTTGAGTAGAAAATATTAGCGCATTAATCAGTTTTCCTACCGTAAGTAGAATTTAACCGTTTTAACTAGATTTGTCTCTTTTCGTCACAGCGCAGATTTAACCGAGAGTCGATTTATGATCGGCGGTATGCTGCTTAATAAATATTAACGCGTATTATTTGAGGATAAAATTGCGTCAAAATTCTTGGAAAAATTGAGTCATTTATATTCAAATGTAAGCATCATATACAGTTACGAGAAATATGATTAAGTGTGGCTGTTTGTAAAAATCAAAAATTCCAGAACTCCTTGCTCTCAATACGATCAATCTACGTCTCTCATTTAAAAAGCATTATTAAAACCATAGTTTTTTACATACTCTACGTTAGAAGTTGTACAGGGGCGCCTGTTTTTGACAAGTTTAATTCGGTAAATCGATTAAAAACATTTAAAACTGGTCAATCACTTTCTAAAATCGTAACCACGGTTACCATATTTTTTGTCCATTTGTTTTGGTATTTCTTTCTAAAGTTAGAACTATAAATACTGTAATATATTGGTATATAAACAGTTTAAAAGGTTATTTACCTATCAATTGGATTTATATTGTGGTACTAATGTGAATTCAAGAAATCCTACCGCTTCCTGAAAGGATGGCACCGCACCTGCCCTCTAGCAGTGCGAATGTCAATTGTCGATGTTACCTCTTAAGTTTTAACATCGAGTGAAAGATTTTAAAAATTTATTTTTAGTATAGGGATTTAGATCTAGATATAGGATTATCGTACCATTTTTAAAACTTATAACTTATACTTACTGTTCATCGTGTCGTATACAACATACGAGACATACTTTTATCTATCCTTTGTCATCCACCTTCTGATCGGGAATTGAGTACAATGGAATTCCTACCTATATATATGATAATCAAGTGATGATAATCAATGCTTCAGCATCTACAAGCAGCTTTAGAATTACTTGATTAGAAATTCCTATTTTTTGTAGAATTATTTATTTTGAATTACTAAAAGAATTGATACAAAAAGTGTTAAACTTCCGCACTCCATTGCGACGGCGTAGAAAATTTCTACTTTCGTATAAAACTGTGTTCTCACAATTATATAATGAGGCTATATAGTTACAGTGTCGCTACTTGACACAATAACGTATCTAGTATGAGTGAGCCAAACAAGAAAAATCTTTTAATTCTTTTTACTCATACAAACGTTTTCTATATTAATTAATAGCATCAGGCTATCCATAGTGTACAATTATAATAGACCAATTTATTATATATATATCTGAGAAAATATGTTTTTCTCAGAGTATTGCCAATATTGGTCTATTAGAATTGTTTTTTTATAAGTTGTTGTTATATTCTCATCTGTCTTACATGCTTGAAGATAACGTAAATCATTAGATGACAAATTATTTTATAATATATTCATTCTTGAAGAGTGTAGAATAGAACTTTATTTGATTAAAATACGAAGGTTTGATCGTCTTTGTAATCCAGTTCTGGCAATCTTTATCTTCGCAGGATATGTGATACTTATTTCTAATTGAGCCAATTAAAGGCTTTTGGACTTTTTTTGAACTCTTTTAAAACTTAAATCTATCATGCACAATAGATCTGAGCTCGCTTCTTGTACAAAATGTTGAATTTGGCGGATGATAAAAGCAGATGTTTTATGATCTGTTTATGAGTTGCTGCAGTTCTGGGCATAATATTACATGTCCCATTCGTCGATTGCGTTTAAATTTGGTAATTAAGTGTAAAAAATTTTTACTACTCTAAGACATATTATGTAATATATAAATCAACTTATTTTTTTATAGAATCATACAAAGGAGTATTGGTATCCTTGAGATATTTAATTGACATTATTTAACTTTACATATAAATATTATATTAAGACCAAAACAAGAGATCAAAAATAGGTACAATATTCCTCATACTAGGGAAACCCTGCGTTATGGGTGACTATGGGTGACATAGAGTGCAAACGGAATTTTTTTAATACAATTTTTATATAGGTCGTCATCCTGGTACTGACTGATACTGTCACCCTTGCAGCACTCACATGCTGGAGGGCTTGTCGTCAGCTTGACAAAATTATAGGTAGTATGTATTATATATAAGTAGGTAGTTGTAGGTTATAAAAATTAATCCAATTAATGATCATAGATCATACAATTAATTCAAATTTTGATATTTCACTCCGCTAATTGTGCGGTGTTGTAATCTCACATGAAGTAGTAAAAATTCATACCAGCGAATCTAGGAAATCAGTATATATAATTCTTCCAGATTTTCACAGTTAAGCTGTGTGTTTTATTGTTCCACGTATTTAAATTCCAAGATTAAAAGCGATAAAGTTAGTAAGTTTATTGGTTGCGTATAATAGTCGTGTTGCCGTTAGGTTGACCGCCGCAAAAGTACATAAGTACATCGCGGTGTATGTACGACCAGGTATTTCTCATGCCTGAGGTAGTGTATTCAAAGTCAACAATGGATTTTTAAATGAACCCTTCTTCGAATAGCACAGAATTGCAACACCGAATAACCATAAGGGGTATAAAAAAGTAATTCTATAATGAAATACGATCGCGCCGGTAAGAAACCTATCAGGACGTAAGGAACTAGTGTGTGGATGACCTTTATGCGGCAAAGGTTAAATATATTGTATTATTTAAAAAAAAATGTCTTTGTCGGGCGGGGTTCAATTATACCTAAATATCAGATAGAAAGTAATGTTTGTAAAAAGTGCAAATGTAAAAAAAATTAATTTCGGTTAGATGTACAAATTCATAGCAACTTTTATTTGTGTCACAATATCAAAGGTATAAGTTAAATATCAATATGTACTTTGTTTCTTAGTACGGCTCGAAAGCAGAACTTTCACCTCAACTAGTTTAAGCTCAACTGGCTTAAGAAAGCTGTGTTTTCTTTGTGTCTAGGCTTTCTATGATCTAGATAAGCTTTCAGTACACATACAATTAACAATATCTGTACTAGTAATTATCTTTCTGGGGTAATAATAGTTACAAAGAATACAGTACAATTTTTTTAAATACGATGATATATTTATAATACAAAAAATTCGACGTAAATTTTTTTATTACATTTTAAAAATAGCTTCAACTATTTATGCTCTCTCTTTTATATTATTATGAGCCGCCTGTGTTTCTCAACGTATTGACGAGGAATGATTTAAAAAATACAAAATATTAAAATCTATTATTTAAGCAGCTAAGGTAGACAGAACCTTATATAAATCATAACAAATCTGTTCCAATAATGAAAGTACACACATACAATTGTATACATATATTACATAGTAACCGATAATAAAACTAACAAACAAAAACCCGCTACCTTTATTTCATCCATTAACGATTTCGATAAAAAAAACTGTAACCGTAATGTTTATTGAAGCGATAACACGTCTTCGTAATTGTTCTTTATCTCGCTGATATGATGTCACCTCACGCAACCTAAATATAGAGAACTTAGGGTTAGCACTGAGCCGGCATAACCTCCAAAATATACAAAAAATGCATGCCATGAGTTGAAATGCGGTTCGACCGGCTGCCGCGCAGCCAGTCATTCCTCAACCGTGCGCTGGAACTCTCGTCTAACCGGTCGTCTCAAACTCGATAACTTATCAATTGCATGAAGTCATCGATTAAATTGTATTCGATTGTGTACAAAGTTTGCCCATGTGTTTGACAGTGAACTCAACAAGTGTCCGTGAAAAGTTTGGTGCGTTCTCATTGGTTGTTCTTTTGTCGTATCAAGGATGAATGGGACCCCATCTAGACGGCCGAAGAGCGCCTTTTCTGAATCGGTAAGTTAATATGGCAACAAATATGCAACAACGAAGTTCCTAGTAACTTGTTAGAAGTTTGAATGTCACTGTTTTTTAAGGACGAGTGTGAAAAGGACAAAAAACAATGACCGCGTGCATGCCAGTTCCATCGGTTACTGGCGGGCAAACATTTACCTTTATTATTATTAGCTAACAATGGGTTTGCACGTGTTATGATTGGTACTGTGCAAAATAGGAATATCTTAATCGCATACCGGTGCGGATCAAAGATCAAAGAAAGAAATATTTAAACTTTACGTTTGTAACATTAGTTGTACATCTTCAGTTGTCATTTGGCAGATCATACGTCTTGAATATCGCGATATCTTAATGTAAATGACTCTATCACAAATATTATCTATTTGTAAGGCTTCGCACCTGGTTTGTTAATCGCTTGTATCTGCGTAACTTTAATTGATTAACAAAATCTTTTATATTAAAATCAAAACTTCTAAAATCTCATCGAAAGAGTCTGAAAATACTACTTATATTATAAGCGTGAGAGTTTATAAATCGTATTTGCTTAACATACTATGAATTTTAATGAAACTTAGCTATATATAATTTATACCTTAGAATAAAATAAAAATATTATAACTTTATTAGAAGCTGTATTATATAATTACATTTACAATTTGTTGAAGTTCAATGACAATTTTGCTTTATTACCTTTTCATTGTAATTATTGTATTAATTTTAGAATTAAATATTATTGTATGACGCAGAGCGTTCCTTTTACCTCATCTATGTTCTCTTTTTGTCTATTGTTCTTAATTGAGATATCAAAGTAATCGTTTAATATTTATTAAATTTTATATGTAAAGTTTATAAAAAACTTCATCAAGTTTATGTTTGTTTACAACTGTCATACTTTTCTCGAGATCATTAAACCATTTTCAAATTAAGTGTTTCATTAAATAGCTAAATATATATCGTACATTTGAACGTATTAATAATTCCAAGTCAAAGTAATTTACCACTGGCTCACTTATAAAACTGGTACTTCCCGTTAGCTGTAATTTGATTTACAATTAAGTTTTTGTGTAACAAAGAGAAAATTAAAACTTTGAGAACCTCATACAACGATAGACATATCATTGATTCAAAAATGCATTATTTTGTATTATGGTTTACGGGAGTTTCTTGCTCGTCGCGTTTTGTGTTGAAAAAACACCGACGAAAGTACTTATTATATTTTTATAATTATAATTACAATAATTAATTATCACTCCTTTTACCACTGATTACTTGAATTACTTACTGTCTTACTTACTTACTTACTTACTGTCAGAAATTCCGCGTCGCGAGTTTGAATAGAGCCAAAATATAGAATAATTAATGAAATATATGTTTAGATTGTGGTGTAAATACAGTCGGTTTCATACAAATATAAATAAAGAGAACAAAAAAGCGTCAGTCCAGTCAACCACCTAAAACTGTGATAGGCAATTAAAAATATTTAAAAAAATATCGAAAAGAAAAAAAACATCTTTGTCTATTGAACAGTATTTAGAAACATAATTTATGAATTGCTGACGCGTATTAGTTAACAGTGTTTGTTACCTGTATTAATAAAAATACATCATTAGTATCTGACATGTGGGCTTAGAGTGCTGCCCGACGCCCATAGATACAGTCGACCTTTAAGAAAATGGTACGCCTTGAAGACCCGTAAGTCGCCTTCCAAAATTGTGGTAAAGTAAGTAGATAAGAGAGTAGTTTTGGTCAAGAACGAGCTCGATTGGCCAAAATCTATTCACAGAATTCACTGACATCCCTAGAAGAAGCTGAAAGTTTAGCAAACACTGCCCCGTAACGATTGAATCGAAAGAGAATACACAAATAATAAAAAAATCAAATATTCAAATAATCAAAAAAAAATCAAAAATAAATGAATTAAACTTTAGAAAGCTTACCTGATGTTAGGTTAGGTAGGACACACTTTACACGGTTTGTCGTTGCTGGCAACAATTTGATACTTTTCCTAGATGATAACATATTTGCATTCAATATCGCGTTTGTCCGATACAGAATGTAAATAATTGGCGAATAGATTGGAAAGTGTTTTATTTGATTTAATATAATCAATGTATTCAGGTCAAATACACGTGTTTTGGATTGTTTGAATTTAATTTAAGGTAAAATTATAACTTAAAGCTTTATATCAAGATGTGTTAATTGATACCAATTTTTCTTTTGCACAGCAATCTAATAATCCTTACAAGAAGAACTCGATTGTTAAGATGAATCGCTTAATCGCTAACTTTGCTACCACTTCGCTGAAGCTGCGCTTGAATAATTAAGTTCATTTGAGAAAATATCAGTGCATAATTATGACAGGTTTATAAATTGAATTTCGCTAGATTTATATAATATACAGAGTTGGTTAATTTAAAGTTTCACCAAAGTGTTTTGACACGTACATGCTTTTAAAATTATTGGATGGGAGAGAATGCCAGCCTGCGATCAACTTTTTGACAAAAATCTTCTTCGGCTACTAACTAAGCCTTTGATAGGAGATCAATGTAGATATGTATACTGTAGGTATTTATTGATAATTCACATTGGATCGTGAGCCATGCTTTTCGTAAATAATTTTTCAGTTCAAAGTCAAATTTGTCAAGTCAAAAGGCAAGTTCAAAAGTTGAGGTGCAGACTACAATTAATTAATTTGGAGTAAGAAATTTGACAATTGTTACTCAAGGCAATTATTTTATTAACTGTAATTTTGTTTGTATTAATGTTATTGAATGTGTCTTTCATTTTGATTCTACGCGTGGACATTTAAAATGTAGTCCTATTTGCTGGGGCGTCCGTTTAGGTTATTAGGTAGTTAGGTGTGCAATCAAGGCTGTAGCGGGATCAGTCCTGTCAGATAATACCTTCTTACCTAGTGAAATAGCAAAAACACACACAAAAGTATAGCAATACTTTTTTCTTATTTTGAAGAAATCACACAGAACAGATGACGTCCACACAAATTTCATTGGCACTCACCGCCTCCCTAAGTCAGTCATGGGTCGATTCCCGGAGAAACGATGATTTGGCTAGTGCCAAACTTATTCAAACATCATTACATTTTATTTAAATTTTTATTTGTGTTTTAGTTCGTACGTTGGCGTTTACTTTAAATAAGATATCTATCGTTCACAGACCTTTTTTTTGTATTTATTCACGAACTGATTCATGAAAAACACAATCCATTGTATTGTAAAGATAAATAGCGGTTTCCTAATAATAGATGGCTTTATGACTATTGTACATTCAAATAGATTAATGTATATCTATAAAACTCCTTTATTCTACAGTTCACCGTCAAATGGCAACACCAAAAATATTTGTATCGCAAACACATTGATACTGTCTAAACAATGATAGGCCTCTGTTTATCCATCAAGAGTATGTACTATGGAATGGCATTGCTAATTATAATCAAGTTGTTTGCAGTGAATTGCAAAATTTCTACATAGAAGACTCAATATTTCGTTTAAAAACAACATTTATTTTGACGTCTGACATTACGTTAATACATTACTCAGTTATGTATTTTACTAACAATACCAAGAGAGCCTACCACCAACAACCCTGTTGGCCATGTTATATTATATAATTCATTGTTAAATTATATATACATTAAAAAAGTTAATTCAATGAACTGCTGTGTTTAAGTTTAATTCATGGTTTTTTCGCGGAGTACTCCTTATGAATCTGTTTATTAGAACTGAGTCTGATCTTAAATAATGTAATTGAATGAATAATATGATAATACGGAAATATATTCCAATGCTACTTTTAATAATAATCGACTGTTAAAGTAATTAATATTAAATCCATAATGGTTAACATTAAATTTGTTTTGATGAACAGTATCGTCGGTTTGTGATCGTGTTTGAGAAATTGGTCAATAATGATAATAAACATATTTTGTTTCAGACATGGTGTATCTTATATATAAAATTCTCGTGTCACAGTTTTCGTTCCCATACTCCTCCGAAACGGCTTGACCGATTCTCATGAAACTTTGTGAGCGTATTGAGTAGGTCTGACAATCGGCTAACATCTATTTTTCATCCCCCTAAATGTTAAGGGTGGTCCAACCCTAATTTATTTTATTTTTTTTGGACAAAATTTCTTATCTTTTATTTTCCTATGATAAATAGGAAAAAATAAATACAACCCTAAATTCAATAAAATCAACATCTCGTTTACCATACATGTGTTGGGCTTTTGCTTTAAATCTCTCATTAAAATATCTCGATTCGTTGTTCAGAGATAATGAAATTGACGACTTGGGCCGGGTAGAATTTCGTACCACGTTTTACTCGTATGTAACAATATGCTACAGATATGCATCGTATTATTTTAGCCAAACCGCATTGCAAAGATGTCAAACTCGGACTGCAGATGCATCGAAATGCCTATTTTCTAAGCGAATTTCGTAGGTTACATAAATTGTTAATATTAATTTTCAGAATTATATTTCGCTATGGCCCGATTTTAACGGCTCGTTTTTACATTTTTCATATATATGCTCTTGTTACTTACTAATGTATTGTAGCCTAAGTTCCTAGTTGTTGTATTATAAGTTTTGTAAACTTTCCAGTAGTTTTAGAGTCACCCAACTTTATATCTATATATATATATATATATATATATATATATATATATATATATATATATATATATACAAACATATATATATATATATATATACATGTATATACTATTATACTGTAAATGTGTATTACGAACAAAAAATGGTTTACCGGTCCAATTCTGAGAATATAAAAAGCGAATTTTCTTTAATATCGACTTCATATAGGTCAATATTCATCTTGACTCTAGCATCTAATATTATTAATTAAAAAAAAAATACTTTCCATGCATATGACTAAGTTACTAAGCGAATACAAAGCACAATACAAAAATTGTAATAACTGTATATAATAAAACATTTGTACGCTATTAAAACTTTACCCAAAAGACAATCAGGTTTTACTTACAGCTGAGACGCAAGTTATTTTTATAACGGCACAACAAAAAATAAATTAATAATGTTAGGTTTATAAATTCAGTGCTTTTGTTAGGATTATGTCTACGGAATATACATTTTATAAATGAGGCTAG
The DNA here is from genome assembly GCA_963693355.1 of Pontia daplidice. Taxonomy (NCBI): domain Eukaryota; kingdom Metazoa; phylum Arthropoda; class Insecta; order Lepidoptera; family Pieridae; genus Pontia; species Pontia daplidice. The sequence goes on along the minus strand of CAVNZL010000024.1, from coordinate 1,881,175 downwards.
AGAACTTTCTGAATCCAGTTTCACGAATCGTATCATAGTTTGGTTAGACGGAATCACGAGTTATTTCTCGGAACTGATTATGTTGGATTGTTAATATCCAATGAGGTATTATCTCATTTTATTATAATAATAATTTATTAAGCTTATTAGTATCAATATGGATACTAATTGGCAACTATTCCGAAAACTCAAGAATATATGAAGAGATCGGAGCAAAAAATTATCTTATATATATATAATTCTTCTGTGAGCGTGTATGTCACTGAACTTCTCTCAAACGACTGAACCGATTTTGATGAAATTTTTTGTGTGCGTTCAAGGGGATCTGGGAATGGTTTAGATTCACAATTTTGTCCGCTGGACAATGTTTTTTTAATTAATTTTTAATTTATTAGTAGTTGTTGATTTTGGAATGTTTTACATTGGATCCGACAGACGGCGCTACCATCGCAGTGTCAAGTTTTAAATAATATTCGAATAATTAATTGAAAATTGAAATCACATGTATGACAAAACAACGTTTGCCGGATCAGCTAGTATGTGTATATTTTTTGAAGTGCGATTCATAAATGGATGATATTTGACTGTTAAAACCAGTTTTAAGCTCATTTGTCTATTTCGCAATTGATCTACGTTTTATTTCAATATTCTTGATTCGTTTTTGGCTATAATCTGTGTTTGAGTTCGAAAAAAAGCAGTATTTGTATCCTCGCTCTGTCCGCAACGAAACTGGTGGAAGATTATGTAGTTCTACAGTCTCTTGATAAGTGAAAAGCTTCTAATGTAAAGTAAAAAAAAACTAAAATTCCGACTCCCTCAGGTATATAGAAAAACCTGAACAAACACTGTGCTTGTTAAAAATCATAAATATCATGTGTCGAGAATATAATACCGTTTATTTGAAAATCACGTACAAACATCGCATATAACGCAAAACATTATTTTATTCCGCTCAAAACGTCAAATCGAAGTGCATTAATATAGATTAATTACGTTCCATTACCGGCCAAATCTGTTCAGTGGTAAATGAATTATAGAGTTCACGGGCAGCGTTTTATATTATTTTAATCACACTGTTATTTTATTTTCGCTTCGTTTAACGTATGTCCCTTACTTTGATTAAATCCTTAGAAGTTTTTGTTGAGAACAGAGAGAAAATCCATCAATAAATCCAATAGTAAAGATATAATAGATGGCAATTGACTTATAGTACGATAAAATATAGACAAATAAATGCCTACTACACCGAGCGCCCGAATCAAAATTCAAGAAAAACTACAACACACAAGGTGCTAATACCACAACTGCTAATACCACACTCGACTACCAATTGTTTTCTATTAAGAAAATATCGGAAAATTCGCGAAAGATTGAATTTTTTAAATATAATTTACTTTGTAAATTATTATAACATTTAAAACTTAATTGAAAACAACAAGGCAAGAGGCGTGTGGTTTGCTCGAAACTGAAAAATAATTAACAAATTCCGTGTTAAAATGGATATTTCAGTTCAGTTAAACCAACAACTGGACCGATTATTAAATATCTTTTACTTATTGAAGCATCGAAATATCATGAGAGACTGTCTCTTGGTATTTGGATTATACGCTTCTGAAAATCTAAGTATAAGCATAGACGTATAGACAGCTTTTATAAGATAAGACGTACTATGGAAGAGGAGCAAAGGTTACATGTGGCGGAGCACAAGACATGAAAATCCTGATGAGGCGAGGGGATGTGTCATGGAGAGACCGAAAAAATCCTGAACTGAGGAACTTGTTGCAGAAGCTCCATCGAATTTGTTGGTTGGGGTACTTTGAGCTGATCGGATCGTGAAGGAGACATACCTATACCAAGTGGGAGGCGATCTGGTGGAAAGTCAGAGTGCTTGATGTTATTGTGTCAGAGTTTGATAATATCTTTACATTTTTAATTTTTACAGTATACTTAATAACTATATATATAAATAAAACATAATACTACTCTCCATGATAAATGCGATAGAAGATGCACAGGAACCCTACATCTCTATGCAGCGTCAAGGGATCAAGCCAAGATCAAGAAAGTGGTTGGTCGTCGACAATTCGAACCGTTCTTCTTTGAATTGCGATCAAGAAGAAGGGACTGGTACTGATGTTGAAAATAAGTTGCACACTTGCGAATTTATATAATTAAAATGTATTGAAATAAAACAATTTTCTCGTTGGATTTTTCTTATGAAATCGGACAAACTTTAAACGCAAACTTCGACATTTCATATAAACCCTGCCTCTTTATTTGGTATTTTACAATAAGAAAGAGGTTAATAACGCAACAAGGTTTATTAATAACCCTGGCTGACCTTTTAAGTTGATATTAGCATGGCATGATTACGTGTTAACCATGTAGACATCCTTTGGTTAGTTGGTAAGCGTTCATGCGAAAATTTGCTTAATGAGCTGTGCGCTGGGCCATTTTGTAGAGAACATGACATTCCTTCGATCAAACCATAATGCTGGACTGGAGATTTAGTGTTACATTAAATTATCAAAGAAATTGCGCCAATAGAAATTTATCTATTGTTTCACACTACTAAAATCCGAAAAGTTAATTTCCAATTACTAGATTACTCATAGGTGAATTTTGTCATTTGTTAACATATCAAAATTTACGCCGCAACGTTCCTTGTAGTACCCACAAAACATATGGAATTGAATTGAATTTGAAAAATAATTTATAATCATTAAATCAACTAAAACGATTATAATTTTAAAATTTTATTTATATTACGTCATTTCGATTATCCAGGTAATTTCACCTCGGTAATGCAAAAGCTATCTTTCAATTTCGCTAATTACACAAAACCTATACGATATAAATTGCTTAGTCGTTAACTTTTTACGATTGCATCAAGTGACTCAGGCGCAGGCGAGGAAATTGCTTTGTGATTACTATCTACTTCCAATACTTTAAGGTCATTGCCATCTTGGTACTGACTAATCTTTTTCTTGGGATAAATATTCGAAAAATTTGATCCATAAAATACTGACACGATATCTGGCCTTTATATCTCAGCTCCCATCGGATATCAATATTGATTAATTTAAGTTTCTGTTTGTGATCGACTGAAACTGAAAAGAATAAACCATTTGTTTGAGTAGGGAGCCATTGCAAACTAGCGGTAGTCAAATCGGTTGATGTCAGTTTAAATATCGATTAATAAAATTATATATAATAGATAAATATATCGCTATGCTGTTATCTCTTCATGAAGATGGCGTATCTTCGAATTGAATCGATTGAAATTTAGTCACAACAGAGATTTTAAACACGAATAAAAAAGAAGTCAGGGAAAGTTTAAAACAGTATATAATTGTAAAGTGGATGAACAATCAACAGTAAACACCTTATTTTATTATATTTACAGATTTAATTTTCATCAAGTCAATGATCCAATAAATCATAACGACGCCATTTTGTTGATAACCTTGTTCGGATCATTAGCTGTCACTCAAGATAAATTACGCTTCTCTTTTTTGCATATATTATGGTAAATATTATTTACATACATATTAGCTAATGAAGGCCTATTTTTATACAGTTTCGCTAATGCATGTTGTTTGTGAATGTTATCACCTATATACCTATTCAGAGCAGATCATATCATTGTCTCATATTTTGTCACTCGTAATAAAAATATACAAAGTTTTTGGTTATTCTACCGAAGTAATTTTGACAGGTCTACACGCAGATATTTGAAAGACAATGGTGGCGATTCTGATGTACACCTCTAAAACTAAAAATCTCTAAATTTAGGTTTAGACCTGTCAAACGTGTGTAATCTATTATATATATTTCTACATTGAAAATTTAAACTTATGTACAATTTAGAGGTAATAGGTAACGCTCTCTAAATCTGTTTGACAGGTCTAAAGCTAAATTTAGAGATTTTTAGTTTAGAGTGTTTACATCAGAATCGCCACCATTTAGAGCATTTTAAGATACCTTAATAATGACGATGAAGTAACTAGAAGATGGCAAGCTAAGCTTGTGACCGGCCTATAATCATATGTACTTAGCGATCTGTGATTCGCGATCCAAATCTGTGGCATGTTGCCACTGAAATATTCACAAATTTCCAATACGATTAAGATATAGATCATAAAAAATAGAAATAATAAGAAAACTGACTCCGAAATTCTATTTAAATTTGTTTTTAAACGTAAAACTCGTTAAACAATGCATTTATATGTAAGTATATTATCTCAATATAATGCATATTAATCAGAATTCCATTTTAGATGAAAATGATTCGTAGTTTAATTCACCGTGTTCATTCAGAATAATGAGGATGCGATTTGACGAAAATCGATTCTGTTGAATAGTAATTTCACGATGGCGTATCAAGTGTTGCATGTAACGTGCTCTGTGGTGACACATAAAACCTCTTTAGCATAGTATCTAAAGTTTTCCATTTCATTAATCAGCATATAAATTACGAGAGTAATAATATTAAAAACACATATTGGTAGATCGTTTTAAAAACTTTAGCGAGTGTTCGATCGGTTTGTCTTGTTTTACATTAGTATTTATAATATAACTAGCTGATCCGGCAAACGTTGTTTTGCCATAAATGTGATTTTTAGCAATCATTTTTTTAGTTAAATAAAAAAAATATCAGCTTTAAGTGTGTGAGGGATATGTTTATAATCAAAAGTATGCTTTATTTATATTAATAAATAAATCTTTATATGAAACGTTTGTCGGTTTACCATAGCAGTGACATCTATTGATTACTTACTCAATCCAGTCGAAAAGTATCTGTTAGAATGGAGTTAACAGATAATTGTGACTGTCAATTAATTATAGACAAAAAAATTTCAATAAAATAAAATTGCGACTATAATTGAAGATCTAAGCTATCCTATCTCTTAAGTTGGACCAGACTGCTCACGGTGTGCCAATTTAATTTAAAATCGATTAAGTAGGAGTCCATCGCGGACCAACATCGTGACAGGAGATTTATAGATATTAAGATATTATTTGTTTATCAATTGTATTCCTGCAAACGCTGTTGAACATATATTACCGTCCCGGTTTCTTTTTCCAGTACCATTTGTATAAACATATACTATGATCTGGCCATTTCATGAAATAATATTAAAAATAGTTCTTTCTGTTGTATAGTACCCATAATACAAGCTGTAAATAGCTTACCTTGGCGCTAATCGACCGTTAAATGCATGTAATATTATTATTACTCCTTTGTCTTGTAACTCTAGTTTAATAAACGAAAACAAATGACCGTCTACCGTTTTCAAATCCAACCTAGTCGTCTTTTGTTTTAGATAATAAATAAATACTAAGCGCTCTGCAATACAATATTCTTCATCTTGTTGTTAGACTTAATATATGTAGACACGTCCTGGCAGCAGTCTCCAGTATGTAAATGCCTGTCCTGCCAGTTGAAGCGCACTAATTTGTACGGAGCAGCTGTTAAGTTCAAGACAAAGTTGGAGTCTTAATCAGTGCATGTGGTCAATGCGGAACTTTGTCGCATGCATATCCCACAACTCAGAAATTTCGATTTCAGTACTTTCTTACTACACTCCGAAGTTTAGCATTAATTGCCAAGCGTACCGATAGTGAAGTATGGATTCACATCAGTTACGTGGTAAGATTTCTGTGTCATACGATATTAATTTATGTATTTGTATAAATTAAGAATGTTGATGGGCTGTATAATAATTGTGCTTCCATTGCTTAGTTTTAAGGTCGAGCGTTTCATTCATTTACGAACAATTGTCATCTAATCATAATTATAGTGAGCTACAATTTTTATGTATGTTTGTAAACTTTTTAACTTTTAAAACTACTGCATCGATCAAAAAGAACGGTACAATATAAAAATGTAACAAAATTTGTGGAAATAATGCTACCATCGCGTACGCTGCTCTTTCCCGTGCGGCGATAGAATAGGCACGGGTATTGCAATTTTAGCCAGTTCTAAATTCAGACACACCCCCCGCATTTTGAGTTTTTAAACTTGTACATCGCGATGGTATCTTTCCATGGTTCTATGGTTATTATAATTTATTATAATATATACTTATAATTTGCGCAGAGAATTGCTGGTACAGCCGAGTCACGTGCCTCATGGTCGTAGTCGTCGGTCACATTACGGCGGTAGAGCCTCGAATTCCCCTAGACTTGGAAGTAAATAATATTATCTATGCGATGCTTTAATCCACTTCAAAGTTAAAGGCGAGTTAAGTGCGAGTGGAGCCCAAAGTATCAAAGGGTTTCTACTTATGCAATTTAGATGCATTTTAGATAGAATGCAGTATTGAAATTGGATTCTTTCCATAATATTCGTCGCATTCGAAGCGCAGTTGGGTCAAATTGACTATTACACTGATATATCATGTCCGAGTCGTGCTTTGAATCGCATACGAATATAGGTATTAATATTTAATATTGATATTTGAAAACCAATTGAATAATAATAAATAATAACTAATAACGACAATTACTGAATACTTGATGGGAATATAGGTATAATTATGAACGTCAAATCAATAAAGGCTTATTTTAAATTTACTGCCAGTTCAAGGTAGGCGTAGAGCGTGTAAAAAGAACTGGCAAGAAACTCTACCCCTATTTTAAATTGTCAAGTATGTTTTTCTTTTACAAGTAGGAGAGCTACCACAGACCAGGCTCAACTATATAATTATTAAAAAGAATATAAAAAAAGTTCTATTTAAGAATGCATCCTTCCGCTGCTTTGTTTATGTTTGTCTCAAGTAACTCGTTCGTGTTTACAATGTGACGTTGCAATTCCATTCGAAATGTCATTTGTCAATTGTCAAAACAAAGTATTATTAAAAAGGATAAACTTTTATTTCACTACCGATTCCAATATTAATGCGTTACAGGCTCACGTGCGCCAGAGAAGCAGTTGCTATAAAAGTGATCTTAATATGAAATATTCAATAAATTCGACTATTGTCATTGACTGTATATTTTATTTACATTACATGCAAATCTGTTTTTCTATGAATAACAATAAGCAATCGATTAAAATTTTGCTTTTTAAGTTCGTCCATACTGACACTCTATATACATCCCCCAATATATATATTGTTCTCTTTGTTATATAATAAATAAAAATATCATATAACAGCTAACTATAGCACACCTATGATGTTTACTTTTACTGTTAGTTTTAATCTTACACAACAGACAGGAAACCGCCATTCGCCAAAATTAGCTGAGACCCACGTTTAAAAGAAAATCGTAAGTAAAAGTATGCTTTTTTAAAAATGGAATCCTAGTTAATGAAAAAAATTATAAAGCTTCTGAATTTAAAAACATACGTGTGGGAAATTCCGCTAAACGTTGGCGAGCTCAATAATTTTTACAAAATTAATTAGTTACAAAATTTCACTCACACGAAACTATAGCAGGGTTTTCAAAGATTACACAAGACATTTATAAGCTAGAACAATCTGACACCTTGTCATACTGCATTTAAATCCACTGACGCGAAAAACTATACGGCAAACTAGCCAAAAGCGAAAAATTGGATTCTGCACCAAGACTTTTGGCGTCTGGCCAATTTCAATTATACACTCTCTCACAATCTTAACAATACAATTGTTTTGAAGTTTAAACTTTTTAAAAAAACATTCAACGAATGTTCTTTGTCTCTGACCATAATTGTTCGATCAGTCAGTAGTCACCTTTCGAATCGACATTTAGCTCTTTCATTGTTAAATTTCCGATGCGGTTTTTTCTATTAATTATACAGTCACACTTACATTTTATACATTTATGTATACAATTTTAATTGGATATATTATAATAAAACTCAAACAAGGTCTTGTCGATTTAAAGTGTGATCAGCCAAGAAAATGAATCGCTAGAAAGCAATTCATATATAAAGTGGGTCATATCATTCTTTGGTCAACTTAGATCGTGCGTACGCATAAGAAATACTTAGTACCTTTTCAACTTCACCAGTAGCAAAAACATTTGTTGCATAGTAGTTCTGTCAATAGTCCTTGCGGCTCATATTAAGGACATAGCATTAGGCTAATGCTAGTCATCAATATTTACCGAAACATCGAGCGGAACACTCCTGGCGGGAAGTATACAAATATTTTATTGTCCATATTACCGGAGGTGACGTTTGACGTAAATCAAATAGTGACTGTTTACATTTGTCTATAGCCATATAAGCAAGATGTGTTTTATAGACAGGTAAATCTGTTAGAAATATCGATTCTGTCTTGCTTTATAACTGTTAGAGTTGGAACGGGGAGCAATTTTTTTTTAATTCGTCAGTCGTTCACTCTTTGCAGAGTGTGTAAAAAATGATTGATATTACGATGAATACGTAAATTTAATACGTTTATTTTTTTGCAATTAAAGTATTTTGTTGTGTCAAGTTTAATGTTATAAAACAAAGAAAATGTATGGACATTCCAATTAAAATGTTTACATTATAATTGTTCTGATTCATTATCACAAACGTTATATTCCGAGACACTGATATCTCATGTTTATGTGGTCGTGTTAATTATTGTAAAGTGCGAAATTATAATGAGGTGGTTGACTGCTAAAATTATAGCAGACTTTGTTTTTAGACAGTAAACAATCCTATATTTACGCGTTCAAAATTTAAAATACAAAAACATTTTGAATATATACTTTTCTGACAATTAAATGTGTATTATAAACTCACAAACATCGTAATAAGATTCTCGAGGCAAATTTGGGCTCAGCGGGTCATCTCTAATAAGAATTTAATTGGATTATTATAGATTCTTAGAGAGCTTTAAGGGTATCGAGCGGCCGCGTATATTATAATGCCACGTCTCACAAGCTGTTTACGTCCTGATCGTAGCCCAGTATTGAAGTGTGAGTGGTAGTCAAAAAACTATTTTTTTGACAGCCTTGGATGTTTTAGCTTGGTTCATTTTTCAGGATTCTAGTAATAAAAATACATTAATTATATAATATATATTAATAACAATAATACGTATTTTAATGTGATCTACAATTATTAAATTATATTTCACTGTGAAATAAAAGTATGGCTCTGCAGGTTCAAGAGAAAAGTCCTCAGTGGTTTTTGGTGCCTGAAAAATATTGGATAAAACACTACAATTGACAATTTGAAATATTGTAATGACACAAAAATAAATCCTATTTACCGAATATCTTGTGAAGTCAATATCAAAAGATCGTCCATTCTTGCTTTTTGTAATTGTAACTCGAACTCCCCATTAGCAGACTCTGGGGACAAAATGAATACAATAGCTTATCTATATTCAAGAATAGCATCATTGAAAGTGCGAAAGTGTGAAGAATACCCTTTCTATTCATATTTTGCACTTAACTGGTCCGAGGGTACCAGTTTTCCACCTACGTATTACATTAGCGCTTATTTTTCCTCCCTTTTTCTTCAAAATACATAGAATCTTATAAGTTCAGAACAAATAAACAATTTTACGATTACGAATTAATTTCACGAACATTAGTATGTTAAAAAAACTATACACATACGCGAAAAAAATTGTTTTCATAATATTTTTGATTTACTCCGCTCTTATTGTAGCGTAGGGTAATATAGCCTTAGATAAATCGACACAAAACACCGCTATATTTCGAGACTACAGCATCTTAGCCTCTGTTCTCAATAAATAGCCGAAATAATAGTAAAATTTATTTAATAGCTTTCACTGTTTTGTTATAAATTACTATGCATAAAGTGATTGAGCTAAATAAATTTCCCGTACGTGCAGGAAATGTTAAACTTGATTGGATTAAACTAAAAATTGATTTGACGGATAGTCGCATTTAGTTTATAGGAATTCGTGTTCTAATAATACTAATAGAGGTCAATTGTTATAGATAAAGTTTTATTTATTTATTTAATAACAGCATAAAGCCCAAATGCATACTCAAAAACTACCTTAACCTAAACTTACAAATAAAAACTCCTTGCAGGCTTCTGTCATTCTTAACAAGCCTGTCAGAAATATATCCTGCTCTGGTGTAGATATAATAATGGTGTCGCTATTTAATTAACTAGCGACACCACTCGCGGTATCGCTAATTTCTGGCGAAGCACCGTTCGCGAATTCCATTCTGTCAATATACGCCCTCGCGACCTACAGTAGTTGTCCGGTACATACAGCTGTAATAAGGCATGTAGCAACAATCCGGACAATCTATTTGGCCCCTAATTATGTTAATAAACAATTTGAAATAAGTTATCATGAAATAAATTTTGAAACGCTCAGTTTTTTGGAATTGATTTAAATTCGAGTCAGAATACATTGAAGATTTTTTAACTTTGAAAAAAGTCGATATATATGCGTGAGAGACTCCTGGAATTGGCTAGAATGTATCTGCAGAAAACATATAGTCTAGTTGTAAAAGCAATCAAATGCTAAAACGATTCGAGACAACAAATGGATACATTAACGAGTATCGAATGAACTGCAATCATTTAAAACAGTGAAGTGAATGTGAAGCTTTTCAAATAAAAGACATTCGCTAAATATAGACGTCGGATTAATTGCATCAAGGGGCGCAGTGATATATTTGTGTAAATATTTTCTATACAGGGCCGGATTGAGGTCTCGTTAACTAAATTGGGCCCAATATGTATCGAGATTGAATGTTATTTCAATGTCATGGTTCAGTGTGGTAAGTTCTCGGTATGCTGGTAATAAATTTACAAGAAATAATTGTGAATTAATAAATTAAAAAAAGACATTGGTGGCGATTCTGATGTACACCTCTAAAACTAAAAATCTCTACATTTAGTTTTAGACCTGTAAAACAGTTTTAGAGAGCGTAACCTATTCTGTACATCTCTAAATTGATAGCAATAAGGTTTAAAATGTCAATGTAGAAATATATAGAATAGCTTACACACGTTTGACAGGTCTAAACCTAAATTTAGAGATTTTTAGTTTTAGAGATGTACATCAGAATCGCCACCATTATAAGTAAACTATAGTCTACCACGTTACATGTAGCGGCTTTATTATTAAGGATTGGTAAGTTTTGACAGGGCAGGATGAAGGAATTGTTGATTCCTCAACGAAATTTTTACAAATTGTTAACTTTTCCCCGAATTCATAGGTATGCCTACATATCATGACATAAGGAATTACCTTGTGAGCATTTGACTAATCTATTTAGTATTTTAAAGCATTTCAACTTATGACGAACGACATGTCGTTACACAAATACCTACATCGTTACGCAAACAATATAGAGGATGGAAAAAAAAATATCTCAGGCACAAAAAAACTACAGGGTTTTGTCGCGACACATTATATGATAAAAATCAAAAATAGACTAAATAAACAATAATATTGATATACTAAATTAATTATTAATTAACAAATAAAGAATGGATTTAAAACGCCAAGCAATCACATCTCACATTAAAAAAACCTTTTAAGGGCTCTCGCAATTCTCCGGTGGCAAAGATTAGGGAACAGTTAATAATCCTACTCGTATGTGACAGAAAATAATACATAAAGAACATTTAAGTAGAGATGCCAACAAAAACACGTATCTTTATTTTATAGCTTAAAACCGATTTTATATAAGACATGTGTAATTCAATCTCCATAATTTTAAACGAAGGGCACACACATTCCCCATTCTCGTCTAAGGATTTTATTTCCAGCATGCTCAGAGGCGCGAAAGTATTTTGCTAGTGTCTATTCATATTATTTATATTTTAACTCCTTTGACGAATATATTTCATCAAAGGAGTATTTATTTCGTTTATTTAATTATTTAAATTTGGAACGCCACAGATTTTACACAACATACACAGATAACTTATTAATAGATTGACAAATTTTGTTGCGAAAACCATTTGTAGGTGCACACGTCATCATCGAATTATTATCTTAGAAACAACAGAATATTAAAGAATGAATATCAACATTAAAATTATTTGAAGCAAAAAAAACATTATTACTTATAATTATTTCTGGTATATTTTTTTCTTAAAGATATCAAAGAAGTCATGAAAGATGTCACTGTTTAATTTATGATTGTACGAGTTATAAGGTCACATAACCTTTTTTAAAAAGTTGACAGTTGACAATTTAATATGGAAAACCAAGGTACCATATGGTCATGCTACATGATGTAGTTATCTTAGATAAATAGTCCGAATTATTATTGAAATATATTTTCATTACGGCCAATTTCACCGTCGTTGGTAAGAATAACATACTCAGTTTAAAAGTCACTTAAATACAATAAAAAATTGTAAAGAATTTAAATATAGTCAAACATAATGGATATATTTATCTACAATTTATAATCTATAATTGCTACAGTGCTGGGCAAAGTTGGATGAATCAAAATATTGTTTTATTATAATTTTGATTTACGCTTGGGTTAGGAAAACCCGGTTAAATAAAAGGGAAAAAGTTAAGGAAAGAAAATGAAAAAAATATCGGTGAATATTGACCAAATCTGGCTTCAACCTTGTAAGTATCCGAGATTAAGAATAACTTTTATTATTATGTCACCAAACCGGTGTAGGCGGACGATGACTTCACAGGCAAAATGCGTAGGCAAATGAAGGCCATAAGGATATTAATTTTTAAGCGTTGTCAACTAAAACTATTAACGCCTCTGGATTGTATTATGAATACAAGCCATTTTAATGTGATGGGATCTGAGGGAATAAAAGGTTTCGTTCATTCCGGATTTGATTCTCAAGTATAGGGTCAATCTTTGAATTTCGATTTATACATTTAGTTTACAGTATTGGAACCTAGGACTTGTTAGCAAACGAAGTTTTACCCAATGTCCGTGAACCAATTGCGAGTCGAAATCTCTCGTGTTTCCGAAGCATTATTTTAAAAATGACGTCTTTTGTTGCCCCCTTAAAAATTCATTTTACTGTGTTCTAGTAAGTAATCTGTGAAAATTTCACCTGTTTAACTATGACAGATCATGCGATAGCTTAGTATATCTAATATATAAAATTCTCGTGTCACCGGGTTCGAACTTGAACCCCTCCGAAACGGCTTGACCGATTCTCATGAAACTTTGTGAGCGTATTGAGTAGATCTGAGAATCGGCCAACATCTATTTTTCATCCCCCTAAATGTTAAGGGTAGTCCATCCCTAAATTTTTTATTTTATTTTTTAGACAACATTTTTAGTTTCTATTTTTTTATGATACATCATACAAAAATACATAGGTACAATCCCGAATTTTCCCTTGTACGATAAACCCTTATTTTTTATTTATTAATTGAAAATTTAAATCACATGTATGATGTATGGCAAAACCATTGCCGGATTAGCTAATATATAATATATATGGGTATTTTTTTTACCCTTTGGGTAAGGCACACAAATATTCATAATAAAAAGTTAAGCTAATATCACGCACTCTCCATATTAAAAACTTTAATTTCGATTTCTTATATACTTGCACATACCATTAGGCAAATTAAAACCTGAAGTTCACATAAAGGAGCCGTATAAAGCATACGATATTTCTTTTGTTACCTCTTTGATGCTTCACGATAGGACTTCTTAGTATGATTAAAAATGTAATCTTACTTTTTTTATTAAGGTACTGTGAATATAGCGAATATGCTTCCTATTACAATGGAATATCTAAAACAGATTTTAGTACGTAGCAGTGCTTCATATGACGCGTTCAAACAAATACTTCAGCTTCACATTAATAAGTATAATTATAGTAATGTACATTAATCAGTATTCATACTAAATATTGACCACGAATAATAAAGGTGAAGCAAATCGTTGTAATAGAATAGTAATGGAGAAAACTAACGCTCATATGAGCATACCGCTCGGATCTATACATGAAGTAAACCATACAATATATGTCAAAGATGCATCCTTGCTGTCAACTCTGGCGATATCGTATTGATACAGGAATATTTGACGAAGCTATCCTAAAGGTATCTGTGTTCTGTGCATCTACGTCGGTGGATTCAATTTGAAGAAGTCGCAGCAAATAAATAGGAGAAAATTATTTGCATTTGTAAAAATAATACCTTAATATTTAAGTAGGTCATGGGTACCTGTGTGCAGTTATCACGGATTATTATTATATTATTGATTATTATTTCATATCAAACTAATTAGCGAGACTGATACAATATCTTAAGCTATAAATTTTATTTATATATGGGCAGTTAAATAATTTAGATGGTAATATAATTTATGCATTTCTTTTATTTCTCTAAACTGTTGTTGATAATTGAATTTTTTGTCCATAAAATATGTTCGTTTTAAGAAAAACTAAAGCATGAATGTTCTGTGCAACCATACAGTACTCTGTGGTTCATTTCAAGTCAAAGATCCTTCAGGCGGGAAAATCTATAAGGTATTTTGAACGTTGATTTTTAGGGCAAATACATCAAAATAATTTTGTTTTACTAAACACAAGGTAAGATATATCTATAAAATACCAAACGAAATACATGGAAACACAAACTTTAAAACTAAGAAATACAGATAAGCTAATTGTCAATTTGCATTTCACATTGTAATCTTGGCAATTCAATTAACCATCGTAGATTAGCTTTTTATGCGCATTGCATTAAGACTTCTTAGCTTAAGAAGTAAGTAATTACTGTTAAAGAATTCATTCAGTTTCTAACCCATACCTATCCCTTTACTCACAAAAGTTAGTGAAGTAAATATTATTTTTGTTAAATTTCGTTTACTTTTTCCGACCAAGAAAAACCAGAGATTTCTCCAAGCGTTTGTTTCCATGGTAAAATATAGCAGTCGGTCGGAAATCTTTTTTCTAAAAAAACCAGAATTCTCCATACACGGAAGGAATTGAAATAAAATACATGCAAAAGTAAACCTATCATTCCATTGAGGGCATGGAAGTGTGGACATGCTAATACTGATATTTACAAATGTTCATTAGATATTGGTATAACCATAATACCGAATCATTTGACAAACGGTCGGTTAGCCCCAATTTGTATACCGTAGCTTGAATGTATGCGTGTATTAAATGCTATCATAACTGATAAACACACACATATATATTAATACCCAGACTACAGCCAACTTTCCCACAAATGTTAACCGTCCGGGATTAAAACCGATACCCTCGCCCCTCACCATGGTGTGCATTGCGCCAACTGTAACTGTATTATATATACATAAGTTAATAAAAGGAACAATATAAATAGGTTTTATATTTTAGAAGTAAATAGTGTTGGAAATCCTATCGCCAGTTGCACGATATAAAATGTTGTTTTTATTTTTTAATATAAAACGTTAAGGAATCATATCGGGTAATAAAAGATCTCGGAATCTCCGGCACTCTACTATATTGGAGATAAAATGAAAAACTATTTTGTATTACTTCCATTATGAGACATTTTATACTTTAATTAACTGAAAAGCTAAATATTTACTTAGTCACTAGGCGATAAATATTCATCTGAAGTGAATTTACAAAAACATTATACACGCAATAATTTTACGAATTTTTGTTTTTAATTTTTTTTTTAATTTGTCTTTCCGAACAGATACGACTTGGGGGATAGAAAAGAGCGTATAATCTCAAAGGCGGCAACTATATTGGCTGATTTTTGATGCTTTTTGTTTTCCTGTTTATATTTGTATATCAACTAACTGTATGTCATGTAATCTTAATAAATAATAAATAAAATAAATCAGGTGAGCCCATTTGCTCCCTGTTTTATATAAAAAAAGAATTAGATTTTTGAAGTGGGATTTTTATCTAACTTGCTGTAACCTACTCAGACAGAGTACGTCTAATTTGTACTTGTCCCAACACACACTTTGAATTTAGATGAACTTATAGCCTTCTTATAAAGCCTTCTTTTAATATACACTTACAAAGGTATGCACACGCATTCCACTCATATACGTATTTAGTTGGCTGGATGAAACAGATATTAAAAATTTGAACTAAATTGTTCAGCTATGTCGTACCACGCACGAGAGATCACATCTACCAGTCAGCGGTAGATGCCTCGTTTCTATTAAGTTTCTAATAACAGTTTTACATATGAATCTGGGTTGTTTTTTTTTATTATAATTAACGTCTACCCCTAACTATTGCATATCAGGTCTGGTTTCCTTTATTTAAGTATGACTATACAATTTTCATTTTTACATTATATCATATTTCTTTACATCTATCTCTATATCTACCATCGGAAATACATTTTATTTGCATACATTAAATAAAATTTTATTCGCAATTTACAGTGTTATTTATATTTTATAATAATTATTTATAGTATCCTCAACTATTACTATTACTACTCGTAATAGTAGGTATTTCCGTTACATGACGTAGGTTATGAATGTAGGTTCTCTTTAAGTCCCTATTGCTGTATCTTCGCTGCCCGACATATTTAGGAAGATGGAAATGAACAAAGTTACTCATACAAACTTACTTATTTGATACTGTTGCTAAGCTACGAGTAGACAAAGAAATCAAATAACAAACGGAAACAGATCTCAATTATCTAAGAACATCTGTTAATTGGTCAACGTCATGCGATAGTATTACCTAATTATCTATCTACAATTGATATTCTCAATTATCTTTTAAATATGACTGAACAAATTTATCCGCAAATTCTCTTGAAGTGAAAGGTGGCGTATTGAGCACACCTGTCCAGTAAATGTTCAATTAAACCAACATTTGAAGAAACGTTATTCACTGGGGATGATAGAACAGCAAGATGGTTTACTTTTTCGCTTTTTTAACAAGAAAAGACGATCCAAATCATACTCTAGGGAACGTCGAAGAAGAATAAGGGCAACTCTAGCGGGCTTCTAGATGATCGAAGGTGAAGCCAGTAGTTTGCAGTATATATTTAACATAAGAGGTCTATGCAGGTATTTTTTTAATAGTGGGGGGGGGGGGCAAAACGAGTCTGTGGGGCAACGCAGCCCATAAACACCCACTCCGTCTGTGAATGCTATTTATTAGCTGTAATAATTTAACTAACGAACTAGTAAGGTAGGTCGCGAAGCTAGTTAGATGCTTTTGTATTCAAACAAGCATAATACCGAACAAATTACCCTTCAAAAGGAGTTTCAAATTGGATATTTACATTAAACATAATACGTGTTTTTTTATGATTTCTTCGATAATTGGGTAGTATAAGTTAAGTTATAGCTAAGTTAGCTATAGTGAAAAGCTCTTATGTTTTTAATTTGTAAATAAAAACTTACTTAAAGTTTCTTACTAAGTTATCTTGATTTTCCTCACTTTAATATTTATAATATACTAAGCTTTCTTTGAGTTCGTCCGAGATATAACATTTAAAGTAAATAAAAGTACTTCTGAAGCAGTTCATAGTTGGATCCTTCCGTTCCTAGAAGGTCGCGCTTAAATGCAATAATATTACGAAAAACAAGAACAGATAAATAAATAAACTAGCATTTTATCTGCTCAAAAGAAATGGGGATCTGTTTTTAAGAAACTGGCGGGTTTTATGTCAATTGTCAAGATGACATTTCATGCGTCAACTCGACCTTCATCGACCATCCAAAGTTAAGCGAATTTTAAGTATATTTTTTTACTATTACATAGACTTCTATTAAAACTTTAATATTCAAGCACCAAGCATTGATCTTGAAATCTAGTTCATATTTCTTGTTCAAGTTGCATTGAAACTTTATTAGTGCTATAAGGCCAACCGCATACGCTATTAATATTTTGGTTTTCCGACGGTTATTTTGTTTTGTTTTAATTTAATTTTGATCGGCTTAAAAACGGCTTTTAAATACTTTCCTATTTTACTTATATTTAATTAAATTTAAGAGGCTAGAGAGAGATGGCTTAAATAGGCTATTAATTGTTACTCATTATTCTTTGAATTCCCGAAATTCCCGCTTTGACCTCTTATTACCAAATTAGCAATATTTCCTTGTTTTTTTATCTCTTGCAGCCTCCTGAAATTAGAAAGAAATAAAAATCTCGATAATCATAGTTTTATGTTTTATATAGCATAATTATTTAAGTTCCCGTGTACGTATTTGCACGTATGTTTGATAGATTTTTCATCTAAAGAAAAACACTATATGAACGGATTAAAGTTATGTATTTTTGCAAAAATTTAAATATATTTTACATTATACTGTAGACTCTACCGTGACCACGCACGCTGCAAATTACGCGAAACGTCGGAAAAATTTAATTTAAATAATTTGCATTACATCACTTAAATCGTTATAATTTTTTTCTTTAAATGAGGAACAGTTATGTTAATAAAAGACAATATTAGATATTTGATGTTTTAATTTTAGAATTACGTTTTATTTACGTTACTTACGTTTAATTTACGTGTTTTAGAGTACCACTTTAAATTCAGCGTCTTATACTGTTATAAATACATACACATATATACACTGTTATAAATAGACGTACCACGAAACGCTTAACTATCGTGTGTACGGTGTATCTCATTGCGGGTATGAAAGAAACCTCTTCAAAACGGAAGCGCACGTGGCAGTTGCGAACAAGTTTTGCATTTTCAGTTAATTGAAATGTTTTTTTTTTTCAAAACACTTAAGTTATTTCATTGCAGTTATGTCTTTGTGACAATAACCATCGCGGCTACATGGGTAATGGGCAATTTTTGTGTTTCTTCATAAACCTGTCAATTGTCATACTATATGCAATCAATAATGTATAACTGATAAAGCTTATGGGTGATTAAATATTTAGTCTCCATTTTTAATATTCACTATATTTTATTTAAAGTGATTTGTTTTTTGTTAGTTATATAAAAGTTTGAAATATTTGTTATCTAGAAAAAGGATGAAAATTTTTATTAACAGTACAGTGTCGAGTCGAGCCGCCATCTTACTTTTTGAGTTTTGACATTGATTATACACTGAATTACTGTATTTGGCGGGAAATATGAGAAAACAAGTGAAGACGTTAGAGCGATTTGGACCTTGGAGATTGGGAAATCGGTGTATGTGTGCTCCTTATAAATATTTTAATATTTTTTTATATGAATAGTTGGAAAATTATACGACATATAATATCAGGATGCATCAAGGTTTTAGAACTTAGTTTACCAGTTTTAAAACAACTGTCACATAAATACACAAAAATTGGTAACCACTAGGAAACCGGCAAATCTCAAAAAATATTATAATTCCTTTTCTCATTCAGCTTGATACATTTATAACCACAAAGGGTTCAATTGGTCCTTTTAAAAGTTAATCAAACAAGGAAAAGCTTTAATATAATGTGAGATGTTCTTTATGGCTTCAATGTCGACTTGTAAGTCGAGGCTATAAAATCGCAATGCGCGAATAAAGATTCATTTATCACTTACTTACATCAAATGCAGGTTAAAAGCATTGCGGATAGTGAATATAATTTTTCAGTTTATATTCTGTATAAGATATATACACAAGATGAAATCTCAGATTACTAATGCTGTAAGAATTCATTGGAGCGTTTTCTTAGTTTAAGTTTGAAAATTGAATTACCGCTAAAATATATTTTACAAGGTGACAGATGAAGTTTATTTAGTTATTACTAAGACAGCCCATATAAACACATAATTATAAACCCTCTATAGAATCTTAGCATTCGAATGAGCTAACTAAATGATTTAAAAATAGCCGTGCTAAATACAATTTTATCCTATATCTCAAATAATTCAAATATTCTGTGTAGAAGAAAAGTTTTATTGGGGCAATGGCTGCCGCTTTGCTACGGTCCGCTAACTCTTTACAATTTGTTCAGCTATATAAAATTATTAATATTATTTAAACGTAGCCTCTAATAGAAATATAGCAAAACATCGAATACTTGTGTAGGGTTAGCAAAACCAATAATGTATGTATAATAAAAAAATATATATATTTAAGATAGAATAATCTCAATTTTCTGTTTCTCTATGCTATCTAGCCGGCCACGCAACTTTAAGACCATTGAGTGTATCACTTACGATCATGCGCTTTTTTAAAACGTTTTATAAAGAAAAACATTTTTTTTTTAAATTCATAATTTCTGATTTTAACGAAACAATCAACTGGTGTGACAACCTTAGTCTATGGCCTGTTACTACTTATGGCATGTTGTTGAACAATGTCTTTCCGTTCGCCATATTCGGTGGTTGAGGCCGAATAACTTATTACTTGTGTGACCTAATGGTAGACCTATAATCCTATTTATTGTATGGCTATGGTATACATTGACAGCTAGCTTTGTGCGTGTTTTAAAGAAAATACAATATATATACACTATTTAAATGCATATTAATAAAATAAATAAATACCGAAATAATGAAACCAGTGTAATTCTTCAAATCCTGTGTAATTATTTGTATCAAATATAATTGTGTTCTGTGGAATTGTATAATTATTTAGTAAGATGGAAACATTTACTATGTATGCATAGCTATACCATTTTATATAGTAAATACTCAATATAGTGTGATTATTAAAAAAAAAACGAAGATAATAAAAATTACTAATGACTTGAAACAAAACTTTCTAGCTGCCTAATAAATTCGATTTATTCTATTCTTAGAGTGTATTTGTATTTCGTCATATTTATATCAATTATTTACCTATGAGGACGTATCTATGAATCAACACCAAATATAATTATGATAATTTAAATATATTTTCTAAGGCGTAAGAACTGTAAGTTTTTTCATACATATTCTTCCAAAATACTATCATATGTATTT
This sequence comes from Pontia daplidice, assembly GCA_963693355.1. NCBI lineage: Eukaryota > Metazoa > Arthropoda > Insecta > Lepidoptera > Pieridae > Pontia > Pontia daplidice. Next base: position 1,860,431 of record CAVNZL010000024.1, on the reverse strand, counting down.
CAAGAAATTTCCGTTCTAATGTGAATTTAAGTTGACTTATGTATCTGCACTTTTTTCATTATACAATTAAATATTATGTCACGATAAAATAAATCTATTCTTAATTTTGTTACAAGTAATATTATCTATTAAGTTTTTCATAGATATAACTATATTTTCCAGTTCCATAGCTTCACTCAGATAAAAAAAATAAATAGTATTTTAATTTTCATCAATTGTATTTTTCATATTTGTTTGTGTCCTGTTAATTCTCTACAATTATTTGTGAAACGTTTAACAACTCATCTATATGTATATCTGTAACTGTATTATATGTGTTTCTTGTAATAAACATTTATATTATTCATCTGATACATTTTCTTTTATTTAGAAATCCGAATTCAGGAGTTAAAAAGCGCATTTTGTAACGCTTCAAATGATCGTAGTTTCTCGTACTACTTGCTTCGTGAAACGTATACTTTAGTTGCTGTATACACGTGCGATTTCAATGTCTTTTATTTATACATTTTGGAATCAAAATAATCGAAAATATTATTACTACTTTGGGGTTGTAGTAGTAAGTAGCTTTATGTGATGAAAATATTATAATAATATATATAGTATAAGAATAGTATTAGGTCACTTTTTACACACGAATGCTTAAACCCCAGGTATTTACCAACAATACAGCCAACGAATCGAACCGGAATACTCTGTTTTTCATGTCAGTGGTAACCATTGCGCCGAGTGGGTCGTCGAAAATTTTTTCCAATTAAATTCTGTCTATCTATTAAATCAACTACAGAGTAATGTAATAGATAGAGAGCTATACCTATACGGGTAAATAAATGTACACATTACAGGATTTATAAGGAGATAAATACGCATTTTATTTCACATATTGTAACTTAACTTTGTATTATAAAAACACCTTTCTTATATTTGTACATAATATAAGGCGAAGGTAAAACTATTATTATAATAACATCTCATATCATAGGTAATATACAGTTAGGTAGTTTAAAATCTACCTAACTATATTTCAATTGTGATTTCAGAGTTCTGATATATGATAATTTTAAATGTAAAACGCTCACGACTAAAGGCCTAATATAATTGCAGATGTATTGGCACGTGTAAATCTTCAACGATTCGTAAACATGAATTTAAACAGGAATTTTTACAATAAGAGGTGGAACTTGTATGTTTTAACAATAATTAATTATTATTGTGGAAAAAACAATAAAGACGATTATCATATAGTATTTTTTTAAGAGTGTTACCTTCTGGACGTGGTATTTGAAGACTTTTTCTTCACGATGGTTGTTTATCAGTAAGTAGTTCGTCACTTGCTTGCCCAAAAACGCGATATTTCGCTAAAACAGTAATAAATCTATACCGTTGAAGCGTCGACGCCAGCGTTTGGCAGGAAAAATGATCTTTGTTAAATATAGCCTAGGATATTGGGAAGTTTAAACACAAAGTTGAAGTATTTTCAGCATTTTCATAACCCGAGTGTTTATAAAAACCAAAGGGAAAATTAAGAAAATCGTCATTGTATTAATAAAACACAATATTCATTGAAATGAAAAATAATGTTTTTGAACTTACGCGCGAAATACGCGTCACGCCCTTAATGAAAACCCCGTCGTGGTGTAGTTTAAAATAATCCTTTTGACAGGAATAACATGACTTAGCTCTTAAAAATCCCTATATAATGCTATAATCTGTGCTAAGCAATATTTTAGCAATTTTGAGTGATTTAATTTATCATTACTATATATTTATTCGGGGGCACTTGGTTTCCAGAGATATCAGATAGGCTCTTAGCCTAAAAATAGCGATAATGTATCGCCTATCTCACGAGAAATAGGAATGATGCTTTCCGTTATATAAATTGATGGATCTTGATGCAGTAGTCCAACCTTCTCCGCCAAAATGGCTAACAATGGATGACGGTAATCCATAATAACATACTGAGAATATTTGGCAAAGACTGAATGATTAATCAAATCTATAATGAATTTATACTAATACAATTGACGACCAGTGAGGTTTTTTTTTTTTTTTTTTTTTTTTTTTTTCCACGCCCCGGGGCCGTGGAGCTGCGAACCCACCCTTGACTTTTGCCTATCAAGGACCTTATTTGCTTTATTTATTACATTCATGTACATTATGTTATTCTTGGTTCGTATTCTATTTACATTCATAATTTTTACATTAACATTTTACATTGTTTCTATATATTACATATGAATACTTTATACACAATATTCACGTTTATTTTAACTTTTTTATTGACTTACATTTTGCATTCATTAATTTTACGTTATTACTATATCTTTATTCATTCTCTATTTAACTTACTTTCTTTATTTATTGTATGTATAATATTTTACATTATTTTAGAGTTTACATTTCGATGATATAAGATTTTGCATTATTATTATTATTATTATTTTTTTTTTATTCTAATATATTCTAATATCTTTTTACAATTTTAGCGCCATTGAATCTTCTTGTCCGATCCAGAATCCGCTCGCAGAATTTTTCCAGGGCCGACCTGTGCCCGCAAGGATGTGGGTAGATTGCGTACTATCGCATCCCAAGTTTGCTCAGGTGTGCCTTTGCATGGCGAATATGGGGCACTCCACTAGGAGATGCTCACCGTTTGCATTGTCGTCGCATGGGGGATTGGCTTTATTTTGAAACGTGGAGGTATTCGGAAGGCCCCATGCCTGTCAAAATCTGGGTCATGACCGGATTGAATCTTTGGACCTTGATTTTGTAGGGTTCTGGATCGGGCAAAAACATCCTAGTTGTGCCCGTTGTTTCTTAGACTGTCTCCTGACCCATTTCTGCACCGTGTTGCGCGTATTGATTTTTTGATGTAGATAGGACAGGGTGTAGACCGGCCTCGTTGTTGGTGGTTTTTGGCCAATGGTCCGCTCGTTCGTTTCCCCTTCTCCCCGCGTGTGCTTTAACCCAGAAAAGTTTGACACTCTTCTCTGGGTTTGGGTAAGAAGCTGGGATTGGTGACTAGGGGATCGAAAGAGGTCCCCCCGCAACCGATCTAACGCAGACCTTGAGTCGTGTAGATAGGACCTCGGTCTCTTTCCGTGCACCGCTAATTGCGCCGCTTTTGTAGCGCCACCAGTTAGCCTGGTACACGGTGCAGAAATGCGCCAGAGGCAGCTTTTGACTTTTACTTCTTTGTCTCCCTTCCAAAGGGAGATGAGCTCCCACCCCTTCTTGCTTTGCTTCCATCCGTGTATATTGAATGCTACCCCTTTTATTGCTACTTCCTCATTGGTTAGGATAACATATTCTAATGCTATCTTTGCCGGGTGGGGATTTTGTGGAATGGTTTCATTTCCACCTATCTAAGTGCTGAGGTATATGCCCCTTTTTAATCTGAAGGATGTTGCGCTCTAGGTCTAGGGGGAGTAGACCCGCAGCATTTAGGGAGTGAGTGGAGCCGTCCTGTAGCCCTACAATTTTGATGGCAAAACTTCGCTGTACTGTGTCTAATCTTTTAATAATGTAAGTTTTGCGCCGCGTCTGCCCAAGCATTGGCGCAGAGGATTGGGTGACGACGGCGTATATATTGTTGATAATTCGGGTAGAGCTACCCTAGTGCTTGAGACCTGTTTGTAGAGGCCTATGGCTTTGTTGAGGAGCTCTAACGTGGTCGTAAAGGTGATTTTGGTTATGTAGCCAGAATCTCACATGTCTGAATTCCTATTTGTGCGAGTGAGTCTTGGCGTATCATAAACCGGTGATGAGATGTTTGGTTTTCGGGGGGCGAATAATTTATTTCTGTGCCCCCACTCCCAGATCGGGGTGCATATTTGGGATTTTCTTTCAACGGTTTGGATGAAAGGAGGACCAGTCGTAGCAAAGGCCTGCGGTACACACCGGCTGTTTCTAATGTCTTTAGAAGGGGTCCAGCAACAGATTCCACAAGGTGGCGCTAATGGATCCTGTACGCAACCTTTTTTTGTTTTGTAGCTAGCCCTCCGAAAGACCTTTGTGTAAAAAGATGTAGGTGAGGGAGTATATTCACGCAGATGGCCGGCCACCAAGCGTTATCAAAGGCGCCCTCTATGTCTAGTGATATAGAAAACCTTTTTGTTTAGGCCTGATGATTTTTTCCATAGGGAAAGGGGTCCTGGAACTGCGGCAGAATCCGATTGGGGGAGAATGGGGACAGGTGAGTTCAGCTTTACAGCATTTTTTCTATTATTTTGCCCATAACTGGTAGAAGTCCAAGGGTGAATTTGGTGATATAGTCCTCTGTTTTTGAGGATAATTACCGTGGCCTTCTTCCAAATCCTGGGGAAATAGCCTAGGTAAGGATTTCGCCAATGAGGAAAACTCCGTCCGCGAAAATCGCCTCATGAGATTTGACGTTAACCCATCCTCAGGGGCCTTTTTGGGGTTGAAGTCCTGGCAACTCCGGAGTTTTTCAGTGTAAAAGGCGGGTCATGAGTGTATATGGCCCGATTCTTTTATCGTTTGGACTTCCTCCGTATTTTTGCAGTAGGTTTCCGGTGTTTTCCGGAAAAAAGGTCTCGCAAGATAGTGGAGAGTCCTGGTAGGAGAGATTTGCATTTTGAGAGTTGTGGTCGTTGTGGTTTCTCCTGATGACCCTATAAATGCCACCCACAAGCTTTCTCCATTTTGCTTTTCAAGAACCTCTTCCAGTTCAGTTGTTTGTTACTGCTTCCAGATACTCTGCTTTGCCTTGTGTATTGCGAATAAAACGGGTCGGCGACCACGGAAAATGCCGGATTTTCCTTCTCATCGTTAAGGCGACTTTCTTATTTGGGTTAGCTCTTCTGTCCACAGGGGGGCGGTGTTTTTCTTTATTTAATTTTGGAATGTGGTCGAAGTGTTGTAATAGGTGGTGAACAGTTAGAAGTGTAGTGGAGTTAAGGGGAGATGTGGTGTGAGTTCGTGTTCAGCAAGCAACTGTCTAACTTTCGTACGAAAGTGGGTCCAGTTGTTTCGAAATTGTACACTCTAGTTGTTCTCGGGCCATCGAATTTTGATCCGTGAGGTGATTCAAACTGGATGGCATTGTGGTGACTGGTCACATCTGGTCCACCCTCCAGTCTACAAGGACCGAGGAGGTAGTCGTGGTGCGGACGTCGACGAACTAGAGTTTATTGTGTTTCCTCTGTTTGTGTTAAAAGTTGGGTCCCACCCTGGTTAAGATCTCCAGCAGCGCTTGGAAGGTCGCTTTGCTTTTTTCCCCTCTTATTAGTATCCTATCCCCCCACCAGGATTCTGGTACGTCCCCTCCCACTATTGTTCCGTCCTATTTCTGACGATTGTTTTAGTTGGAGGTATGGATTAGGGGGTTTGGATACGGTTCGAGTAATCGAGACTAGGTTGAGTTTTCCTCTTTTTGTTTTTACAGATATGGCAATCAATAGGACTGGAATCTCGGGGATGTGTGACCTGGAGTACATTATACGAAATAGCGTTAGTAATTGCCTCCGATTTTGGAGATTGTGCTGTATATCCTTCACCACCGCTTTGTAGGGTTCCTGTACGAGCGATGGAATACGCCTTTTTGGCCTCGATAATTAACTCCTCCGTGGGAGGGCAGATTCGTATTGTGTTTCGGTGTAGGGGGACTTAGAAAGATGACCTTTGGCCAATGCATCCCATTTTCTGGTATTGGGCATTCAGTACTAAACGCACTGTGGTCCAATGTCCAGTTAGCTCTTTTACAATTAAACATTCTGGTTTGGTTTTATTGGGCAGTAACTTGAGGTGTCGTGGCACTGGGAACAGGTGTTTGCCCTTTGAAGTGCTTCTGTGTGCCGTATCGAGACACGTGGCGATGCAAAGGGGGGACTGATCCGACCAGACCCTCTGAGGTAATATGGACCTTCTCCGCCCGGGTAGCCTCCACATCCCCGGGGTGACCTGTAGATAGTGGATCGTGCGCATCCTGGTTGGGGTTTCGTATCGCAGTCCTCCCAGATAGGCGGGGTAGGGGTTTTTATATCCTCTAGGGTGTTGTACCTCAATATATTTTTGAAACGCACCAGCGGGTTTTTATTATTAAGTTCCTTCGCTGTAATCCCATTATTGTCCTGAGTAATTCTCTCTTTAACCCTTGCTCTCCTCCTCAGTGGGAACCAATGACCACCTTTCCTCCTTTTATTTTTTTATTTCAATTTTAAAGCCATTGTCTTTTGCTTAAGGAGCATAATTTTTTGGACTGTATCTTCGGCCGTTTCGGTTTTTTCACCCGCTCCACAATCAGAGAATAAGTCCAGTTTCCTTTTGGAAACCTGCGTCTGTTATCCTCCTTAGTTAGTCCTTTATGTGTTGGCAACTTTACTCCCAACTTCGCATGACCCTCTTACTTTCTATAATCATTTTTTCAAAGCTTTTGCAATGTGTTTCTTTGTCCACTCACCTTCCTTGGTGCTTTTTGTTTAGCTTTCCGCCTTCTCCTCTTTCGTTAGATCTTTGTCTTTTTGACTAACAGCTCCTTTATTTCTGTAGTGTCATTTTTATGTCCGACCAGTGAGGTTAGAGATACCAAACTGAGGGAGGTTAGATCCCTGCTATGGTCAACATTGGTGAAATGAGCATATCTGGTACTATATGTTATATATAAAATTGTCGTGTCACAGTTTTCGTTCCTCCGAAACGGCTTGACCGATTCTCATGAAACTTTGTGCATATTGGAGGTCTGAGAATCGGTCAACATCTATTTTCATCCTACATAAATCGTACATTTTTAATCCTCTACGATCAACCCCTATTTATATTTATTAATTGAAAATTGACGTTTGCTGGGTCAGCTAGATATATATAAATATCGTATTTATAAAAAAAAATATGCTTATCAATTTGCGTCAGCAGCCATAAGGCTGTGAACTGTAGTTGTCGTACCGTAGCTGGTCGTTTGTTAAGTGCGTCTCGATATTAGTTTACTTTAAGTGTATACTTATATATAAGTCAAATTGTATAGTCAATACTTGTCATTTATTTTATCTAAGTTCTTGCTTTTGCGTTCTTAGAGTGCGCGCGCGCACACTAACACAACGATATTCTATTTATATGACGATATTTTACTCTTATCTAATTAGATTATTATTATTTCCCTCTCAAATAATTATTATATCAAAAGCAACAACACTCGTTGACAACACGGTCTCGAGTTGTTCTAGCCAACAATCGTGGAAATGATTCAATAATACAGCGTCCCAAATCCTCAGACCCACACAATAGGGGAACACCATTCTTTCAGCGTTTCTATTAATAAATTACAATTTTAAAGTAGATATTACATCGGTTATATATTATTATAAGACGAGGGACAAACAGGTAGCACTTAGAGTAGTGCTAACCGCCGCCTATGGACACCTGCTATGCCAGTGTTGGCTTTTGCGGATTAATCATTAATATTACATAAAAGAGGGGCCACTATTTTTTAATATTAATGATTAATTATGATTAATATGAATAATAATGTTTGTAGTACTCGTGTCTGTTTTTATGCAGCATAGATAGCAAGACAAAATGAAACGTATGGAACCTACTTGTTACGTTAAGACAAATAATTATCGGAAGTGAAACTGACATAGATCTCACGTGTGTCGGAGGTAAAGCAATACAGATCATACATGGCTTCCGGTATGATATGACAAAGGAAATGGTGCGGCATAAAGTTTGATTTATTAGCTAATGTAAAGACAAAATTGTTCTTTTTATGTATTTTTTTTATTTTTGCGATTCCGTACTCGAAGCAGTCCGTTTATCAGCAGGATGTATCTCACGTAGTTAAACGTTGATATTTTTACAAAATAGAATACAATTAATAATTAAGGAGGCTTCAGTAGATAAACTTAATTTTGAGTAATGCTCGTGCGCGATCCGTCTGTTTTAATACAGTTCAAGTGAATGTTTGGCCAGCGCTAGTAGCATACATACAACCGGAATTTGATGGAACCCAGGGTTCATTCTAGCCGGCAATTAAGACGATTCATCTAAACAAAAATGTCTTTCGTAATTTAAAAAAAAAAGGACTACCTCCTTAATACTTAACTAAATTTATAAAAGTTACAATCGACATTCATCTGTCTCAACCCTTAGATCAACGTTATATTAGAATACATTTTTTTAAATATTTTTTTATTATTATTATGTTCTCAAATATTACATATGTTAAACGATCTACTTATAAAAAAATTAGAGTACAACCATTTAAATGAGAACTTATTAGTTAAGTTGTTGGACCACACGGAGCAGCGCACCTACAAGCCACCTCTAGCCCACAACCAAAGTCCTGTGTGTAGCCCAAAGTTAAGCTTATAGCTTGTATTTATGGATAAAGCACTGATAAACATATAGGAAAGAATGAATGAGGATAGATTGACAAGGCGTATATATAAGGCGAGTGTGGATGGTGAGAGAGTGACTATGAGACCAGCCCGAACATTTTTGGATCAGATTCAGGTCAAAAGCCAGAACGGGCGTGAATGTATGATTTAATGTGCGTAGAAGAAGTGGCAGGATCGTAGCAAGTTGAGTTCTATGGTCTCCCTATCTCAATGGGAAACAGGCGTGACTTATATAAATAAATAATACAGCCAGTAATGCTCATCACAAAAAACTCGACACCGGGACCGTCAGTTCGGGGTGTTCGGCGTCAAAGAAAATGTACAAAAAAAGTTTTAAAAAGCCGTGATCATAAGGAGCATTATATAAACTCAGATTATATAATACCTTACAATAAACTTCAGTTCAGGGGGCTATTATGCAAAAGTTTTCGTTTGATCCCAATAACGCTTTAGCTTAACTTTTAACAAAACATTAATGATGTAACATTATATTTGCAGTAATTAAGATCTGATTCGGTGTTCATTTCAAAGTGGAACTTTTTCACTTTTGCTCGGCTGGATGTTGACCGTGACATTCATGTTGCGACAGGGCCGGATTTTATTCTTTTCACAGTACAGATGTAAGATTTGTTTTGTAAGAACGCGAAACAAATGACAAATATATTCAAAAGAGCGTACTCCTTCCTTAAGGGCCGGCAACACACTCATTAATGGTGTTCATGGGCTGCGGCTGTTACCGCTTACGCAAGATCGTTTGCCCCCCCTATTTTGTATAAAAAAAGTATCCTAACTACAAACACAGAATCATATATCGTGTCTTTGCATTAATAATGACATTGTGATAATTTAATACAAATCAGCTGTTATCTTTCAGCCTGGCCGTGACGGTTGTTGACGAGCATCTGAATCGGTAAATGATAAAACATAAATCGCATTTTGTGGATAGTAATTTTATATGTGACGCTAGCAATAATAAAATTTATTTCTGACAGGTATTCTTCAATGTCTATATTGAAAGTGGTAGGGCTTCTGTAATGTTAATTGATGTATTACAACTTGTTTATCGAAGAAAAAACGCAATGCGCCCATTAAAATATCTTACAGTCACACTGTGTCTGCAATTAAATGGCAATTATGAATGAATGCTGATCATCGAATCAAACTTATTACCTGTATCTGTTTTTAAGACATTATTAAACTTCGTTAAAATAGAAATCTTCTATTTTATATATCTCTATATATTTTTATTGTCTTTCTATATTTTTCCAAAGAAAATAATGTTTTCAAATCATACTTTATTTTGATTTGTAGAACTCAATTTTAATAGTTTAAGCACACATCATTCGCGGTGGGTACTCAAGGTATATTAGCATGTCTGAGTGCTAACACAACTGATGTTATTTTACGATAAATTAATATAATTAGGCGTACATCCCCTAGACAAAAAAAATAAATAAAAAAGTTCCCGAAATAAAAGTTGTTTTAATGCATTGAATCCGTCCCTGCAGCCATTTACGCGCTTTTAACTGTGTCTAGGGAAAGAGTGATTCAACCATGACCGAATAAAAAAGCGTCTCTCAAAACGGCTCTAATTAAAATCCTCAACTTTACTCATTCAAATTATACATTCAATCCGATCTAGGAATTTAAGACAACTATTCGTATATTATTCCAGTTAATTTATTTTTAAATTAATTCTACACGTCATGATCGACACTAGTTTTTACAGACAGGTTCCCAGTTATTTGATTTGAAAAAATGTTCTCACAAGATTTGAATCATTCATTTGTACGAATAAACAACCAATCAAGGAAATTAAATATATTATAATTTTATGGGTTTATTATACATAAAATATTTATAATTAAATACAATGTACATCATTTGCTATACATAGTTAGGACAAAACGTAATTTTATCTTATTATTTTTATATATTATTTATTAAACACTGTATTTTAATACTAAATATTTAAAAAAAATAGAAAAGATAACATTTAGTAGATATAATAAAATGATATTAATTAAGTTTAATAATTTAATTTCAAACTCATTGTTTGGCTGAGTAATGTCGAATGCTGAGTAATTACATCATGTTTAATTTATATCCTACCTCTATTCGATTTTTAGACTTACGATAATGAGACTATCAACAAACAATCAATTTGAGTGACAAAAATCATTGTATGAGAGCACCTACTTGTATAGATATTTATATTTTACTGATTTTTATTGTTATCACTTACGATTTTATCGTTTAGGTCGTACATAAAAGCAAACTTTTCTTTCAAAACATTACAAAACTAAATGTATATAATCTATACACGTAAAAACTATGATTGCATAAAGGACGAAGCGAATATTTTGTCAAAATCATGTAATTCCCTGGTCCATTAGGTAAACAAGTATTTGTTCGTTTGGCGAGTAATGTACCGAATGGATCATCATACTTCATGAAACTCAAATCGTCCGTGTAATAACAGGATGCAATGAAAATCAACTACGTGTGAATCGCTTTATTTCCAACTGTATTAAGAGATTGGTAAATATGAAAATTTTTATATTTAGGCATTAGTCATTTGTTTTTAATTCGGCTCAGTCACAGTGAACACTAGGGCTAGTGACCAGATCGTCAATTAGTACATATGAGCCAGATCATACGAATAAAACACATTTATAAATGAATTAAGCAATATATTTTAATAACACATATAAAAACAGTGTAAATACAAAAAAAACATACACATATTCATATTTCATTTTATGATTATGATACTTATTCATTTAATTATAACATAACGAAATAACGCTTTTTAACTTACAATATATATCTTAAGCATATTTTTAACCGGTTTGTTGGAATTAAGAAAACTTTAGTACTACACAATATGATCGTCCTTCCATCCTTCTAGAAAGTGGCCACTTATTTTGTAATAATAGGTTTTTATATTCATGGGCCTATCAAATTACGTATCTTAAATAGTCTTTTGTTAAATCCGGTACGCCCCGGTTAATTATTCATTGTCTTTTGTGCGCTTGAAGAACGCATCTATATTATGGTATCTATAAATAGTCTCGGGTTCGTTTCCGGTCAAAATTTGTATTGAGCTTATTTGTCGGGCAAAGCCTAGGTATATAAAATGTTTATTATTTATTGGGACATATACGTCATGTAAATGTCCCAACCATCATCAGTAATAGTTATTAATTTACATTTTTTTTTTTAATCAGCGATTGATTAATTCAAATAAGTACTGATTTTTCAATCCTCAAACAAACAGTTAGATAGTACTTAAATTGTTTTAAACTCTTTTAATACAAGCCAGCAGCTTACCAGCGAGGCTTCACCGTATGTGATGTTATGATATATATTTAAATCGTTCTAATTGATATTAAAAAAAAATTAATCCATTAAAAGTCCTCATCCTTTCGCTTGAACTAGCAAATTTTTGTTATTTGTCAAAACGAGTCGCGATATTCAGAATTAGCCTCGCCTAGAGCTTTAATTAAATTGTCACGCTAACTTACCCACCTATTTGTCGCGTGCATAAAACCTCACTCAAAATATGTCACGTACGAACCAAATTATTTGAACAAATGTAAGTATTAAGTATATAGAAAACATACTGAGACAATTATAGTATAGTATGCAATACATATGTATACAATCTAATATTAAAAATCTGAAGAGATTATCTGGTTGCATTACTACTACTACTGGTGAAATTGAAAATTTTGTTGGTTAGTCAATTTATCGAGGAAGGCTAAATAAGATCCTTTTCAATGATAATTATAGATTTATTTGCTTGTGGCTAGTGTGTATCAAAATTGAAACTATGCTTTACGCGTGTATAAATTTTTGCTCAACTGATTGATTTCCACTGGGAAATATACATTTCAGGTGCCATATTGGGAATTATACAATGCATTAATAGATAAAATATATCGTAGCTAGATATCCTTTTATTTAGTTATCGATGTACAAACACTTATATTTTGTATTTCATTGTTAATAATATTACATAATATTAATATATGCTAAATTAATAGATAATATATCAGGATTAAATGTGACTTTTATACGGAGTTTAATTGAAACTCCGAAACATGTAGACATTTATATATATTGTATATGTATATATATTGTTATTTAAATATTGTTAATTCCCGGGTGGAAGGTCCTATCTAAGACTTAAAAAGTTATATAAAGCATATAAATTATTGTAATTATTAAATACAAGTATTATATATATAAAATATACATTAATTTATAATTTGTTATTGGGTAAATATAACAAGGTATGATTAACTCATTATGAAGAGGAAACATTTGTTTATTAATTATATTCTAAAATATAACTATAAAACTTATAGTTATATTTAACAAGCATAGAGATCGTCATCAAACTTTAGATCACTGCCCAATATATAATGTTACGCAATCGCATATAATTTTGACCCTGAATTCCAAATTGGGTAAAGATAACAAGACAAAGGTGAGAAGCGATTTGTATAATGTATTTATTTTATTATAGACCTACCACAGTTATAAATACTTACAAACTTACACGATTATTCGTATATCTAACTTTAAGCTAGATATTGTATTACTTAAAAACGTTTAATTTATAACTCGAACACAACAAAAAAGCAAAGAAAAAAAAACAAATGAACAAATATGGAAAATCTGAGATTACTAGTAACCATTTAGTCTAATCAGAGCCTCCACAATGGTTTGCCTTGGATATAGTTACCTATATACATATAAATATCACTTTTATAATATTCAGATACACCGATTTATTGAACAAATGTTGCTATTATTAATTATGTAGTTGTTCTGTCTCGTATATAAATTTATAAACTCGTATATAATTATATTTTTCGTTTGTTTGTTCTATGCAATTATAATATACAATCATACCTAAAAGCATACCTTGGGGATAAACGACCCTGTATAAATTTTGTCCTCATAGTATAATTTTATTTTTTAATAAATTAATTGACATATTTAATTGACTTTCATGGCCTGACGGCCATAGCCTTTCATGACTTTAATTGGTTTCAGGCCTATGCAAATTAAAATATTTAAAAGCTAGACGCTTCTGCTTATGACTTACCGAGCCGATCGAGTTTCACGCATCGGTATGAATAATTTTTGTTTGTAAAACTGTAATGTATGTTTGTTTGTCTTTAGAACAGCCTTCTTAGCGTTACTCATTGTTTACAAAACACTTAGTGTGACCTTGTTTGCATTTTAATTGAATAATTAATAGGTACATTAAAATATATTAAAATGACATGAAAAAAGTTTAATTCTAATTTTCGAAAGTGATTTTTGCTCATCGCAATTAGTCTGATAACTTTATTTATTTAATATGACGTGTGTTTCGTGATCAGATAAAGTTCTTTATTCTGAAGAATGTAATTTGATAACATATACGTTGTATAATCTCAATTTTTATTATAGATAATAATTATCTCTGAGAGCTAAATGTTTTTTTTAAATTTGCTGATCAAAATGCAGGAAATCAAGTTTTAAAATACACAATGTAGTAACGCTATTCGACAACAGATGGCATTGAAGATGCTTACTTAAACATACCTACACAATCCTAGGACATTTTAGTGTTTCACGCAGTACTATTAGTTTATTCTAGATGGCGCTGTTATCACATATTATTTTGCCAGCCATTTGCGATAATATGAGAACACTTTTGTAAGTAGTTAAATGTTCTTACATATTAATTAAAAATTAATAAAATAATCGTTAAAAAGTCAAAAATTGTCACAACAATTTATAGACATATTAATGATATCAAAGAAATCTTTTAATTTGGATGACGAAAAGTATCTTGTCACTTACTACTTCTGTATTTCATAATAGTTATGATATTTAATATTCGAAGCAAGGATACCTCCAATACTATAGAAACTGTACCATGAACAATATTTAGTATTTATAATTTATACGTATTAACACCTGATCTAAGTAATAAATTGTCTATAAATGTCATTTAATAACTATTTCAAGTGAATACGGCCTTTACGAGATCAACAAACGTATTAATCACGCCATGTGTAGCCGGCCCTTTATTTAGTGTCATTGCTAACAGGACCCAGTATAACAAGCAATTCCACCCAAGGGTGTTGCAATTTGTCGTGTCATTTGCGACGGACACATTTAGCGCCGTTTGCATGATCATAAAAACTCCACACCCTTACGATCTACAATGAAAGCCATCCAGCTCACTCTGACCCCTCGCCGCAATCAGCTAACTGACCTTTAATTCCATTATGAAAGTTCTATAATATCTGGTTAGATCACCTTACCCAACCATTGACAGGTGATCCCCATCACGTCACCCTCCCAATTGAATCAAAGCAGTATAGCGGCTAGTTCTTTGCGCGTAACGTTCCGTGAAACTGCCCCTTTCCTTTATTACAACAATAGAGACACAAAAATGTAATTTCACAATGTTGTGCTGAAATGAAGTTCTGGATCAAAACTCTGAAATTGCTGAACAGGATATTCCGTCGGCCGAATAAACTGAGGAAGATGTACAATTTGAAGCGAAGACGCGAGTCCGTAGCGACTGTTTATAAGAAAACAACGAAATTTCTCACATCGAATACCGTAAATCTACTAAAAAAGATGCCAAATACGAGAAAGTATCATCTTTTAGCAAAAATAGTTGACGATCACGAAGAAGACAAAGAGACAACAGAAGACGATCAATCAGACGTCAGCGATTATGGTGATAGGGAACTAGATTATTACCTAGGGGTTAGAAAGAAAGAGACCTACTGGCGGGACCCGATGGGAATAGAGCAAGTAAGAAAAGACTACCTTCTGTACCACTGTGGGGTTAGCGAAGAGGAGTACGAAAAATTACACAAAAAAACAATAGCGAAGCCATCTTATGTTATACAGCCTCGGCTGAAGCAAGTGCCATTTAAAATTCACAAAAAGAATAAAAAATTAACTCTTCGGGAAGGTTCTGAAACGTGGCGCGAGAGGCGCAACATTTTCAGAATTTTCGCTAACAAACGGGATACTGAATCAACATCAGATAGTTACAGTGAATGTGACGATGACGATGAAAATGCAGATGTAACAAAGTGCTTGAACAGTCTAAACATTGTTGACACTTATGATATACCGCAGGTCATTAACTCTTCAAATTTCATACCATTAATTAACCTTGAAGTTCTGAAAATTTTAAGACGTAATAATTGTTTGAGTGTTTGGGCAAATGTAAATCTTTTTATTGTTGTGATCATTAAGCTAAATATAGTATTAATAATTTCAAAACACAAAATCTAATGAACCGTCAATTGTTACAGGGTGTCAGGATCAAAGAAGTATCCGAAGGCAGGCCTTGTGACAACTGTCCCGAATTATGTCCGGGATTTATTTCTCATCCATGGAGGTAAGTAACGACATAAAAAAAGATATATAATATATATTTAGTCCATAATATTTTCAACTCATTTTTATTAGATAGACTATAAAAATTTGATTTTTTTTCATATCGTATACCGGTTATATAAAGTATACAGTAGAATAGAGAGCTGACAATTTTTTAAATATACCATACTTAAACTTGGACAAACACTACATATATAAAAACACATTTTTAACGACCGCCATTAAAAACAAACAATGTTAATTACTTTAAAACGAAACATTGACCCGATAAACATTTTAACTAATAAACCGTATCTTGGTCCGGTTCCGATAACGTATCTCCATTTCATAATGTCAAAACAAACGTGGCTCAAACTATCAATAAGAAGGAAAGAATTGACAGCCTTGATCGTTCGGTGAGGTCGCTAGCGCATATCCAGCCATTGTCAACTCTGAAGTCACGTTGTAAACACGTATCAATGTGTCTGCCTTTAAAACAATTGGAGTGGGCTGAAATATGCCGTCGGCTGCGGAGAGACGAACCGGTGGCCGAGAAGAAAATACAGAAATTTCCATCTAGGGAGCGAAATCACGCAGTGAGGAGGAAAAATAATAATAACAATCTTCGATCGCATGTCAATTGTGAGGCATGCGCACGAGTCGCTGAAAATGAAAGATGATTGAATATCATTAGTTGTGTTTTAAGTGATCGGAATTGTGCTGTGGACTTTTAACGGATTTGCCAGGTTTTTTCCGTTCTTATATTGTTGATTTGAATGTTTATCGATTGGTAGCCTTGATCATTGTCATGTGTGAAATGATAAATCATGTACTTATATCAATGACACGATAAATATGACATTATTTTTGCTATTGAAAATGTTTTTGTAATTATCGTATGAACACCATGTTCTGTTATTTTAAACAACAAATAACCTCTTCGTTCTTCAGATTACTGTAATTCGAAACAGGAAAACACATAATAAATATTTAAATTATACGTATCAATTGCAAATTATTTTACTATATTATTATTAAGTTGATGATTAATGTATTAAACTTGAGTGCTTTAAAAATATATTAGGTTGAGCAAATAAGTGATATATTACAGTGGCTTCGGTGTTAGCGCGTAAGCATTTCATGCGCAATATGACTAGACAGTTGATTAGCGAATACTATAATTATTAAGGGCATGACCTGTTCATTATGTCTTGTTGAAGCAAATGTATATATTGGAATAAATTGTAATGATATGGACTGCATATTAATGTTTTGTGTTTCGACTCTCTCTTGACTTCTACTTCTGCATATAAAACCCCATAGCGAGACATGTCGACGTTATGTACGCCATGTGATTTATGTGATGGGGTCTGAAGATGGAGCTATCCCTTAGCAGCATATATCTGTTATATATTTAAATGAATCTCCTTTTCTCTCGGCCATATTATCACGCGTGAATGGATGGAGAATATTCTCTGATTCGTGGCGTTCATTATTGTCGAAGGTTCGTAAAAAACATCTTTTCGAAAGTATTTATATAATTATAATTACAATATTTAATTATCACTACTTTTACCACTGAATACTTTCATATACACTGACAGAAATTCCGCGAGTTTGAATAGAGACTGAACCAAAGTGTAAAATAATTTATGGAATATACAGGCGTATATTGCTGATCGGCAATCATTTGAGGTTTCAACAATATATGAATAAAAACCGTATGTATAACTACGAAAGTAAAATATAACATTTAAGAAGTACACTGTCAGTTGTTTGAAAGTTAACGACCTATCGCGTCGATAGTGAGTATTGTTCCATTTTTGTTATTTTATTCTAAAATAAAATCGCTGGTTGGATTCGATAAAATGCGTTCCATTTACTGTGCAATTCGAATGAGACAGTTTTTATCGTCTGACCTCATTCAATTGATGTATGAGTAAGAAAATTGATAAGTAGTTATCGATATTTTAATTTCGAGAAGAAAGTCGTGAAAGAAACCTTAAATTTTTAACAAAACAATTATTTGAATACATTATAAAAAGGTGAATATATTAAAAAAAAGTCAGAGACAGTCCACCATACATTAAAATGAAAAGGAATTAATCCTATTATTAGAAGGATATTTCGTTTTTCGACCTTACATTTTGAATTTGAAATTTCTTTTAGTATATGTTTAAACACTAGTAAGTTTATTTTTCGTAAGAGTTATTTTTTGTGATCACTATTAAAATAATGAATACGCTAAATATATAGAATTGCTGTTAAGGCTTCTTGAAAATGAATGTTATTAAATAAATCGTATGTTATAATTAAAACCATAACAAAAATCAAAAAAATCATAACGGAGTGGACCCCATTCAGCCGCAAGCGTAAACAAGGCAGACCAAAAAGAAGATGGAGGGTCGTATTTTCGCAGAAGTGTGGCCCGGGTTGGATGACCGTAGCAAGGGATAGAACAAAATGGGGGGGTTTAGGGGGAGGCCTACGCCGCAGAGGCGACTACTATAGTACAATAAATTAATATAGCTTTATGATAGTTAGTAAAAAAAAAAATTGTCTATATTAAGGGTATAAACTATAATACTAATTAAAATGTAAATAACTTAGGTATAGTAGAAATAAAGGCTTTATTTATTTATTTATTTATGTTATAATGAAACTTAATAATTACAAAACCGTCTTTTCTGCATTTGTCTCATCGCAGACCGAATACTACATAAGGAGACGACCTCCGACTCTGTGCGACTGATTTCTAGGATCATGTTTGGAATTTACTATCTTGAAGCTATCAAACAAAACGATAAGTAACGAAATAATTTTCTTGTTTATTCGGTTGTTAATTTATAAATCAAAATAAAAACAAACGAATGAATAAATATTAATTAAATATTGAACCGTTTGTAAACATTATTTGTTCCGAGCTCAATAATGAGCTACGAAATAGCAGACACAGTAGTAATATAATTTAGATACATACACCCCGTTGTACGTGCTAAAGTGGTGAAAAATGAGGCAAGGATAACACAGCTTGTTTTCTTTGATATCCCAATTAACTCAAAATATGTTACTACATATTTACATATTATTTCTGTGTTTCTACAGTAGGATACAAATGCAATCGTTCAAAAATTTGTATTTTAAGTACAATTATGAGTTTTTTTGTGCTAATTGACTAAGATAAGTGTGCGTATATTACATGCGCAATATGTAATGTCTCGGGAAAAGTTTTTTTTTACACACTACAATTTCAAAACTAAATTGCTTAACAGATTATACTAAAATGAACATAAACCAAACACAAATCAAAGAGTAGGATTTCCTGTAGTTTTCTCTTTTTTAGGAGGTTAAGGTTTCTAATTCGATTTTAGTACACAATAATGCTGGTAAAATAAAAAAGATATTTTTTTATGAATGTATCTTAAAGTGGTATTTTTGCTTTAGCGCCATCTAGTGTTAAATGAAGTAGCAAAATCAATATACTGAATTTTGCCATCTATGTCTCATATGAGTAAACTCAACAAGTTGACAGTTTTAGTCATCAAATCGTTTCAGTCACATCAAAATGTGGCCAACAATAAAATCTGTCAACAAGGTTTTTAATAAAAATATCAATGCTCAGTGAAATCCCGCAGTCCTAGTAGTTTCGAGATGACAAGACAATTATTTGAATAGAAGAAAGTTTATAACATCACGCACGCACACGCGGATTTTGTGGGAAGTTTACAAGTATTAAAAATAGACCGTGGCATAAAATAATTAAAATCAGAGCTAAAGTTTTCGACTTTATCAATTGGAATGCCTGGTTAAGACAGAAGAATACAGTAATGAGTTAATCTGTCAGAGACATAAAAATTATGGCGAAAAGTATAAGTAATACATAAAAAAGTAATTCATTTGGTACAAAAGAAAACATGCACTTCGTTTAGTTCGGAAACTGGTTATAAAGCTTCATATAACACTACCAAAAATGCAACAGCCAGTATAAAAAAACATATCTCTAACTGTATTAACTCCACAACTGACTCAACATTCATTCTCTTCTGTTTATGTGACGGCATTTTCGTCGTATTAGTCACCTGTGTTTTGGAATTCTTCGTTCATGTAGGTATATTGCATCTTATCATAAATCTCAAATCAAATATATGCGAACAAAATACGGCGAAATTAATATTAGATAACCGAAAGCATAAACAAATAATTGACCATTTTATTTAACAAAATACAGGTACTAAGTGTTCGGAACGTACCTACTATGTATATTCTAAATCAACTTCATAAATTACTTAACAGAATTTACCTAGGCCCTTACGCTAGGTCTGCAGATGTATCGTAGTTTAATTAAAGATAAAATACTATTAATACGACTGTTAGAGCCCACAACTACACCATAAACCTTATTACCCCTGCTTCAACCCCTATATAAGATATATACTAATACACATAAAACATATGTACCCAACTTAATATATATCTGATGACATCATAGAGGTGTTCCCGCCATTATCGCAAGGAAAAGAAAAATAAATCAGACCAACCCGTCATGACCCCACCTGTAACAAGTACGATAGTATAGGTGGAGCTCATCTAACACTGGTCACTTATCGCAGGGTTGTCAATTGTCAATATTTAGTTTATGCTCCGTATATACATTTGCATCATGGCATGAGGACTGTGGGGGTCAGGGCCCACAAAGCCATTGGTACCTCAGCGAGGCATGGTAACAGCGAGAACTCAAACAGAACATTGTCCTACATAAGAAGTAGCTTTGATGGATTTTACTTTTTAGGTATTATATTTTCCCCCTTTTACATAATATTTAAGATAGCATAGAGTGGGTTTATATAAATATGCTATTTTGTCACTTTCAAATATTGATAAATTATCAAATACGTGAATAAATTTTTTAGTTAATATCATTAAATCTATTTTGTTTAATTGAGCTTAAGTTGTCAAATTACAACTACTTATAGAACAACACCTTAGAAATATTTTAAACAATGATACTTTAACGGAATTGAAATGGAACTATTTTATATAAAAATCTCAATGGTTTAATAAAAAATATTTCCTTATGTTATTGTAAAACTTTTCTTAATACTTTTAAACGTGTGAATCTTGGAAAATTATAAAAACAATAAGGCACAGTTATTTCATTCTAACTATTCACATCTACAGATTCTGTTATACTTTTAATTTTATGTATTCAATTTTAAAATTCATTCTAGTATCACACTATCCAATAATTTTATAATAACAATGACCGAAGTAAAGCTTTTTCAATACTTCAATTAATTTTTACAACCCTGACCATTGTATAATTACCTGACTATTCAAAACAATTTTTAACTTTGTACCAAAACTACATGATTAGCCTATATTGTGTTTTAATATCAAATCTATATATATTTATTACACAGATCAACGATTAATATATTCGCTGTACACTGTACCGTATTTTTCATCACAGATAATACAAATATATTTTGACAGCCCTATAATCTCATCCCTTGAACTTGAGTAAATCGCCGTAAACAAGAACCGAAACTCGTTGACTCTCATTTGTCATTCGGTCGTCGCAGCGTATAGTCGCGCGCACCAACGCGAAAATACGTTATCTTTCTAGTCAGTGATAGTGTTTTTAAGTGTAATTAGTAATTACGATGAAGGTATATCAATGATGTGAAACAGTTTTAACAATATTTTGATTGTTTAGTGAATGAAAGTAAGTATTGTACTAAATCGCAATACCGAGATCTTTTGCCAATTTTTAAGTTTTTCTTGTATTATAAAGTTAAATATAATAATATCACCGTATGAATCAGTATTCAATGAAATTATAATTATAATATATAAAGTCATAACTTTAATAGCAGTAACTGGAATAACCTCAAACATGCCGTTTTTTGGTTAGCGATGTTTAAACATTACATATTTTGAAAAACAAAACACAAACACAATCAAATGAACAGGGCTTTCTTTTCTTATTCAACAATGAAGTTATTTGTAAAAAAATCATTTAAATAAATTTACGTTATACCTACTTAATGTTAATAACATCCTTTCTGCATATTATAATTACTTCTACAGAAAACACCATAGGTTATCAATATTAGAACAAATTAAGGTTAGTTTTTTGAATTGCCCAAAGTTCTACGTTATCTTACGTACCTATTTGGTAATTTCGCGCATTCGTAATTGTATGAAATGGTACTTCAATTCGAAAACTTATTTGCGTTTTACGTAGACAAACGTGTGTTGCTCATAACTGAGATACTCCTGGATCTATATCTACTATACTACCTAATAATAACGTATTAATTCCTCAGTAGATTATGTAGGCATACCTTTGTGTCCTCAACGTAGGTCATATTATATTTAATAGAACCAAATGTCATTTGTCTACAACGGATTAAAAGTGCCTTTAAACATATATCTTTATCACATATATGTGCTGAAATATAGAAATCCGAGGCCAACACCAATAAGGGATTTGAACTGGATTGTTATTATATTATAGCTAAGTCTAAGTCCACACGCGTTATTTAAGATCCATTTAGGTACGTCGAAATTATCATTCGATACTTGTGGTAGTACATAGTTTGATTTGACGTTCACTCTGCTACCCTGGGTATTTTTTAATTTTATTAACGTAATGACGTATTGCCTTATAATCTTAATACGTTTTTGGTGTAAAGCATTCAACTCATTTCTAAGTCGATGTAGTAGTGATAGCGAAAAAGATACAGACATTCACGTTTATAGTATAAATAAAATGTTAATAAATTAAAATCTGTCGAAATACCTATCACCAATAAATTAAGTCGTTGGTCCAGTGCCAAGGAACAAGATAGCAGTCAAAATTATTATAATGAAAATTAACTGTAACTGACTTAAATCTGCGAGAGATTAATTGCTAGATATCATTTAAAATTTAAAAAAATATATTTTTTCACGAAAATTGTAATTGTAAAGCTCACGAAGTTTGGCAGTTTTTGTTAGGCAATGGAAGTTGTTAGAATGTTTAAACAATTTTGTTAGCATGCTCTTATCATTTCTATCTTTGTTCATTGAAGAAATATCTTATCTTGTTAATATATTGTGCTAAGTAAATACACCTTGTCAGACATTTTCGTATTATATTCCGTTGCCTAATTACTCACACACACTCATATTCTCAGTGGGTGTTTCCAAAAAAAGAGACTTTCACCGCTTCTTGTCGCACCAATGGATATTATTAGCTGCAAATCCTTTCCTTGTTTAACGTGGAGAAATATTTTATGGACCCTCGCGATGAGGTCGCGCACGGAGTGTGGAACTTGCGAAGCTGTTCTGCGCCCTCGAGTCGTAAACTGGCGCCAAAGCCTCTTCCCATATCCAAATAAAACAAAACTTAATTTTTATACAACGGCCGGCTAACACTAAAGGATATCTATAAGGCTACGTAAAATATACGAAAAAAGTTAGTAAACATTGAAGACTCCATTTTAATATACATTGTTTTAGGTAGCTATAAGTTAATTGTCGCATTTTGTTATTTTCTCAACTTTTGAGATAATGCAATGGTTTTACGGACGTTACAATAGAGGCAAAGGTGTATCTATGCACACGTACGCCAAATCTTTCCAGCAGCGCGTACCTTCAGAAAAGCTAAGAGGAAAGTGAAAATTTAGAAAGATAAATAAATCTATATAATAAATTGCATTTCCTACATTTGCATTGCAAATTAAATGTATTTATGCCGAAGATCTATTGTGCTGTCAACCGTCGCGATGCGTCACGTGCAGAACAAACATACACGAGATGCTATTGTTCGTTTGTTTGTTATTCAAATAAACATTGATGCAAACATTAAACCCCTGAGCTTCCTGATAATTTCGCATTTCAAAATTTTAAATTAAACAATTATATCAAGACTGGTTGTTCGGGAACGTTAATTTGAATAAGAATTCGTTGAGTGTCCTAAACCCCCTGGTTGGTGGCAGAAAGTTTACAGCATTGTTTTTCAACCTGTGGGTCGCGACCCCCTGGGGGGTCGCCAGAGGTCGAAAAAATGGGTACTTTAGTAAAAAAACAAAATTAAAGACAATTATTATTGTTAATGGTAATACTGTAACATACACCTACATACATAACAAAAAACCGAAGGTCAAGGGGGTCGCGAAATATTTTTTTATACCAAGGGGGTCGCATCATGCAAAAGGTTGAAAAACACTGGTTTACAGTGATCCTGTATCTGGATATATCTGACAACAACGATTTAATATAATGAAGATTTACTTCATTACTTTAAAAATTACAACTGTGCGTCTTAAACAATTAATTAGATTTAGTAATTGTTTAAAATTATATGTTCCTCATGCCTCATCCGATCCGCAACAACAACTTTGTTTTCCTTGTTTGATATCCAAACATTTATAGGAAATCCTTATATTTTCAGTTTCGATTGTGCATCTGTACATAGGCACAATTATTAAGGCACTATATATATTTATAGAAAAAAAAAACTTTTATTATATCGCTTTTATATCAATCACAGATAATTGAGATACCACGGCACAACCGGAAACATTCAGAGACTTCTAAACAAACTCTAGTTACCGGAAGCCGTATAATTTTGCACAAATGAAAATATGAATCGCGCCAATTTACTCCGTTACTGATAAACTCCAGCTGTTGTTTGTTTTGGCTAAGAATATCTGATATCTTCACCGTACTCAGATACGGATACTGATACGGATACAGATACTGATTATCCACCGGATATAACGTAAAAGTATCGATGGAATTTATTTTTCATCTGTGCAAATGTCATGGGTTAATTGTCATTTTAAAAATCCGTTGCATAGCGGGTATTTGAATAACACGTCTTTGCTTTTAGGCATTAGTTACCACAGACTAGCATTCTATTTTATAGCAAAACTGTTGCGAATTAACAAAAAAGATCTCATTTCGTAAAAAAATAATATATTTACGTGTAATGTAACGGTATATTTAAAAAGATTGTCGTATGATCTTATAAGTTCGCAAATTTACACAACGGTGCGACCTTCGCGGAATGTTTGTTATTATGTCACGATGAAGTAAGCTGTGGGTTTCATTTATTTATCTAATATATTAATCTTGACAAACCTTGTATAGAAATAAACTCTGAAACAATTAAATTTCAAAAGGAATACTCCGCGAAAATCCATCGCATCCTCAGAAAGTTGCTACGAGCACTATTTAGTATTGCTTACATATTGGTCTATTAGGGTTTTGTACTATGGACTTACGCAAAGCAACGCCCGATTCTATTAATTATAAATTAAATTTGTTGAAGGTTCCAAAATAAACCGACTTTGTCACAGAAGAGTCCTCGTTTCTCATAAGTATACATTTCAATATATATTTAAGAATTCGTTGTTAAAAAGTAAAATTAGATCGCGGATATAATCCAGCGATATATTTTTACATAATGAAAATCCGCTACTGTATGATTTCCCAAACATCGTAATGTTTGAAAGGTGTCCGCAGTTTCAGTTGATCTCATTCATCGGTTTATTCAAAAATACATGGGTAATCTGAATACTTTGCTTCGATTCGCTGGTGAACGTATATTATCTGTCACTTTTATTGTATTGCAAAGATACATATTCATTTTTCATGTCTAAATTAATTTTTTATTTATTATATTTATATAAGTCACGCCTGTTTCCCATTGGGGTTAATAAAATCGGACTCAGAGGTGGCTTCTACTTTTGAGGAGTTTTTTACAAATGTACCACTCAGTACGACCAAGTCCCTAGATTCTTCACCTACTGCTGCGATGTCATTACTAGAAAAGTGTGTACCTAAATGTAATATTAAATTTCATTTTACATATCTTGTAATGACATTGTTAAAACCTTTAAGCTTATTAATTTAAAAAAAGTAAAGATATATGGGGTATGTCAACAGTAATTTTAAATTCCGTTATTGATCTAATAAGCTCTGAATTGTCTATTATTTTTAACAATTGTATCGATTGTGGAGTCTTTCCGGACGAAATGAATTAAGTAGATTACTCCATTGTTCAAGGCAGGTAGTGAGTCTGATCCGTCAAACTTCAGACCCGTTTCAGTGCTCCCCGCGTTGAGCAAAGTTTTTGAAAAGATTATGCTAGACCAACTTTCTTTACATTTTAATAAAAATAAACTCCTACATAATAAACAGTATGGTTTTACTAAGGGTCGCTCCACAATCGATCCGGTGTGAAGTTGATTTGGACATATTTAACGCCTGGGAAGAATCATATGATGGAGTCGGCGTCTTTTGTGACCTGTCAAAGGCCTTTGACTGTGTTCATCCAGATATACTAGTTGGAAAGCTTCAACACTATGGCGTTGATGGCAAAGCTTCCAGCCTGATGAATTCATATTTAAAGGGAGGATCCAAAAGTGCATATCAATGGAGTCACCTCTCCGGGTTCGCAGGTGTCAATCGGCGTCCCCCAAGGATCGATTCTCGGGCCTTTCTTATTTCTGATTTACTAAACGACCTCCCATTCTTTGTCACGAAGTTCATGAGATGGTATTGTTTGCTGATGACACTTCATTTTTATTTAAAGTGATAGGAAAAACACATTTGAACGATGTAAACAATTCCATCTCTCGTATAGTTAACTGGTTTAATGTGAATAACTTACTGCTTAATGAGAATAAAACAAAATGTATTAGATTTAAACTAATACGTAAACGAGATATTGGTAACCTGAAAGTTAAGGACAGTGAACTAAACTTTGTTGACAAAACTGTTTTCCTAGGCATAACAATAGATAGTAAACTCCAGTGGGGCCCACACTAGAGACTCTTTCGAATAGGCTGAGCTCTGCACATATAGTGAAGAAAATCCGACAGCTTACTGATAAGGATACGGCTAAAATTGTGTACCATAGTACTTTCACAGCGTTATGTCGTACGGTATTTTACTGTGGGTGCTCTGCAGAGGTTCAATCCATATTTGTGTTGCAGAAGCGGGCTGTTCGGGGTATTTGTTTTTTCCCGAGGGAGTGGTAGGAATAGATTTAAGGAACTAAATATTATGACATTATCCGTCAAATCTTGAAGCCTTGTTGTATGTCCAAAAGAACTTAAACGATTTTAAAACAAATGGTGACTTTCACCAGTATAATACGCGTAATAGAACTAATTTGAGTGTGCGACCAACCAGGCTCCAGAAAATAAACCACTCCTTATACGGAAATTGTATTCGTTTTTACAACAAACTCCCAAGCGAAATTAGAGAACTGTCACTAAATAAATTCAAAGCCCTTGTTAAAAGTAAATTAATTAATAAAGCCTTTTATAAATGTGACGAATACTTAAATGATCCTAATCCTTGGGATTGATTTGCTCCAGTTCAAACAATTTGTATTAAACTTGGGATTGAAAAGAGTGGCGGAAAGTTTCTTGCCAGTTCTTCTTTCCCGCTCTACGCCCTTGACTTGCGAACTGGTGGTAAATGTAAATTTACGATTTATTTGTTTTTTGTTTACGTTCATAAGTGTACATGTTTACCTAAATGAATAAAGATATTTAGATTTGATTTGGGTAGGCAGAGACCACAGACCTCCACTTGCTACGATCATTGCATACCTCTCTCGCTTCTTCCACACTCATTGAATTCAATTC
Source organism: Pontia daplidice (assembly GCA_963693355.1). Classification (NCBI taxonomy): domain Eukaryota; kingdom Metazoa; phylum Arthropoda; class Insecta; order Lepidoptera; family Pieridae; genus Pontia; species Pontia daplidice. Next base: position 1,833,019 of record CAVNZL010000024.1, on the reverse strand, counting down.
AAATGTCTAAATTTAATTCTAATAATAGTACTTATGCACCACCTTTTTTATGTATTAGTATTTCCAGCAACCCGGGTTGTCTGGATGAAATAGCTATCGTAGCTATCAGACCGCCCTCTGTACACAGACATAAATAAGTTCATAATAAGTTTAGTTTAGTCGATTTTCTTTGTATGTTTTATGTATGAACTAGAATGTGTTTGTATGAGAGCCGGCTTAAATATCTATTTTATTCGGTGGATAAGTTTCGGAATTTCAACGGATATCACGATGACTCGGTTTCTGTTTTCAGCTTTCGGTGCTGTACCCAATTCTCAATGTATTTAAAAATTGGGCCCTTTCTAGCTCAACGCAAATGGTATTTTTCTATTAATATCCTAATTGAATTTTTTTTTTTTAAAGAAAAACACTGTATTTACGGATTTAAGTTATGATATACTTTTGCAAAAATTTAAATATAATTATTTTAAAATTTTCCGACATTTCGCGTGCTTTACAGCGTGCGTGGAAGACAAAAGGTGTTAATTGTCAAAATAAGTGTTACAGCTGCAGAGAAGTTGTGTGTTATCTGTATTTTTTATTTATTTATTAAGTCAGCACCCCTCAGGGAAAGGGGGTTCCCTTATCGGAAGAGTCCATATTGCATTATTTTTAGCTTAGCCTATTAACTACATTAACAAACGTATGAATGAATAGAAATTTAATTTTATTTCATTCCTAAAACTTACCTAGGATAGGTACGAATGTTCCTTCTTATTTAGTCTCGCTAACAATACAGTTCATAAGTTATAACATATTCTATTTACACGTTAGTGCAAATTAGATTATTGCAAAGTAAGGTTTCAAATGGGTCGAGAGTTGTATAGTAGTTTCTTTCTATGTATATATCTTTGCATTTATTATTTTCCCTTTTTACCCAGTTCTCTGTCTCTGCGACCAACAGATGATCCACGAAATCGAATCGAATGTATAACTGGTCACTCGCTAAATCTAACGCCGTTCGTTTGTATAAAATTACGGCTTTTATTAAAAACATTAAAAAAAAATCGTACTAGACCATATTTAAAATATATCCAGATTGACTGATGATACGAGTGTTACACAGATATGTATGTATATATATGTTATACTGTCAAAGAACAAAAATCTCCTCCCTTTCAATTCTAGAAAACATCCCCAAATAAAATCCACGCAACATTTAAGTCGAAGCAATAATGATCACATTAATCATAAACAGTTTACACGCCATTAATTTTAATGAGATACAAACGCATTTTTCATAGCTCCAAAAGGGACATTAAGTATAACTTGTTTGAAGCAAAAAATGTTTTCGCGTAAATAGAATTACTTTAATACACCATAAAACCATTGTAAAATATGTTAAATCTAGTATTTATCATAGGCCAAAGTTAATAAATTCGAAATGGGATAAAATAATAGATATGAATTTGAATTTCGAATAATAAGAAGGAAAAAGATAATCGAAATGAATTTGAGTTTCGAATAAAAAATAAGAATGAAGAATTGTACAAATAAATTTGATTTCGTTTGAATGTTTTACTAAATATTTTATTTAAAACTGTGGTATGGTATGTGGTAATTATAATTTTGACTTTTGTAATGCTTTATAGCTAACATTACATTCCTTATAGGGCTACAACTTCCTTTATCTTACTAGAGACGCACGCTAATAAAGAATATTGTCCTAGTTTAAATTGCTTCAATTTTGTTATGCATAGGAGCTTCAAGGTAGAGTTGTATAACTTTTGAATCTATATCGATTTATATCATAATTGATATACCAATTCGGCAGCTATTGTAAGATTCATAAATTTCATAATATACCATAGATGTAATGCGGAAGTGTTTTAGGTTCGAAACGTCTTAGTGCATGGTCTATGCAAAAATAAATAATTTTCAATTTCATTTCGTGCTTCCTGAGAAATGCCTAACCAAACACAAAGTCGTCATGTATGAGAACAATTACCTATGATCTCTGTACTTGTTCTTCGTATAATACCGTTACACCTATACTTATTTAAATAACAAAAGCTTCGACCTTAACATGAGACAAAAAAAACTTGTAACTTTCAAGAATAAATTAATCACAGTGACATGAGATTTAGTTCGACATCTAAACCGCGTTGTTGATTTCCAACATCTGCTGTTAATTAGGTGCGAAAACAAATCTAATCACCATAGATATAAGGTCTAAATTCCTATATACAGATGAGTAATCACAGGATATATTCTTTGCCATATAAGGAACGTAACATGTTCTGCGCCTGTTTTTAATAGATATAGGATGGCAAGTTCAACGTCAATATTCTACAATTATTTTGTCAATTGTCATTTGTAATTGAAAATAATAAACCATGTATAATTTATTTGGCGAATACAACGCGATTAATAATATAACAAATATAAACATTAATATTACAAATTTAGTATTTATAAAAAATCACGTGTACAATTAAACCAACAAACAATCTTTTCTTTTCATTCCTTTTGATATTGGAAATCAATTACAAGAGTAAAGTTCTAAATTTTGAGACGAAATTCTCATACAATTGACGAAAATAATTAATTACTACTTCATGGATTTTATGTTGCGAAGTTAAAATGGAGTAAAAATCCTTTTATTTTTCTTATACAAATGTTATTATTATTATTTTACGAGAACTCCTTTCCGAAGTGGAATCATTCTCACGCCAGCTTTGCATTGCTTGTTCTAGTTTATATACATCGTAAAATATGAATGGATTTCATTACTAACCCAGATATGTAAAACAAACATATTTATTTACCGAGTTCCCTTGTCGATATTACGTCAATCATTAAAATTATAATTAAAAAAATATCTTCTCATTTTGTGACATTTAAAGAGGAAATCGTCTAGAACGATGTTAACATAAAATTGGCGAGAGATCTAAACGCGAGAACTGTTTAAACATCCCGAAATACCTTCATGATAATACCAAAGAGAACCAAAGATTAAATGCCTCCGACGGAGACTGACAACGGCATGTTGTGCCTGACCAGGCATGAGAACTGCCCGTGGGAGCAGGCCTTGAAGTCCGCTGACGTCACGTGGTCAGGGCTGAAGTACACCTGTCTGAAGATCTTGCACCTGTACTGCAAGGTCTTCGAACGAGAGGATGTGCTGGACTTGCTGATTAGGTAAATATTTATCTTGAGTAAGAAATATTCTTATTAATATATATATATATAAAAATAATAAACCGTTTGTATCGTAGTTAATTGATTCCTAAATGTCTATATGATATCGATACCAACTCTGGGGCAATAAATACAGATAAGATAACACACAATCTCTCTGCAGCTGTGACACTTACTTTGACAATTAACACCTTTTGTCTTCAGTCTACCATGACCACGCACGCTCTAACGTGCGCGAAACGTCGGTAAAATTTAATTTAAAAATACATAACTTAAATCCGTTCATAAAGTGTTTTTCTTTAAATGAGTAACAGTTATGTTAATCAAAGACAATATTAGTATATTATACTTATTTTTTATTATTGTCGCATACCATGACCTCTGGGCCAGATTATATATCTTTAAGAGACAGGAGGTAGCCATTAAGACTCCTGAAATATTCAACAATATTTATGGACGAGTTAAGCCCCCTTCTGTTAGCCTGCGCTCCCTACGATCATTCATAACTTTTACTACTCGGATGATCTTCGTTGGACAGTCTGCCAGTTAGTGGTCTGTGTAGTGTGGTTATATGTAAAAATGTTAGGAGTTTTTAGTGATGTTCTGTAATTAGTTTGGCAAACTGATGACACTAAAATGACTAAATATGTGAGAGGTATACTAACAACTCTACGGGGCCTATAGTTGTACCCTAACACATTAATAGTGAAGATATAAAGAAGTACGGTTAGGTCAGAGGTACGATACGATAGAACACTTTCAGCGGACGCGAGAAATGAATATTCGTAAAGTACTCTTCTAGGTACGACTTGGAACTAGCACTAGTTATCACATCTATCCATACTACAGTCGTTGGTTTTTGTCAAGTGCTTGTTCCAGGTCGTATCTGCCGCCTAGTCAAAAATCGGGCACTGACATGTTGTACAATGTACATTATTGAAGAACAATTAGGTATATTATACTTAGCATAAATAGATACCTATTATTTCGACGGTAAAAAGGTTTATGAATGTGTAAAGCGGTAGACGAACGCGATCATTTGTTTCTCATTCTATCCTTTTCTAAACATATTACGAGAGAAAAGGACAAAACTGCTGCTTGCTTTTGTAAGGATGTAATTATGCTTAATGAAAAATTAAAATTAGCTGATTGCACCCTATCAATTGGTAATACATCTTTAAATAACAGATTGACGTATTTTAATTATAAACTGTATACAAATTTATCATACTCGAAAATATCTTAACAATTGCACATAAAATTTCGGCGATCGTGCGTTTATTCCTGTCATATAAATCTCGATTGTAAATTGCTTTTTTTATTAGTACTAGTTTCGTTTCGCTTTACGTAAATTAAATTCTTTACGAGTGTATTCGTGATTCGCATCTCGTTCAACCACAGCGGTGACTGATTCATTAAATTTTCTTTTACCGTCTTATTTATCTTTTATCTGAGCCACCTTTGAAACGTTAGGTTAGGTTAGGTTAGTAATTGTCCAATGTTGCTTTCAAATTTTTATAGTTGCGATATTTAAAACCATATAAAAAGTCCTTCTGTTATTGTATAATTATACGCTGCTGAAAGATGAATATTTTTAGGAATAATTAGACAGTTCTAATACAATCAAATTGTATTAGATGAAATTAAGTTTACATCGATGAAGGGGGTTTTCAGCAAAGATAATTGTGGCACAGATAGCCCGAGCAGGCTTGAGAGTGGAACGCTCTAACTAAGCTATCTAATAAGATATATGAAATTCAATTAATTACGATCTTCGAACAGTTACATCAAACGTAAACATAATGTAAATGTTATCGCTTTATCGAATGGCAATATTGCAGTATTCTAATGGATCTGCAAAATGGGGCTCGGCTTTCCATTAGAATGAATTAAATGGATGGAAGGAAACGAGGTTTACACTGGATATATACTATATATATATAAGGTTTAATCCATATATAGTATATAGGTAGATATAGTATATAGTATTATGAAGACTAGGAGATTTTTGTTTCGACTTAATCTTGGGAACTGCTAACGAATTTACATTAAATAATAAATGAGAAATTTTCAAAACCCTAATAGACCAAGCAATACTCCGGGAAGAAACCCAAAACCACTCGTCGCACGTTTCGCCCCGATACCGGAGCATCCTCAGGATGTTGCCTCTGTAAACAGTGTTCGATGTTCGCTGTTCATCGCCTCGCTGAGACGTGGAGTATTGCTTGAAGACTGATCTGTTTGGGTTTTGTACTGTGGACTTCCACAAAGGAATGCCTGACTCTATTAATTAAATAAGTGGTTTTTTATTGCAGAGCATAAATAAATGTGAAAAGCACATAGAATTGATAAGTTAATAAATTTAAAGTCCGCGTAATGTTATGTTAACTTCGGATAATTTTGGTTTTCGGTCGGACGTCGGCTCTAAAATTCTATCATAGCTAAAACTGAGTACATCCAGATCTATAGTTATATCTTTAGCTGAGCACCTGTGTTATTGCTTGGAGTGGTCGCAAATAAATTTTTATTGCTACGAGATCATAAAGTATATAAATATATATTTTATATAAACAAAGCTTTTACATGTTTGGTACTTACATATCCGCGTTAATTCCATTTATTTTTAAGAAATCAGACAATGTCTTTACAGTTATATATTAAAAATCTAACACGGCTCGGTCTGCATCACGATGCCAGTTACATCGGATGTTTAAAACCAATATCATCGTATTTGCAAAACATACACGGCAACAAAGCTGTCATTGTTTAGTTTGTTTTGTTCCAAACAATTATGCCACTCAACGGAATCTATTATCTATCTGTTTAATTTAAAGAATAACAAAGCGTCGTATGTTTGCATGTCTGTAAGCGCACACCCTCACAATACGTTAGATGCTAAACGCGAACTTCGTCGATTGTGATTGGACTTGCCTGTTGTTTTTTTTTATTTATTACAAGAAATATATTTTACACACATATAACACGGTCAAAGATATACCTATAGATGAGTTGTTAAATTGTTAATAGAGAATGTTACTAGGTCTGCCAATCCTGAAATGTTTCATAAAGCCTTATATAAAACAAATTGTAATAAAAAAAGTTTTCATTAAGATTAAACAAAACGTCGTTTCACAACGCGCCTAGTATGAAGTCGCCAAGGTGACCTTTATAGTAGGTGTAATAAATATCTACGCATATTTTCTTGTGGTGGTTTTAGTTGGTATTAAGTTAATAGTCTAATAATAGTAAATATTATTGATGAAGGATTGAAAAAGGGTAATGGATAATTTACCTTACTTGCTTACTTATGCTTAAAGTTTATCTGTTCTTAATGTTTTATCAAACAAAATATCAAAATGTAATGGAAGAATGCAACTCAAAAGTAAAGTACCTACCTATAATTAAATTTTGAGTTAAAGACTACTACCATAATAATATTGTATTATAGTTTTGTAGCTATCAAGGTATATATAGGTAGGTATGTATTCTTAATTTAAATGAATACAAATGAATGAAAATTATTGAAATATAGATCTTGCCCCGTTTTATGAAAAAATGAAAAAATGTAATTGTATGATTGTAAAGTGTAAACATATAAATTAATGTGGTAATTGAAGGAGGAGCCTTCAAGATTAGAAGTGTTAATGGAAAAAATCTAAGTTAGGTATTGGTACCAATGAAAATGATTAAAGTTAAGATTTGGTATAAGTTGTAAAGATTATAATGTAGAATAGATTTTTTTTTGAAAAGTAGTATAAAGTTAGAGACCTTCAAATAGAGTATTCTCTTAATTAGTGTGAAAAAAAGAAGTTAAAAGATGTATATTATATTTAATTAATCTTTTCAAAAAATTGGGATTGAATGAAAGTTTTATAACATTTGTAAGAAGAAATGAGGAATAAGATTTAAAGTAAAAGAGGGTAAATATCTAATAGAATAAAGATAAGGTAAGGACATATAAATTAAAAATGAAGAAGTATAGTGTAAAAAAGTGGTTAGTGAAGAAATATTTGGTATGTAATTTTAATGAAAAATGTATAAAAAAGGAAAAAATTAGAAAAGTAGTAAAAAAATGGAAAAATGAATATAAAAAACAACTTTTCTGAAATGGTATTGATTTTTAATTTAGGAAAATGATTTAGTATGGATTGGAAAAAAGATAGGTAAATAAGAGGAGGAAGGAGGATGGGAGAGGAGGTGGGGATGAGTAAGAAGTAGGTAAAACTTAAAATGGAAATAATGAAATAAGTAAAAGAAGAAAAATGGAGAAAAAAGATTCATTGTAGAGAATAATTAACGGGACTTAAACAAAAGATGAAAAATAAGATTAATTGAAAATTAAAAAGTTTTAAAAGCACTTCGCACCTGAATGAAAGCTGTGGATCACGAAAATATGTCTATCTATAAAAAAGATATTACCTAACCTCGGATGCTCATTTTAAAATCCTCACTGCCATTTCAATAAACTCTTAACAGATATATTTTTTGGACACTTAATCGTGCAAACTTTTAATGGAAATTTAAAATATGGATTTAACATATGTAAAACACGATACAAATTGTTAAAATATACGAAAAGTACGCTTATTACTTCGCTTCTATTCTAACGATTGCCGGGAACTGTCATCAGTTGGCAATGATAATGTCAGTTTTTGACAGACCCAACGCGTATATCTCACAGAATTTTAGTAGTAGGTATGTATATAAATTATGACGACTTTACAAACTTTGAGATAATAAATAACGGAAATTACTTCATTATATACAAACGAGACATAGATGGTTGTTTGGCCAAGCGCCAGTTTCTTTGAAGAATACTTGGCAACTCGTATTTTTTTTACTTGGATTTTTAGATCATATCTAGATTGTATGTATACGTAATTCTAAGGTTTTATATGGGATTATAAAACAAAAATAAAAAAAAAAAAATTAAAAAAAAAAAAAAAAAAGAACCGTGCGTGCACGGCACACGGTAAATGGCTGCCATTTATTAATTTTGAAGATGGTTTGGAAATTTCTAGGATCTTTCATATAAATAAGATTCATATAAAAATAGTACACATATTGCATTAAAACCGCAAGGAAAAACGAATGTCAACGTCATGAGAGTGACAGAGTCGTGGCTGATTTCTATCTTTTCCCTCTTATAATAGAAATAAGATAGGTCAATATAAATAAAAAAGTGAGCGAAGGGGGCGGTACGAAGTTCGCCGCGTCAGTTAGTTATTAATATATTTATATTGCTAGAATGTTAAAGGATACTGAAATGAATCGATGTGACAAATTTGTCCGATTTTGAATGTTCATGTTTGTGAATAGTTTAATTGGCACTCAAATATAAAGCTATAAAATTATATACGCACATTAAAGACATACGGTTATTTTATATTAAGACTTCAATATTACCTAAAACTGTAATCTAAAGTAATTATAGTAAATATAGTGAATGATTAAAGTGCGTTTAGACATTACTTTTTCGAAAACTACGACTGTTGCAAATCACTCTAAATGGCGAATGAAGTATTTAGATAGTAAATTTGTAATAAAAAAATGTTTTTCTGTGGTATAAGGAATTGATTGTTGCGCGATAGTACGATTGTTGAGCATCGTCTGCCACCATTTGGCTAAAGCTGCTTTAAGACCTGGAATCACACGAGCTACTTATTTAGATCAATAAAAAATATTATATTACCGACTATTCGATAATGATTTTATGTCATAACTGTAGCCCATAACTGAGTTTGCCATAATTGTAATCAACCTATGTCATAACTGTAGCCCAATCATGAATTTGCCAGTCTGTCATAATTGTTATGTTTAAAACTTCATCAAATATTTGTATGGAAATCGTTTTGAAACCGTGGCGTTTTCAATATATCTAACGTAAACGTTAATTTACAATTCAAACACAGTTCTTGAGTCATACAATGTTTTGACAATGTCAGGATCTCTCAGTCAGTGACGAGGGTTTCGATTTTTTAATTCATAATAACGGACAAAAAATTGTAAAATAACTTTAGCTAAACTTTTTTTAACGATTTACACGTAAACGTGACTGAATCGCATATAGTCGGACTGTAGCAGGTTGCCTGTCTGTCTGGTTTAAGGTCGAACTAAATATAGTAGCCATATACATTTATGAGTGCCTCTTACATTGATTTATTGCCATTTTAGTGGTCACCGTGGTTCAGTGGTTTGTAGCAAATATTTAGCATTTACACACAATATTTTGCATTTCTGGTTTAGTACTGTGTTAACGCTAGCTTTCCTTTCAAATTCCGATTGATATATTCTGTCTATGCGAAATAGAACTCGTGTTAAGCAGACTCGATGTAATAAAAGGATCCAGCATTAGTGTTATTTTTGTTACATTAAAAATCTAATTAATATATAAATCCATACATAATCAAATAGCCTAATTACTACATTTAATGAAGAAATAAACCGTCCAGCGGAGGAAATCATTGGATATTATCCAAAGATTAAATAAATACACAAGATTTATCATACGGTTTTGGTTCCAACGTCAACTATGAATATTTACGATGTTTCTCTTGGAAACTTATTCGGGTACAAATAATTAGCGATGCAAGCTTCATCTAAGCACATGCTGCACATTTTTATAATCTTTTACACCTGTATTTGTCTGAGTTTTAGAAAATTACTTGGTGTTTCAGTGTAAACACTACTTTTAATAATAATAAACTCTAATCGGGCCCAACACATTGTGTGTTCAGATAATTCTATGTACCATGTTTACTTCTGGAATAACCATTGTGCTAGTATGGAACTGGCACGGGAAAGGGTTTGTCATACAAATAGAAAAATATCCATTTTTAATATAAATTTTTTATTAAAATTTATGAAAGAGGTGTGTTAATAGTGCATTTTTAACTCATTCTTTTCAGGCATGTGCACACTAGCTAATTTATCACTTCCCATGAGTGACCCTGTTTTTGACATCGCGACCTTAGAAGTGAATAGAGAAGGTCGCGATCGCTTTCTGTGGATGATATATTTGGTTAAAACCGAATAAAAGTGAATAATATTACACTTTTTTGTTTTTATAACAGTCGTAGAGAACATTCTGTAAGCTCAGTAATATTCAGTAAGCGCCCGAATGCTCTTTCGAACCAAAAGATTAGTTTTTTGTTTGCCGACTAAAATGTTTCATGTTATCTATTAATGCGCTAACAGAATGAATTTCACGGTTCATTCAGCCGGGAGACAGCAAGACTTTACATTTTTATAAGATTTTCTAGATCATAGATACTCTACCTTCTGGAAGTTTTATATATCGTCACGCCATAATATTAGTTTGAACCAATAAACATTATGGCTTTACAAAGTTCATTGTTTTATTTTAGTTTAACTATTCGTTTGTTACCTTGAATCTCACGAGAGCTTATAAAATGTTTTATGATAATGTCGCGAGCCAGTACCCAATTATACACAGGTGTACCCACTGCGGTTTGAATTGCTACTGTTTTTTGACAGGGAACTTGTTTATAACTAGGACCCTAATTTTTAACAGGATTTTTAGAGGACTATATGCACACGATTAGACGTCACTGTAAATGCTCTTAGACGTCTATGCTTTTTATTTTCCTAAAATAGACACACCAATTATCCTACTAATATTAACGCGAAAGTTGGGCAATATGAATGGATAGATGTTTGTACACGAAAGAGTGTGTAAAAAATACTTTTTCGATTAATATCAAATAAATTATACTTGTGAGTTATCGAACATATCATATATAAGTAGGAAATAATCTACCGTCTGCGAGTTATTCTGGCCTGCTCTGCGAAAATGGAAACATTTATCTAAAATAGTCCAAAAAACCCCAAACTATATGTTCGGGTAATGAACTTCGAACAGCTGACTCAGAGGCCGCCGAGAATTAATATTAAGAGTTAGTTTTAAGATTTCAGTCAGTCTGCAACAAATCATAATAACAGTAACACGCGACGCGCAAACAGACTCACTAACAATATTCAAATATCATAAACAGTATAACAGTTTTATCATTCAGCATCTCCAACACTGGTAATTCGCCCTATACTATATATCTTATGCGTACAACAACCGAAATAGTGAATCATACAATAAGTACTCATAAACTACTTACTATACATACTACTTATAATACTGTTCTACTTGTCTCAGGATATCGTAATAAATATAAAAAATTGTCACCCATATAATTCATAGTGAAGTGAGACTTCATATATGCAAACCATAAAGTTGAAATAAATAAATCAAGTTATAATTTATAGAATCACGAGTTACTTTACGGAAGTCCATAGTACAAAAACCTAATGGACCAATCTACAAGCAATACTCCGCGAAATCGTTGAGAAACGCTGTTCGGAGCGGCAACATCCTGACGATGCTCCGGTGTCGGGGCGAAACGTGCGTCGAGTGGTTGTGGGTTTTTCGCAGGTATTGCTTGATTTTTTAAGGTTATGCTCCGCAAAGTAACGCCTGATTCTATTAATTATAACTTCATATATATGTATATCAATATGTATTTATTGTAGATGGAGTTAACGGTATGCAAACAAATACGTCGCGTGTTGGCGTACAGTGAGTATAGAATTTACATAGTGTAGAGAAACAAAGCACAGCTCAAAATGTGAACATAAACTGAGCAATGAAAGTCCGAAGTGCTTATAACTAGAACAATGACTAATGCCGAAACTAATACGTTTTAAACAATGGGAATGGTATTTTATCATTGCATACCTATTAATAATACTCGTAACTACGAAAGATTTTTGTATTTAATTGTAATTATTAATTTTAAAAGGTGCTATCTTGTAGGTATAATAATATTCATAATCGAGAGAAAACAGATTTTGTTGAATCAAAAATATTTTAATTAGAAGTATATTCATAATTTTGACACACGCATAAATATATAGTGTAGTTATTTAAGACAATAACTCACGGTTGTCATGGCGACGATCACGTATCTCGGACACGATCTAATGATTGGAATAATTGCATGCGCTTTCGGTTAACATTATACTATAAAAATAAGAAAGGTGTTTGTCCACTTAAATTATTAATAGAAAAGGAAGCCATATTATTTGAATGGGTTAATGAAGATTTCATAAGTAAAAAGATCATATATAAAAATACTTTATACAATATAAACAATTACTTTTGCTAAGGAAATGTTTGCGAAGCCTGCGCTTTCCTAACCTACATAAATTGACTAAAAAGTTTACTTGAAATTAATAGTAATGTAAATAATTAATGTAGTGAGGCTTTCCATTGCCGAAGTCATTAGTATAAAATTTTAATACATCAATTTGCTAACAAAACTCCGTGAAAGTCCCACAAACACTAAACGCACGTTTTGTCCCGACACCGGAGCATCCTCATGTTTCCTTTGCGAACAGCGTTCATTGAGGCAAATAAAAAGCGGACATGTTTACCTAAACGGTATATAAAATAATAACTGATTTTAAAAGTTTCCGTTTACTTGCATACATAATAATATTTAAGAATATATAAAGATAAAGAGGCGAGTCGCTTGTTCTAAATAGACTTATAATGCAATAGAGCGTGTCTTGAGCATAATTACAATTAATATTCAAGAGTATCCGGTTATATACTTCTTTCACACACAAGCAGACATTAAAAATAAAATTTCACTATACCTCACTGCATACAAATCAATTAAAACAAAAAAAATATCGTATAATAAAGTGATTTTATTCGAATAAAAAGGCTATAGAAATATAATAATAAAATAAAATAATTCCTTAAAGAAAAGCAACATTTAAAGCCCTTTATAAAAATAAAAATAATACATTAAAACCATATCAATTATTTTACAAGAAATTGAAAACGAAAAATTCAAATGTGTCTCTATGTCTTATATACAAAAAGTTTAAGAAAAGAGGTTCTTTATATGTATTAAAATATTTATTATGTAAATTAACGGCCTAGTTCGATGCCGGGTACGATAATCTGTGGTGTATTGAGAATAACTGCTGGCATAAAGGTTTATGGGATGCATACTGGTGGTATAGGGTCAGCGAAGTCTCAGTAGGTAATATAACAATTTACCATTTTAAAACCGTTTTGCGAACGTAAACAACAAATAGTCGATTGATTGACGAGAGCCTCACTCGATATTCTGTCGTTTATGTAAACGATCGAAACGTAAACACGAGATCGTTGACCGGCGCGGGCGCAGTAACTCTGACATTGCGCATACCAATTAAGCATATGTATTATAGAGTGGCGCTGTCTGCATAACATTGAGATTAACATTTAGAGTGTTACCAGTCAAACACTTTTCTAGAAAGTAGAAGTTTACCCATTACCCAAAGCGGGTAAAATTTATATTTAATATACCTAATTGATATGAGGATCCCTGTTTTTTTAAATGGGGAATAAATAGCCAGGAGGCTCTCTAATCGGTGGTGACAATGACAGGGATCGCAAGAGCGTTGCTCACCTTTCAGATGACAATACGATCTTCTGTTGAAATTCCGTATTGGTTCGGACCTTTATTCGCAGCTTCTACATAGCGGTGGTGCGAAACAGAAAGTATATTTTATTATTATACACTTAATAGAAAGAATGAATAAGGATAGTGATAACGCGGATATATCAAGCGTGTGTGGATTTTGCGGGCTAGGAGACCTTCCCGAACTATTTTGGATCGGATTCAGAATGTTCTGGAAAAAAGGCAGGTGAAAATCACCCACAATCGATAAGCATAGCATATAATGAGAGTGAATGAAACGAGAGATCTATGCAGGGATCGCAGCACGTAGTCTGTGGTCTATGCCTACCCCAAAGAAATGACTTATTTGCCTTGAGCCATGAGTAAGGATTGAAAAAGCTTTACTGTTCCCATTCATACTTAGTTCACACATTGAGTTAAATAGTACAAATATCACTTTCAACTTTGTTATCAATAAGATACATTTAGGGGGGACTTTACTATGGCAATTTTGAGTTCAATTCTAAATACTGTAATCCAACTTGCGTCACTTAGATACAGTAACAGTTAATTAACATGGCTTAGCTTAAGCGCAAAACAATAATTGTCACATAGACGTAATTACTAGGTATAATCCATGTACAAAAACAAAGTCAAAAGCCGGCGTAAATAGATTTGATAAATGTTATTTGTTCTTAGTATTTGAGTATTCTTGTGGGTGTGTGTCTCGTGCGTTCTCTGGTTAGTGAATTTATCCTTTTATCCATACAATGAAAATGTCGCCTCAATAATCGCAATGAACGTATCGACATCATTATAATACAAAGCTACAAAAATCTGAGGTCATGATCAAAAGAAGCTCCTCATTTATCTCTAGTTTGTAAATACTTCAACAATACGCATAAAATCTTCAAACAAAACCAGACTGCATCTGGTCCTTTGACTGATTTCCCATTTCCCTCACTGTATCCAGTTTTTCCAACTACGAGACGATGACGACGAACATAATCACCATGGTGAATATGTTTAAGTTTTTAAATCTAGTGAATGTAGAGTTCCCTCTTTCTAACTCGTGAAGCAAAATTTTGCAACTATGCTCGCGCGGTCTATGAAAATAATTTGAAGGAACTGGTATGTATAAAAACTAGTAATGATAAAGACTTTATTTATTTATTTATATAACACACGGTTCAATAAAGGATAGCGGTAAGCACCTTATTTTAATATAAGCCTGCAAATGCTTTCAAAAAATCTAAACTATTAGTGAAGCTGGTATACTCTGAAGACACCTATGTTATACATATTATTTTCTTATTATAGCGTTATTAATTTCACCATTCGTACAAACGCGGGATTTTTACATTTCAAATATTCTATACCTAAAAATATGTATGTCAAAGAAATGTTTCATTTATAATGACTCAACACCTCGGTGACGTTTTTCAGATGTATTTTTATACGTTATTCTATTCTTTGAATTTTTTTTGTGTGTGTAAAGATCATAACATCCTACATCAATTGAACATATCAATGTCTCAAATTTTGGTTTTTAAAAATATGACTATATCAATCATGCTCGCGTATAACCTACAATTTTCCATTGAACATAAATAAATGTTCTCAGACTTTATCGATATTTAATGTCCTATATATACTTAATGAAGCCTAATTGGTAATAAGCACTGTTGTGTCTAAATCATTACAATAGCACCGGAATAAAAACATTCTTATCAAATGACATTGTTTCCTGCGGGCATTATCTTTTCCTCTGACTCACTAGTAGTACAAATATGACGTAGCCTCTTCGACCTTATTTTATAGCAAAAACAATTGAAGATCTACCAAAGAAGCAAAAACTTTTGGCAATTGTATGCTAATCGCAGGTCGTGGTCATTCCCTTTTTGTCGCATCTATTAGAAAATATATGAATATCACCTGCAATTAATATTTAAACAAACAGTCAATGAAATAATAAATTTTATAGTAATATAAAATTTGATTAAAAAAAAAGACGAAAATTATAAAGACGACAATTTTTGACTGTTTTGACAATATCCACTTTTTGCTTAGTCAGAAATATATAAACATTTTGCATATATATTATTTTATTCCGTTAATAAAGGTTGGAAAGGTGTCGCCTTTGATTGACCACCATTTCATATCTATACTAATATATAAAATTGGAGTGTCTGTTTTTAATATTGAAATAAACGTTTTTTACTACATGCATATGAAATTTTACGACCAAAATGACATTTTTTTAAATTTTTGTCTGTCTGTCTGTCTGTCTGTTTTTTCCGGCTAATCTCTGGAATCGCTGGACAGATTTTGACGGGACTTTTTTTGATTGGTAACTAATAAGGAGTCACTTAGGCTACTTTTATTAGGGTTCCGCAGGCTACGTAAAGGAACCCTTCGTCATGTCCGTTCATTCGCCCGTTCTCACTCTAGCGTCGAAACGGTTAGTGTTAGAAAGATGGAATTTTGCATGGATATATGTGTATTTACTACGCCAGTAAAAAGCTAAAATAAAATTACGTAATAAAAAACGTATAATACAAAATAAAATAGTGCATCAAAGCTACGCTAAGGCGGTACGAATTTCGCCGGGTCAGCTAGTCAATCTATAAAGTATGATTCGTACCCTACGGTTTGTCAACCCGCTTCCATATTGTCTCACGGATCAGGATAAGTGCGTTATATTTAACCGTGAGATGTGTATGTAAATGGGGGAAGCTATTTGCGTTGCACTTGACATTTTGTTTGCAATGACTCTGAATATAGCTTAGCGTACACGCTATCCGCACTCTCTCAACTATATTACGTTGGATAATATAAATTGTCTTAAGATACAGATATTTTTTTTCTATATATATCTAATAAAATAAAGATTTAAAGAAAAATACCTTATTAAAGGATTTAAGTTATGTATTTTTGCAAAATTTGAAATATATTTACATGAAGCCAAAAGGTGTTAATTGTCAAAATAAGTGTCACAGCTGCTTTGACAGTTAACACCTTTTGTCTTCAGTCTACCGTGGCCGCGCACGCTGTAAAGCACGCGAAACGTCGGGAAAATTTAAAATAATGTAAATATTTTAAAATTTTCCTTTAATAAAGTGTTTTTCTTTAAATAAGTAACAGTTATGTTAGTAAAATAATTATTACCGTAAGTATTATGATAACACAAATCAAGCGATTAATCCCTGCAATGGTGTTGCGTACGTTTAAAACTTAACCAATATCAAATTAGGCTCTGACTGATCTTAATAAAATGCGGCACTAAAGTCCAAGAACAATGAAACAGATGCAAAAATGAGTCTGCTGCGTGATCTTACACCCCTCGGGAGGTTACGAAACTTTATTGTCATTCAATATTGCTAATAACATGTCTTTTTATCACCCAACGACAGCGGATGTCTGTATCATCTGACATGCATCATTGCTTTGAATTCAATTACCGAGCATTGTCTGGGCACGCACGTACAATGTATCATTATTTACTAATTAGAGGTTGATTGAAAATCATACCTATAATATGTTGAAGAAAATGGCGTGATGTAAACTTCTAAAATCTCCGAAAATTTTCCTATGTACTTCTTTCATTTAAGGTATATTGATAATTAAATTTCCTATTACAGAAAAACCTGCAAGTCATGTGGTTGCGATCGTCTGAAGCACTCGGTGTACCATGAAGAGTTGTGCTCAGTCAGGGACCGACTTGGTCTCCGGGAAACACGTAGTCACCATGCCTACGACAACAGCCCACCTGGACTCACAGCCAAGCAGGTGGGAGTTTAGAGGAATTTCAATGTAATATTGTACCAATAGTACGCTTTTATCAGTATCAGTAACACCATAACACAAGTTTTAATACGTTAATTAGGGCGAGCCGTGCGTGTGTCAAATGTGTCCTGATTATTAGTCGTCGCTGTTTATAAAATACTCAAATTATGAAATAATGTTTAGTTCATCTTCTATACATTCCAATTCTTTTTTATTTTTATTTTTTTAGCCCATGATACTAAATACTATTTCTTTCTGTTTAAAGACGGAATTGTACTGGTCGTCACTGGCGGAGCGGGCCCCAACTATAGGGGGCGCCACGGGAACAGCAGCATGGCGTGCCTGGAGAACACGCGCGCTGGCAACTCAGCTTCCAAAACAGGATCTCTCTCTAGCTCATTGTAGTAATATTGACGAATCCCACCATAAGCAATTCGAAGATTTTGTTGCTGCTAGGAATGAAATAGCATTGGATATAGGTAAGCGCCATCTGGTATTAACCTATGGACTCAATTTATTTGGTGAATGAATCATCTAAACAAAAGTTTATTTCAGCGTTTCATTAATACATTCAAAATAATTGTCTTCATATTCAGTACATAATGAATATGCGTCTTAAAAATGTAATCTTATATTGTTAATCAGAGCTCAGTAACGTATGTCAAGTTCGCAAAATACTGGAAATAACATTGTTCTTATTGTATAGATATAAACTTGTATTAAGTGATAATAATAATAATAATAAAGGTTAGTTAATAATAATAATACCTAGTTACATTGTCATACATATATCCAAAGCGCACCATGAGCGATGATACGGCTACTACGAAGAATGCTTAGTTTTATTTTTTTTATCTTTTAAGAATTTTAAGGACAGTCTAACATTGACGACTGTGTATAACACTTGTATTTTTAATTTACTAATAAAGTCTTAGTTTAAAAAAAATCTTTGCTAAACGTCGCAATTTCACTACCCATCTTTTATCTAGTCAAAATATTATGGCATCTGCTATATCCGACATCACATTTATATAAACCTGAATTGAAATCTAAATCTAATATTTTTTTCCTATTACAGGTATCGCTAGTCAATATCATGGAAAATCAATTCTTTGTTATGGGTGCTTGAAGCAAATTCGCAGCGGTAGTATTGTCATTCAAGCTCCAAAACTTGAAGAAGAGGTAAATATTCTATCATGTTGAAATAAGCGCCACCTATTGACAACCTGGTGTTCTTTGAATAATATTAAATTATACTATTTGACACTAGATGCCGTGATTATTAAAATATCGTTTACTTTTTTACTGTTTTGTTGTATTGTATGGACGTCATTTGTTTTTTAGGAGTATTATCATCCTTCGTGTTTCACGTGCTCCGTATGCGAGGAGTTGTTGGTAGAGCTCGCCTACTGCGCGCTAGATGGCAGGCTGTTCTGCGTGCGACACTATGACGAACGGTTGAAGCCCAGGTGCCATGCTTGTGATGAGGTAGGTTTTATATATTGTTTAAAATCTCAGACTATATAAAACATCATTTTATTCCACTTCAAATAGTAACTTCTCATTGAATTGGAGTATACGTATATAAATTAACATGTTTTGCTCCAATATAATTCTACAGGGAAATGATGGTT
Source organism: Pontia daplidice (assembly GCA_963693355.1). Classification (NCBI taxonomy): domain Eukaryota; kingdom Metazoa; phylum Arthropoda; class Insecta; order Lepidoptera; family Pieridae; genus Pontia; species Pontia daplidice. The sequence goes on along the minus strand of CAVNZL010000024.1, from coordinate 1,813,950 downwards.
TAGTCATCGTTTGTAGTTGTATATTGATAGACTTCTATAGAATATATTAGGTAGTCACGTACTCAGGAAGTAACGTTAGTTAATATTACGTTAGCTTTATAAGAAGATTTTTTAAACGACATCCGTACTTAAACTAAACCAAAACTATTTTGCCCAATAAAAACAACGCTCAACTCTGCCATGCCTTCTTGTTCGTAGACAACACGTACAAGACAAGACATAAGGAAAATAAAATAATAAGGAAAATGCTTTAATCAAATGTTCCTAAGAATCATAGTGTAGCATAATTCTTATACAAAATAACGCCTTCCAAAATTTTGTTCACCGACCTAAGCTAAGAAACAATTCGTATACGACCAATGCTAACAATATTTTAGATAAGAAAATGAACCTTGTGATATATACCCAATAATAAGTTTATCAATCACATAGCATTCAGATAGCGCAGATCTCCAAAGCAATTGTAGTGATTCATAATTATGCAATTGGCATGTTATTTCGGTCTATCTCTATATAGGAAGCTGAGGGCTGCCAACTTATAAGCACTATTTGAAAATTAAACACAGATTCAATTGTGCAATAGTAAATACAATATGAAAAAGAAATACATTATATTTGTAAGAAAGAAAGAAAACAATTTTTTTTTATTATTCAAGTGCCAGTGTAGACAAAATATATAGATAAGTGTACTTAAATAAATAAAACTTACAACTAACTCACTGGTCACCTGAAAATTGATGCCACTTAGCATATGTTGGGCCTATTTCGTGTTATTAATAATTTTACCATAATCCTCAGAAAGTTTTTAATAATATAATTAATAGAATCAGGCGTTACCTTGCGTTTATGGTGAAAAATCCCAGTAGACCAATATACAAGCAATACTCCGCGAAAAACCCACAACCACTCGACGCACGTTTCGCTGCGACACCGGAGCATCATGAGCGTTCGATGAGTTTTTAATAAATCTAGTGGGAAATTTGGATATTTATAAAGTCGTATTAATATGCGCCACAAAGTTTTAAATAGGGCTAGCATACATACCCATACATATAGCATAGGTATATAACACAAGCAACTGAGATAGTTAAAAAAATATTTGTATTTTTTAATAAAAAAAGAAATACATACAATAATATATTTTACACTTGTAAAGTTTCATAGTTTTAGAATCTCTTTGAAATGAGAAGCTTGCTAATCTAAATTTAACTATATTTATACCTGTCTAACGCCATCGAATAAGCTTGACATTTAACAGACGATCTTAACATACATTGTATATAAAAAATATACAACTAAGAGTCCTGGGGCGGCCTGCTAACTTTTTCAGGTCTAAAAAAATTGTTCGTACTCCGAAATTTGCGTCTCTAGTGTATTTGAGAAGTTTTTGTTCATATAATTTTATGTAAAATATAACATAGATATGTTTGAAGGAATATCTTACCTGTACGTAGAAAACTATACCAAGAAAATATAACTACGGTAAACTATTTCCATATTATATTACGAAAAACATCGATGCACATCGATGAGCCAGTAATCCATTGTGCCTTAACCTTTATTAGATCTTTGATAACATAAATTAATTGCTATAAAACAAAGATTATAATATATAATAGGAATAGTAATATGTCATACAAGTCTCTTCTTTTGTAGATCATTTGACGATCGATTTTAATGCTAGATGTATTAATTCCAAAATTAAATATAAAATATTTACACTACCAAAAGCAACGGTAAAACAAAAATAAACCAACACACTGTGCAGAATATTTCACACCTAATCATGCCTTACTGACTCAGTATTTCTACACATTGCGAGAAACAAACTCGCCTTCACATTTTTTATCTTAAAAGTGGATTTATCTGTGGAATATTTTAACTGTGGTGAATGTGAGTACTGCTTTTGTCATTTTAACGTCACTTCAATTCATAATAAAAAATACTGATTTATATACATCGATATATAAAAATATGTTTCCGGCAACACAAAATCCCTATATTTGTACTTGTATTGAAGCAAATGGCACATTTGAAATGGCGCGAAATAGGTCTACTTGTGACCCAGATGTCAAACTTTGTCCTTGTCTGTAATCTATAGTTACAGCTTTCGCAGATCTGTGAAGGTCTATGACAATTAATAAACCTACTTAATACTGTATTTATTTGGTATAATTAAAAATAAATGGACAACAGAAAGCCTATATAACCAAGGATATTTTTATTAATAAACAATAAAGGAATTAGGTTCAAGCGGACTGCATTTTTACCGGCGTCGTAATATAATATCTATATATATATATATATTCTATAATAGAGATAAAGCACTTGTAAATTAAATTAGTTTTACGATAACATTTCATATTAAATTTGACTTAAAACAAACTACCTTTGCTAAATTAGATCCAACAGTGGTCCAGATTACACAAATTATGACTCCATTACCTAATCTCGACTGACTTTGATTTGTTCAATAAATTATACACTTCTATGCGAATTTGGGTTAGCTTTCCATTAAGTACAGTCGTGAAAATTACTAAAATGATTTTCTTGATACGCTATTAAATTTTATTTATTTGCAAATTAATAATAATTTCTACAGTTACGTACATCAAATAACAAGACTAATTAAAAAATTATGTTTTTTTTTTAATTTACGTAAGTATAACTAAAAAAATATCCACTATTTTATTAGTATGTTAGAAGATGAGAAACATTTAAAATTATAAAAAAATTCGATTTTCCGCACCGCGGAAGCGATCGACGATCGATCCTCTAAATAGCGTTCGATCTCTTTGAAGTTGTCGTGCAGTAAATATAATTAACATGCGAACTAATGCCTGCTAGTTTAATACTCATCGAACTACGAATGTGAACGCGTCTCCAGAACAAAGTTATTAAGTTTTACACAGTGTGCCTTCGAATCTTCAAATGTGAGTGTTAATATTAGATTTTTAGTGCTGCAGGATTAAGTTATCAACAGATTTTTGAATTAAATTACCCAATTTTAGAATTGTGATAGACGTCTGGTTAACAAAAAATAAATCATTGGTCTTACAATACTGGATGTTAAATTTCTGTAATTTTGTATTAACTATACCAAGTCGTTATTTTTGTGATTTTCTTATTGTTTTGTCCTAAGATAACTTGTGTTTTCAAAACACCAGACACGTAGTTTGATTTTAGTGTATCAGGTACCTTTATTGGATTTATATTTTTCATTAATGCCGGCTTAATATATCAACATAACTCGTCTTCCTTATTTCATGAACTTATAGAAAATAATAGAACGCTTTTATCTACTTGCTAATAGATGACGCTACTAACTTTTTGGCATAAAGTTTGCCAGTTTATTCATTGAATAGCATATATGTTCATATGTGTGCAAAGTTTAATGATGCTTTTAAAACGATTTTTATAAATGTATCGTAATAAAATAATTGTTTTAGTTTCGCTACTGGCCGCTAGAGGCTTGGCACGTAAAAGTTTTGAATAAAGAATTAACTTTCAAACGTACAATAAATTAAAAAAAATAATAAGTGATTTCAATTAATTTTTTAACATCTCAACGTATAAATACAATTTCCTCTCTTCTTCCTTCTCCTTTGACAACGCTGCCCTAAAACCCTTTAAATATTATTGGCCCAACTCTTATAAGCGATGGAAATACAGATTTGTTTGCAATTAATTTTATTGATAATTTATTTTATTATCAGGAAATTTTAAAGCTAAGTTTTAAAACTTTGTTCATAAATAGTCATTCTAACAATTTGGCAAATGGGAAGGGAACAGTCCTACAGTTATAAGTTTACCGAATAGTTTTCATTGAATGAAAATGCGGGAGAAAATTACTGTATCCCTATATACCATTAACTAATATTTAGTACCCGAGACAGACTCGTATTTTTCATTTGCCTTCGTACCGACAGTATAGTACAGATATGTATTCAATACTCTATTATAATATGCAAGATCGAGTGATGCTCAGCGCGTAATTTATGCACTATTACCGAGAGTAATCCCATATTTCCCATCTCCCAGATCTCAGAGTTCCTGATGGTCCTAAATGTGCCCCGAATCTCGTTGGTATAACAATTTCCATTCTGTACAATAACACTTGTTAAAATTAATGACATAGAAATTTGTCAAATGAATTAGTTTTAAAATTAATTAATTTCTAAAATAAATAGAATCAATGTATACAATGAGAGTTAGAGGTTGCGATGTGTCTACGCAGGTTTAGCCCCGAACTTGATCGATTGGCAGATTGGCGAAACCTGTCAATCGCTCTATGTAGGAAGACAGTCTTGGCATCGCCGCAAGTCAATGACTTCATGGAAAGTCTAATTCGATACATTTGTTATTGTATTAGTTTGAAAAACTGGCACCCGATACAAATAATAATTCAGAATTTACAGAGAAATAAAAAATCTCACTATTTATCTCATATGCTATTTCGTTCTTTTCTGAAAGCAGGTTGTAGGAAATGCGCGGAAATCCATTTCGTCGCGTTAAGTTTAAATTTTACATTTACTAAATATCATAAAATTATTATATCCATTGATTAGCAAATTTTCGAGACAAAACACTCAAACATTCGAAGCTCGTTTCACCCTGACATCGTAACAGGATGATCAGGATGTTGCCTCCAGGAACCCTCAATGGAGCCCCTGTAACCGGCATTCTACCATTACAGAGTTTTTGGTTTGAAAGCAATAGCTGAACGCTTCCCCCTTTCCAAGGGACTGATTTATTCAATCTCTATCTTTTCTGTATTGGTTCTGCCCTGTGTGAATAAATGTTTTTTAAAGATGAATGAGTTCAGTTAAGATGGTACTAGACTGATTCATATGGTATATGGATAATATGATATAATTGAGACTTTTGTTAGTTTTTATAACTTTTGTAAGTTTCGATTGGATTTTTATTTTCCACTGCTATTCCATTTTTAAATGAAAATTATTTTGAGACTTGTATATATGTGTTTACATGATATAGACCCCTTAAAGAGCCTGTAGTGATGGCAGAATTCGTTTCTAAACAAATATCACATTCAAGTTTGTAACAGAATTAATACATTCCTATACACAAGTCTATAAAAACTAAGACGGTTCAGCCGAAAGTAAACAACTCCAGAAATAAGCCGGCGTGATGACAGATGCAATTAATTTGTCACTTTGCATACCGACATTGGCCAGTGGAGAACATTTTAATAACATTGGCATTAAATGTTTGCGGCTAGTCGTTGAAACAATTTAAGATCACGAAATAAGCAAGTTCAATTGTTTCACATAAGTGACAGCTTGTTTGATAAATTTAGTATTATACAGTGCAACCTCTATATAACAAATCGGAGGGGAACAAGAAAATATTCGTAATATCAAGTAATTCGTTGAACTGAAATTTGTTACGTTGAGGTTAGATTGGTCTAAAATTCTCTATAATGAGGTCTTCACAAACAAAAGCGTGTCGAAACATGTCGAGACATGAATCACTTTAAGAGTTGAAACTTTTATATTGGCCAAATTCGTTAATTGAGGTATGAATACTTTTTCTTGTAGGTTGTATCTTTAAGAAGTGTTATTCACACAGTAGTCTTATTAGACAGTAGTATTATTGAAAGCCTTGTTAAAATTCGAATTAATATTTGTCAGTTTTTTATTTTAATATATAAACAAAATATACAATAAAAAAACGAACTTTTCAAATTGAAGAAAGCAGTATAAGAACTCTAATAAAATATCATTCAAGTTTGTTGAATGAAATTCTTACTTATTCTTAGTTTTACTATAAAAACGTGCGTTTCTTGGCACACACGATATAACCTACATCTGTTCCTACGCAACTTGATAATCTCTTTGAAAGCCGCCGTTCATTGCTCTCTGCCGTTATTTTCGCGTTTGACACACATAACGAATTCGTTACGACCTTCCCACCAACGAAATTGATTCAACAAATATTATCTAATACACTGAATAGTTTGTATTTCATTATTGGTAAACTAATAAATATTAAAGTAACTTTACCGAAATGTAAACTAATGTTTGATGGTTGGTTCAGTGTGATTTAGCGCGGTCCACTCGTGCGCACGGCCCGCCCGTGACGTCATCGCGTATCGGATTACGCGCGCGGCTAACTCCGTACCAGGAGTAATACTTTCACTTTTCCCAAGGTCGTTGTTTTTTAACATTAACCTAAGACTAACAGGGATGTCTATTTGACTCCTTGGTTGGTCTCCTATATGTTTTTAAATAGCGTTATTTAATTAGTGGGGCGAATTCAATGATGTATTGAATTGTTTAAGAAGAATATATTAGGTAAGTTAAATTCAAGCACCCAATTTGTGAGATCGCATCCCAAATCTTTCGTTTAAAAAAAATACAATTGTGAAATCACTGTGCAAATCACGTAAATATACGAAAATTATTTTCATGCCTGCCTCTTGATACGTCATAAACGAAAACAATCGTACTTTAAGATGTTTTTAAAAGAATATTATTATATCAATATCAAAATAGTGGTCACGATTCTGATATACACTAAACTAAACTTAAAATCTCTAAATTTAGCTTTAGACATGTCAAACGTGCTTTTATACGGAAACTTAAAATAATCTTTTTGAAAAACAAAATGATTTATTTAGATTAAGAACATAGGTGCAATCTTAATGAGCACTGACAATCGACTGACCCTGCTCCCGCTTGGTATGCTTATATGCTTTCCTTTTGATTACTTTGCATAATCAAGAGGTTAGCCATATCCCTTACATACTAAGGGTATAACAGTGCGTAATGATAGCAATAACGTTTATTGTTGTCAATTTGGAAATATACAAAATAGGTTACGACAGGTCTAAAACTAAATTTAGAGATTTTTCGTTTGGAGAGAGTACGTAAGAATCGACACCAGTGTCTATATAAACCTATATTGGTAACCTGGTAGACAGTGCCGTTGACTCCAGAGCTGGTTCCGTGGAGAGCTAGGAAATGCCATCAGCATTATGGTCACTGGCACAGTTCCAAACTTTTAAAAATGTTTTTTTTATAATTACCTTAAATAAACACGTACAAATTTCACAGGACTTTTAAATTACATTCTACTTATTTCTACATACAAATACAACGATATAATCCATTGCTTATTACAATCTTAAGTAAGTGGTTAAAATGAATATCTAATATTAGTTAATAAACATAATTTATAGCGTTGATTTAACTAATTAAAGTCTTACAGTTGTGTGATATTGCGCAATAAGAGTTAATGTATCATAATTATTACTCATAATAGTTTGTTTATACAAAGCAATTGCCGGCGTCATATAAATAATCCAAAAGAACGTCTGATTGAAAAGTTGTATTAGAAACAATCAGGGAGTAAGTTCGAATTGAAAAAAACTCTTTGTGTGGATGGACTATTTATATAAGATCTCGCTGCTAATGAAAACTGATGTAAAAACCGGAATTGTTTGCTTTTGTCTTTAAATGCAAGGGTATCTTGATAGGGAAACCATGGCGAACCGCCATTTAGATTGCCGCCAGATTGACTTGATATTAAGTTTTTTTTTGGTAGACGATAAAGATATAAACCATAGTTAATATAATTAACATTTGATATCTGCAAGAATGTCGTATATTATAATCACGAGTTTTCTTTCAATAATCTTTATTTACCCAAATTTTCTCAGACAGAATGACGTCAAATTACTGCGTCTCTGCTAATTTTAAAAGTAATTTGCAACGTTTTGTTTGCTGTTTTTTTGACAGGTTCACATTTAAGTAAGAAATAGAATGAATAGTTAGGGAACAAAATTATTGTTAAATAGAATAAAACTTTGATAGCCTAATTGCCATTCCTCAGAATTAGATGTTTTGTTACGTATTTTTAGCTGCGACCCGAACCAAATTATCTCATGGAAGATTCTCGTAAATGTATTGTTTAATTTTTATTACTCCGAAAGAAGTTTGGTAAATAAATTGGACCAGTGCAAAATTTATGACTATTACTTATTCTTGTATTACCTTACAAATTTTCTTATTTTATGACATTACGTTAAAAAAGAAAATTGTAGACATTTTGTAACTCTAAACATATCCCAAATTCAATATCATTCTATAAATTAATCTATTGAGAGGAATAATTTAATTGTGATTAATGTTAATAGATATTCCCCGCGTAAAATATTCATATACCTCGTTAAGTTTTTAAATACTTGGATGGCAATAATTCCCTGGCACAATGACAACACCAATATTTACTGCGTAAAATTTGAAAGTCATTTTTAATAAATTTCGAGAGCTCGGCGCGTGCGCAAGTTGTTCAATTTTTATCCTCATGAGGTCGATGACTCACGCTGAATTTAGTGGATGAGAACTATTTCCAGACACTGCTGGCTTCAATGTCAAGTTTCATACAATCTTAATCAATTCTTTCATTATTACAACTCATTATTTGCACAAGAAAATGATATGAATATATATTAGACAGAGAATATTAAAACAATTATATTGGGGCTATCTTCTTTGGTCATAGCCATATTAATGCATCAGTTTGCTACGGCCTTGGCGAATATTTTAACTAAACAATCGTCCCTAAGTCTAGTCACAATGCCAAACGCAATTCTAATTGTGTACACAATCTTTGGCAAGTGCAATATTTTAATTTCAGTTCATATCTTGCCCCAGCGACCGCTGCATCCGATCCCTGCCCTATCAATCCTCACTGCCCTAGCTCTCCAGTGACGTGTGACAATGGGACTCCTACTATCTGTTATAATAACCTATGCTGGGTTTAACGAAGCTGTAGACTGTCTTAGACATATATTGAGCGGAATCGTCCCCGAAGCCGAGCCAAATTTCCAAGACTTAGTAGAATACTATACGCGACTTCTCCGAAAGGCAGCCAATCGAGACTGGACTATAGAATGCGGTCAAGGATACCTCTATTTAACTGAAGACCACGATGGATGCATTAAGTCAGCGGCTGTCAAATTTTACGGCGACAAAACTAACTCGACCGCTTTATTATTCTCGACGAAAATATCAAGCTTTGGCCAAGATTCCATAGAAGATAATCGTGCGAACGGTGATTATAAACCCGAAAGGTATCCGACAAAGACAAAAACTATAATTTCGCAGTCGGCAGAGTCGTTCAGCGTTGGCAAAAAAAAGTTATCACCAAATTCTTCTGAAACACTTTCAGATACTAATGATTCGCAAGATAAGAATCAACATAACGTTGGCGAAGACAATAAAGATAAGTTGACGTGGGAGTACATACCTAAGAGCACGTCTCCATTACCCGAAATAAACTTTCAATCATACGACGACGATAAAATTGGAGACGTTCCTTACAACGAAAACTATTTAAGGTTAATATTAAATGTATTCATTTTACACATCGCCAATCATGTCACAGTCATGCTCTGTAGTGACGTAGCTTCCCTTTCATTGTTACCATAGACCATTACCCTATGCATGGAACAATGTATCTAGAAAACGACTCATGTTTTATAAATCTGTTTAAGATCACTAGATGGAATAAAGTTCAAGCCACTGCAACGAAATGATCCGAGTGGTAGAAGGCGATCTTTTCGAAAGCGTAAATCGTCATCGTCAAATTCATCGAAAGAGTCGCGTGCCTCGCGCGAAGAGGAACTCAAAGCGTTCACGTCACTCGAGGAAGAAGAGTTCAAAAGCATGAGTAGAGAGAACAATTACACAGGTTTTGGGAGTGCTCCTAATTTAGCGACGCGTTCTTATTCCAGAAGTCGATCGCGGTCAAAAGAAAAGTTCAATAGCGTTGATGAAGCGTCAAACAGTCGTAGCGAGGACAGGTTGGAAGTGACCCATCAGAGGAGTCTCCCAAGATTAGGTTCATTCGAAGAGAGAGATGAGATCAAAGAGGCAGACAGTGAGGTAAATGAAGAATCGGAGGAAGTTGATTTCTGGTCTAACCTCGCTGATTAGCTTTGGAAGCACGAACGCTATATTTAAGCTTAAACGCGCATGACTGAATATATGTTAAATAATTATCCTTGAGTTTGTTTTTATAAACCCCACGTAGTACCCTTCCTTTGAGACTGGAAACTGGTATTGGCTTTAACGTTTGGCTTCCACCGAAATTCGAAAAACAGAAAAATTTGTGCTTCAATACATATAAATAATACGATGACTCTGAACTTAAGATTAATAAAAGTCAACATTGCACAAGAGATCCAAGAATAATGTATGGGGAACCTCGACCTAGTTATGTTAAATTCGTTCAGTCGTTCTATATTGCGATTCGGTACGAAGCAACCAAAATACAGAAAACAACATAATTGATCCTTGCTGTCGTCACTAGTAAATATTTTGATACATATACAGAAGTGTAAATGAAATAGGAATAGATTGCAATATTACAAATATTACAAAACTTATATTGGAACTTATTCCTCAAATAATGACCGCATATACATTTGGTTGGAAACTCATTCAAAACAATACAGTATTTATTTGGAAACATAAACCATTTATAACCTGTTTAGTTAAGAGTACTCTATTGTAAACATATTCTTTGGTTCGTAATATTGAGTTGCTGTGGTAGTAGTATATACATTTCACCAGGGTCGGATTTACAGTACACTTAAGACACCGACTAGACTACCGTATACTTTAGGACACCATCGAATACTTTAGGAATAAAAACTATAAAATGCGTTTTTACAATTTGACATAAAGGTACAGAACAGTGCTTTATTTAGTGCTTTTTAATGACATTAATACAAATTATAAATATATATCGTGTTATTAAACATTTTAAAAAATAATTTAGTCTTAGTAAAAATATGGATTTCCTAAATATTAAACAAAATCTATCTAAATTATAGGTAGACAAAAGAGTGTCTATAACGCGTATGACATACAGGTAGACTAATTAGAGCTTTGTATCAAATTTTACGATCTTAAAAATAAATTATATTGCCTTGCCTCATAAATGTGGCAGAATAGTAGATAAAAAAGTGTATACGTTTATTACTATCTGAAAAGTCGGCAACACATTTCCGGCAGTGTGTATTTCCATAAGCGCGGATCTTTAAAATCAATTAAGCCCCTGCCCGTTTGCTTACTTCCTTTTCAGTGTTTTATAATTATAAAAAAGACGTTTCCTCCGATTATTATATTTTTAATATGAATCCTGCCCTGCACTTATGACAACAGTAGCAACTCATCTCAAACCGCATAGAACTGTTCTCTGTAAATATCAGTTTATTGGGTGATAAAAAAAATATAAAGGTTCACCTGAGTTGGCAAACTATAAATGATGCGTTCACGCCGTCATGTTTTGCTAGTTGGTCGGTTGAGATGTTCCCATGCCCATGATTTGCGAAACAGGTATCCTTTGATACACAATATTTCAGCCGAAAACTTGTCTATGTATAGTCTACGGTAATAGTCCAAGACATTGAATTTCCTATAAGATGTGAAATTTCACCTTAATATAATGAGTATTTAATCGATCAAAATAACAAGTTTTTATTATAAAATATTAAGTCATGATATAAATTTGTAATTTCAAATAAATCAACTTTTAGACACACTTTCATAGTCGTTCCATATAGCGTCCATATATGATACAACAACCGCTTGAACTACCGTTTGTACCATAGATAATCGAAACTTTAATTTCACTAAACCTTGATTTATGCAATCCATTCATAACTACTGTAAACACCGTAGTGTGTTCAAAATATTATACAAAATGGAAACAACAAATACTTCGCTAACATCTTTTAACTTTACGTCACTCCAAAAATAATAGACAAAAGTAGAATCCTTAACGTCATACTTCATTTACACCGCAACTAAAATCTCTTTCATCCTACGCCCAGATGTTTCGTGTCTTTGCGAATCGTAAAAATATTGAATGAATAAAGTGACCGAGACCTTTATCGGTGTGTGAAGGCTACTAAAATATTGACGACTTTCCTTGTAGACGGTTGAAAAATTGTTTTGTTAATCTACAACTCATTAAATTATTATGGTAGATGCCAAAAACCGCTCGGGCTTAAGAGCAGCCACCTACCGTGGACACAATATTACTTACATTATGTTATTTCATGAGCCATGATTCGTTACTTCTTATTAGCAACCGCTTTCTAATTTATTGATAGGAATATTTTCGGTTTTTCGTACAGTTTTCACTGTATAGGTTTTAATAGTATAATTTTCTTTAAATCAATTGAAACCCTAGGTTGTCCGCATAAATGCATATAAAATTTCGTATTTTAATGTCGATTGACATTCCTTAGTTGTAGCCTCGAGTATAGTCGAACATCAGGCATACCCATTTGTAACAATTGCGTCACCATACATAAAATCTCCCATTTTTACAACAATACGTAACTAAAATGGCAAGTGAGAAGCGATACTTCACACATGGCCTCGAAAAACTAAACAAACCGTTACCGCCCATTCATGCCTTCCTATGAGTTGGAATTTTATGGTTTACAAAATAATTATCTGGATTTATTAAATACTTAAGCGCATTTAACAGATCACTTGCACTTTCTAGTATCAAATCATCAGTGAAATAGCTGACAATTTTTGCTTCAAAACAGTGCGTCAAATCTTGGAACAGTAAATAGTTTACAAATGAAAAGCCCAACAATAAATTAGTTTACCGCTTTGATCGTTCCCGATCGTTAATCTTGCTCGTTTCGTTGGATTGAATGTGATTGATACTAAAAAGATTGTCTAATTACGTCGTACGTATACTGTTTGTAAATTATTGCCATCTATGAGAAGACAACCTTCATTAACTGCCAGAAGTCAATCAATACATCGATACCACAGCCTTATAGTTCAGCACTTATGAGGGTGAAATTGTTTATTTCTGGTTGTCGATAATAAATCGTTGATTGTTAACCAATTACCGAATAGCATTAGTTGAAACGGGGCCAAATGATAAGATGCATTAAGCAAAGCTCCGTTTCGGCCTACATTTTACGATTACTAGGCATCAGAGTGTGCTCTATCGACATCGGATCTGTTGAGCTTTGGGTAACCTATCGCCCGGGGAACGCTTGAATCTTGGAACGCTTGGAAACGCCCGCCCGCGCACCTGCCCTCTCCGTCACTCATCCAAATTTAAATCCCAAACTCCCCACCGTCGCGGGCGCTAAACATTCTGGAATTATTCCTGCGATTCAGCCACTGGTACTAGCCATTCGAATTCGGGTCGCGACCGCGTTCGGTGATATCGCCTTCTTCGACAAATAGGCAGCACCGACTTCTGACATGGCTGACGTAGACGTCCAAGTCCAATACACTACCACTGAGCGGAAGACCAGAAAGGTCAAAAAGACCTCGAAGCGTAGGGAGTCTAAGGATGGCGAGGTCACAGTCACCGAGCTTGAACAGACCAACACCACGAACGTCAACGACGATGGGTATGTGTTGTGGTGGCCAACCCTTGACCCGTGTGCATAGTGCGATGTGACAGTGTTTTGAGTGTCTCTAGCAATTTCTTTACTGCTTGTAGCGGCCATGTCAACAATGCACTATCGGAGTATTTATTACATATTCCCTTGGCCACCCTCACATACCCTGAATAACTTAAGGTATACGAATAATTCATGATAACCATATCTACGTCATGTTTTAATTCACCGTATAAACAATATACAAAATTTTAATGTAAAATGGTCTACCTATGTAAATGTACTTAACGGTAAACAATCTACCGCCCCTGAACTTGAATTTCAAATGTTCTATTTTCGTACATTAAGCCGATTGCATCGTCACTGAGGTGTTTTGTTTTTTACAGCTTATTTTCAGCAGCGAATACACCAAGGCGATGAACAAGGACTGGCATAGCGGACACTTCTGCTGCTGGCAGTGCGACGAATCTCTCACGGGTCAGCGCTACGTGCTCCGGGATGAGAACCCTTACTGCATCAAGTGCTATGAGAGCGCTTTCGCCAACGGCTGCGAGGAGTGCAACAAGACCATCGGTATTGACTCCAAGGTACGTTTTAAACTACATGTTACTATTTTCAAACATGAAATTGTATAGAAAAAGTTGCGGCTCCTGTTACAGTTCCGATTATGTATGCGAGAATAGCCATGTCAGGGATTGCTTTGTTACGATCAAATTTAGTTTTGTCACTCCAGCCGGCCCAGATTCTTCAAACGTACCTCTGCACACGGCACCAGGCCGATCGCTGCCAACATAAAGAATACTGCAGCTACGCCAAGCACTACATTTATCTAAGCCCCACACGAACGACTTTTCCTGTCAAATTATACAAACAAACGATGCATTCTGATTACTTATGCGCTCTGACGTCTTACTGGTTTCTATGTTTTCTCGAAACGCGACAAAAGATAATTGTCTGTATTTAATTAAATCCAGTGTGGGCCTGTCGAAGGAAACTTTATAGTGGGAAAAAAGGGTTAATTAGTTTACCAATATTTGGCGAATGATTTTTTGTGTTGATGTATTAGAATTTACATTAGTCTTTTTTATAATCAAATATCAAATAACATACTTTAAAGATTAATAATAATTTAGAACAGAAAACTATTCGTAGAACATACAATCACAGGACAATAGGAAATACTGTTTACCTCGGCAAAATTGTTGGAAATTTCGATACGGCCATCGCTAGTTAGAATTTTTTTTAAAACCTAGTCTATTTCTGAGCAAGTAACAGTTTTAATGCCAACCTTGAGCTTTATATCCATCTAATTCTTAAAGAAGTTGGAATAAATATGTCGTAATCGTCCAAAATAAATAGCTATATTTTATTGACATTACGACATTTTGAACGTAACTAGAAATGGCTCTTAATCTCTCTCTAATAATAGAAAATGGAATGAGGGGAGTATAAATGGACACATTCATCAACAAAGTTGTTACGATTAATTTATTTTAATCATGACTATTCAATTATGTTATATACGGGATAATTTTCTATCAAAATGAATCGTTTCTGTTTTATTATGTGTTTTGGGGCGCTCTTACGGTACGTGTTAAAATTCTATGTGAATACTGAGACATTTGACACAAGTTTTTAAAGTTGTCTGAAGGTTAGGGTTAGGTTAGGGTTTTTACTTTAAAGTTATATATACATCAAATTCGATTCGATTTATCCTCCAACGCTACCATTACAATAGAACGGTCCAAGGAATTTGATTCAGTTTAACTGCAAATAGTTTTGTCGATTACAAACTGGACATCACTTGAATAATCGTATGTAATTTGGTCATATAGATACAAATCCAATAAGAAACACTTAATCGCCCACGTTTTTTTTGCAGTATTTCTATAGAGCACAAAATATAAGACTCTATGCTCTAAATTAAGAGCATAAACTTTTATTGTTCTTTGTGAATACATAAATATTTTATGACAGAGTAGCCTATGTGATGTATTGAGATGTTCATGTGGAGACACTTCTACTTTTTAGTATTGTTTGTTTTAGCGAAAACAAAAATAGATTATCTGAGAAAATTTTACTATTCATGAGAGCCTGGTGATAGATTTTTGATTTCATAATTCGCATTGGAATTATTGAAACACTCAACCGTTATTGGTGTTTCAATTTTAGCAAAAGCATTTTTTTATTTTGCTTTGTATAGGCCATTGAACGAGGAAGGCTATATGCAATTTCGCTATCAATAAGTACGGAGCATTAATGAAATAAAACTGAATGTTTACGGATCACATTGATAGAAGATGAAACCGCAGTCGACAATTTCTTATCTTTACTAACACGCATTAAAGTCTTCTACTATAATGAGGTATTTAAATCTCCAGGACCTGTCTTACAAGGACAAGCATTGGCATGAGGCCTGCTTTCTCTGCGCCAAGTGCCGCGTGTCTCTGGTAGACAAGCAGTTCGGCTCCAAGCATGACAAAATCTACTGCGGAAACTGCTACGACGCACAGTTTGCGAGCCGCTGCGATGGCTGCGGGGAGGTGTTCCGTGCTGGTAAGATTATTATCATTTTTATGAGACAAACGAGCCGGCGGGTCAATTAAAGTGCTTACCACCCATGGACACCTGCAATGCCAGGAAGCTTACAGGTGTGTTGCCGGCCTTTCAGGGAATGGTACGCTCTTCTTTTGAAGGCGTATCGGTTCGGAAATACGCCCGCCGGCAGCTGTTGAAGATTTAACTGTATTTTGTAATAGGACACAATTAAATGTCTGATATCATCCAATTCAAATTGATTTTCATATGTGTATGTGTTCCAACAAAACTCAATATAATACAGGTTGGAATCATCAGTCAGCCGAACCAACAATACCCCTATATAATTAATAGAATCAGGCGTTACTTTAAATCCTTAGTATAAAATTCTAATAGATCAATTTACTAGCAATACTCCGCGAAAAAATCCGCAAAAATTCAACGAACGTTATTCGTAGAGGCAACATCCAGATTCTCCGGTGCCGGGGCGAAACTTTTGTCCAGTGTTTACAGGTTTTTTCACGAAATATTGCTAATAAATTGATCTATTAGAATTCATTTTTATTATTATTCAATTTATATTATACGATAAACTCAAATTAAGACTATATACCTCAAATTTCCTTGAGCAAGTCTCTTCCACTAACTGTAATCCTAGTAATACATACATCTAACGGCTACATTAAAATGTCAGGTTTGATATGCCGTACTTAACACGAAACACAGCCTTTAAAATTACTCCGTTCAGGTACTTCGTAGAAACGTCGAGGGCCCGTAATTATGTTCACAAATGTTTTAAAAACAGTTGAAAGAGGTTCAAAGGTTGAATGTAGTGTTTACTTTTAGTTCTACCAAAGATTATTTATTTAACGCGAGTATTATTAACTTTTTTTGATTAAAATGTATTATATACAGTTTATAAAAGAAAAACAATTTTATCATTGCGACATTTTTGCATTTAGATTAAGACAAAATGACATGATTGAACATATAATTTTGTTAGAATATGTCAAAAGATCAAATCTATGTTCTTACTTTTTCTATTATAAATAAATTTCGGTAGAAAAATCCATTTGTTGGCCGATATATTCACTGTCCTGCTATTTTGTCTTCAATATATAAATCCCCCGTCCTTATATAACAACACTTACCTATTTTAAGCGATTGACACCTTTATACGGCGTGGCTCATGAATAGAAATATATTAATCTATTACGGATTGTAACATATGCCGATACAGCTTGACTCATTTCGTGACACACTGACCGCAAGTACAAAAACTCGTTTTTATTACGAGCTTTTTTACATTTAAGGCTTACGTTTTTAATCTACGAATTTCTTGAGCCTGCCATTTGTTGCCAAACGAAAAAAAACAATTTAGAAAATAGTTTTGCTTTTTTTATAAAAAAACGGGCAAACGGGCAGGAGGCTCATCTGATGTTAAGTGATCAGTGCCGCCCATGGGCACTCGCAATGCCAGAGGCCTCACCAGTGCGTTGCCGGCCTTTAAGATGCTTTATTATTGTTTAACGGCGTCACAATAATATAGTTAGTTTGCTGATCTGATTGAATGATGCAGAAAATATACTTGTAAATTGCACGTTTTACGAAAATGAACTGTGAGGCATCCATCAAAATGTCATTTAAATGCCATAATAATGTCATACATGTCACGAGTAATTATAGATAATTTCGCGATGTTCGCCAAACGGAGCGTCAATAAATCGTCGTACAACTGACGCAGCCATATAAGGGCGCTCAGTTGCCCTGGCTAGACTTGATAAGGAGTTCTTAAGGTAATTTCATAAAAAAACTGACTGTCATTGTCACAGCCTCGCTTGGGCATGCGCACGAGCTTAATTTATAAGATAAAACTGTTGTTTTACGAATTCATACACGTATTGTAACATTAGAAGTTCTATTTAATAAGATTTTGAAATTCATAACTAGATTTTTTTTTTACTGACTGGTAATACTTTGCCGTTTCCACAAACAGTAATGAATACTCCTTTAAAATTGATAGCAGAATTGTTCAATGCGAAGTTCCTGCGATCAAACAAACTCTCCAAGGTAAAATACTTGTACACTTCTGTTACGAACAAAATGTTAACTTTATCATGTTAAACAATATTTTACAATCTTTTCAAACAACGGTGTATGAGGAAACCAAATATAAAACTTTCCATCGCGAACGATCCCATAGTAATGCTCACGATTGAATTAGTTAACTAATTGGTCGGTTTGGGGCCTCCCTTGTTGATGTCATCGACGTAAAAGGCATATAAAAACGCTACGAGAATTAACAAACCGAATTTACTATTCAAAATCCAATATTCCAATTAATTCGTTAAATTGTTATAAATACTAGCTGATCAGGCAAACGTTGTTTTGCCATACATGTGATTTCAATTTTCAATTAACAAATAAAATAATAAGGGTTGATCATAGAAGAGTGAAAATATAGGATTGTATGTATTTTTGTATGTTGTATCATAAAAAGGTAGAAACTAAAAATTTTGTTGTGATGAGATGTTGGCCGATTCTCAGTCCTACTCAAGACGCTCACAAAGTTTAATGAGAATCGGTCAAGCCGTTTCGCAGGAGTTCAAGTTCGCACATTGTCACACGAGAATATTATATATGTATTAGACTAATATTTTCTCTTTATAGTTTGCACACGGGCACAACAAAGGTTTAGGTGTTTGAGAACACAAAACTGCTTAAACTACATAATTCAAATAAGTATAAAAAGGTACCGAAAATTGACTAGGGATTTGAGGAATTCTTGTTATTTTAACACTAGACATCTCGCTACTCAATAAGACTGGAATATAAATGAAAAATATGAAAACGTGGAAAATATTCCCATTTTAATGTACCCATGCACCGTCTCTATTGTATTTTAATTGCACGTGAAGTCGCAAAGATAATATAACTAAATATAAAACACATAGGTTTCAATTCAAAGCTGCCTCCCTGAGATAAACAAAAATAAATTTCATATAGGTTATATAATATACAACATTGATTTCAGATAATAAAAACAGTATGTTAGTACGAGTAACAATTTTTTTAAACATTTATTTACGTAGACAATTTTGAAATTATATTGTTTGAATTTCTCACCAGAGCAAATTATATACAGGATGTTATTCCGTTATGTGGTGAACAGTTATAATACTGTTAATTTTGGCAAATTGTGCCAATCTATTGACGGATCGTAAACATCAATATTGTAGCAACGACAGCATAGAACATTATTTCGCCTACATTAATATGAGTGGTATTTTTGCAATCAGCTGTAAATAAGTAAATAATTTAGGCAACTTCATAGTGAAGAATTCCCTTTATTTTGCCAAAATGTCGTAATGAAAATCTGTATTTGAGGGATAACGATACTTCATACACTATATTATATACACAAAACAAATTATGTACGCAAATACAGACAAAACACATTTAATGCGTGTAAATATTGAGTGATGTAATAAATTTAAAAATTTTACATTTATAAAACATTATTGATTTCAAAGACGAAAAGCTCTTCAAATTGTAACTTAAGCCTTGCTGATTCGCATATTTTTTAATACAATGGCTACATTTTCTTACCAGAAATATAGCCATTGTATTAAAAAATATGCATAATTACTCTAGGACTTAATTCTTACTTCTCTAGTGCACAAAAACTAATATAATTTATTAATAAAATAATAATAATGACATAATTTTAAATATCTATTTGCAAATTATATCAAATAATGAGCAGGTGTCTGCAATGTAATCGTTTTGATTGCAAATAACACTTGTGTCACGAAATTAATATTATTTCTACAAATGTTTGTTTTATTTCATAATGTCGATAGAGCACACCTTTATTAGCGTCATTACGCCCATATGTAACTTTAGACGAATTGTTTATTTCGAATATTTTTATTGTTTCTTATTCTTATTGAAATAAAAAAATTTGTATCTAACTCTACAAAACCAAAGATAATATGATAATTTAATTAAATTAGACAATTTAAGTGTCACAGACTAACTACGTTTCTATTCTAAAACATATCAAACAATTGTGAAAAATTTTTACGGTACAAAATATTTGACAGTCCTCAATTTTGAATAAGGTTTTGATTGAACATTCACTAAAGCATTGTTTTTCAACCTGTGGGTCGCGACCCCCTGGGGGGTCGCGAATCTTCTGTAGGGGGGTCGCCAGAGGTCGAAAAAAATGGGTACTTTAGTATTTTTAATATTGTTAATGGTAATACTGTAACATACACCTACATACATGATAAAAAACCGAAGGTCAAAGGGGGTCGCGAAATATTTTTTTATGCCAGGGAGGTCGCATCATGAAAAAGGTTGAGAAACACTGCACTAAAGAATACCACTTATTCTCCTACCTCGATTCGCGAGCATTTTTTAAAATACAAGTCAGACATATTGAGTTTAGGCTGTGGTGGAAAGAGATAGATGATGTAGTTTAAAAAGTTTTGATACTCTTGAGTTATATGAAACTCATCACTAATGATGGTATTTGAAGTGGTTGAGTCATCGCGTGGGTTTTAATGTATTAATGATCGATTCCTTACCGGATTTAAATGAATACTGAATATTTTTTATTTATTAATATTAAAAAATCCTTCCTTAAAAGTTCGATCAAAGTACTTGGCACAAAAAAAAACTTTAATTTCTACGCTTTCCAAACCTAGATAATTATGAATGAATAAACTATATTGAACGTATACAATTTCAGACTATACAATGTAACAATAGACAATCACAAATGACGTCATAATTTTATTTTATTGTTCATCTCAAGAACATCTGTGACGTTTACCAGCCAATTTTATATAGCGACATTATAAATCTAGCCATGTTATTTTAATATTTAATAAACGTTACACTTAGCTAATAAATTTACTACAATTTTTACAAAATCCATGTCGCTATAACTATAACAACGTGTCTTATAAACGTTCCATAACCTGAAATAACTTCTTTATTATTTGCAAAAACACCGACTCAGAATCGTTAAAAATTTACCAATCTAAAATTTTCTACAAATGGTGCTTATAATTTGCGTAAAATACTAAATAAAACCACTTGTACTAGAGATCAATTAAGCTCAATCAACAGCCTCGCATCGTCAGCATCAGTACCTCACCGCGAGCCGTAGAGCCTACACGTGATCGCGTGCCGTCAACTTTCGCGCGTAATTCTCATTTAAAATGTCAGCGGACGTGTTAAGTGATGACTTCAAATCCCGGTTGCATTTGACGACAAAAACAGTGGGGCAGGAGAGGATACGAAGGGCTAGGGAGAATAACGAGGATATTGCCATTTTATCCATGTTCCTACCGAATGCGACGGCTGACAGGGAGAACAAAAAGTTCTGTTGTGCTATGAGGGATCGTTGCTTGCTGGGCGATCCAAGGAAAACTATTGCAGGTTTTTTTCACTTTATAGTATTCCCCTGAACGTTTTGGGAACTGAAATTAAACAGACAGTTGTAATTCTAGTGGGCAGTTAGGTGTCTTTAATAATGAGTTTTCTTAGTACATTTAATTTAGTTTTGTGTTTATTCAGCGGAGAAAGTCGGTATGCTTCTGAATTCTGATAGTTATCAAATAACAATAGAAACGTTTCCACGTGAGAAATTTCAAAATGCCTCGAATAATCCTCTGCCAATTGTTTACAAAGAGTAGTGTGTATATTCAAAGATTTCAAAAAAAAAAGAGGACTTTTCTATACAATCGACTGTACATACACTTGCGATTCGGGTATCAAGCATTTAGTATATTCAATAACGAAAAATTAAATTTCATAGTATTGGCAAAAGCTTAATAAGATTGGACCATATATGTCAAATTCAATATTTGCTTCATCTTAACATGTACGACAGTATTATCAAACGTGATTTTACTTTGAGTTTTATGTGAGTTTTATCTACATGTTACAAGCGATTTCAGTACCATACATTGCCAGCAACCAAGCAGTCATAAAAATAGAAGAGCTGAAATAATACGGACTCTTCATACAACTATTTATGTTACAGAAAGATATATATCTGAATTGCATTGAGCTTAAGAAGCACCAAAGACTTCAAAGTTTACAGTCGCTAAAGTTACACGATAGACAATTTTGTTTTACATTTTGTTTTTTAAGAGTCCAAAATTTCGAATCATTATATTCGAATAGGAATATTTCCATTTTCTATAGACGTATTGCAATTATCGTAAATCTTACTCTAAAAGGAAAATAGCCGTAAAGTGTAATTGCACAGAATTACGATGCATTTTGCATAACAATAAAATTCAAAACTTACGTTGGTAAGCGTGTATTTTATTACGTTTTTTAACCCACAAATAATTCTATTTTACTCACAGCAAAATTTCTTTTTAAAAACTCAAAATAATGTCGTTAAAATTTTTTCAAACCAAATGTTATAAACCGAAACGCAAACGGGCCGGTACAAATCCTGAAACAATTCAAAAGGACATGAAATGTTACAAATGTAAAAATAAACCTTATTGACATAGACACTAGAACCATACATCCCTTTGAAAACGGCTTAATGAATGTAATTTGGTTCACTGAAATTGGATCGTAGGTACCAGGCTGTCAGAGGCATTAAGGGTGTGTAACTAATGTGAAATTCGGCTATGACGTATGCAGACCGAATTATACCCAATTCGTTTGAGACCACATTTTCGCTCATATCTCGCTTTTGTACTTGTACATTTGATACTATATATATTCTTTACGGTTATATTATTTATAACTTTTATCAGCCTGTCATGAACCCTCGTATGTCATGGAAAGAACTACCTTCACAAACACATTAAATCTATTGTCTGGTGTAATTCTTTGTTAATAAAGTTGTATAATGTTTATTATATTTATATATTTAGAACTTTCGCTAACACCGAGGCGTGATACTTGTCAACTGTGGTGTAAAATATCATTGCAATGAGATTTCAAAATTGCATCTAATAATCCAAGGAAAATATTGAAAAATTAATATAAAACAAGTATTTGTCATAATATTTTACAACCAAATTCAATACATGTATATTTTCGTTAACTTCTGTTTATCATATAACACAGACGACATACAAATTTTCCTTTGTATATCTGACGCTATACTTAAGTTGTTGAACCAACCAGATTACTTATTTAAATACTTCACGGCCAATACAGATGAACACATCTTTGTTCAATAGTGACGTCAAATGACACTCAACTGTTTTTTATAGAAAAACAAATGAATGAGTTAATTATCTTCATACACAGACTTGCTGGTAAAATCTAGATAGAATTACCCGTATGTCTAGCTCCTCTCTTCAATAAATCCACATGTGTACATGTGCACATCATAACACACGGAAAGGGATCGTGATCTCCGTTTTCACAACAATTTCGATTATACTAGGCTCTTATTGATAGCGGAGAGTCTCTAACAGAAACAATATTTTTCAATTCGCAGATATAAATTAGCGCGTTCAAGCAAAGATACAAATCGTTAGTTCTAGCTTTATCGATAAGGAAATTCATAAATGGTCGCAAGGATTTCACACAAAAAAATTACGTGGAGATATATCTTCTGCTAGGAGAGGTATTGTACAGGGAAACATGGAACCTTTCAAACTATTGTAGCGACGGGTTCAACAAACTGAATTCATGATTTTATATCAAATTCGCGTGATATCTGAATAAATATCTGTTTTAAATTTATTGAACTAGCAACACAAGTATAATTCATTCACAATGTTCTGTATAAACCTTTTGGGTAGTTTGTCGGATCTCAGTCATCATCTAGTTACAAATTACGCCACGCAATTAATTTCTCGAGTATACAAGTGTCTACGAACCAAATTAACATATTACACGGAAATGCATTTAATTATTTCCATACAAATGTCCTTATGTAAGACAATTTTAATCACGAAATGTGAAGGCTGTCGTTTGCGCATTACTATTTCGAACATTTTATTACATGGCTCAAACAGGGATTCATTTTCAGTATTCTTTGGAATACTTATGTTATTTGCTGTCTAGACTCGTTTTTTCCAATTCAAGAGTCGAATCGAACAACTATGATCCCAGTATAGTGAAATAGTATGAATTTTGGAGCAGGTTTCGTCTCGATTCTGATTACCCTTTAGACCTCAGATCAGCATACGAGTAAACTTTATAAGGTATCACAGACTGGCTTACCTTAACCCTGACAAGTCTTGGTCATTCCCACAAATGGTTATACACATTTACCTTCCTGCTATAAATTACAAATTTACGATCGTTTCGACTTTCAATCATTTTCTGTCATTGGAAACATCTATCGATGCCTTGATATGATTCATTTTATATTGACAAGAAATGTTTGATTAATATAATAATAGGATAGGACTCCTAACACAGATTATAGGCAATTATAGGCATACAATCCTAAAACTACTTGTAAATATGGACTGCCCTGGAACGTTTGTAATCGAATCTAGTTTAAATAAGCTTATTAATTATCACGCTTCATACAGTACTTTCAGTTAGTGGTCGCGTATAAATCGAAGGAAAGGGTTTATGTCGAAAACATATCTTGCTCAACTTTCTCTAAAGCACGACCTACTTTCTAATGCACTAATTAATAACTTGAACCCTTATCTAGGATCTTTGTCTAGGTTTAAAGCGGCTATATATATACACTATATATAGTTATAGTATATATATCGTTTGTTACGTTCTAAAACTTACGAGTTTAGGTTTGGGAGAAAACTTTGGTCTGTTTGTTATGTCTTCTTTATGTTTGCGTCTATATACATGGTGGTCAGCCATGTGCGTCGATTCCTGGGTGTAGACTGTAGAACATACATAGCCACACAAGGTTTACCGTCTTTACGCGAAGAATTATTTGAAAATCAGATTAAACGATAGTTTTTTGCTCTTACATGACGTAATCAACTATGGTTGATAAGAAATTGCGCCGAATGACACGCTTATTGAGATTAGGTACTTAAAATTGTTATACGTAAAGTATGTAAATCTACAATTTAATGACTCTTATGGGATCAACGCAGAATTCTACTGGTTTTGGGATGCTGATAAACTATAATAAATATTTAATTTTTATATATAACTAGCTAACCTCGCGAACGTCGTATCGCCTAACGACGATTTGTGCAGGCGATTATTACATTTTTCTCAGAAGAGAAATAATAAGTTAAATTGGTTCAGCTGTTACATATTCAGCATTTATATTATGGATAGTACTTGTTTGAGACTTTTCAACCCTTTACATAATCTTGTAATATTATCGACCTGTTAAATAAATAAATAATGTCTGAAACGGTATAAAATAGGTTTTACAACTTTTAAGAATAATGCTTCCCAGCTATGAACTTTGGGTAGCGAATTCTGTCCTTAATTCAAAACAGTTGCAATACATTTTCTTTATACTACAAAAATTGGGTTCACAGCTAAAATTCCATAAGCGTAAAGATTATGTTGAATTGTCAAAACCTTCCCACACACTGACATCATCCAGCCCACGTCGGCCTTCAGAATATCGGTACTTGGTTTCATTCGTACTGTATGCTTTTAGTAACGTGTAGGTTGTATTGAATAAATCAAACAAGGGACATTGATGTTAAATGATAGTTCTTCGTTCTTTCGTTCGTTCGCAGTTCTTCGTTCGTTCATTCCTTTACCCACAGTAAAAGAACTTCACACTCATGTTGTAAATGTTATCGAATCTTTGTTGTTTAAGACTTTTTTTTTCATTAAACAATTATGTGACATTTAGTAAATTTATAAAAATATAGGAAAGAGAGGAAATATGAAATTAAAGTTATCTCTGTGTCAATTGGCAATTGTGTTAAAAATCGTAAACTTAAAATCGTTCGAATTAATCCACGGATCGTTTCTAAACGCAAAAAATGTCCTAGTTATGAGAAATCTTATTTTACGCGTATCAGGTTTCCTTTAAAATGAGCGACGGAGCACTTTCTCTTTTTTACAATTTATATATGTATATATGTGCCATTTGAGCAAAAGAATAACGTATTGTATGTAACCTTAAATATTAATTTGATTAAGTTTTTTATTCATTTTTGACGAATGTCTCCGTAATGGGGTCTTTTTCTCTTTGAATACGAAACCCTAAAAAATAGCAATCTAGATTTGATACCTGAAAACCTATCAAAGTTTAATGGATTAATATTTGTAGATCCAAACACGGCAGACACGAAATCGAATAAAACTTTTCCATCAAACATTTGTACTGAAGTTTTTCCATCAGTGTTGAATTGATTGAATGCGCAACTCACACAACTTTATAATGGGGAATATTTGTTCAAAGTTTCGAAATAAATCTTATAATCAATTCAACAGGTGTTCATGTTCCTCTATTTGTGTATATTGAAACGTTTTAGTGGAGAGGGAGGATATCCTTGGATTCGTTTAAGCGTGCAGCGTGGGTTGTGCCTACTACATATAAGTTTCGACTAGTTACTGAATTCTAAAGGTATTTTTGTATGAAAAAGTGAAATGCCAGCGTATTTGGGACTAAAGGGATTCTGCTTGTATACATATACTACACAGTGTGTATGTTCTATACAATCGAGCTAGCAAATTGAAATATCGTATTCAAACTACCGAGTTCATGCTACCAACGAAATTCTAAATTCTGGACTGCACAATACGAAACTTCGTAGCATTCTTGTATAAAGCAATTCCATATATAGCAATGGCTTCTATATTGTCTATGCAGATTTAAAAATAAAATATAATTTCGAAAATGGAACAATAATTAGTCACTACAAAAATTTATAAGTCCCTAATTTGTATATGCATAAATCTTGTATCGCTTAAAACTAATTTTAATCCGAAAACAGTTTAGTGAACCTTGAAAATTATGCATGTCGCGTGCATCGATCACATATCCAAGATCAAATATTCCAAGGACAGCGTTCAAACAATGCAAGTTATCGTGACTACGTAAATTCTTAAGTATTTTATTGTTTATTGGTTTTACGCTACGGTAGTAAAAGCCATGATTTATCCGCCTTAGCTAATCCAATACCATAGGTCGGTAGCGAATATGTTGGCTACATATTTTGACTATCATTATTTACTAGAATTTCTCAATTAACGAAATATAATAGGCGGACCTATTAAATGCCAAATACAAAAATATATAGTAAATAAACTAGTTCAAAATACTTAATCAAATCCACAAATATATTTTAATAGCTCATGTTCATTAGTGAGGAGAATACGTTGTCTACAAACAGAACATGGTTTGGGATGAAATATAAAACCTGACCTTACAACTGACCCAATTAAGACTAAGCCAATTTAATCTCTATGAGGGTTTCAGCAATTGTGTTTCGTGTCACCAAACTGGATAAACATGAACATATAGTACAAAATCCTAATAGACCAATCTACAAAAAATACTCCGCAAAAAACCCACAACCACTCGACGCACGTTTCACCGGTGCATCATCAAGATGTTGCCTCTACGAACAGCGAAATTCATCACTTATTGTTTTTTTTTTAATTCGACAAAGGAAGACTATACATACAGTACTTTGTTTGTCTAGTTGTTTGTACAGTGTACAGATTTGGTCAAAACTAATAGTGTTAATGTTTATTCTACTTATGCTAGTGTGCGTGTCTTCTCGAGTGAGAATAAGCCCTTGAGTTTTTCTATTAACTCTTAATCATCCTGTACACATAGCGCTTCTCCTGTTATCCCTGGCCATACTGAGTTGCCCATACATCATCATCATCATTATCAGTCTATCATCATCCTCTACCAAGGAGCGCCACATCACTCGGTTTTCGGCCAATACATAAAACTTTAATCGTATAATCGCAAATCGCTGAGCTAGTACTAGTACTCAATTATTTGAGTACACTACGAACTTTTTGAGCCAAATATAATAATTGGTAATATAACTAACGTATATAAATGCAAACTAGGTTTGATAGTACGGACATTTTCATTTAGTATTGAAACAACGTTTGACTTTGTAAATAAGTCAAGAAAAGCTCCAAGTCAGAGTATTTTGCCCTTTAAAAGCATATTCATTGACGGAATTCCACATAAATCGATGCCATATAAATCTTTTTGGCCAGTTATAAATATTTAATACAAGCCCTTGGCCGGCAGAGAATTTTATCGCCTTGTTTGATTTTGGCTTGTTAATTACCACTCAGACTATGATGTAATTCAAGTTGCAACGAATCTTAAAGGTTATCGATAATTAAGAAATCGTTGAAATTGTTTTTAAATAAAGATGAAATATTTATCCACTTCTGGTAGTTTATGCGTTGGTACTGTGAGCATTATATTAGTGAGTTTTTTTAGTATTTTATAGGCGGGAAGAGGCCTCAATAACTATCAATATTACTTGACATGGCATCTCATATAAGGAACATTTACAATTTATAACAAATAAAATAATATCGATCTCGTTTAGAACAGAAAAAATCATAGATATTTTTCTTGACTTAATAAGATTAGTTTAAAATATTATTATGATGAACAGGAACAAAGAAGATGGAGTACAAGACAAGGCAGTGGCACGAGAAGTGCTTCTGCTGTGTGGTGTGCAAGAACCCCATCGGAACCAAGAGCTTCATCCCGCGTGAACAGGAGATCTACTGCGCTGGTTGCTACGAGGATAAATTCGCCACACGCTGCGTCAAATGTAACAAGGTACATACAAATCCTTGGAGCTGTAACTATTAGACGATCCCTGTAACTAGTAACGCTGCCAATAATAAAAAGTTATTTAAAATTAGCACATCGTGTAACCTGAAATATAAATAGAAATCATGGCAATAGAAGTACTTGAATTATAGTATAGCAACACACAAGCTGGATTAAGGTTGAAATAATTAATCACACACGAATAGCACCCGTTCACGATGTATTTTATCTTTTAACGAGATGTCTCGTTAAATTATAAGAGTGTATAAAATGCATTGCACAGAGACGAAAGATTTTCTTCCAAACATTAGACAAAAGCGTACATTGAATGAGAATTTTTGTTCCAGATCATAACGCAAGGTGGCGTTACCTACAAGAACGAGCCATGGCACCGCGAGTGCTTCACCTGCACCAACTGCGACACTCCTTTGGCCGGGCAACGCTTCACTTCCAGGGATGAGAAACCCTACTGCGCCGAGTGCTTCGGGGAGCTCTTCGCTAAGCGATGCACATCTTGCACCAAGCCCATCACTGGTGCGTTGCCTTTTTCTATGCATGACTAAAACTATTCAAAAAAGAGCGCTATAATAATTTTCATGTGTTTCAGGCATCGGTGGCACCCGATTCATCTCGTTCGAGGACCGCCACTGGCACAACCACTGCTTCATCTGCGCACAGTGCCAGACCTCCCTCGTGGGCAAAGGCTTCATCACCGGTGGACCTGACATAATCTGCCCAGAGTGCGCCAAACAGAAGCTCATGTAAATACAACAACACCCTCTCGCGCTAACGATAGACGACCGACCACCGGGGTACTAATGCTTGCAACATCGATTCTTAGCACAGACCACAAATGTTTACTGTTAATAAAATGTATAAGCACAGATAAAAATCAATCAAGCAACTGTGCTAAATTCGGTATTTAAATTTATCTAAAGTCAGCACAGTTCACAAGCTAATTGTATTCTATATTCGAATTTATCTATGGTTGACATAGAGAACCAAAATGGAACTGTGCAGCCGGAAATTGAAATTATGTACTGTGTCCGCAAGTTGATATTTAGATTAGAACGAATTAGAACAGGTGACAGATCTGATTGCACATGACTAATTCCACGCGGGAATTTGCTTCGGCCTGCTTGAATGTGTGGTACTAACAGAAATTGATCTGTTTTTGTGGTTGTGCAGCGACAATACCGTCCTGCCCCTAGTCGCTAATGCGCGAGACTGGATCGCGTCCGATTCGAGACCTATTCCCGGCGACTTCTCTGACCTCACTAAGACCCGCTTCCGTAAGGTCAACCCTAAACCAAGTGACGCGAAATAATCATATTTTTATACAAAACCCTCCAAAAATCACAAAAAAAAAGTGGATGCACAAAAGTATTTTTGCTTTTCATTTAAGATGTTTATATATTTTGATTGTTTAACTTGTTAACATTGTATTTATCAAAATATGCTAATACGCCGACGTATATATAACGCCGTATCGTTTCGCTTTGGCTGTCGTATTTAGTCCTTTAGGTACCTAAGTTGATACCTAGTGCAATTCACACGATGCCTTAATAACATATCTAAGTCAATTTGAGGGATATTTTGTGCTGTTATTGTAATCATTTTTCAACACAATTATACATCTCATGCTAAGTCTGTAGTTTTCGAGTTTTTATTGTTAGAACATAAGAAATAGTGCTTCTCGTTGTTTACGCGTAAGTTTTATCGGCGAAGTAACGTACGTTTTAAGTATTTATTTACCGGGTGATGTGCGATCATTGCCAGAATAGCTTCCTAACACTAAATTGTTGACAAAGTCTAGTTTTTACTAATATAATAATATTTTTTTGTTCTCGAATAGAAGTGTTAAATGTAAATGTTAATCTATTTTTACATATTTTTCTAGTTTAGTGTAAGGGAACATCCAGAATTGAGACCACGAAAGTAAGGGGGAACACTTTTAAGGGTTAATTGTTAGGGATAAATTATTCGTGTTGATGAAAGATTATATTTATGTGTACACATTTTGCTTAACTGTGTGATCTGATCTAATATTCTTGTATTTATCTACCCATAGATTGTATTATATTATAAATTAAATTATCAAAATAACCTCATTGTGTGTTATTGTATTATATCCTGATTACATGTTATCTAATATATATTTTACACCCTCATATACACAAAATATTCTCTTTTCAAAAGTAAATCCTACTCAGTAACAAAACAATCAATATATCCAAAATGGTCTGTAGCAGTATTTAATTAAAACTTGTCAATAGCACTTATCATACGTCATTTTATTATAACATTATTTTTCTCAAAACCGGATAATAAAAGGTTTAGATTATCTATGATAGACTAGTATATTCAGCGCAGTATTGACCACTGCATTATCCATGTGGATAAACAAGCCACTTTTAAAATTATTATCTATGACAATAAAAACCCAAGCATATTTAAAACAATTTATTAAAAAAGATCTAAGTACATAATACTATTCGCTTAATATATTTTTGTAAACAATAATTACTATTCTTACACAACTAAACGAAAATTCATGTTAAATATATTTTACTATTTTTTTGATAGTAGAAATACTCAAAGCAGTTTCAAGTTAAGCAGTAAGCACATACACAGAATATACAATGTTGACTTCAACGCCTTATTACTTGACTTATTGGTTTAGTATATATCAATTCATATTTCATAAAACTAATATGAAGAAATTAGATAGTTCCAGTTAGTGACTGAATCGGTGCCATCTTTTGGTTTTATACCTAGCCATAGCCTGCCATTAAGTGATAATGGACAAAATCACTTTGTAAAGAAACTCTCGTGGCACTTTCATTAGATTATTTATATTTAACAACTAGCTGACCCGGCGAACTTCGTACCGCCTTAGCAAAGCTTTGATGCACTATTTTATTCTGTATAGTTGACCTAACTTATTTCGTATTATAAGAATGAAAGAGATAGAAATAAGCCACAACTCTCACTTCTCTCTCATGACGTTGACGTTTTTTTTACATATGCATTATTAAATGTATATTTTTCAATATTCCTGAAAGATTTTCTTAATATTTTTTTCAGTAAGAACCATCCTTGGGCTTCCACAAACATTAAAAAAAAAAGAATTATCGAAAGCGGTTCAGCCATTCACACGTGATGCCGTGACAACGCGAAACGGGTTTCATTTTTTTAAATGTATAGATAAACAGTTATTTCAATATAACAAAATCTTTTATGTACATTTTATATATACTACTATAGATAGACTACAGAATTTTTTATAGAGTGAGAACGGGCGAATGAACGGACATGACGAAGGGGTCCGGACATTACGTAGACTGGGGAACCCTAATTAAAGTAGCCTAAGTGACTCCTTATTACATCAGCTACCTATCAAAAAAAGTCCCGTCAAAATCGTCAGCCATTCCAGACATTAGCCGGAACAAACAGACAGACAAAAATTTAAAAAAATGTCATTTTGGTGTATATATCGTATATATATTCATATGCATGTATTAAAAAACGGTTATTTCAATATTAAAAACAGACACTCCAATTTTATATATTAATATAGATAACTGTATGAAAAGAAATTTCACAAATTGTATCATAATAGAAACAATTATGCATCTTAATACATCTGATAAACATGGATAATAAGAGTCTTAACAATATATTGTATATAAATTGCTACAAATGAGGAGTTTTAATAAATAATTTACGTAACATAATATACGATGATTTTAAAAGTTTATTTCAAATGTTTGAAAGTTTTGAATGATTGAATTGATCAATCAATTTTATACTTCTTTATGTCATACACTATTTTGCACCTTTAGATAAAGGTGTTGACCAAGTTACAAAAGAATAATTTGCTAAGAATATGTCCAGTGAATTATTTGCAATTATTAAAATACATTTCATTTTTCTCATGTAAAGTACAGATTGAATTAGATTAAAAACAAGAAACACTTCTTCAATTACACATTTTTTTCTAATTTAAATATTTATACCTCCTCATCCTCATATCAGTCAGTCCCGAAATATTTCATACCAAAATGGTTTGGTGCAACTGGGTGCAGTTCTGAGGTGAGTATTTTCATCTTTGGGACATAATCAACAACTGCTTGAGCTGCGGCAGGAGTACAGAAGAGATTCGAAAGGATAATACGTTCTTCTTTAACACCATGCTGTGTTAAGACATTTACTGCCTGGAATTACATAATTTGCTTTAAGTAAGAAATAGTGGACTGAAAGTTTGGATCAATTAATTAATTTACATTACATATATGTATCATTAATTATTCTTGAAGAAACATTTAATTCTAAGAAATGAGGTAAATCTGCATGTAGGTTAAAGGCAAAGTATATAACATGAACTAACCTGTTTAACAGTGTTGCCAGTAGACATTATAGGATACATGAGTAACACCTGTCGTCTAGCTATATCTTCTGGAAACTTTGCATAAACAACATGAGCTTCATGAGTATCATTGTCACTTTCTACTAGGATCTTCCCAATACGAATTGATCTACAGCAATCTCGTAAGCCCTGAAGTTCGAATTATATTATGATCTAATCTAATCTGTTATAGCAATATATGTTTATTGTTTTATATAGTATATATTTAATAATATGGATAGTTTATATTCTACATAATAAGATAATATTGTATTTTTGAAAATTCCTTAATGTTGATTTGGTTCGTTTTCTTAAAGGTATGAATCTGCCTAAAAGCTATCAAAATTAACACTTCTATTAGTTAGAAACTGAGTTTTTGGGGGCAGTTATTTAAAATCTTTAATTGTATGCATAATGTAATCATTACCTGTTCCATGGCTTCACCAGACCGCACAATTGAAACCCCACAATTTCCCGAACCATATTTTAGTCCTTTGTATAGGGCTCCAGTTGGCGTTACTACCTCGCAATCCGTAAATGGTAATTTGTTGAGACTCTCTTCAATCACTAATCGTATCAAACGATCAGCATAAAATTTAAAATCACTTCGGGATGTATTCCTTCAAATTAAAGATACTATACTTAAATACAGTACCAAAATATTGTCAGTTCGAGTAATAATAAGGAAAAATTGAGATTATAAGCCAGAAATAGAAGATATTTTACAAATAAATTACACAAGGATAACCTTACTTGTCACGTAGTATTGTTTGTAATTCTTTAATGTTATCATTTGGTGGTAATAACGTGACACTATCCCCAAATTGTTCTTTTACGTCATTTACATCCCATTGCCTAATATCTATATCCACCATATCCATATTGATGCTGGGTTACAATGATATTCGTTGATGAAATCTTAAGAAAAGAAAAGAATTGAAATTTATAAAAGCTACAAAATCACTACAATGAAAAAGCTGAACAATTTGACAGCTACATATGTTTATGACAGTTACTCCATCCCACATATGTTTATGACAGTTGAAAAAGCTCAAAATATGTCAATGTTCATCTTTCAGCACAGAGTAGATAAGCTATAATTTACACAGTCTACTGACTGGTCTGTAGATATATAGTAGATGTTAAAATCTAAAGACATAATTAGTTACGTTGTGTAATAGAAATAGTCACTTATATTGACGCCATTTATCTTTACTGTAATAAAATAGAAAATATAACTAGCACAGAGTAAACACGATATCCACGAAGCACTTCCACAAATCCAATTATGGCCAAATTTCAATAACCTCATAGTTTTCCAAAATAATGGAAACATTATTAATCGCTAGGTCTTGGGATACCTAGAGGGCCACCAGCTGATTAGCTAATGCCAGTATGGCGTTGCCATCGACGCAGCATGTTTTAAATCTAAACTCATTAATTCTGGGGTGCCACAAGGCTGTGTCCTATCCCCGATTCTATTTGTGCGCGTTTTTCGCTACAAATTCTCACTTTGTCGTTACTCCTCTCTTTGATGAATCTTTATTCGCATTTATCATGGAGTTTTAAGAGTTGTTGGGATTGATAGCTGCAGCTGAATTCCATCATCGGACATCGAGGCAGCATACCCATATCATTTTGATGTCCACCGTTCCACAACTGAGAGCTTCAGATGGAACTTTCTCGCAGTTAGTGAAAATAAAGGTCCTGTAAGATCTGGTGAGCCTCCTATTAAAAAAAATCCACGGAGCAGGTACGGTTTAGGGTAATAATAAAAAGACGCAAAATATGACGCATTA
Source organism: Pontia daplidice (assembly GCA_963693355.1). Classification (NCBI taxonomy): domain Eukaryota; kingdom Metazoa; phylum Arthropoda; class Insecta; order Lepidoptera; family Pieridae; genus Pontia; species Pontia daplidice. The sequence continues at coordinate 1,779,070 of CAVNZL010000024.1, read as the reverse complement.
ACGCTTTATTTGCCCACAAAATACAAATTAATAATTGCATGTTGTCTGTTTCCAATCCATTAATATTAAACAAACTTATTGTGATAATACAGTCGGCTTTTACTTTTGACCACAAAACATCCCACAAAAATATATTCTCAGTTATGTACTGCAATAATTGTTAATTTGTTCTAGCTACAAGCTAGGCATAACCGTTTCATGTAAATGCAAGACGCGATATAAATGCGAGAATGCCAGTGGAGAAACACAATACAGACTATCACCTGAATTTATTTTTTTAATCAATCATTTGCTACTCTAAGCACTTGTTAATACTTAATTTATTTTCTTACATTCACCGCACATCACAACCATAATACATTCATTATCACCTTAGTATATTGTGTACCTCCAGCATATTTTATCAAAAAAACTTGATACAAAGAGGAAATATATACTCTTGCAAAACATTGTCTATGGCCTCTAGCCACAGAGTGCTATATTTAAACCGGGTCATAATTTAAACATGGAACATTATTGCACTAAAATAAATCAACACTGCATTTACATGATTTGATTATCGGCTTAAGATTATAATATGTAACGGACTATTTACAATTTGGGGAAACCTTTAAACTTCATAAAGCTTCTAAATCTAGAATGTGACAGAAGCACCAAATTTTTCAAGTGCCTTGGAACATACATTCGCGTTATAAAAAACAATAAACGTAGAAAAAATTAAAATCGCACAATTCCCGCAAAAACCCTTGTGTATTAAAAAAAAATACCTACTTATCACTGAAAATACTATAATTTCATATTGTGCTGGAAAAATAAAATAAACAAAACTATGTAAGCTGTTTTACAAACGGTATAAAAATTAACAACTGTAAATAACATTTCAGAAATGTAGTGGCAGATACTTTAAGGTTAACCAAATTAGAAAGTATTGCCATCTCGCTTATTACATATGGAAATAAACAAGACAGACAATTGCAGCTCACCTTTGGCTGGTCGAAGAACAACACTGGCAGAACATATCAGTAACCAGTTAAGGAACAGGTGATTCTATATAACATTTCAACGGTTCCTATAACTACACCCCTAAAACCAACATAACTCTATCGTTGATTTTACATATAATAATAGTAAAATATACATATAATAATATAAAAACAGTTATGTGAGCTTTCGAGGATATTTGAAAGCATCGAAGTTGTTCTAAGGATGCATTACCTTATATTCTGAAGGATAAATAAAATATGGGGTATAAAGCAGTATATAATTTTCTATTAATCAAAATCTTAGGGATTCTATATCGCAAGTGTATATCAATTAATTAATACACCTTGCAACGATTTTTAATACCGGATCCTCTACAAAGCTGAATCCACCGGCCTAAAAATTATAAAACCATGTTTTCCATATTTTGCTACTATCATTATTAACCTTGAAATGTCTAAAACAACTGCAACCTTATTATAAAACGTAGACGTAATATGGTTGGTTGCCATGGTAACGACGTGGTTTCCATGGCAACACAACATCTTTCGTCTTCGTTGAACTAGTTTCCATGAGTTTGATATAAACAGTGTCAAATGTATGAAAAATTACTGGCGTATACGATCTCAAAGTATACATTAGTTATTTATTTTTAGTTAGTCATCAGTTATAAGCACTGAATTCTTCATACAAATATTAAAAACGTATTCAAACTCACGAACAGTATCAAGGTTCGGAACGGTCACAAAACACAAGCAGATTTATAACAACAAGAAATTTGTAAAATTTGTAAATGCTTTAAAATTAATTATACTTTGTTTCTATGGCATTCCCGTGTACTTGTGTATTTCATATAACTACGATGAATTATCTATAAGCCAATAGTAAATATGATAAGTTCGGAAGGGCCGAGTCGAACTTTGTACTAGAATATATGCAAAAATCAAACTATGATTGTTTAAACGCAACCTTTATTTGCGGTGCCCTTCCACCCTTACCTCTACCCTGAAGAATCTGCAATTGGTATACTAACGATCATGATAGCTATGTTTCTTTCAACTAATATATCTCAATGTAAAATAAAATGCCCTCTCATATACGACAGGATATAATTTTCTAGAATATTCTAAATCTTCTATGTCGATTTTTAAACTGGAAAGTGTTTATAACGCTAAAACTAAGCTTTGTACAACGTTTGGCTAAAGCAAACCACGAGCCATTGTATACATTCATCTCCAATCAAACTATAAAAGGTTCAAAAATTTGTACCTCGACAAGCGGTATTTCACACAATATCCTCTTAGTTTGCAACCGATTGTAAACCTTATTGCCATGCAATAAAACACATTTAAGAAACAATGGTTAATTTCCGCTACCTGAACGCCTGTTATACAAGCCTAATAAATTATTAACGAAATCGCCTCTCGTCTCAAAATGCCCTATATGTTGTCATAGATTAAACAAAATTAATGTAAATTACAAATAATTACACGATTTTGTAATATGTCTATGGATTTTGTCTAAAATGTGAACCAGAGACCTGTCAAGTTGACAATTAACTATTGAGTTCTGAAAACGATACTTTTGACACGTTTCTTTATTATAGTTTGCAACCAATTGCATTAAGACGAGTCACGGCGAATCAAATTATAACCGAAACAGGCTATACAAATAAATTACATTAAAAATTAATAAATACGATAACAAAATTGAACGCTTCTACCCAAAAAAAGATAAGCTGATACAAAAAAAAATGCATTAAACTTTAATCATTTGTATATCACCGTACTAATCCAAATCTAGTCTATTCGCAAAAGGTAACAGGTGTTACAAAAAACGAATCGTTAAAGTTAATCCCTTTTGCTCAGTTCCCGTATTAACTGTCCGTAATCTCAATTGTTATTGAAACGCGTGACAAAACGTGGCTGTTAAAACGTACTAAAGAAGCGTTCACAACTTGGTCAGAATACAGGGATTTGATGTGTTTCTGACCAGATCCTTTTACTCCGCCATTTTGAAACGAACTAGATTTTTCGATCCCGCGAATAACTAGCGTGGAATGTAATGGCGGATGTCCTAACTCGACGCCTAACTGATAATTTCAGGTTTTTATCAAAGGAAATGGTAACTTATTTAAATCTTATTTAATATGACTTCAAGATAGCAAAGATTGGCACGTTGTATAAATGCGAAATATTTCCTCCCCATTGCTAAGGATCAAAGATCAGGACTATAGCACATTTACCCGCTTTCCCGCCATTGCTACATAATTATACCACAGACTATTGTAACTGTTTTTTCTCTATGGTTACAGATTAAATTAAAAAATCCAACACAGACATTAATTGATACGTTAACATAAAGTCAGAACGTGCAGAAAACGCGATAAACCCATTCTAAGGTCAAATACGATTAGAATCGCTATCTCCTCACGTGTGAAGCTAATTGAATCGTAATAAAAAATCATATTTAAACACCAAATCGTAAGTCGCACACAATAAATATATTTTTATATATTTATTCTGTTCAGAATCGATTTTTCTTATATATTTCATTGAATGGATCTGAGTGATGAAAATCAAAATTAAAAATTCGGGTTGCTTATCGGACTGGGTCCCGGTGGTTATCTATGATAAAAACATTTCGCTGAGCGGGTAAATGGCGTCTAGAAAAATTTGGCAATACAGAGTGAACACGGTAATAAAAACCTGAGTTTACCCGACGGCCCGACCTAATTAAAATCACAGATTGGACTAGCGCACAATACCATTTCTTTGTCTGGGGTAGCTGTTGAACTCCTTGGGTGGGGGCGCCGTGATTTCCGGCTCGACCTTCGCCTTCTTGCCCGGCTTGGGCGAGAGGTAGGCTTTGTAGAAGAACCGGGCGAACAGCACGAAGTACGAGAAGTACATTGCCATAGAGAGCTTGATGTTAATCTGGCTGATCCCGCAGGAGTGCGGCGGGGCAGTGGCCATGTAGTTGTGGGCCCAGATGTTGATAGCGCAGCCCACTATCATCTGGGTCAGTTGGAGGAAGGTGATGGTCATCGCGAAGAATTTCGGCGGGTACTTGCCCATACTGACTAACGCGTAGTAGGAATACATCACGCTGAAAAGAGATAGTTGTAATTAGCACAGCCCCCGGCACGTCTTTGTACATGCGCAAATATTGAACTCATTTCGAGAAAATTTTGTATGAAGCTGACCCTTTGCAGATCCACAAATATTTAAGTGTTTTGCTCCTAATAGTTTCAATCCAAGATTTTTACGCGTAATACATAAAAATCTTGTGAGGGCTAAACGAACAGACGTGTCATTTAAAAAGTCGCGTCGCTTATGCTGTGAGGTTTACGAGTGTGTTGCCGGCCTTTCAGGTTCTGGTATGACATTATGACATAGTCCATAATAAGGCTTTGGCGGGATTTACATAATTTATCAATATGATTTAAAAAAATATTAATACAGCCTCTTTAGCTTGATTATTTCAATTAAAGATAATCATTTAATTTAAAGTTGTTTGATAATAGCATTGAACAACTCGCTACCAGAATTCAAACCGGATAATAATCTAAGTGTACCATGTCATTTGATAATAAACCCTCCTGATAAATTTTGAATATATTTCTCACGAGGTACTCAAGGTGGTCTTAAAAACCACCTGTAGCAAGTACAAATGGATATTCATTGTAATTATGAAAAATTACATTCTAGTATTTATAATACAAATCTAATTTTGTTAAAACAATTACATCTATTAATTAAATATCAATTATTTCTTTCCAAACTCATTTGCTACGTTAACAATCACAGCTTTCTCTTTGACATTTAGTATGACAGGCATAGAAAACTGATCACCTACTTTTGGCATTTTTATAGCGACAACTAAAAGTTCATTTTTCTTCCTATTTGACTCAATATGACGTTAATATTTTTTGTAACAACTTGTGTGTAATTCTCTAAAATGAGTGGAACTTGGTGTGTACATCCCCTACAACTCTCTTGTACAATGTAAAATTTGTAATTTATTTAAGTACAAAGTTAGTAATAATTAAACACTTTTGAGTTTGAGTACGGAGTAATTTTCTTACCTGTGAACGAAATAGTTCATATTGACGAACCAACGGGCGGATGAAGTATACTCGGTGAAGGAGAACCAGGTGTAGAGCAGGACTGTGATGTGGTGGTACCAGTGGAGGAAGATGAGGGGCTTCTTCCGCAGCACTATGAACACTGTGTCGCCGAGCTCTGGCACCTTGGAGAGGACGAACATTGTCGTCCAAAAACCGGATACTTTGTCTTGCTCGATAAAGCTGAAATTATTTATGTTATGTGATATTTTACCTATGCGAATACTTGGTGAATGGAAAGAGGTCGGGACGAGCGCTAGTCGGACCAAGAGTGCCCGGTCGGTACACTTTATAAAATGAAGAATGAACTAAGAGGACGGTATAACATGACAAATATAGGTTTTTACAGCTTAAAAGACTGCTGAATGGTTCACGCTCTCCCGAGATATATTCGCGTGATAGGATCTTGGTAGGATGATGGAATGAGTGATCATCCTATAAGGGTTGGTTTTTATTGTTGTTAAAAAAATATACATCTGAAGTTTTCATTCTACAGTCACACATCAATATAATTATAAAAAAGAATGTAATTTTACAATAAGAATTCGTTTATTTTATTTTTTATTTAACAACCTTGTAAGTTAAAGAACTTATTTCAAGGAAATCCATACTACGCCAACAACTAGTCGATTGCTTTTTAATGTGTTATTTTAAAATAATGATCTTATATTTTAATACTGTTGGTTTAAATACTATTTAAATTACAATTTAAAAATCAAGGACAAATTCTGCCTTGTTAGTTTAAAATAACGATAAATGTAATACAAATTATTTAATAGAGGTCTAAGAACGATTTTTACTAACCACGAATTCTACGATAGTATTTTTTTATAAAACAAACGGGCAGGAGCCCAAGGACACTCACAACACCAGAGGCCTCACAAGTGCATTGGTCTTTTGATGGCGGCTGAGATTAACGACTTAAATTAGGGCCTTTATTGGTGGAATTATATTTCATTCAGCTTCGTGATCACTAGATCCAACTATAACAGCCTAACCATAACAGCCCATAGCTTATATTCCATACAGATAATGTACAAAACCATATACCACGAATCTCACATAAACACATCGTATTATGTGACGTAGGACTTATAAGGCGTAATGAGGTAAACGGGATATATCAATTGCGCCTTGTTACGTCACCAATTGCAAAACCTACATAAAATAACTAGAAAAATCTGTTTAGATCTTGCTACACGATTAACTGAGTTAAAATAACTTCATATAACAATCAGCTTTCAAAAGTATGTTAGCTCGAGGTTTGAGAGATAATTTATAATAATAATAAAACTTTATTTCAGACCAGAGATCCATTTATGAGTAGGTTAATAAATTAGTAAGAATTCAGTCTTAGGTGCTATGTTAGTAACGATTAGTTAAACTATGTTGGGGCTTGAACTGGTTGCGCCATTTACTTTTTGTGTGGAACAATACACAATACAATTAAAACAATGAATTCGACTCATCAGCGATGCCACTCTTTTTAGAACGATTGCGTCAAAACCGTTCGCATCTCCGCAAACATCGGGCATGCACTACAGAACCTAGGCAACCATTAGCAGCCTAAATGTGTTGTTATACTGAATTCGTTGATAATTCAATGCCCTCTAGATGAAAATTTGTGACAGCTAAATTAGTGAAACAAGTATAAACTATGAGGCAGAGAATTTTGTTGTACATGATGTTCGCAAAAAAACACTTGTTGTATGGGGTTTGTGTTTAGGACCTATTTCATTAGTAACTTCAGTTAATAATTAGTGGTAACATGTAGACATATATATATATTTCACCGTTCGTATTCATATATGTAAATATTGTGAACAACTTCAATAGCAAAATGAGTAAAGGTAGATAAAACTATAATAGACCAATTTGCTAGCAAAAAAACCTTCGAGCACTCGACGCACGATGCGCCCCGACACGCGTCCATTGAGTGAACGAAAAAAAAGGGGGTTTGAGTTTTATATTGCGAAATATTACTAGTAAATCGGTTTATAAGAATTTTATACTATGGACTTCCGAAAAGTAACGCCTGATATTAATTTTGTAAGAAAAAATAATAATTTTGTAACAATAAAAAACAGACCTATTATATTATATGAAAATAAACAAACCGACTATACAAAACACATAAAATATGTAACCAGTTAGGTCTTATGTAATTCCAAGGTCTATATAATTTCATCTAGATTCTCGAGACCTTGAACTCTTGAATGCGCAAAAGTTCACTAATCGCTTGTTGAATTGAATTTTCGTCAGCTAAATTTAAACGTTCTTACTTTTAACAATAAAATTTAGGTCCTATTTATAAATTTATCTTTATATATATATGTTATTTATTATAGGACCTTATAAATTATATCTTAAGGCTACTTTTAATGTGAGTTCAAAGTCCGGCTGGGACGTATTATTTCTTGTATTTTTTATTTGTGGGCTTTTTTTATATTCTAAACTATTTTGATCTTCTCAATAACATAACTTTAAAAAACTTTCTACAGCACTGAATGGGTTACAAATTAATAAATGTGGAACAAGTCAACTATGGAATCGACTCTTAGCAGAGGTCTTCCCTACGAGATACGACCTTCCATCTTCAAAAGGTTTCAAAAAATTACATCCGCCGTGGAGCACTTCCGTTTAGCGCAAGATTCCCGACGATTTAAATTATTAACAGCCAACCTTTAGTAATAAAGTGGCACCACAAGAAGAAGAAGATCTTCAAAAGGATAGCGTAGGCCTTCCTTAAAGGCCGGCAACACAACCGGTAATGGGTGTTGGTACTTAGGCCACCCGCCAGCTCCTTTGCCCCCCTATTTTATAAATTATAAAAAAACACCTTTGCTTATACGGTGCAAGAACCGACTACCTTCACGAACCAATACAATGAAAATTATATGCTATGGCTATGATCTTGACTGTTATAAACACTTATCGGGACGGCCGCGCAAAGTATAATACTCTGAGTTAATAAAGATTATATATTCTATACAACATTTTCCATTTACTCTCCGCCCTTAATGACCTTGTCTGTCTTGACAAATGAACAGTACATTCATCTCTTCAGTTTCATAATTATAGTATATGGTGTGCTATCAAAAATTACAAAAGGGATTCGTAACACATCGGTCGCAAAACATCAAGATGTCGTGTACTATTAAAATTATTCAATTTAAATGTTTTCTCAATTAATTTTATCGTATAAACGAACCTTACAGAGTTACAAACACAGCTTCAAACTAATCAACCAAACATTTCAACGAACCTTTATAATTTAGTTATACAAGCAATCGCAGGCAAGCGAGACCTTAACTTCAGCCTTGTGGTTAATTAAACTTGCTGATATAAGCTTCTCAATCAGATAAATAACATTAGCATACGCTTTGATTTAACGCTAAAATTTAACAGTAGTTTTGAAAGCTCAGCAATTTCCGAAGTATTCAACTAAGGGGCCTTCAAAACAAGTGTACATATCAAAAAACAAACAAAAACAACCTCAAACCTTTTAAAAGCCAAAGTACAAAATCGGAATATTTATTCGTACAAACACTTATGAACGTCAAACATTAAAATCAATTAATTAAATTCCCCTTAATATACATTAAATACCAGTTCTAAAACCAAGGGCGTAGAGCGGACGAGTTCGAATCTTAGCCACTTTTGATGACACTCTTTCATTCAGTGACAGCCAATTTTTTTTACAAAATTCTCGCAGAAAGAGGAATTCACTATATGCGAAAATATAGGTTTAAACTAGCTGACAAACTAGGGCAAACGTTGTTTGCCATAAATGTGATTTCTAGCAATAACTTTTTTTGCTTCAATAAAATAAGTGTGCCGGGATATGTTTATAATCGAAAACGTTGTATTTAGGTTAATAAATTAATCTTTATATGACACGATTATCGGTTTACCATAGCAGTGCCATCTTCTGATTTCTTACTCAATCCAGTCGAAAAGTATCTACATCTGTTAGAATCTTTTGGAGTTAACAGATAATTGTGACTGTATTTTAGACAAAGATCTAAGCTATCCTATCTCTTAAGTTGGACCAGATTGCTCACGGTGTGCCATTTTAATTTAAAATCGGTTAAACAGTTTAGGAGTTCATCGCGGACAAAACACATCACACGTAAACAAGTCACTCTTAGTAACAGTATCAGATATGGAGAGATCAAGGTTTAAATAAATAGCCGGATTAAGGTAGATAAAATGGATCGACATTAAAAAAAAATTATATAACTGTTGTTGTTCAGAGTGGTGTTAAGGGTCTTAGGTTCGATAGAACACCTTACTGCCACTTCTATATACTTTCTTATTAGCACACGCCACAAATCATTCAGTTGTTTATACCGAACTAGATTGACGAAAAATATCTAATAATCATTTATTTCCGTGGTACTTAACCAATATATCGAAGATTTAAATCCCAACTCAAATCACAGCGGAGTACACGTAAATAAAAAAATGGGGGGGGAAAAAAAAGCAAGGATATTTTAAAGTTGGTTAAACCGCAATTTATTAAAATAAAGAAACTAAAAAGAACGTATAAAGAAGTAAATTACATGTACATACGCATAATATACCTTGAAGTAGCCTGTTTATGTACACGCAACTATTATTATATCGATATTTAAATGATTATTTGTCATTTAAACGAAGCAAGAGTCCACCTTGTTTGAGTCGGAGGCTTTGCTTGCAAGCTGGGCGAGTAAAGTAATAAATAATGTAATAGTAAAAATTCTCACCCACGTGTTCAATTATTACATATATCTTTATAATATGTGTTTATAGAACTTTTGTCGTTTCTTATCGCTTTCGATTTATCAAATCTTTGTTAATTTATTTTTTAAAGGCGCAATAGACTTATATGACGTTTAATCTTATAATACCTTTATAAATTGGAATTTTAGCAGGCTATATTTATCGCATAATTATAGTACTATCCCGCCTTATTGTACGACGTCCTAATATAGATAGAGTTCACAAAATATTATTACCTCAGCTTATGACAATGTTTAAATTTATTATATATGCGGATAAAATCGCGTCCTTACGCGATTTAATATAAAACAACCTTCAACAAATACTTGATCTTAACCTCAAGTATACGAGGTTTATGCAATTTTCTGACATAAAGAATTCAACGTACGCCCTGTCCCACTATTCCATTAGAAAGTGATATTATGTAATATTAGAAAAAGCGTCGGCCTCAGCGTCTGCTATTGGCTTAAAGTTACGTAATTCTAATATTTTTAAGACCTTAAACTCATGATTTGATTCAAAACCAGATGTACTAATGATAAAAATTGTAATTCTGGAATTGGATGGTATAAGTTACATTTTTAAAACATACTAACACAATCATAGGACACGATTATCTCAGATACCCACTGGTACTCTTACGCAATTATCAAAGAAATTCATCATTGTGATCCCAGAATAGCTCAAATACTACATCTATCCTAAGATATATCAATGCAATTTCGTATTAAGTGTATATTATTAAATAGATATCGCTAATTCTACACTGGAGTCACAACTGTAGGCGAAAGCTAATCTTATTCCATTCACGTATCGATTCCAATATAAAGAATCAAATCTGTCTGGGCCCGTGACCTACGTTATCGAAAAGGCGGGATATATAAAGAAAGCATGTTTCTAAGACAGACATTATATTTTTGCAGTGTTATTAAAGAATGATAATAGTTAATGCAAGTAGCGACCTTATTTTTATCAAAAGTTGATATTTAGATAATGAGCTTTTTGTACCGGATAACATAATCTACAGACGATTTAAATGATATCTTGTAAAACTCAAAAGAGATAGGTCTTATATATCACTTTCTTGTTATTAAAGAGGTGTTCATCGCTTTACGCGTGCTATATTGCTGACGAGCGTCATGGGATTTTGAAATGAGGATTTTTAGTCATAAATTTGTAGATAATTACATACTTTTTACGATAAAACTCACTACAGGATTAAGTCTGACGTCAATAAAAACGATTAAAGATAAAATATGTTTTATAAGTTAATTGTGTTTGATGTTAGGTTTTTTGTCGTCGAATAAATTTTAAGCAAGGTTTTGTAATATTTTATACCTTACTATTGTTTGGACAAAAATTTGTTCTCATACACAAATAAAAGCTAGAACAGACAGCACTATTTGCACATATATAAGATGGAATTACGATATAATATCCCTGCATAGGTTCCGAACGTCTAAGGAAATCTTATGTTTACAAACTTTACAATTTATTTACCTTAAATGCAAATGAGCCTTAGTTCAATTGATTTCCACTTGACCGTAACAAACACGCGTCATTGACGACACAAGCAATGTCATGTAACGATTAGGTCTTACAACTTTGTAATGTTGGATTACACTAATCACTGAATTGGTTAATTAGCCTGTTCGAATGCGAAATACCCCTATAATATTTAGTATATAAAGTAATTCGGCCTTTCCGTATTTTTCCTTGAATGTTGCCAGTTCAGCAAATGATTGAGATAACAAAGCAAGTATTAAACAAATGCCACTTCACCCCTAATCCCCCAAGAGCTGAAACGTGCTGAAACTACAGATTTAAGCCGCGCCCTTGCCTTCCTCGTCTCTTTTGTTAGATGGCAAGGTCGAATACGTTTACCGGATATTCAATAACACTTAATTAATGGTAAAAAATTTTGAGAAAGTATTTATTCCGCCAGTAGATGACCCTTAGGTATGACACCTCAGATCTAACGTCCAATAAATAATTATTACATATAATTATATTTATTTTAATTATAATTATTTCAGCTTTTTAATGAATTTCATTCAAAACCTCTGGATGGGATTTTTTATTCACAGTTTTTAATAATTTTCATAAGTGAGATGAATCAGTAGTGTCAGCACCTACAAAGGTTAGGGCTAAACATCGGAACGTTAAGTAACTAACGTTCAACGGAGTAGCTAAAATTATAAAATTGTCAGTATACAATTTTATAAATTTAGCTGATTATTCAGATCCATTTAAATGGAAACAACAGATGATTTTAATATTTATTCCACAATCTATACGTAATACAAAAATATCGTAAGTACCCATTTGTAAACAAGTTGAAGTTTTGAGCAAATATTTTGTATTTTAGCTACGTCAATCGACATGTACTTCCGCGTTAAGATCGATATATACTGCACTTTTAATTAAACTTTGGAAGCTTTTCGAATGTTTGTGGAATTTTTTGATGTGTGTAGGGCAGAAACTATTAAAATGTATTTATGCAGTTTATCTACGTTTATTATAGCTTCCTCATCATCAAAAACACATCTTCGCTTGGAAAAATATTGTGTAAAAACATTTTTTTTTTTTTAGTAGGGGGGCCAAAACGAACAATAAGTGATACCGCCGCCCATACTCACAATCCCGGAGGGACGATAGGCTCTTTTCTTGAGGTCCCTAAATCGTATTGGTTCGGAAATACCTCTATTCGCGGTTGGTTCCACATAGCGGTAGTGCGAAGCAGAAATAATAATAATCATCTTTATTTGTACAGCTGAGAGAAAGTGCCATCTGAATCGCTCAGTTGTAGACCCGCAGACATGGAGGTGATACGGATGGAATTTCGTATTCTGCCTCGATGTCCGATGATGGAATTCAGCTGGGGGTTTAAACCGAACAACTCCTCCGAACACATGATAAATGCGATCGATAATCATTCTGAATTATAACGTTCCGATGTTTAGCCCTAACCTTTGTAGGTGCTAACACTACCGATTCATTTCAATCTTATGAAAAATACATTTAAGTACTGTAAATAACAAAATAGCCCTATCCAGAGGTTATGACGTGGGAATTTCGTGCTAAAAGTGATATAATAAATACATTACATACTTTGGAAAAAGTTTGAGCGATGATTACTACGCGAGAAGACGCAGTCTCGCAAATGACTATCAGGTTTTTGGTGATTCGTAACGAATCATGTTCTTGTGACTGGTTATAATTATGTCCACTGACCATGTAATTTTTTGTCATATAAAACAGAAGTAATAAATATAACATACTGGTTTTAATTTAAATCTAGCAGTTAAAAATTGTGATCGAGTTCTGTTTCCGTAAAAAAATTCGAGCGCGTTCAATATATATTTTAATATATAAATAATTAAAAAATTACTTAATTATTTAAAAAAGGTTTTATATATTTATCGTAATAAAATACGTTTAACATTTTACAAAGTCCCTTTCCAATAATTAAAAATAAGCAAATTTAAACAGTTTTCGTCAGTAGACAACATGATTTGTAAGTATAATAAATAATATTATATAATACGCGAGCCTAATGTGATAGAAAAAATACCACGTGGAAAAATTTAAGTTATTTTATTACAAAACTTAAAATTTTCCACGTGGTATTTATATATATATTAAGCATTCCAAAGATCACAAAAAATCTTAAGTAAATCACAAAACTAAAAAATAAAATTTTCTTCTAAAAAAGAATAGAAAGTATTTTGCGTCAATTTCAGAACACAGCTTTAGTATATTACGACAATAAACCGAATTAAAGATAACAAATGGATTTGCTGATCTTAGCGACTTCGCAATTTTCCAATTCCATAAAATAACACTCACCTGGGTACACAAATTGAGTGGTATAGCCCATGATTCTTGAGCACATGAAAGAACTCTGGGAAGGTCCGGCAAGCACCCATTATGCTGAACAACGCGAGGCCCGTGTTCCATACTATCAAGGTACGTCGGAGTTCAAACCTGAAAACACATTTACAGAATAAATATCTTGTAATGTCGTTCTTTTCTGACTCGTCACTTTGGCTGCAACCTGAGGTCATCACGAATGTCTATTGATGTCTATTGTCTTGTTCAGGAAATAGAGCTATTGTTTCAGAATTAACAATTTATTTCGTATTATAATTTGTTCGTTCTGTCTGTCTGTATGCAAGCGTGTTTGGCTTCCAACAAGAGGGCGACACACAGTAATAATCAAGACTGTCAGAACTTATCTTGTCTAGTGCCCACTGTCCGCCCGCTAACAATACAATACATAGACTATCGTTAATTATCAGTGTTTTTCAACCTTTTTCATGATGCGACCCCCCCTGGTATAAAAAAAATATTTCGCGACCCCCCCTGGTATAAAAAAATATTTCGCGACCCCCCTGGTATAAAAAAAATATTTCGCGACCCCCTTGACCTTATCATGTATGTCTTTAATTTTGTTTTTTTCACTAAAGTACCCATTTTTTTCGACCACTGGCGACCCCCCTACAGAAGCTTCGCGACCCCCCAGGGGGTCGCGACCCACAGGTTGAAAAACAATGATCTAGATACTATAGACATTTAGTCTGTGGATCTATAAATATGCGAAATTCCTTGATAATTGCTCTAAGGAGGAAACATAGACAACATCCGTCATTTTAGGCTACCATTTTCCTCTTAAACTTTATCGGTATATAATAATGTAAATGTAATGTATAAAATTCTATGTAAATATTAGATATTCTATGTATGTTCTGTGTAAAACATCCGAGTTCAGACAACAATGAATCACTTAGCACTAATATCATAACAAAATAACAATATACTGTATATTTATGGGTATAAATTAGTATTAGCATAGGTACTTCTCATCTGGTGCTCTTCCCTCTCTTACTATCAAATTCTATATAGGCCACGATGAAAAGAGACAGGAGAATTTAAAACCGCGCTATGAACTATATCGCTTGTTCCCTAATAAAATGTTAGTCAACCTTAATATAACAATAAATGACAAATAATAAACGTTTATTAATCTCCTATAATTAACATGTTAATTAAATTCCCCATTGCGTGTTACGATTAATTATTGACTTGGATGAATAAGCCATTAAATACTATGTTGCACAAAGAGTTTTATATACATTTTAATTATACAAAGAAAACGATAACACAATCACAAAAATATGTTTTGCATACACAAACAACGAGACTTAAAAAAAATTGTTTCCATGCTGCTTGTTAGACATACAACAAATACTATAAAACTCCCAAACGAGAAACTAATGTTTCGCTCGTCTAATTTCCACGTTGTATAACACCAGAATAGTTTATTAGCTGCACTGTGTATGACTAGGACACACTAGAAGACTGTAAATTGAATTTTTTTTTTAAATTAGGTCCTTAGGTACCTGCATAAGTCAGGGGTGGGTTCGTAACTCCAATAAAAAAAAAACTAGGACACACTTAAAACCAATTGACGAATTATAAGCGGTGTGTACTGGTAAAGACAATGAAAAACTATGAAACACCTTTTTGCATAGTATGAAGTATGCAAATAAGACATTAACAATGAAGTTTGCAATGGGCTATGCATTCTGACATTACCTAATTAAATATAACTTGTGTCGGGGCATATAAAGTAATCGAAAATAAATTAATTAATTATAGATAAAAAATAAAATCGAAGACGATCGTTGGAATTGTGAAACGAATAGTGGTCTAGGTTACATGCGGCGTTTACAAGAGGGAATTGGTACCAAATCTTTTTTTTTTTTTGAGATTGGCATGTTAATGCTCTAAAAAATTAGCTTAGTCTGTAGACACCACATAAATTTTATAGAAAAGGTTCCATAAAATTTAAAGTAGTCAATAAACTTAAAAAAAGAAATATCAAATGAGTTAATGAGTATTCGTCACTATAAAAGATTATAATAAATCTTTAATAACAATTTAAATTTTACATTAATTTAACAATTTTAATTTAACATTATTTATCTAATATTCACCACGAAAGAAAGTCGATAGACTCTGGAAACGAATTAATATTTTTGTAAACAGCCGAGAACAGAAACGCTAAGTAAATATATGTTATATTGGGATTCACACCGGGATTGTGAAATGTAGAGCTAGAATTTAAATGCAACAAATATAAATACCTATTACTAAAATTTTACAATTTTCACTCTTTAAACTATATGAAAGAAAAATCAAGCCTTTCTGATGACATTTGAAAGTTGCAGTGTGTTATAACTATTACCCTTGGATAACATTCCATGAGGAATGTGTGCTCACTTCGCATATTCGTATAGTTACTCGATACGAATGAAGTTATGCCTATTTAAATCAATAACCCCTATGTAAAACAAGTTTTACATACTACAAAATAACCAGTATTCTCCACGTGTAGATAGATAATCAGCTAATCATTAGTAATTAATATGCAAAGATTCAATATGTCGATTCGTAGAAGACAACAGATATTTATTAACTAGGTTTATACCGATTTGTCGACGTCTCCGCCTTCTATTTTCTTCTCAAATTAGAATTCTATTACACCTATTAAACTATATATTAAATCCACGACCACGTTAATTACTTGGGATGAACAGTAATAATAAAATATACATTCCCATAGATTATACATTTCCTATGCAGAGATAATCTATGCATATTCGATATTTAAACGAGTTTAAAACGAATCTGTGGATTTTTTTATAAAACGGGGGGAAGACGGGCAGGAGGATCACCTGATCGTAAGTGATACCGCCGCCCATGGACACAGCAAGGCAGAGGCCTCATAAGTGCGTTGCCAGCCTTTAAGATATACGTCCTTCTGAGGCTAACTTCAAAGTGACCAAGATAATTCGACACAACTTTGCTCGTAAAATTTCGAAGCTCATCATGAAGATATTTATAAAATAATTGAGAAAATAAGTTAATCTATAACCCTATTTTGGATGTGTGCGGAATTTTTTGCAATTCGAAACAGATAATATGTAAATATCAGCACCGACACGCAAAACATTGATGTCAGATAGTATTAAAGTAATACCTAGTCAGAGTCTGGGTCAAAAGGCCATCGCGGAAAATATTTTGGGACAATAAAATTCATATTTTTCAAATCAATTTCGATAAAATTTATCACTTAATGATATCTTTATTATTTTTATGCACACCTTAAGTGAAATAATACCGCTATTTTGCTAAAAACAAATGAGAGTCTTAGCTGAGTCATATCAAGGTTAAAAGGCCATCACGGCAAACTATTTTGGGATGATAAAATTTATTTTTTTCAATTAATTACTTCGATAAACGTATCATTTCAATATTTTTACAGAGACCCTAAACTGATATAAAGAATACCACGGTCACGCTGTTTGAAAAATACCTTCGTAATTATTGTAATGGCTGAGTTCAAATCAAGGTCAAAATGCTATGACAGCAAACTATTTTGGTATGAATTTTTTATTATTAATTACTTTGACAGACGTATTACTTCAATATTTTTACAGAGACTCTAAACTGATATAATAAATACCTGGGTCACGCTGTTTGAAAAATACCTGTTCCATTACTGTTATGGCTGATTCCAAATCAAGGTCAAAAGGCCATCACAGCAAACTATTTTGTGGTGATAACTTTATTTTTCAACTAATTCGTTGATATATATAAACATTATAAACAATATAATTATCAAAATCGGAGGCGAGGCGGAAATCCAAAACACAAAAATTATCTAGATTTTAAGAACTCAGAGAATATGATAACGTTAAAAGAAATTTATATCGATACATAATCTAATCTATACTAAATAGAGCTCGCTAAATGCCAGCTATAATTTTAATAAATAGAATCATAATTGTATTTGTGAGGTTTTATAGAAAAATTCCCAACCATCACACGTCAAACCGGTATGTATGAAAAACATTGGATTTTTCCATCACCAATCGGGTCATATCGGCATTTTATACTTATATATCCTAGCTTATTCGTAAAAAATTGGATTTTTCCATACCATTCCATTATAGTCCAAGAAGTATAAACATAAAGAGTATCTCTATAGTCTTACGTTCCTCTCCTGTGAGTTCTTTGCGACCTAGAGTACTTCATGATGTAATGAGTATACAAAAAATATATATATTCTGACATGTATTTGACATAATTTAATTAATTAATCAAATCAGGCGTTACTTTGCGGAAGCCCAAAACCCTGACAGACCAATCTACAAGCAATACTCCGCGAAAAACCCACAACCACTCGACGTACGTTTCGCTCCGACACCGGAGCATCATCAGGATATTGCCTCTACGAACAGCATTCGATGAGACTCATCGAGTGGTTGTGGGTTTTTCGCGGAGTATTGCTTGTAGATTGGTCTATTAGGGTTTTGACATAAATTCTTTGTACTAGAGATCTGGCCTTCCAACACCGAGCACTTCTAAAGCATTTTCTACTCTCCTACCCTTAACCGGCTACATACTCAGCCCTTAATAAGTGGCATACAAAAATAAAAATACGATAAACATTAATACTTAAAAATCCAACAGCAACTAAAATTAACCTAATCAATTCATATCACTTTCCCACAAAATGTTGCAAACGTGATCCGTATCTATTATGTTGATGTCATTATATAACTACTCAACAATGTTATAAAGATCTTGTTTTATTTATACCAATAGACTTTTGTTAAATAAAAAAAAACAAAAGAATTTTGTTAAACACGATAGGTAATCTCACGAACTGCCGAACCAGTAGTTTCAATAACTTCAAAAACTAATAATACAAATAGATATATATTATTGGAGTTAAAATATATTTGTGTTGACAGAATAACCGAGGAAGACTATTAAACACAAATTACGCTTCACAAAAAATCTTTATTCTTTACAAAGAATTGGAAGCGCGTACGATGTCAACTAACAAATTATTCAAAGATGAATAATTTATCAACATTCTTAATACATTTAAATATATAAAAAGAGACAATCACGCCTTTACATTGTAACAGATTTGAATGAAATTTCATGAAAATGATGAAACCGTATATAACACTCACCAAACTCTAATCAAAATTATTATAAAACGTGGAAAGCTAGTAAGTTGCCATGGTTGCGATATATAAGTCAATGAGACCGCAAAGGTCATACGGCTCCGAAATGTAACAATGTTAAATTTACTTAAAAATCAAAGGTGAAAGTTGTTGCCCAAATGCTAATTAATGTCTTTTCAAGTCGAGATTGTATTTATCAAACTGTACTGAAGGCTTAGTTGATAAGATATGAGACGAGATTTTCGCTTCGACTAACACATTTACTTCAATATATAATATCGAATATACGAAAATTGTGCTATTGAAATTACTTTACATACTTACTCAAGGTCCGTTGAGATAGGAATACCATTTTTTATATAAAACGAAAAATAACTGAAACTAAAAAAATCGTCTCTTGAATGCACTAATTGAAGTCTTTTCATTGGTCCATTTAACTGGGAAGGTTAAAGCTATCAACCTTATAAAATCAGTTTAATTGCACTCGTCTCTTTCTCAAATTAGGTTTAATGTGATGAAAGGAGAGATACCATTCATTTTCTAACGCTGCCATCAAATGTTACACATTTCAAAGACTATAAATGTAATAAAAACTATAAAATCCATTATTAACGTCATCGCTAGCTTGACAAGAAACTCAGCCTAGAATTTTTCGATCATTAATTTCACGATTAACAAGTTATAAAACATAAATGCGATATAATAAAATAATAGTAATAAATAAACCTTTGCATTTAACTAAAAGTCGTAAAACAATATACTTCAATTTATATCTTATTTTAAAGGACTGACAAGGCGAATGTGGATGGCGAATGTGGGGCTGGGAGACCTGCCCGAACATTTTTGGATCAGATTTAGAATGTTCTGGAAAAAGGGCAGGTGCTCAAAAGCACCCATAACCGACGAAAATGTATGATGAATTTAATGAGTGTGGAAGAAGCGAGAGAGGTATGTAAGGATCGTAGCAAGTGGATGTCTTTGGTCTCTGCCTACCCCAATGGGAAACAGGCGTGACTTATATAAATAAATTAAAAAATATATATAAAGATTTTAATGAAACTCGCGTTAATAAAACACATTATAAACTTAATAAGAAATAACTGACGACTATAAGCTAAAAGCTTAACGTAATAATTTAAGGTTCATGATTAAGAGTATTAGATACTGTTTTGATTCCAATCTTTCAAGTTACATTGAAACAAAACAAATGCCAATATTAAATGCATACGTCATTTTCAAATCATCACACACGACCTAGTAATGTTGATACAAAGTTAATGTTGTGATGTAAACCAGAAAATCATACGATACGATAACCTATCAGTAGCAGACACCGTGACTATTCATGCAGTTTATATATGACGCAATGATTATAAAAATATTATGATTATATCATTAGATATAATTTGTAGAATATTTTTTGTTCATGGTTTCGCTCGCGTTAAGCCTATTGGCTCTCCTATTGGACGACCCAAAACTCTTTATTCCAATAGTGAATTGTTAGAAAGGGAAGACGGCTTAAAATTATCAAACACCTGGGATCCAATAATATCTAAATTAAAATCTCATGAAAAACAATTCAAGGAAATGGAGGACACAGTGAGCCAATTTTGTAAAAATCCTTCCGGTTTTAGTCGATACCAACTCCGGGGCAATAAATACAGATAACACACAACCTCTCTGCTGTGACACTTAGCAATTTCACTTTTGTCTTCAGTCTACCGTGACTGTTACCGCTGTAAAGCACGCGAAACGTCGGAAAAATTTAAAATAATGTAAAAATAATAACATTTTGCAAAAATACATAACTTAAATCCGTTAATAAAGTGTTTTTCTTTAAGTGAATTGTTTTTAAATCCATCCAATATACACAAAACGATTTCTAAATTACAATTATGTTGCGTAGATTAATTTATTTTTTTATATTTAATCAAGCAACTTCGCTTTGTACAATTCTGAGAATAATCTCCATTAGACAATGAAAACATCCTCTCCTAAGAAGCATACTTTTATGCTCATAAAAAATATGCAAAACATTTTTAAAATTCACTTTTGACACTCATAAATAAAATGATCTACAAACAATGACTATATATATATTTTCCTTTGAGGACAATATTTAATTATAGATGTATTTTAAAATACACGTTAACAAAGAACTAATTCGAACAAATATAATCTACAAACAGAGACATAATAGATAACATGGTATTAATTCTTTTAAAGACTATTTAATTATAGAACGTATTTTAAAATACACGTTAACAAAGAACTAATTCGAACAAATATAATCTCCAAACAGAGACATAATAGATAACATGGTATTAATTCTTTTAAAGACTATTTAATTATAGAACGTATTTTAAAATACACGTTAACAAAGAACTAATTCGAACAAATATAATCTACAAACAGAGACATAATAGATAATATGGTATTAATTCTTTTAAAGACTATTTAATTATAGAACGTATTTTAAAATACACGTAAACAAAGAACTAATTCATAGAAATACTTTTTGGAGATCTAGAATGGAGAAAGTTTGAATCCCATTCACTTTTCATGGCTCACTCACACGTTCACAATAGTTGTATTCTGCATTCATTGAGTCCACTCACTTAATTAATATCTGTATAATATAATAAAAACGAAGTTTTCGCAGCTAAAACTTTTCTGCACATTATGAAAATTTTTTGTTCAACGAACTAAATTAATTATAGGATAAATTTATATAGGTTATTATATCATGCTACAACATAATTAATGATACGCGGCACGGTAGAGACTATAAATAATATAAGAGGTGTGGAAAGGAAAATTTGTGACATTCGTTCATTTTGTTTAGGTTTTTAAAGGACCACAGGAGATAATCGAATATACAGTATGGATCATTAGTGCATACTGACAGCCCATCCTGGCTATGTGCCAATGACTTTTAAAACAATAATTGAGTAGGGTTATTTTTATATCTCTGCAAAAATATTCTATACCACAAATGGAAATATTTCAGCACTAAAGCTACCCAAGATCATACTCGCAATTCCCAAAATAAAATTCGGTCATATTGTCCTCCTATCTGTCTCTTTCACCAGTTTGACAATAAAACAGTATAGAAGTTGAGCTTTTAGTTTTAAATACTGGTTGTATTTAAAACTAAAAGCTCAACTTCTATTGATACGTTCACTATAAATATTGTGACGTCGACACGGAAAACCGTGGTAACTTTCCGTTAAATATATCCTTGTTTATTAAAATAAACCTCGTAATTATCTTCATATAGTAAGAATATATAGCTACAATTAAATTATAGATTTGTGTCGGCTTTGTGACCAGAGCTTCGTGGCTAAACGATTACTAAAGACATTGCAAGCATCGGTTTCGACTCCAAATAAATATAATTATATTAATTTTTTTTGATACGTCATATGGTGTGTAAAATTCACCTGACACTTGTCAATTGCCAAATGAAAACTTAGCTCAAAGATGTATATCAGAAAATAGGCTACGTCCTAATCAGTTGAGCCTGTGAGGCCTTAGAAAAGCTTATTAAAACAACTCGTCAAAACCAGAAATGTCTTCATTTAAACCATATACGATATATAAATGTTGAAAAATAATCGAATGTGGTTCAACATGTTTCCTTATAACCGGACATACAAATAAAACATGTTTTTTATTGCGTTTATATGCTAATTATATTTCAAATTTAGGTTTATATTTACAGAAATAACAATACAACAAAAACTAACAATAAAGAGCTTAATACGCGAGAAGCGCTGGTCTGGCGGTCAGGTGTACTTCTAATCAATTGTCACTGGTGGGACCCAAAACAAAACACTCTGAAGCACGTCGCCTTAAAACCCACATGGTCATGTGAATGACCGTGAGATAATATCTCATCATTGTCATCGCACTTTGAATTTATCGACTGTATTTAAACAAATATTATAAAGTGTTTGTTTGATCGAACACGCAAATCTTAGCAACTACTGGAATTGAAAAATGTGTTTGTATTGTTATAGTATATTTACCGATTGAGGCTATATGTTATATAACATCTCGCTACTATTAATAAGAGCATGAAATGTGAAAACGGGAGAATTGTTCCCTTTTTCGTGTTATGCTGCTAGTTTTAACTTTCTTACGTTAAAGAACGGTATAACTAAAATATATATTATATATATATTATACCGTCCTAAGTTGATATATATATCGAACTTAGTTCTTATGACACTATGAAGAAAATTAGGACTGTATCTTCATAAGACAATTCCCTTTAAAAGTAATACTGTGAATTGAAAAATGCCTAGAAATTTTGAAAACATTGAATTCATTATTACTCTTATTCTGACGGTCATGGACTCGGACACAACACAAAAAGCCAATATTTGATGTTTTTGCTTGCGCATTGGAATGTAATTACATTCGATTGGGTGAGGGATAAAAAGCTAATACGTTTATAACATTTACATTTGGTTTAAAATATTTTCGGTTAATATGTACCACATTTAACAGAAATATCTATAGGCTTAAACATTACTATACAAGGTAATAAAATTTGAATACTCTATACAAATTAAATAATTGTTGATTAGTGCTATTTAAGATCACTATCCGGTGATGTGAATTTTAACAACAACGACAGTAGTCTAACGCGTCTTAAGAAATCATCTGCGAATCATGAAAAACATTTCGTCTTCGACGGAGTACCAATAAATTAAAATACGAAATTCAAAACATGTGGTTTTATAAATCGTGTATATTAATTGTAACACAGGTTCAGGAAAAATTCAATATTTTATGTGCAACAAGGTTCTAGATACACGTGGGGATTTATCACGTATTGTGTTTTACATTACAATTGAAGGTACGGCTTATAATTTTTTGGTAAAAAATGTGACCTTGACAGCTAACATTCTCACGGCCATAGATGAGTTTTTAAATCAAGTAATATAGACTTATCAAAATTGTTAAGATGACTTTATTACATTAATAAATTGTGCAATTTGAACAAAACATCTTCAGAATGTCGAAAGTAAGATGACGTACGTATTATAGACGTGTTAGTTCCCCCATCCCTAAACTATATTTGGTCTCCAAAATCACGATTACGATTATCAAACTACAAAACAGTTTCACTAATATAGTTGGCAACACGTGTTTTCAATTATGTAAGACTGCAGATCGGATGCGGTGACTATTAATGACCTGCTGGTTCCGCTTTCAATAAGAATACATGAACTTCCGCCCGTGATCGGGAAAATTGGTCAAGGTTCCAATGAGAAAAAGGCAATGGTATTTACAGTTAACAATCGACTTTATTGGGTAGTTCAATAATGGAAGCGCGAACTATATTTAGATGCCTCCGGACGAGGTTCAAAGTCCAAGTTCCTTTGGCGTAAAATGTTCCATTCAAATTTTAAATATGCATTCGTCGTCTTAGCGAGTCGACGTCTAATACTAGACATGAGATGATCTTTTTAATGACGGTTTCCTGATGGTGAGCTGCGCTCATTCCAGGTCGTCCATGCACTAAGTGGGTGCATGGCCGACTGGATTTCGATGTTCATTCCAGCTGCTGTCGGTACTGCGGGCAATCTGCCCAACCCAGTATCATTTTAAATCAGCCTTGTTACATTTCCGTACATGCCTACTAACTCTAATTTTATCGAGCAAATAATTTCTAATAGTACCTGCTATAATTAATCTAATAGAAAAATAAATACTTTTGGAGAGGGCTATTATGATAAGATATAATAGACAATTATTAAGATTGATTTGAATTAGTTTACGAATATCTGCTCGTACGACGATCGTGACATTCTCTATTATTATCAATCGATAGCGTTGATATAAGAATGAATATGTCACGAAACTGTTTATAAAAAGAAAGTTAATTTAAATGCAAAACAAGTATTTTTCATTGCCGCTTTCTTACATTTTTTATTTTTTTAAGTTTTAGATATTAGGAGAACTAATAATATTTATTTATTGTATATAAGTAATTTAGTGCACTAGATTTAAAGATAGATGTTTAATCTAGTTAAACCATAATATATTTCAATATATTGTTTGGTTATATATAATATAGCCAAACATAAATGTTGCTCATTATATATATAAGTTTTAAATTATTACTGTAATAATTCTTGCCTATATAAAAATATTTTCAACTCAATAACCCCTTGACTATTATTTTAATAACTTATCATGAATATATTTTTTTAAATTGGAAAGTCTTCTAGAAAAAATTTATATTAAATAAAGCATGACTTAATTTAATATAAAATTTATGAATTCTGTAACCCTAGCTAGTTAAACCCTCAACTTTACCAATATCCCCATAACTAACAAAGATTTAATTAAACTTCTTGAATAAATATTACATCATTATTTATAATTTGGAGTGCTTTGCAGCAATTGTGGTCAGCGAGACTGTATTGTACATAAATATTCAATGAATGTTTAACACAGTAAACAGAAATAGTAATATTTAATATTATTACAATATAAATGATATAACATTACAATATGATGCTAATTTATTATAATGGTTTGTATTTAGTAGTAAATTCATCATGTAACATTCATTGTTTCCTCCATAAATTATTAGTGAATATTATTATAAAATACACTAGATTTCAATAATAGAGCCATTATAAAAATAAGACCATGTAAATAATGTTAGCATTATATATTAAATGTTTAATAGCATTGTGGTTTTTTTCTAGCTGAAAATTATAGAAAAATAATTAAATTATAAGTTATCAATATGACTTTTAATTACTAGTAACTTAAATTATGATAAAGAAATTAAATAGTTGTGCCAAAATTTTACCAGGACTGAAAACTCTTGTGCGACTTTGTTAAAATTGTATGGGCTTCATATAGCCCTATGTTAAAGATTAACAATTAAAACATTTGTTGTTTTGTGGTGTCATATATCAAGTGTTAAATGGGACCTTAAAAAGTATAATCACAGTTTTTACAATACTATTCAGGTTATTGAAATTTTTGTTGGGAATTTACTTTTGATATAAAAATATGTGTGTAATGTACTTACTGATAGCGTAACTCACAAAAATTACATTGAACTGGTTCTATTTACTATTCATTTAAAATTTAAGTAAATAAATTGTTTTACTTTAAGTTTCTACTTTCTAAAGTATAGTAACCTACTCTTATTGTATTAAGATTCATATTAGAAACTTTAAGAATGATTAAATAGAAACTATTGTATTAGAACATACCGCAATTGTTAAACTAGTAGTCATAAATTTTTTTGTTTAATAAATATAAGTTTTAGGATTACTTGTAGTAGAACAATGATTATACTTTATTCTAGACATAATTTAAAAATTGAGGCTAGAGACTAACACTTGAGGATATAAATGCATTGTTTGTAGACAATAATTGTTTTAAAAATGTTTCTTATTTTGACAATTCTTAGCCTGAGCATTACTCATATCTCATATTATCTTTGGATTTGATGTGTCTTTACATAACCGTGACATCACGTTTTAATCACGAGAGTTCAAAACTGTCGCCCTATTCTAGACAGCACATATTGCCTCCAAAACCACGTTAATTAAACATTTCGGAAGAAAAAGAAACACATACCTTGGTCGATTCTGCATATAATATTGACCTCCAAATATAAACGCCATGTAAATGCCAACATAATAGAACGCGTTCGTCCAATTCTCAATCATCCATTTTCTGTACCCATGATGTATAAAATGATTCTCAAAGTCGAAAATGTATGAGTAGTTCGGTGAAAGATCTAGGTTATAAGTCATTGATGATTTATACTCCATGTTCAAAGAATTCCCCCGTGCAGCCTTTTAATTAAACACTGTCCACCGATTCAAGGATTGCGGTTGGTATTCACCAGCCACTGTTTATAATATAACACGTATGATTAATCCATCAACCGAGATAGGCGCACCGCCTTCGCGACATAAATTCGAAATGTGAGGGCGGTATAGTAAACGTCGATTATATATTCGCGAGTTCTGACGCGCCGAGACTTCGCCGTCACCCGCTTCTTGTCACCGGCTGGATATAGTTTTGTAATTACGTATACCAGAGGAAAGTCGTCATCATTATTTAAAGTGGTATACGAATTCTTTTTAGTATCACCGAGCTTCTTTTTCTTTTCACTCTAATTCGTTACAAAATAGATATATCTAATAAATTTATGATGTATCCAAGCTGACACAGAAATGGAATGACGTTTTCAATTGAATGTCAAGTTTATACATGTCACCTTGACATACAATGCTACATTCATCGTGATCAAATACTTTTTTTTAAATATATTAAGGCATTGGATATAAGTGTCTTTTAGCCTAATCAAATACTTTTTTTCGAAGACTGACTGTGCTAAAATTAATCTTTTTTCAATACAAATATTACTCATATTTGAAAAAAATATGGTGTACCATTTCTAAGTTTAATGAGTATGTTATCACATTCATATACTTCAAAAGAATTTTAAATGTAGATTATAACACCATGAAATACAAAAATAAAATACAAATAATAATAATACTTTTTTATTTCTTACCGCAAGTTTTTCAGCAAAAATCATCAATAGAATAATAATTTCTTCTATTTTAATATTGACAAAGTCAAGGTTAAGTTTATTACTACATTAGTGGTGTTTATCAACAAACAATAACCCAATTAAATATTTACTTCGAAGACTACCAAATTGCAAATGAATATTTTTTGCTTAAAGATAAATTAAAAACGAGCAAATGCGACCCTAAATCGTGAACAATGGGTTCCGTACAGGTTGATCGAAGCGTGTTACTGGTTCCAATTTTTAACCTTTGCGTAAAATGTCTCGTTTTCCGATCTTATTAAAAAACCGTAAGTTTTTTTTACATTTGTTTGAATGTTCAAAAAACATAAGCAATACATTTATAAATTATGAGTATAGAAAATTGTATAATAAAAATGATGATTACCAATTGTTTAAACAGATTACGAGCGCATAAACACGCCATTACATAATTTTACTAATAATACATAAGTATACATTGTCACTGCCTGGTATGTAAAATAAAACGATATTTTTCATTGTATCATTTTATTAGACATAAAAAGACGGATATAGAAAAGACAAAGATAGAAGAATTCAAGTTGATTTTCTGAGATCTCTTACGCTTGTTTGAAACTTATTTTATTGAACCTCTATGTATAGACAACGCTTCTTTCACAAAAGCGATGTTCTATAGATAATTGAATATACGAAGTACAAACACGATTTAAATATATTTTCGAATTTAGACATTTATTTATTTTATGCTTTTAGAATTAACCTTTATATAGTTTTCAGAGTGCCAAAATTAATGTTAGGGTTCATTGAGCAGACGAACGAACGAATTAAAAAATATCTAATACTTAGACCATTTGGTCTAATATTACTTGCAATACTCCGCGAAAAGACCCTCAGCATGTACCTCTACAGTGTTTGAGGGTTTTTTTGGGGAGTATATGCAAGTAAATTGGTCTATTAAAATTTTCTACAATTGACTTCCGCAAAGTAACGCCTGATTCTATTAATTGTATAAACGGCGAACTTTCAAGAGCATTTATAGATATTTATAATATTGTGTGTGGAAGGTTAAACAAAAATTTAATTTAAACCTACATAATTATTTATCTATTGCTATAATCAATAATGTCATAATTTTCAAAGAATTAAAAAAAAATCCTGTATTCAATAAATCATACCGCCAAAATCGTTGTAATAAATTCATTGGCATTGTGTGAGCGTCATCAAACTAGACATAATATTGTTGAGGAATAAAATAAAATTCCTGAATCTACGCGAAATCTCGTCTCCAACAGGCAGATATGGTTTCGTAAGAGATTGATTAATTGTTTGAGACGTGTTCGTATAGGTGTACATATAAAATGCTGGTTCAGTTCCTATATTCTTAACTCTATGGAACTGATTCGACGTAATATTGACTCTCATACCGGTAGAGATCTGCGATTGAGTTGCGTTAGACATTTCATAAAGCAAGTTACCCTTAAGTACCGTCACCGATGTATTCGTCAACTCTTCGGGAATGTACTTATGTTGTTCATATCCTGCAAAAAGCAATGTTATCGATTCTATATTTTTTTGCCATTTAAATGTTGTTATGTGTTAAAAAACCACAGTTTAAAAAATTTTTTTTATTTCAGGTTATGTACAATCACATGGGGGGGAAAAAAAAAGAAACCCTGGGAAGGGGTCTTTTTTTTTTTTTTTTGGAAATTTAGGAAAAAAAATTTTTGTACTTTTACAATATTTTTTTCTAATTTATACGAACCTACTCTTATTGTATGAAGATTCGTTCATTTGTTGTATAAGAACATATCACAATTTTATATATATCAAATTTTTGTATATTTACAACCCAAAAAAAAAAAAAAAAAAATTTTTTTTTTTTTTTTTTTTTTTTTTTTTTTTTTTTTTTGGGTGGTTTTTTTTTTTTTTTTGGGGGGGGTTTTTTTGGGCCCCCCGGGGGGGGGCGGGGGGGGCGGGCGGGCGGGGCGGCCCCCCCCCCCCCCCCCCCCCCCCTTTTTTTTTTTTTGGGGGGGGGTGGGGGGGGGGGGGGGGGGGGGGGGGGGGGAAAAAAATTTTTTTTTTTTTTTTTTTTTTTTCCCCCCAAAAAATTTTTTTTTAAAAAAATTTTCCCCATTTTTTCTTTTTTTAAAAGGGGCCCTTTTTTTTACTTTCCCCCCCGGGGGGGGCTTTTATTATTTTTCCCCCCTTCCAAAAGAAAAAAGAAATTCGTTCATTTCTTTCCTCATTCGGATGTTATTTTCTCATCAAAATCTTAAATAACAAAATTCACAGTCCTCTAGGACAACTCAATTATTTTGATTTATTAATTATTTACCAATATCTTATTTTTGGTTACTTGTTAATATGTGTGTTAACCGTATGTGCGTGCTTTAGATTAAGATTTTTAGTCGTATCAATTTTAGTCTTATACAGTAATTTTAAAATCTCTGTTTGGTAACCTGTATAATGAATAAAAAAATAAAATTAGATTATCCCATAGGTCTACGATATTATTATTATTCTATTTATAAATAGACAAACCTGGAAACTCAGCAATGAAAATGACATCAGTTTGATTACTCGACGAATGCACACGGTGTTTAATATCCTGTAATTCGCTTCTCCAACTATAACCCTCGCTCAACAGGTGCATCAGGTACGGCACTGTACGAAAAGGAGACCAGGACACATTCAACACATCAATCTTATCATCGAACATCCTTTGCGTAAATCTACCATTAAGTGAACACCAAATGTCGAAATAGATAGATATATTCCGCTTATAGAGCTTTTCTTCCAAACAGCTGGCGTATTGGTAGATCATGTCGCCATGTCGTGTCCAACGGTCGTTCGGTGTGAAGATGTAAGGGTCGAGGTAATACTCTGTTTGTTGGGTGTTGTCGACTATTTTGATGACGACACTGCTGACATCCCATGTGTGTACCATCATGTCCCAGGAATAGCCGTACAGACCATTCGTCCAATTATTGTAACCCTGAAAAGGTATACTATAAATGCTATTTATATATTCTTATAAATCCTTAGTAACAACTTAGTAATTTCTATGTTTACGTTATGTTTGTGTCCCGTTAATTATTCTCTATACTTATTTGTGAAAAGCGTTTAAAAACTCATCTGTATATCTGTGACTGTACTGTATGTGTGCCAAATATGATGTGTTTGTTGTGTGTAATAAATAAATAGACTGCAAAGGATACAAAAAAAGAAACATAAAATAAATACATCTCAATATACAAAACACAGCTCAATGCGAGTCGGGCTCGCTCACGAAGAACGACGGCCAAAAAGCATATCTGCTCTGTGGCAGCCTCTTTAAACATTTGTTTAATTCTGTTCCTTAATTATAGAGGTACTTATTAACTAACATTATGGTACTATTTAACTAACATGGCTTAGGAGATAGAGCTTAGTAACAGACGGACTGGGATGTCGTAGTAAAAACAACAATTGGGTTAACCTCTGAGACTGGAAGCCAAAAAATTAAGTAAATAAAATTTGTTTTTGTCAACAAAACCATTGAAATTTTGCGCCGAACTTTAGACGAGCCGAGACGTTCACCGACTCTTTATTAATATGCTGACGTTAGTAGTAAAACAAATATTAATTATATTTGTAAATATTTATATGTCGAGTTCCTATGCTGATGAACTAATTTACAGTGCATGAACTTCCTAGTTTCATTTACAGGGGAGACAACGGAAAAAACTTTGCTAAGTCATTTTTAATAATAAAGAACCATAGAGCGAAACACGGCTACAGTCAGCGAAGTGAGATCGTGGAGGGTCATCGAAAAATACAGTCTTTCGGACCACGCAACGTTTTGTGCATCTGTCCCAAGGGAGACGTCGATTTGGTCCATCGGAAAGGTCATGGTCACGGAGATGTGGTAGTCCTCCGAATGAGAGAAGATCCTACAAAAAGGGTTTATGACCTTACTCATCTTCTGTTTGTGTAATGGATCGTAATAATATTAACTTTGGTCGTATCGGTCGTGTCGGTCAGTTTCGGCGTTTTCTCTATGGGACTTATACAAACACGCGTATAGTTGTGGATGGTCATCACAGTTTACGCGCAGCCAAAGGTTGGATATGTCATGCCCTCAAGGTGACGACAGATATCCTCCATGACGTACACGCAAACTCCTGCCCGCGGGACAAAGGAATGTTCAGGTAGGAGAGGTAAGAAGTATCAGCCGGGGAAGATATCTGCTTCTCGGTAAGAAGGAGCAAGTTGTCTCGAGGCGTGTTAGAATTGAAGCCATATGTGAATTTGAGAGGCCATGGTGAGAGTAAAAAGGGTGGCGACTTTTCTAATTGGCTTCGTCCTCCCTAAGATTGATAAATATTACATTAAAGCGCAGATTTGCCCACCCCAGAACACGAATGGCAGCCTGCGCCTACTACACCTGGCGCTGGAGATCCCGGTAGAAACCCAGAGGGGGATTCTCCACCGAGATCGCTGGTGATATTTCGTGTGGGGCATGCGGCACCAGGTGTTACACCCCCCTCTAAAAACACGAGTGCAATAAATTGAAACGATTGCGTCATTTCACAGAAACAACCTGTTACACAGGTTGTTTAACCAGTGAATGGTGGGATAGTCATGTCCCTACGCTAAAAAAAACATTTAAATATTGTTTCTCAACCAGTTTTTACAATAAAAAAAATCATATAATAATGGGATTCCCTAGACGTTCAGGGTTTTTATTATGACGCACTTGTGCGTGATCGTATTAAAAATATCCTCTCTCTTCGTAATACTGATTCAAATTACCTTTGTGATAAAATGTGAAAACGGTAGAAACGCCTGCAAAAAAATATATAGCAATATCCACATAATCGTCTTCTCTCGCGATGTATGCTCAGTCTCTTCGCTCTCTATCTCGCGATGTCTTTTATCATCGTTCGACATTTGTTCGGGTTCCGTACGATTTACGTCATCTTCGTCACCTGCATCCTTTATCTGTTCAGTCTTACAACATTTTTCAGTTTTAATACAAATGGAACGTGCTATTTTCAACATCACCTTGTTGTAATTTTTGCGCAGCCAAACTGATATGAGTTGGAAAATTTTTTTTGGCCAATCGAAGGCGTAAAATAGCGGCATTGTTGATAAGCAAACCCAGGGGAACATACCTGTAAAATATTGTATCTAAGTAAATGTTAGCATGTAATCGTAATTTACTTTATAATGCAAATAATATAACATTTTGGAAAATATTTAAAGTATCGTATCAGTGTAGAGACATCTGTCTGTTACGATGACGTCACTTGCTATCATTAAGTACAAATTCTTGAAAGCAACCTCTGGGGGCAGTCAGATCTCGTCGAAAACCCTCCCTTTTTGGTTAAAGGACCTAAATATCCACTCTATTTTTTAAAGATGGCTGACACACTTACCGATGCTAAAAAGACGGATATTCATTAAATGGAACAGAGCGCAAAAGACCATAGCAACATGTCTCGTTTTTGAATACATCATCCAGAAAGCAATCGTTAGATCGAAAACGAAAATGAACCAGTGTACAATTAGATAGTTTATTTGAGAAGCTGTTAAAAACAATCTAGAAACAATATATTTCATTAATAAAGGCATCCATAGTCATTTAAATGTTCGAATATAAAAAAAATTCAGACAAAATAAAAATGAGAAAAGACTGACCTTACTTGAAAGGACTGAATACCCAATGTTCGCTCAAATGTTGCACAGAGTATCCGGTCAACCATTCAGTAGTACCTTTCTTTACACCAGCGACAAAGTAAAGAATGAAAAACTGGTATTTCAATATAAAATAATTCCAGTATGGAACCATGGATTTCTTCAATGTAGGGTCCAAGTAAGCGTCGAGGGACCTACAATTAAAATATTGGTTTTGAAAATTAAATGAAATTCTAATAGACCAATTTAGTAGCAATACTCCGCGAAAAATCTCTTAGGATGTTGCCGCTACGAATAGCTGTCGTGGACGATATGGATAGATCTTTTCACTTTCGCTACGTAACGCCTTATAACAAACAACAAATTATTAACGGATTTTACTAAGCAGTACGAAGATGGAATGAAGGAAAATTGGGAATCGGACCCGCGTATGATTGTTTCCGTACATGTTTTTGTATTGAACTCTCGAATATTTATTTAATTTTTATTTGTAGCTAAAGCGTCAACAGAAATACTTAATCTGTGAAAATTGTCAACAGTCTATCACGGCTAATGGAGGGGCAGTGTCTCAGTAATAGGGTTCCTGTCCCTTTGGTTTGGTTTGAACCCTTAAAAAGATACAAGTCATACACTCTGTTTTACTACTTCCCGCATAATCTTAAAAAAATTCTTATTGAACTCCTCCGAAACGGCTCGAATTTTTATGAAATGCTATATGCGTATTCAGTAGGTCTGAGAATCGGTTAACATCTATTTTTCATATCCCTTAATGTTAAGGGTGGTCCAACCCAAATTTTTTTTTTCGACAAAATTTCTTATTTTTCTATGAGACAGCATACAAAAATACATATTTTTACCCCTCTACAATCAACCCTAATTTTTTATTTATTAACATTATTATTGAACTAAAAAAATGATTGCTAGAAATCACATGTATGGCAAAACAACGTTTGTCGGATCAGCTAGTGATACTGTAAAAAGTAACTTATGACTTACCAATAGCGTCCAGCTTGCGTACATGATAATAATAATGCCACCAACCCAAATAAATAGCTGTGGTTGTTCCAAAAACTCTTTTCAATTAAGAATAAATACCAATACGAAATCGTGAAAGTCCAGGACGATAAAGTGTACTTATAACCCAAAGTTATACCTAAAGCACCTGAAAATGTTACACATATCTAACCGCTAGCTTATAACTTATCGTAACTTTGTAAGATGATGACAGTTCTGTGACTGGAAACTATGAGGCTTTAATATCAAATTATTTAATAAGAATCAAATCTGAATAAATGCGTTGTCGTACCTTTAATACTTTCGGTTCAAAAATGGTCTCATAATTTTTATCAAGTCCACACATACACAAAAGCTTAGTAAAAAAAACAAAAGCGTTAGTAATAAGTATTTATGTAGCTCACCAAGCCACAAGGCCAGGTACACCAATGTCATATACGGCATGGGTACTGCAGTCACGAATGGAATTAGTGGAAAGTGGCAGGTGTCTGGATTGCCCCAACGAGACGTCATCACTGCACCACCCCTCTCATCAGGGATGTCGAATAACATACACACGCCTGACAAAAAATATATTTTCATCAAAATTTACCTTTTTGACACTGAAGGTTAAATTACTACTTATTTAGTAAAAAGTATTAAAAACAAAACAAAAGCAAATTAACAACATTTAATAACTTAGCTGCGAATATATATATAATAAAAAGTGGGTCACCAATTTGGTGTGACTGGTACCGGTGACCCCAGAGCTGGCCGCTTCCCTCCCTCCGCGTATAAACATCGCAATACAGCGAGGAAATGCGACCAGCATAAGGGCCAAATTTATGAAATATGAATTTATTATAGTAAATAAAAAAAATAGTTGAAATTCATATATATTAGAAAGAAAATAAATAATTTACTATTTCTGAATTTCATATATATATGTATTTCTATTTAAAATTCAGAAATAGTAAGTTAATTATTATTTTTTCATTGTATTCATTTCTTTTCAAATACGTTAGATTAATTTAACAGACAATTTATTTTAAAAGACACTATAAACTTTTAATTGTCCTATTTAATATCACAACAAAAATTAAACGTGCAAAATTTTTATATTTTGATTTAATAGTTGAAATTTGAACTCTTGAAAGAGTTTGGCGGTTGTATAATGGGGAAATTATTATATATTTTATAAGAATGCTGAAAGGTGTAGCTTATATTTTTATTATTTTTTGGATATCTTATACATATTATTATTGCACTTTCTCCTTATAAATTTCGGATGGAATGGTGGATGGAATTGATCGTAGTCTAGGTTTAGAATCACTAAGCTAACAATAATAACTTACCGAATAATATTCTAGTAACAGCGAGACTAGAAGGATCTTTCGGTGTATAAAGGTAGTCGACGATCTTGGAGTAAGAAACATCTCTAAGACCAAACGAAAATTGTTCAACGAATTTTTGATTTACACATTCATAAAGTTTCGACATGCCATGCCTTAATCGAATTACTGTAAAAGAAGACCTTCATGTTAAGAACGAAAATATTTCATTTTCAAATTTGCATTAATTGTATTTCTTCTGAAGCATTTATGATATTAAAGATACATTTTTTACACCTTATAAGTCAGAATAATTTATTAAATAAAATTGTAGATAACATATCGCTATAATTATGCGAATAATCTTTAATGTTCTAATAAGTCAAGGTTTTACAGAAAGTTAGACAGTACTTTGAATTTTTCCGAGGCAAGATAACATCTATTTGTTGTATACTGACTAAGTCCAATATCAAAAGACGTCTCGTAAAATATGACGAAAATCTGTATAACTTATTAGTTATTCATAAACATAGTATGAGCTAAAAATGTATTTTCGAGTTAAATTATGATTTAGAGTTACATGCGGACATTCTCGTGATCGTCTGATCCAAAGGAATCCAGAAAGTTTGATGCTCGTTTAAATACGATTTTTTATATACTTCTACAAGACCCTGATAATAATGGACAAAAACTTCTAAAGTTTTTAAATACGTTGCAGTTTTTAAGTTAATCAAATTTATCATAAAAACTAATTCTGTGAATTGTTGACGCCACACAATTCTCACATGCTGAACAAATTTTTTATTCATTTTCAAAAGCATTTACATTTGAAAATGAATAAAAACACCTCATCTGGGAAGGAGACCACTTCCCATACCGTACTAGTAAGTACTATGCTGGTTTTACATTTTTTTAATTTAAATATAGATATAACTAGGTTTAAATATACCCAAACAATGAATACTTACTTGAAGAAAACATTTCTGGAACAGGGACACTTGAAGACTGAAACTGGAGTATTCGAAACATGTATAAAATTATGTCACGTCCTAATGATTATGTATGAAGATATCGTATTAATATGTTAATTTGTGTATGTGTCTATTAAAATTAGGGGTGAGCTTCTTATGTGTCACTACAGGCTTTAAAGGACTTTAATATTTTCATTAATCGTTAAGGACGTCCGCATAATCAGGATATTTTTGGTGAAGACCAGAAAATTCTTACACTAGCGTAGACTGTGTTAGTTTAATTTATTAATAATTCTAAACTTAATAAAAAACTTTTTACTGACTTCTCAAAGACTGGACCGATTTGATAGTTATAATATTTGGGGACAAAGTTTTTTTAAATACTTTTAGTTTATTGTACTTGTCGATATTTGAATGTTTTAAATTGGAGCAGACAGACGGCGCTACCATCGCAGTGTCAAATTTTAAATACTTTCGAATAATTAATTGAAAATTGAAATCAAAGCAAAACAACGTTTGAGATCAGTTTCACGAGGCCTGTGCGGGAGGTAAATTGAGCTAATTATTTCGACAGACTAAAATGCCCTTGAGATTTCAAGGGCTCTGTAATGCCATGGACGACCAGCTGGTTACGAATTAATTGAATTATAATTTGCGTAACGGGAATCTAACCCATAGTTGTATTTCTAAAGCGCGTAAGAACCTCGGCTCTGCAAATTACCCGAGATTTCAACTAATACGGCCTATCTATCTATCAGATCTGGGTGTGGGGAAGCCTGGGGATTCGGAAAGCTGTTGTTGTTTGCTCGCTGATAACATACAGGGAAATATGACAAAAATACATTCCTGACTATAATAAATACTTGCCATCTGTTCCTGAGTGAATTCGGTGATTTTGATATTATAAGTAAATACGGGAATACGGTGCGGATGCCACCTTTTCAAACACGTTTGCTGAATGAATGAATACAGGCGCCTTGTGTTCGAGTATGATTTTGACCCATTCGATGTCGAGACTCTTCCAATCCGTGGGATCCAAAAGGTTAGCTGACATCATAGTAGGCCAGAACTGGGAGCTACCGCGGACAAAGAATTAGTCTAGCTATTCAAATGCCTAAAGGATCTCCTTTTATTTTAGTAATTATATATATACTGGCAAATTAATTACAAATTAAATCTAGCCCTAACATGCATTATATTATAGGCCCGTTATAATTTCTGACTGCAAAATATTTATGAAAATAATTATACCGAAAGTGCTCTCATCAAATAAAATTCAATTTCATTCAATTCTTTATTTCAACACTACATTATCTACAACATTCATTATTGTCAACCAATATTGTATATACTATGTTGCACTAATTTGATTACATACATACATGAAGCTGTATTAATGGCCCTACTATTAAACCAGATATTTTTTTTGGCACTGGTTTACAGAATCACGGAAAACACGATATTTATAATTACCTAATAGTTTCATGAATTTGTACTTTAAGTAGTTGAGTCTGAATTTTTAGTAAATATATAATACTGGATGTATTACAACCATACCAATATTAAATCTCAAACTCAATCAACACAATTCCAATCTGAAATAAGAATCTTATCACCAATAATAAAATAACAAAATTAAACAAAAACTTTATTAAATTAAATAAAGCAACAGTAACAAAGCTGATTTCATAATTGATGTATACAAAAAATGTAAATGGATATAGTGAAATAAATTCTTAAACAATACAGGATTATTAATTCTTAATATTATAACAAGCAAATACGCAGTCCCTTAAGTGCAATACAAAATGCGTTGCGCGA
Source organism: Pontia daplidice (assembly GCA_963693355.1). Classification (NCBI taxonomy): domain Eukaryota; kingdom Metazoa; phylum Arthropoda; class Insecta; order Lepidoptera; family Pieridae; genus Pontia; species Pontia daplidice. The sequence goes on along the minus strand of CAVNZL010000024.1, from coordinate 1,740,788 downwards.
AAACAAACATCTAAATCGAATCGGATCAAACTAAAAATGACTAAATCTGTCTTATTCATCATGTACTAATACAGATTTAGTTTATATTAGTTTTAACATGTAACAACCTGAGGGACTGCTAGGAACTGTCAACTAAATACTGTGGGCTAAGTTATAGACTAGTTTAAATGTGAATGGTACGATTCAGATGATGCTAACTCTGACAATTGTCGAACTGCGATTTGACATACGACGACATATGTTATTAAAAGAAAATTGATTGCTAAAGCCTATTTATTGCAGGACCGCGGATTATCTGAATGACAGAAGTGCTTGGGACTAAATTGCTCCTGTTCTAAAAATTATAAGTTGTAAGCATGATCAAAAAAAAAGACAAACCCTATTGAGTTTCTTGCTTGTTCTTCTCAGACTCGGGCGCGTTAGTGAACAAGCCTATAAATTTAGTTTTAAGTGACGTGCAAATGTGATCATGTAACGATCCTACTTGATTAAATGACTTTGACGGCTGCTTTAAAAAAGGAAAGGGTACCTTTAAAAAAAAAGGCTGAGAGAAACTTAAAAACCTGTTACGTCAAACATGACGTCACAAGCAATCACTGGATTAGTAGTGACGTCATACGTTTTGCAAGTCTGTGTTGGAAAACGTGGGGTTAAATGAATCACTTATCTCCCATCTGTCAAAATTTCGGAGTTTGACAGATGGGAGTGTTTGCAGTTAAACTCGAGTCTACATCAGTACCCATCTTAATATGAATAACATTAATCGTATAATTAAATTGCGCATTTTGTATACTGTTTACTGTATAATGGAATAAAATGCAACTTATTAATACAATAATTTCATCCGTGACCACGCTAGCTGAAAAGCCGAAACATAATAATAAACGGCGTTTTATTCCGTTACAGTTTTTTATTTTCGACTTAAAATTACATTATAAATAGAAAAATATTCAATTTAATATAACCTCGTGAAGTCCTGATATGGTTTTCAAAATTTTGTTTCCGGAATTAGGACACCAGATTTTGTTCAAGGAATTTTTTGTATATCCAATTATTGAAATGGGTATTTGTGTAAATTTGTATCTTAGTAAAGTTGCTATCAGATTAACATAATAAAACATATAATAAAAATCGAAACATAATCTCAATAACAATACTATAATTTAGATCTCCTAATGAGAAAAACGGATCAACTCTCCAGGTAAGAATTTTCATTTTTTTATTTCTATACAAAAATGCCACGTTCCTTGCTTTTGATTTTCCTCTTGTATTTTGTAAAGATTCGATAAATCAGATTTATATGAGATTATATATCTAAATATACTTATTTCAAGGCTCTAGGTATATTTGTCAATTGGTTGGAATAATTCATTAAATTTTCATTTTTTTTTTATATTAACCTGACACTGAAGAGATCATTTAAAATTTTGCTACCTAAAAGCGGAATGTATGCAACTAATAAAAACTTTATATTATATAATCGAATTCATTAGCATATTAAATGTCTTTAGTTTTTTCCCCTAAACGAATTTATCTGTTAGTTTAAAATTTAATTTATTGAAAATTAAGTGTGCCCATATCATTCAAGGGATTGATTTTTTGTCTGTTTTTGGTATATTTAACACAATAAAATGATACGAAAATGTTCCATTTAAAAGCTCTCAAATTTGATTATAACTCCTTTACTTAACCTATATACATGGTGTTCTAAGTTCAGAATTCGACACTAATGTAGAAGCAGCGATGTTTTCATGAAAATACATTTCCCTTGGCGCTCAGTGTCCAAAAAAGCAAAGATGAGTGGTTCATTAGTGGTCGTGAACGACTCCGCCGGGACCAGGTAGGTAAGACTTCCCCTGGAGGAACACGTCCACTGCCCGAGCTGCTTGTCTGCCCTCGGAAATTGCCCACACCACGAGCGATTGTCCTCGACGACAATCTAAACAAAAATTAACTTTCTAGTACGAAACATCAAAATTATAAATATTTATATCCTGCTTTAAATAACATGTATCTAATCTACAATTTTTTTGTATACTATTGTTGTATATATATTTCAAAATTTGTATATTTATGTGACTTAAATAGACATAGAATTTCCTTGACATTTAACATTTAAAATATACATACCACCAGCTGCGAATATATTACTGGCTGGAGTTTTGTAAATATTATCCTTTGCTGTCTCTATGTTACTGCGGGCATCAACTGGAATTTCTGAAATTAAATTAAAAAAATTTTAACTACGTGTGTGAATACCAGGGTATTCACAGTCAGGATGAATATTTTTACTATGCGAACTTGTTTTCCGGCTCGAAGGACCAAAGTAATGTATTACATGTTTTAAATTATATGTCATAATGTAATTGTATACTATTACTAGTTTTGTATAATTCTGATATTTATGATTTCTCATTTGCGGTTCCTTGTGTGTTTAACTAAAGAATGGTAGTATTACTATAGGATTATATGCATTGCAGGACATAAATCCATTTTTGCACGTGATTCCATACTTGGAATACCTGTTCCGATTGGAAAAATTATGTTTTAAGTATATATTTTTGGAATGGCTATAAATTATTCTACTATATATAGCGGAGTGAATAATGAAAAGGATATGAGGTTTTCTTATGCTGTGCTAGATGTGCAATTTTCAGAATACAAACGAAGGGCCCACTATGTAATATTGTCTCTATTGCTTCGGCAAAAACCATAAACAAAAAAAATATCAAAAATTTCATTAAGCACACTTAGATGAACACATACCGAGCTGGTTAGCGACGTATCTCTCCGGGCCCAGGAAGCCCATGGCCAGCAGCACCAGCTCGGCTTTGAAGCCCCGGCTGGTGCCCGGCACCTCCCCTCATGTCCCACCTGCCCCCCGCCCCCCCGCGACCACTCCACCTCCACGGCCGACACGCCGCACACGTGCCCCGCCCACAAAAAAGAAAAGACCCGGGGGGAAAACTCTTTTTTTTTTTTTTTTTTTTGGGGGGGGGGGGGGCCTTTTTGGGGGAATTTTAGACCCCCCTTGGTATTTTTTCGTTAGCTCTATATGCTTGAATATGGCGGTTCTGCCCATCGCCTGTACGGACCTTGTAATGAACCATTGTATTCGAAATAGAACTCAAAGGACTATAAATGTAAATGAATATTTGAATATCTTACCATCGTCAAGGAACTCTTTTGTCAAAGTGGAGAATTTCCGAGGGTCATTACCGAATTTAAGTTTCACTTCCTCGTGTCCGTAGTCAACCCTGTTTAAAAAAATATTATAACATATAATTGTTACAGATAACATGTCACACAATACACGTTTCAAGTTTTAAGCTGTGATGTTCTTCGACAAATTTAATTGAATATTAATATTATAAAAGCGAAGGTTGTAGGTATAGGTGGATGGATGTTTGTTACTCTTTCAAGTAAGAACTACTAAATTGATTTTTTTGTACGTTAATTAAGTGCTACATGAGAATAACACATATGTTACGAATTATAAAGATATTGTTTGGATTATCCAAAATATCAATTAAGTAGGAAAAAAGTAACATCTGCAAAGCTATTCTGGTATGCGCTGCCAAAATCGCTAGAGTTACACATATGTAATCTATGATGAAAATTTTTCATATATTACATCGGTTTAAAATAACTGTAACACACACAACATCTTCCATATATCATTCATAAAAGTACTTAGTATTAATAATAAATAATTGTAGATTATACCAAATTATCATAGTAAATAATTTCCTAGTAATGATTGTCAATACCCAGAAGCCGAAGGATAGATCAGCTGACGTACCTGAAAACGCGAGGCCACTGCGGCCAGGGGTTGTCAGGTCCGCGGCTGGTCTTGGGCTCCGGCAGAATTTCGAACGTGGTGATGGATTTGGCGCCTTGGCGCAGCGACGTGGCGATGCAGTCACACCTGAACACACGCACTCTTATATTAATATGTACCAGTGCTTTTCAACCTTTTTCATAATGCGACCCCACTGGTATAAAAAAATATTTCGCAACCCCCTTTGACCTTCGGTTTTTTATCATGTATGTGTATGTTACAGTATTACCAGTATCAATATTAATTGTCTTTATTGTTTTTCACTAAAGTACCCATTTTTTTCGACCTCTAGCGACCCCCCTACAGAAGCTTCGCGACCCCCTGGGGGGTAGCGGCCCACAAGTTGAAAAACAATGATATATACCAATGCAATTGGCGGATTAGTTCCAACGAGGCCGCTAGATGGCGCTGGTGGCAATTGCGTCATCGTTTTGTTTTTGTCAAACCTCTTATATTTTCCATGTTTAATTTTACTTCCCAGACTTATTATTATTGTGTTTTACCTCGGATCCTTGAACGGCAGTGATTAAGTTACCTACTCTTTAATCCGTTCAGTAAAATGAACAAGTACAATAGTGACGCATTGTGCTAATTGGAATCGGCCTCTTAGACGCAAGGGTTGCTCACCCGGTATCGCCTCCGCCGATGACCAGCACGTTCTTGTCCTTGGCGGAGATGAGCTGCGAGCTCTTGGCGTGATGCTGCGTGGCTCCCACCTGCTTCTTCTGCCAGCCCTCGAGGAACTCCATGGCGAAGTGGATGCCGTTCAGCTGCCGACCCTGCAGGGGAAGGTCGCGGGGCCACGTGGCGCCTAGGCACAGCACCACGGCGTCGTATCTGGAACGAAGAAATCGTGTCATGGTGCATTTTATTTAAAATCTTAATTAATTAAGGAGAACGTACAACAGTCAACAAAGAATGTTTTTATATAGTGTATAAGAATTAATTTTGTTAAGTTAACATGTCGACCCAAGCACACATTTACTATATTACCAAAATACATAGTCAAAAAACATACATAAAATATTACATTAACACATATTACATAGGTGAATTACAATACGAAGGAATGTCGATACAAACATAATAACTAGTGTCATATATATAGTACTAGCACCGCTAGCTATTGCTGAGTACCTCGGAGGTTAGGTTAGATTTTGACCAATAAAATCCGGTTTCCATCGAAAAAATGCTGTATATTTAGAAGCTAAATTGCATAGAATAGTTCAGTTACATTTTTCGAGCAATTTATTATTCCACTAAATAAGCGAAGTCTCACTAACAGTGTACGGAACCCTAACACTTAAGAGCACATAAGCTTTGCATAAATTGAGTATTTGGTAACTAAACTCACTCATTCGCGAGGTCAGCCGCGGAGATATCCTTGCCAACATCCACGTTGCACTTGAAGCAGATGCCTTCAGCCATCATCAGCCTGATCCTCCTGGCCACCACCTCTTTGCTGAGCTTCATACTGGGGATGCCGTATTGGAGTAACCCGCCTGGGCGATCGTTACGCTCAAACACAGTTACAGTGTAGCCCGCCTGTAAATCGAATATATTCAGAATACATTATCTTCTTAACTTTGAAAACTATTTGGTATTCGGTAAACCGCCTGGATCGGTCACATCGCTGTTTTAATTAAATTATTTAAAGGTCGGCAACACACTTGTAAATTCTGTGGTGTTGTGGGTGTTCATGGGCAGCGTTGATTGCTTACCATCATTATCCGTCTTCTCGTTTGACGATCTATTTCATTAAAAAATAGACAAAGAAAGATACAAACGAATGAATGATTTATGATTTACCTTATTGAGCTGATGCGCGCACGCCAACCCCGCCGGCCCGGATCCCACCACGGCCACGCTTTTGCCGTTGCGGTTCGTTGGGATCTGAACCATCAAACCATACAAATATTATTATATTCGTCAAACCTAAATATTCATATGTCATCGAACACTGAGCAATTAATAAAATAAATATCCACCGTGGTCTACAGTGACCACGCACGCTGTACAGTACGCGAAACGTACGGGAAAATTAAAAAATATACTGAAATTTTGAAAAAATACATAGTTCGAATAAAGTGTTTTTCTTTAAATGAGTAATAGTTATGGAAAGGGCGCTACCTCGGGCTGGATCCAGCCGCTGTCGAAGGCGTGGTCGATGATGGCGCACTCGATGTTCTTGATGGTGACGGGCGGCTCGGAGATGCCCAGCACGCAGGCGCCCTCGCACGGCGCCGGACACACGCGGCCCGTGAACTCTGCCGACCAACGCCATCAGACACGCCACACCACCACCCCACCACCCCACACACCCGACCCTGCCCGCCACTCACCCGGGAAGTTGTTCGTCTGGAGCAGCTGCGCCAGCGCCTGCTTCCAATCCGCTCTGTAGATCAGATCGTTCCACTTGGGTATGATATTCCCCAGCGGGCACCCGTGTTGGCTCTGACAGAAGGGCACGCCGCACTCCATGCACCGGGCGGCCTGCACCCGAAGCCCGCGTCGGACGTGAGCGAAGTTGTAGATCTCGTCCCAGTCGCGCAAGCGCTTCTCCGCGGGACGGTACATCGATGTCTCGCGGGGGTATTTTATGAAGCCTCTGAAATGTGTACCAGGCGATGAGGAAGGCTAAAGAGCTTTTTGCAAATAATCTATCTTTTAGGACGAATCTGATTCACACACGAAGCGTGTTCGAATATTTCAACTGACTGAGGAACAGCGAAGTCTCAGTAATTTAAATTATTAATTAAAATTTAAGTTTATTTCTTTTTCTTTACTTAAATATCTTAATATATATATAAATCTCCTGTCACGATGTTTGTCCACGATTAACTCCTAAACTGTTTAACCGATTTTAAATTAAATTCGGACACCGTGAGCAGTCTGGTCCAACTTAAGAAATAGAATACCTTAGATCTTTAATTGAAAGTCACAATTATATGGTAACTCCAAAAGATTTTAACAGATGTCGATACTTTTCGACTGAATTGAAAAACGCTTACTATTATAAATACCCGCACACTTAAAGCTGATAATTATTTTTATTGAACTATTTTAGTTGCTAGAAACGATTGCTAGAAATCACATTTATGGCAAAACAACGTTCGCCGGATCAGCTGGGATTATAGTAGTTTTAACTTTAGCTATTTTTAATTGTATCTCTGTCTGTATTCATATCACAGTTTTGATCGGTCGGTTGATCGTTTTGTTTATATATGTATCAACTGACTGTATGCAGTGTAATCGTAATAAATAAATAATAATAAATATTTAACGCTTAAAACAAAATATAAATTCCAAATGTAATCTGCGACTCTACTTAAAATAAATTACTAGACGCAAAACTTTTCTGTTGTGAACTATTGTGTTGAAACCTATACAGTATGGACTTAACTGTGTAAGCAAACCTTACCTGGACTTATCCAGAATCTTCTCCAAATTCTTCTTGTCCTTTTCAATGTCCCTGACGGCCTCTTCGATGTCGAGCAGACCATTTTCTTCCGGCTTCCCATTCGCCTCGAGCTTGGCCGGCGAAGGCTGCTTCGAAGCGAGTTGTTTGAGCGCCCTCTGGTATTCGTAGGGGAAAACCTTCACGAACTTTTGCGCTGGCGCCGGCCAAGTTTGCAGGAACTCCTTGGCAATTATCGATCTGGAAAAGGTTTTATTTGTCAATATTTAAAAATTTAAACTCTAATGTATTCGCGTGCATTCTTTATAAGATTCGTACTGTGAAAATTCAAACTTTCTCCCGTAAAAGAAACCATTTTGTTATTAATTTCGTATGTGGTATACATTCGATAAAAAATAATTTAATCAAACTTAAATTAAAATTATATTGTTAATTGAAATACGCAAAACAAAGCAACAACATAAATGTAATTAAGTCAATAATAATGAGACCTCACATAAGTTGACAGGAAAGAGAAGAAAAACAAGACATTCTTCCACACTCCTATCATACTAAAAACTTACCCAGTATACTCCACAAACTCTTCCAACAGAGTCTTTACAGCATCCAGGTCATCCTGTTTCTCCAAAGGCAGCAGTTCCACCATTTCCGAATTACATTTACCCTTGAACGAGCCGTCGATGTCGTACACGTAGGCGATTCCACCTAAAATAAGTGTAGACAAATTTTATATATGTACCAATAACATATATTTATAGTATATCCTTAAATTTCATTGGTGATTTGGCACTATGATGAGCAAGGTGGAGTACCGAATAGACGCGGGTTCGAATCCCCGTACTGTCATAATTAGTGTCTGTTGGCTGTGGTCTGGGCATACATATGTGTAGTTGTGTTAGTAGACATAGCTCGCTGAGTGATATATATCACCTTATTATTATTACCTTTTATTTATTTATTAAAGTAAGGTTCTCCAACGGTATATACATTATAACAACTAAAAAATTCTTTACTACCCCCATTTACATACTGATGCACTAAACCACTTAAAGGTAAACACAACACTCTTATATTATTACACACGCGTAAACGAAACCAAGAAAAATATATTTAGTAAATATTTAGAGTAAAAAAAATCAAAGACTACTGTTACAGATAAGGATTAATTAACAGAATACAAAATAAATCAAAACTAAATAACCTAATTAAATCTTTCTCACAAATGTTACATTAAAAAAAAAACAAACTAAACAAAATAATTATAGATACCTTCTTACAAATCTGTACTAGTATATAGAATAATAACCGAAGGTGACAGGTTAAGACAGTTTATAATATAAAAGAGATTCAGATTCATTATAAAAAATAATATACGAAATCAGCTGACCTGGTAGGACACACATTCTTACATAGCTTTGGATATTGGAATCGAAAAATTCCCAGGTTCCACAAAACTTTTCATGTATGCTCTTCTGTTATATTTAAAATAGTATAGCGTTCCATAATTAGCATACCAAACACAACATAAGCTTTTCCTTTCCAACTCATCCTAATTTTTAGTTGGAATCGACCTTCCAACTGGAATAACGAATAGCCCATACCACTCATGCCAGCAGCGAAGTTCCGCCCCGTGAGTCCCAGGACCAGGACGGTTCCGCCCGTCATGTACTCGCAGCCGTGGTCCCCTACGCCTTCCACAACGGCCACGCACCCCGAGTTACGAACACAGAAACGTTCCGACGCTATCCCCCTGGAATACATTCAAAATTAAAGTATCGTGTAATAAATCGTTAAATATTTATCATTAAGGAAAATGAAACACAAAATAAAACCAATTCATATACATTTGTTAACTTATCTGTAACTTTGTGTATCCAAGGTTTTTTAAAAAAATCACACTTGATTTCAGCCAATCCTTATTCAACTATTGTTCTATTTAAATTGTGCTATTTTGTACATTTAAATTTCCATACAAACGGGTACAGATTTATTAGTGATGTACTTTAACCAAAACCTAAATTCACATTTCCAAAGAACATAAAACTTACCTGAAGTAAGCCCGTCCTGAGGTGGCGCCATACAGACATACATTTCCAACGATCACGTTCAAGTGTGACTCAAACGGCGAGCTCTTTGGCGGGTAGATTATAACTTTTCCACCGCATAAACCTTTGCCTGAAAATTAAAATTGCCTAAGAATTTTGTTTCACTATATTAAGAAATTGATTGGATAAATATATAGCGACAGAGGTTTGTAGTGCACTCAATATATATGTTGAATATTATATCTTTATATATATATATTTCTTCTGTGAGTGTGTATGTCACTGAACTTCTCTCAAACGACTGGACCAATTTTGATGAAATTTTTTGTTTGTGTTCAAGGGGATCTGGGAATGGTTTAGATTCACAATCTTGTCCGCTGGACAATGTTTTTTATTAATTTTTAATTTATAGTAGTTGTTGATTTTGAAATGTTTTACATTGGATCCGACAGACGACGCTACCAACGCAGTGTCAAATTTTAACGTCAACAGGTCTGTTCAATCAGAAAGTATCAAGGCAAGCGGATCGAAAAAATAATTCAATTTTTAATGACAACATTTTATTTAGGATTTCAGTCATCATTGGCTGGTGAGACCCATCTAGCTTGTCATTCAGTAATAGATTTCATCAGAACGCTGTGGATTTTTGTAAATAATCTCTTTTTTCGTATCTCTTACATCTCTTTCTTTTTATACTCACCGACGTAGTCGTTAGCATCTCCTTCCAAAGTGACAGTGACTCCTTTGCAAAGGAAGGCGCAGAAGCTTTGACCAGCTGAACCAGTCAGCGATATGTTGATCGAAGAACCCTCTGGTAGACTGTTATCGCCATATTTCCTGGTATTTTCAAAATTATTATTAAAAGACGATGTAACGGGACAAGTGCGCGTTGGACGCGTGCGAATGGTTCCGTATCATTAAAAAAACACATTTTTTTCGTTTTTCGTTTACGATATTCTCAAATACATAGATACACCTTGGAGACAGACGGACAACGAAATATCAATAATAGAGTCTTTACTCATTAGGTAGGAATCCTTAAATCTTAAGAGACATGCATTTCTAGAATATTCCAAAAATAAAATCGATAAATAATATATATATGACACATGTAGTATAATTGTATACAAAAATCAAAATAATTACATGGCAATATGGTAAGAGAGAGTGGAAGTGAACGCTCGGTCTTCGTTTGTGATCCTCAAACTGACTTCGACGTGTTTCTCGGAACCTTCCAGAACACCAGCGCATTGCTGGATCACCTGGTTATCCAGACGCTTTTCCAGCTGGAAGTCCTGGAACATACAAGTAAACAAATAATAATAATATAACTACACATTTTTAGAAGGTACTATCACTAAGTAAGATTTATTTATTTATTCAAACAATATGTAAGTGGAGGGGTTCGTAATACCATCTTCTGGATTCATTATTATTTATTAACTTTTACACTTCGATATATAACAATAATTAATAATTAAAATAAATTCGCAAATAAATAAAAAACTTAAAAAAACAAAATATTAATAGAGATCCGTCTAGCTCGAGCGCTGACAAACGAATGACGCGTGCTCGTTGCAAACCCGCTTTTTATAGTTCCATAGTAGTGGGGAGCGTCGAATCGGAACACGTGTTCAACAAAGGATGACGTAATCGGACGATGACTTGCTGTTTGCATTATATTTGCGCCGATAAATATAGTTTTAAAATCTAAATATGTACATAAAATATATAATACACAAATGTCGACCGTAGCAGGGATCGAAGCCAGGACCCTCGCCAACTGGGTCATCATATAACTGAATCTGCGTACACATTTCATACAAGTACTTTTAATAAATAAAATAAATAAAAAAGTTTTATTGTCACCAAGGAGGTTTATATTCGTATCCTAATCCTTACTAGTTTTACATTTTAAGAAAATAATAGAAGAACACTGCTAGATTCTAATTACTCCTAACACCTAAACTAGGCAGAGCCTGTTTCTTAGGCACTAGTTCCTTCCAGTGACACAGACATTCTACAAACTTTATGTTTAGTTAATTCAAAAACTTTTTCTATTTTAGTCAAATATATTTCCTTATTTTTGTATTCATTCATTCACAGCTTTACTTGTTATTAGTTTAAAATACCAGTAGACCAATATTGAAGCAATATTCCCCGAAAAAAAAAATATTGGTATTTTGTACTATGGACTTCCGCACGGTAACGCCTGATTCTATTAATTATGTTATTAGTTTGTCATTAATTCGTTCAAAGAATACTTAATCGTATTGTATTTTTACTATCCTTAGATTAAAAAGGAATATTTGACCCACCTGTGATTTTGACCCTCCAACGATATTCACTCCAGGCCGCATGTGTAACGCGTTCTTCAGTATCAGGCTGAGGTTGAGAGCTCTTGCTTTGTGGTTGTTATTATTCTCACGTACTTTGAGTAAGTCCGTTCGACCAATCAGCTCTTGGAAACGTCGCACTCCCACGGCTGCCATATGTTCACGCACCTGGAAATTATTTTATTTAAACAAGACTTGCATTCAAACTGAAAAGGGCCTTAAATTGTTACAAAAAAATGACCTTTTCTTGACCTTGGATTGACAGTATATTCGAGTCTGTATATCTGATAATATTTGCAGCAAAACCTGAGTGGATATAAATAAAATTAAGAGGCAAATAATAGAAGTTAGCCAGTTTTGGTGTACCTCTTCAGCCAACATAAACAGATAGTTGATGACATGCTCCGGTTTGCCCGCGAACTTCTTCCTCAGCACCGGATCTTGAGTAGCGATTCCGACCGGGCACGTGTTCAAGTGACACTTTCGCATCATAGTACATCCTGGAAATATACCTAATTATTTGGAGCAAACCAAATGCGGAGGCAGACATGTTCGCACATGTACGTACGAACGTACGTGTGACGTCACCTGTGCTTGACGACACAGATTACGTCACTGATCGCGACCGCGCCGTATTCTTTCCCCATATCATTTGGACAATCACAGCAATGTAATGGTAATTTATGCAAAGATGGCGTTGAAATAAATCCCGAAACTGATATTAAAGTGTGAACGAGCTAAAAGTGGTCAGTCGTCCAATGATTTATTAATTTTGTTGGAGAAAAATAATTTCGCCGAGCCCGCACAAGTAGGTAACTAGTCATTTATGTAAATCAAAGTTCAAATGAATACATACTATAATATACCCTATGCGTATGTAATAAAGGTCAGTTTTAAAATGTGTGTCCATTTAAGTATTGTAATTTTACAATATATAAAATTAAATTGATAATTCATACCGAGAGCAATGAGTGGCGCTGTACTGAATCCAAATTCGTCAGCCCCCAGCAGAGCTGCCACCATCACGTCGAATCCGGTTCGAATCTGGCCGTCAGCTTGCACGACCACCCTAAAAATGTACATCTTTTAAATACACAACTTCAATCAAAACCTTTAATTGTTAGAATATATGTATACATGTATGTCTATAATGTATATGTTCATCAGTTGAGTTAGCACGATTTAATGTTTATTAGCATGTCTTGGTAAACTTCACATATTAATTTAAATTTATACGAATACATTCACTACTACTGACCCGACGATTTTTGTACATTCTTTGTGTGTCTTTGATGCACTATTTTTTTTGTATCGTTGGCTTATCTTTCGTATTATAGAGGAATGAGCTGGACCGATTTAGACACGACTTTTTCTTCATTGGAAGTTGACGTATCGTGTAGCGAGTCTTTAAAACTATGCAATATTAAATGTCATAGTTTTCGCAGTCAATGTTACTGGAAAGATTTTCGTCATATCCGTTTTTTCGCAAGAACCGTTCTTACTTCTAGCGTCGAAACGGTTAAAAAAAGTTATGAAGATACAAATTTTATATAGAGGATAACGTGTAATTACTACGCCCATGAAGAAGCGTAACAATTAATTACGTTATAAAAAACTGACACTCCAATTTTATATTTTAGCTACGCTAAGTTACGGGTACGAAACGTTTGCCGTGTCACCTTGTAATAATATATAATATGTGGCACTGTAAGTATATTGAAGGTAGTATTTATTGTATTTTTTATTACGGAACGGTGATAATTACGAACAGGGGATGGGTCCATTTAAAAAATTCAGAACGTTGAGCTACTGAAAAAATACTACGTATTGAAAATCTTAATATGTTAAAGATATCCTCACCTGGACCGAAGATCATTGAGGACCAACACCTGATGCGTTTCCGCGATTCCAAGCTCCCACGGCAACCCTGCACTTTTGATTCCAGTCCAGGAACTCGCTCCCGTTCCGCCGTCGTGTCCCGAGATCACTATATGCTCGGCTTTACCCTGCAAAGTTTTATACGAATATATAGTCTAGGGCATTGTCTTTCAACCTGCGGGTCGCGACCCCCTGGGGGGTCGTGAACCTTCTGTAGGGGGGTCGCCAGAGGTCGAATAAAATAGGTACTTTTGTAAAAAAAAAAACAATAAAGACAATTAATATTGCTAATAGTAATACTGTACCATACACATACATACATGATAAAAAACCAAAGTGTCAAAGGGGGTCGCGAAATATTGTTTTATTCTAGGGGGGTCGCATCATGAAAAAGGTTGAAAAACACTGGTCTAGGGTTTTTAAAAGAAACATTTTGACGGCTGTATGACCTACACAAGTCAAAATGTATTTAATTAGAAAAAGACTATTTTTTGTTACGCTGTTATGTTCAACGATATTATAATTTCCTTTTTGAAACCATTCAAAACTACTTTTCAAAACCATACAAAATTTATAATCTACTCTTTTCTAATTTTTTTGCTGTCTAATATTTTAGACTTTATTCTTACTTTTTGTAACACCATTCACATTTTAGCTATAAATATATTATATGTCAGGTTGCCTTTTATTTATATACAAGTTTCTTTAAGTTGTTTTATTGTTTCTTTTATTCCTTGTGTATAATAAAGTAATAAAAAATAAAAGCGTACCTTGGCGACCCCAGAAGCGACGACCCCCACCCCGACTTCGGACACCAGTTTGACAGATATCCTGGCCCTGGGGTTGGCGCACTTGAGGTCGTAGATCAGCTCAGCCAGGTCTTCGATGGAGTAGATGTCGTGGTGCGGAGGGGGCGATATGAGCCCCACGCCGGCCACGGAACACCGCGTGCGCGCGATGTCCTCCGTCACTTTGTAGCCTGTTCGAAACATTATTCAATTACTATTCATTCCTCCCGTCTGCTTTATTTTCTCTTACACGGGGCCCAACTTGTTAGCGTACTGTATACGGAAACTTAAAATTATCTTTTTAAAAACAAAATGTTTTATTTAGATTAAGAAACCTGCTCCCGCTTGGTATGCTTATATGCTTTCCCCTTGATTACTTTGCATATAAGATAATCAAGAGGTTAGCCATATCCCTTACATACTAAGGTAGTACGACTCGAATATACAAACAAACGTCCCGTTAAATGAAACTCCAAAGCGGAAGGTTAAAACGTTCTATAAACAAAAAAGGATTGATAGAAGCTAGTAACTAACAAATCTATCTTACATTACTTGATGAAGATTCTATAGTTTGTTCGCAAAAGAAAATGGAAAGAATCCATCCATCGAGATGGTGCAGAGCAAGTCTGGTTCGTGCCTCGTTCTCTTATGGTGAGAACCATTCGTACTCTCAATTTTGTTCACGAAAAAGCTGATTTGATAACATGCCCGTTGGTTGAATTAGCAAAAACCATAATTTTATGAGCTTTGATAATAGTACATTGCAGAATTAATTAGTCGCGCTTTATAAAGGTATGCTGAAGTCTAACAATGAACTTTAGCTTGTTAATTTTAAGGATAGGATTCATAAATTATTATAATGTAAAGTATTATCACATAATGTATTAGATTAATTAAGATTTAGTAGAATTGTGCAATTTTTTTATTTTTCAGGATAGGGTCATATCATGATATTGTTTGTAAGTACAATGAGCTCACAGACGACGAATGTTTAGTGCACAGATAAATTTACTCAGTTTTTTTTTTGTACTATTACGCCTACTATTTATAATTGCCTTCATTAAATAAAAATATTTCTTCAAAAAATCAAACTGTATCAATCAAAGTAATGAACGAACCAGTGGTTGATAATTGAATATATGCGTACGAGTCTCAGTTACTTTATATTTATATATTTTTAAAAAGTCATTTTTATCGGAGTAAGATTTTTATGTATGTGACTCTAGAAAAATATTTTGATATTTTTTAAAAGCAAAATTTAAATATTATTACATTATTTAAAAAAAATCCCGACGTTTCGCGTGCTTCAAAGCGTGCGTGGTCACGGTAGACTGAAGACAAAAGGTCTTAATTGTCAAAAAAGTGTTACAGATGCAGAGAGGTTGAGTTGTTATCTATATTTATTGCCCCGGAGTTGGTATCGACTATATTTAAATTTTGCAAAAAAAAAAATACATAACTAAATCAGTTAAAAAGTGTTTTTCTCTAAATGAGTAACAGTTATGGTAATAAAAGACAATACTATTGATTTTTTTTTTCAATAATGGGGTCCCGTTATGACCGTTTGGGTCCGGAACACGAAAGCCAACATAAAAAGCCTCACCTGGCAACTCCCCCCCTTCCCCCGGCTTAGCCCCCTGCGCCATCTTGATTTGCAGATCGTCAGCATGGGCCAAGTAAGACGCCGTGACTCCGAAGCGACCTGACGCGACTTGCTTGATGGCGGATCGCCTGTTGAATTCCGGGTCCTGCCGAGCATATCTCTTATTCATATTCAAGTTGAAAAAGGACAGAGACAAAACATTGTGTATTGAATATAATCACAATAAAGTTATGTATAGTTTAAAATAAAGAATAAAGTTTGTGATTTATAAAAAGGCTGGGCTGTTTGTCTCTGAAAGATAATACATTTATTTTATTATAAAATAGTGTTATTTACAATAAATAATAAAATAAAAATAACTGACCTGAAAGAAAACATGAAAAGCTCCTTATTACACAAAAAAATTATACATTAAAATTAAATACATTATTTTACAGAAAAATTAAAAACGAATGATTATCTCTGTCTGAAGTAAAAAAAAAGGTTTTTAAAAAGGTCCTCTTTATATGAATATAGACCAAGAGTTAACTAACTTATCCCAACTTTTATTATTTCAATTACAACTGTATACATTTTTAATTTTATTACCGTATTTAAGATGTGTTAAATTCAAACGTTAGTAATATTTGTAGGGTTGCGACATTGCCATACGATTTATAGACCGAGAGCCGAAGCTTCCAGAACATCACAAAAAGCAAAGACTAGACTAAAAAGCTTCCCTCACCTGGTTCAAGTACCTATCAGCGTTCTCGCCTCCCTCCCCAGTGTTGGACTTGCCTCCGATGCGGTTCATCGCGACGGCGAGAGTCGTGTGCGCCTCCAGAGATATCGAGCCGAATGACATTGCCCCTGAAAAGATATTCCTAATATTGTATTTTACCAGCATACATAAGTAGCTAGTTAATTTCCCAAGTGGGGTCTACGTTTCCTTCAAAATTGTCCTTTGCATTTCAATTAATATATTATTAATGAACACTGATTTCGAGCGCGAGCCATTCTCAAGAAACTCAAAATATAAAGGTTTATAGGGTAACACAACACAGACTAATATGAATTATTGCTATAAAGTATTAGTTGACATTCAGTCCTTTGATTGATTCAACCAATGTGGGTCTGCGACGCCCCTGGGGTCCCTGCTTCAAAACATCTGAGAGTGCTTGCCAGATTTTTAAATATAAATATATATTCGCTGCCTGACTTTAGTAAATTAAACAAAATTAAATACAATTAATATTGTTAATGGTAATACTGTAAAATTCTCCTACAGTACATGATAAAAAACCGAAGGTCAAGGGAATGTTTTTCAGGCAAAGCATATTTTTTTATTCCTTTTAGAGGGGGGTCGCATCATGAAAAGTTGAAAAACACTCAAAAAATCTCAAACAATTCTTTTATTGATTAAAAAAATGGACAAAATGAATTAAACTAAAAAGGCCTGACTCTGACTTTATTATAAGATCAGCTATAATTAATTATATATATTTTGTGATTTTTTTTGTATTGTTATATGTATATTATAAAAGCGAATTTTGGGAATGTTTTTCAGCAGATAAATTTCGTTAAAATTGTTTGAGAAATTAGGTTTACAATACATATTAATAGTATCTAATATTTAAGTACCAGTGGCAAATCTCTTGACGATCTCCGAGGCGGATTCGACTTCGGACAACGGAATGGGTTCATCAAGTTTCACCAGCTCCAGTTGACCACGAAGAGTACAAGCGCGAACCGATTCCAGGGCACTTTCCCTGAAAAATTATTAATAGAATCAATTAAAATTTAACTAACACTTTACAGTGCTTAATTATATTATTTTTGCATAGTTAATCCAATCAGAAGTTTTTTGCAGACATAATAAAATTCTAATAGACCAATTATTTGCAATATTCCGCGAGAAAACCATTAATCACTCGACGCACGTTTTGCCCCGACACCGGAGCATCAGAAAGATGCCTCAACGAACAGCGTTCCCTGTTGTATTTTTGTTTACATTTAAAGTTTTCTATTATTCTTTATCCTAAAATATTGATCCCCAAACAGAGATGGGAATCAGATTACTACAGCCCTAGTATAAAGAAATCAATTGTAAGACAAATTTTTTTTTAAATAAAAGTAATAAAAACTCCTTTAAACTTCACTCAATCTTACCAAGCCTGTCACAAACTACCTGCTCTGGTGCGGATTTAATAGATCTATTAATTATTAATGATTATCAGGCGTTGTTAAGAGAAAACCTACTTGAACCGGTCATATCCGGATTGGCTCTTGTTGGAAGCGGCTTCCTGCAGATTGGCGATGGACATCGGGTCGTTGATGTGCTTCTCCCCCCCCCCCCCGGGGGGGGGGGGGGGGGGGGGGGGGGGGGGGGGGGGGGGGGGAAAAAAAAAATTATTTTTTTTTTTTTTTTTTTTTTTTAAATTTTTTTTTTTTGTGGGGGGGGGGGGGGGGGTGGGGGGGTTTTTTTTTTTTTTTTTAAAAAATTTTTTTTTTTTTTGGGGGAATAAATTTAAAAAAATAAAAATTTTTCCCGCGGTGGGCCCCCTTCTGGGGGGGGGGGGGGGGGGGGGGGGGGGGGGGAGGGGGGGGGGGGGGGAAAAAAAGGGGGGGGGGGGGGGGCGCCCGCGAAAAAAAAACTAAAACCCGAAAATTTGTTTTTAAAAAACCTTTTTGCGGGGGGGGGGAAAAAAAAGGCCCCGGAAATTAAAAATTTAAAAGCTTAAAATTTTTAATGGGAAGGGTTTTATGGTACGTAATATGAATCAAAATCAAAATTTGCGATCTCGCCCCTGGTAGATAAAAGAATAGCCGGGGTAATTCTATTGCACGATATTTATTTAAATACAATTGTAGTTACTAAACCTTTTGCTACTGGATATTTTGTTAGTGCGAAGCTTAGCATAGAAATTTATGATGGATTGCATTATTTTATTAATTATATATTATTTACAGAGCTGTGAGAGGGGAAGGAAAAGAAAATGCGCGCTATCTTTAGCATATTCCCACTCAACTTCCGTTCATCTCACCCGATCACACTTTTCGTAACGCTTTCGTCTCGCGTTAACCAGCTTACTAAGTCAAGCGAGCGTGAAAAAATTAACGTAAAATTTCACTTCAAAATATAAACAATTTCAAAAAATCTTGGATGCAGTAAGTGAATATTTTAATTTGGTAAGTTTAATACCTAATACAATTATTAAATATTTGATAAAATGTTAAAAGGACGGGATATCTCGGGATACTTGAATATTTCCTAATACTAATTAATCAATGAATCATTTAGCAGTACTACCAACCGTAATACAAGCATGTCTTTGCAGTCGCCATACGTGAGAGCGTGTCGGTCGAAGATCTCCTTCGATAATATTTCGAATGTTACCCCACCTGCAAATAGAAAAATAAATAATCTAATTATTATATTTGTAGGTCGACCGGTTTGTGGCGCGTTCGATGACGTCGCAAATCCAGTGCGCAAGCGAGAAGGAGAATATTGCCGATTGATTCGCACACTGCCTGAACCGGTCCGCAATGACAGTCTGTCTTGGTGCTCCGTTGAGCATGCCTTCACGGACTTTGTTTATATTAACAATTATTTTTTAATCCATTCTTATTTTTATATTTCCGACTCCTTGCCTTATGGACTTTTGTGTATGTGTGTGTGTAATAAACTTTTAATTCAATGTGATTGGATTTCAGTTGTGATCTACCACATATACCGCTATATATTACAGCTTACAGCTGTACGATTTCAAAAGCTTTCGTAACTCACCAATCCTCGACTGAGTTCCCCTGAAGCACTTGTCCACGACTTCTTCGCTCATGCCGACGGCCTCGAAGATCTGAGCGCTTTTGTACGACTGAAGGGTGCTGATGCCCATCTTGGCCATGACCTTCGCCAAGCCGGTCTCAATGGCTTTTTGGTAGGCTGTGTATATGTCTGCATCGGTTAGGTTCGGGTCTATGATGCCGTCGTTTCGGAGCGAAAAGGCCAGTTCGAAGGCTAAGTATGGACATATCGCGTCGGCACCGTAACCTGTAATGAATTCGTTAAGCTAAAAGATTTGGTGATCCGGATTATTTTTATCGTTTCTTATATCCTGTGCAAATATTTCCAAAAATATGCAATGTTGTCATTATTATACGCTCACTATGGAGACCGTTGAAGGCCGTCTGGAGGCTATAAATGGAAACCTATTAAAGATTATGTATATTTTAATATAAATAATTATATTATTACATTGAAGAATATTTTCATTAAAGATTATTATTCTTTGGGAATTTCGTTTATTCCAAAATTGTATTTTAACTTTCACGATTTTCTGTATTTTTAAATCTAACTTTGTAAATCGCCATTAATTTCTCATTTCAGTATGAAAATCATGTTAAAATCTTGGAATTGAAATACCTTGTTTTCGTCCACTTACCAAGCAAAACACACATATGATGCACTTCTCTAGCTTCCGCCGTTTCCACGATGATTCCAACTTTCATCCGCTGCCGTGTCTCGATCAGGTGATGATGGACAGCACCTTGAACATTTTTATATTGCGATAAGTACTACTCACAAACTCAAATGTGAAATTTTTGTCTTTCAAGTTTTATTTCACATTTTTGATGACACTAAACACCATAAAGTATGTCATTTTGACATAATACGTTGAAATTTTCCCGAAATCTCTTCTAAACGCGTGTTTATCATAAAAACTTATCACATCTGATTTAAGTGAACTCTCAAAAATAGATAATTAAAAAAAAAACAGTTTTTTTTAAATTATTCTCAATTAAGAAGTACCAGGGTCACATAAGTAAGCGGAAGCTCAATAGATTACGTCACAGCGAGTAACTCCCAAAATACAGCAGCCCTACTAAAGTACCAGGCGCACATAACTCACCAAGAGCGAGGAGCGAGCTAACGGGCACTCTGGTAGGGCCGGCCAATCGCTCGGACAGCACCAGCAGCTGGTATCCAGCGGTTGCAGCAGAGTGCGCCTCCTTGGAGATGCTGGTCAATGCTGCTTCCAGACCCAAGGGACCGTCAGTGTACTCGAAGGTGCAGTCTATGACTTTGGTCTGGAAATTATATAGTGTACCAAGTGCCTGAGTAATAAGATTAATATAGATAGATATAGCAATAGAAATGTTTAATTTTATAGTAAACTAAAACGAATTAGGTTTCGACTTCATGTGTTACTGTTATATACATATATAGTTCTTATATAGATATCGTATTTTATATATATTGATTTGTTCTTTAGCAATCAAAATTAAATGTACTATGTTTCCGTATACCTAACAGATCGCTTATGGCTTCATTTACAAAACCATTTTGAACATAAATAAAAGCAATTTCAGGCCGTCGTTAAACAAATGAAAACTAAAACTACTTTAGCCCCTAGAGTATGATATATTCAGGATCAATGAACAGACGTTTCCAGCAAGAGAAGTGCAAACAAAATTTGTATATAGGAATCAAGAAATATACCATCGAATTGATTGAATTTGCATAGTACATCAAATATAGAATTACCCTCCAGCCGCGGTAATTGCTCTTCTTCAAGGCCTCGCAGTCGGGAATAGACAGGATGGGCTGAGGCAAGAAGAGACGGTGGACGAACTCCGCGCTCGGCTCCAGGATGTTGGCCGTGGGCCCGATCGGGCACAGCAGGGACATTACGATTTTCTCTCTGAAATCAATCACTACAATATATACCACATCCAATCGACTAATTTGAGGAAAATTACATTTTACAATATCAAATACTTCATAGAATAAGAGTTCTGGAGTAATTAATTTAAATATTACAGGACAAATTTATTATGGACTTATTGGACTTACAGGTGTCGAAAAAGATACGGACTCAGCTACGTTCTTTTCGCGATTAAAAACTGGCATTTGAACTAAAGTGAATGTAATATTGATACCTATTTATGATATTCTCCTTATCATCGTACTGCGAAGAAATTTTAAGGCACAAATATATATATATAAAATAATCCATCCATAAGCCGCCTCAGATAAAATATGCCAGAAATAATTATAATAATGTTTTTCAATTTGTTTTGCTTCTTATAATTGTAATGTATTATACTTTAAATGTTTAATATTCTGAAATTATTTTAAATAAACAAATAAAAAAAATACATTATATCAACAAGGCTAACACAACATTTTTATTTGATTTAAAAACAGGGAAATATATCCCTATTATAATATATGTAAAGTGTATATTTCTTCGCAAATAAACAATAATAAATAGGTATCAAATTACATTCATAGTTCAAGCATGAGGTCCTAACTTTTTCGCCACCTAGATTTTGTCCTGTAATAGTTTAAATTATCCAAACTCTTAGTCTATGAAGTATTTAATTAAAGTAATTGTCTAAATGTATATATAATAAATATATAATATATATAATATATATATATATATATATATATATATATATATATATATATATATATATAATAGGGAAATACATGTTTTGTATATAGAGAACGGTACCTGAAGGGATCAATGGGCGGGTTGGTGACTTGTGCGAACAGTTGCTTGAAGTACTCGTAGGGCAGCGGCTGGAACTGGGACAGGCAAGCTAGAGGTGCGTCGTTGCCCATACTTCCCAGCGCTTCTTTTCTGAAAATAAGTCTTTATTCAGAAGGCTATCCTATATTTTCTATATTGCTTTGCTTCAGGAGCATGATTCAATAATATTCCACACACACACAATAACACATACACGCACACACAGATTAATTAAAAGCACTCAAGTAACAGAGGTGAAAAATATAACGTATAATAATTTAAGAAATCGTCTCGTTTATAAAATTCAGAAAACAACAAAATATCTGAAATTTTTTGGACTCAAAATCTTTGGACAGTGTAATAAGGTCTTGGAGGATAGATTGCTTATCTCATAGAAGAAAAATTTGTCTGTCTGCAAAATCTTTAGAAAAATTTAGACTATATAGTAATAATTAATTACAATACTAAAATTAAATTAGGTAAATTGTTTATCTTTTTTTAAAACATACACTTCCATTGTTATACCTCTCTGACGATTTAGTAAGTAAATAATATAAGAAAAACATAAAAAATATATTTTTTTATAAACTAAACAAAAATTATTTTTGCCGACTGAGCCATCAAAAGAAGAACATTGCAAGCCTCTCTAAGTGATGCACAGCTTTCAAAAACTTATTCTATGTCATCGTAAATAATGTAAGAAATATAAAAAAAAAATCAGCAAAATTACTATTTGTACATATACGAAAGTAGAGACATTGCCTTAAAGGCCAGCAACACACCTGCAATCCTCGTTTGCCCTAACAAACTTACTTGTTTTGTATCATCGGTAGCAGCAGCATGTTGATCGACTCAATGGTATACCCAAATAGACCGAGTCTCATATCCGAAAGACCAGATATTGGCTCCGAGCCACCCTTGAGGGATGTGGCTGGTGGAAGAGATTTGTGAATATCTTCCATTGTGATCTGGGGGGGAGACAATTTCATATTTATTGCCATTGTATCACAACAAAAAAAATATTCATGGCTAAATGTTAAGAGGAGTGATTGTTGTCATTCTTCGTCCCTTTCTGACAAATTATGTTTACGCTGTGATGGAAAGTGACAGGTGTATTTCAAAACAAATGAATGGTTTTGTAAAGGGTTTTTTTGGTTATGCAATTTTGTTCTCTTGTAAGCATATATTTTGGATACGTACGGCCATATTTTACTCACCATCTATCCCAAATGCATCGCATGGAAAATTTCATATTGTATAACAATTTTAATTTCATATTACGTGATAACTGTTAGGAATTTTATCGAATTTTTTTTCGTATAATAAAAAATATTTCATATTTTGTAACTATTATTATTGTAATTAATAGAATCAGGCGTTACTTTGCGGAAGTACATAGTACAAAATCCCAATGCACCAATATAAAAAAAATAAAATTTAAAAAAAAAATCGCGGAGAATTGCTAGTATATTGGTCTATTGGGACTTTCTATTATTATACATTTAACCGTCCTTCACATTATATATAAGCCATAAAAGCTAAAATAGATAACCAAAACTCCAACAAAAATCAATGATTTAATAAATGGATTCCTTATTAAATCGCTTCTATTTATATAAAATAAATTACATACTAAATGTTATATGCAACTGGTCTCTCTATTTACGCGGGTGAAGCCGCAGGTTTCGCCTAGTATCCTAATATAGAGTATAGTATATATTTCCTAAATCTTTTACCATTTGTACAAGGTTACCTGGAATAGATCGCTTACTGCATACGCTTTATTATATTTCACTGCGACTTAAAATATTACTCAATAAAATATATTTGTATGTCTGTACCTGTTCCTGAATCCATTGCGAGTGAGGTCTGCTGCCCGCAATTTCCATCTTGAGTTCGACGTCTTGTATGATCCGTTTCTCCTCAGTGTCCACCAACAACATACGACCGGGTTTAAGACGACTCTGGAAGATCAAAACTTATCATCAACGACGTCATTTTCTTTATTGTTATTCAAAGATTCCATTTCTTGAGAACACACACACAAAAACACTTTTTTTTATGAAATAATCACTTTTATTACGTAAAGCGTAACACGTTAATAGTTCTTCACTATCCGTGTGCAAACAAGCGAATCTCTAGAGGTGCGACAATAGATGGGCGACCATAGAGATGCGACAATAGACGGGCGACCATAGAGGGGCGACAATAGACGGGCGACCATGAGGTGCGACAATAGAGGGGCGACGAGGTGCGACAACAGACGGGCTACAATAGAGGTGCGACAATAGACGGGCGACAACAGACGGGCTACAATAGAGGTGCGACAACAGACGGGCGACAACAGACGGGCGACAACAGACGGGCGACAACAGACGGGCGACCATAGAGGTGCGACAATAGACGGGCGACCATAGATAGGTGCGACAACAGACGGGCGACCATAGAGGGGCGACAATAGACGGGCGACCATAGAGGTGCGACAATAGACGGGCGACAATAGACGGGCGACCATGGAGGTGCGACAACAGACGGGCGACCATAGAGGTGCGACAATAGACGGGCGACAACAGACGGGCGACCATAGAGGTGCGACAATAGACGGGCGACCATAGAGGTGCGACAATAGACGGGCGACAATAGACGGGCGACAATAGACGTGCGACAACAGACGGGCGACCATAGAGGTGCGAAAACAGACGGGCGACAATAGAGGTGCGACAACAGACGGGCGACCATAGAGGTGCGACAATAGACGGGCGACCATAGACGGGCGACCATGGAGGTGCGACAATAGACGGGCGACAATAGAGGTGCGACAACAGACGGGCGACCATAGAGGTGCGACAACAGACGGGCGACCATAGAGGTGCGACAACAGACGGGCGACCATAGAGGTGCGACAACAGACGGGCGACCATAGAGGTGCGACAATAGACGGGCGACAATAGAGGTTCGACAACAGACGGGCGACCATAGAGGTGCAACAATAGACGGGCGACAATAGACGGGCGACCATAGAGGGGCGACCCGAATACGCGCAGCAATGTTGCCGTTTTGCGCCGATATATATATTATTTAAGTAAGTGAGTTTAAAAATCTCCCGTTGTTTATACAAATTAAATCATCAATAAAATAGACTGTATCAAGTAGAGACTACAACAAGTATTTGACGTCACTTTAATGGCTGAATCGTTTGGAATTTTGAAAATCCAAAAGTGCATATAACTACAGTCTTCACAAATGGTATACGATTTATTTTGTTCTTTAATACAAACAACTGCTAAAGAAACTGCAAAAAAGTTTCGTTATATATATATATATCGGTTATAGGAAAATAGCCCGTATTATTAGGTGTCAAAGTTGGAACTAAAAAAAATACCTTTAAAATAACTTTCTCGGGGTCCACATCGTATACACCAACTTCAGAAGCCATGACGAGTATATTCTCGTTCGTGACGTAGAATCGAGACGGCCGGAGACCGTTACGATCCAGTATGGCACCTGGAAGAGAATACAATAATCACTACATAGTATAAAACAAAGTCGCTTTTTTCTGTCCTTTTGAAACTACGCAACGGATTTTGATGCAGTTTTTTTAATAGATAGAGTGATTCAAGAGGAAGGTTTATATGTATAATAACATCCATTAAACAGTAGAGAAGTACTGTTGTATTTTTGAGGTTTCTAATGTGATGTCGTAAATAATTACATTTTTTCCGCTTACATTGCAAACGCAGGTTGAACCCTACGAGTTTTATCAAAAAAATGAACTAAGTATTGTACACATTGAAAAGGTCTACAGAAAAGTCCCTGATGGTATATTTCTATCTCTTATGGATAACCCACAATAACTTTTTTTGTCATTTACTTTATGAAGCGATTTTAACCAATACAGCATTAATCCTTAACCAATTAAATATCTTGAATACATTGTACATTTAATATAGATCTATATGGCCCGTTACACCGTATAATTTAAGTGAATATTTTCGAAGATATTACAGATTTAAAAATATATATCTTAAAACTGGATGTTAATCATACAAAATTATTTAACGATAGCACACCTCACTGTTACAAACCTGTGACTTATTAACTGTAAAATATTTCGCGACATAATTGTAGGAACTTTTGGTGTGGTTAAATATAAAAAAAATCTTTTAATTATTATTAATACCTTCAGGTTTATTTTAATGATTTGTATGTAACTATTGTCTAACTATTATTCATTTAAAGAAAAATTGGGTCGTCGTAAATCACATTGTACCATAACTTAAATACATTACAAAATTTAATACTTTCTCTGCATCCCTGGCGAGAATTGTGTTGAAAATTACCATTTTTTTATAAAACGGGTCAGGAATTTCACCTGTTCTTAAGTGATACCCATGAACACTCGCAATGCCAGAGGCCTCACAAGTGCGTTGCCAGCCTTTAAGTCTATACGCTAATCTTGAAGGTCCCTAAGTCGTACTTGTCTCGTACTGCTACCATATGAAATGATTAATTGCAGTGTGCACTAACCAATGTAGCGGCCGTCGGTGAAGGAAATGAGAGCTGGCCCGTCCCAAGGTTCCATGGCACAGGAAGCCCACATGTAGTAGTCCCTCTTCTCCTTGACCATGGTCTGGTCGTTGTGCCAAGCCTCCGGCACCATGGTCATGACGGCTTCGGGCAGGGATCGGTTTCCAGCGTGAAGGAGGAACTCCAACACGCAGTCGGCTGAACCGGAGTCCGAGAGATTCGGTTCCACCACCGGGTAGAGCTTCTTCAGGTCTGTTATGGAACATTACATTAAAAATTCTGTAAAACTATTTTTTTTAAATGACACCACTTGGAATTTAATAGCTCCAGTCCTCAAAATGAAATGATCATAAAACTCGGCCGAGTTTCTTGGCCATTTTTCTAAAGACGTAGAATATACAGAATAATAAATTGTATTTAAGAATGTCAAGCAAATGCGATCAGATGATTTCAAAATAATTTTAAAATATTTTTTAAATTAAGTTTTATATGCTAAATATTTTAATTGTTCTAACTGCAAAATAAATATACCTAAAAGATATTTTGTCAATATATATTAATATTCTAATTCACATTTTACAATAGTTTTTTAAGACTAACATATTATCTATAGCTTCAGACAGGCTATGTTTCTCATTACTCGACAACAGACTCCATTTATTTTTCCAATATTTACAATATTTTTCGCAAATTCTCAGCTCTTTTCATAGATAAATTTATAATTAATTGTAGGATTCGGTTCAGTAGTTTTTTATGTCCTTACGATACAATGTAACTACTTACCATCTCCAAACTTGTTGCTCTTCATGACACCCTCGCGAGCCTTCATCAGGTTCACATTACCTCGCAACGTATTGATTTCTCCATTGTGAGCGAGGACCCTTAAATATATATTTACAATATATAAAAATATCCGCCATTTTTTACCCCATACAACATACATTCTATCGAAAAATGAATTATACCTATACATATAATAGTATGATATATATGTATAAAAAATAATTATTAGGTCATATTTACAACAACAATGAATCGTAGAACGAGGCAGGACAAAAATCAAAACAATCAAATTTACGTGACCTACAAGAAAATGTTTTTTATGTTTCAAAATCAAAAGCATTTAGGCTCCCTAGAATGTAACAAACTAAACAAATAATAAGCTATCTCTTATTTTCTGTAAATTCTCCCACGTGATATTTCAATACCTTTCCTGTATTGTGCACTTAAATATAGATTATAAGAAACCCTAATATATATTATACCTTAAAGGATGCGCTCTTTCCCAACTTGGGAAGGTGTTCGTAGAGAATCTCGTATGGACCAGCGCCAGGTATGTGGTAAACGCGGGATTCGACAGGTCTTTGAAGTATTCCTAGAATATGCAATAGTATTTTGAAGAGCTTACAAGTGTTCACGCTATGTGCTATACATTGACGAACCGGTTGGCAAAATATTCATCATGTCAACAAGTCGACATTTGTAGGATGAGCATGTTATAGGAATATAATATTTAATTATAAAAAAAATGTATTAGAATTAATTTTGCCTTTATAAGCATATTATATAATTATTTAAAGAAAAACACTTTATTAAACGGAATTTTTTATGTATTTATGTGTTATGTTTCGCGTACTGTACAGCGTGCGTGGTCACGGTAGACTCTGGTGTCTACTGTGACCACGATAAAGTGTTTTTCTTTAAATGTCTTAGAATTACACAAACTATAAATAGCTCGACATCAAGGTTATTGACCGTGTGTCAAATGTATCCTTAAATTAGTATATATCGTATTAATAATCTATTTTTAAATAGCGAATTATTTATAAATCATTAAAAAATTTGTTTCCTTAGAATAGTGCATGTAACGTTGATAGCTTGTCAACTGGTCTGATACATCCCACTAAAATATGCATACATACAAATCTATAAATTTAGCATGTTTCCTTGTCTTTGTTTTTATACACATTAGGCACTATTTCAAAGTTAATAAGAAATAGAAGATCCCTGGTAAGTCTGCCTACACTAAATAGAATACATTTATATATGCTTAAAAATCTTATTTAATAGAACAGTTATCATAAAGGAATATCTATACTGGCTGTTTGTAAAAAATGAAAACAAATTGAACAAAAAAATTACTGTATGGCATTAATTGTCTTCATACAACTCGACTCACCCATAATTGGTTGGACGTCAGCAATCCCTTGTAGACGACAGTTTTCAAGGACAGGCTGCAGATGTAGAACCGCGCCCCGGGCACGACCAACTCGTGCGACGCCCGCTTCCGCAGCACGAACACCTGCGAACAGAACATACAAAGAAACATTGCAAAACGGGCGGAACGGTCAAAATGGGTTGTATTAAGTTACGTTTGCAACGGCGAATCCCGAATCAGCAGCGGCCGGCGCGCGATCTGAAAGAAATCCTTCAAGAGTGCCTCGTCCTTATTATTATAGGTGTAGAGTTTGAAATTGCACACGTCGTTGCAAGTTCATACTCGTGTCGCCGCATCGGTACCGATATCTCTTACCTGACGGGCGAGATGCTGTTCGTCGTCTATATCGCCAGTAACAAACACTTGGCGCATATAAGGCTCCGAGTTACGAGCAACCTGACCTGAAAGTTAGTTAAAATAGGCCATTATTCGACTGTCATAAGAGCCAGTTGCTACTTCTAACTAACACCATACTATTGTACAAATTGATAAGAGTATCACTGGGAATGCGTTTGGGTTTCCGATTGGCTTATCGTCACAACTATTTTTGGGTTTCGAAAATATTACACAACACGAATTCGAAAATCACTGAATTCCTTAATGAAATGTTTTTAATACTAAATTTAATATCACTATTGAAATACACAATCGTAATGATATGGCAAGTGATATGAATTACTCCATTCTCACACTGAAATCGATCATTGAGGAAACCTCTCGACTGATAATATTCTTTTACTGACACAACTGTTACTCATTTAAAGAAAAACACTTTATTAACGGATTAAGCTATGTATTTTTACAAAATTTAAGTATATTACATTATTTTAAATTTTCCCGACGTTTCGCGTACTTTACAGCGCGCGTGGTCACGGTAGACCGTCTGTCTCTACCTTTTGCAAAAATACATAACCTAAATCCGTTAATAAAGTGTTTTTCTGTGGACCGATTCCAAACTGGATCGAGTAAAGTATGAGAGTAGAGTTTAGCGTCAGTAGCACATAGTGTAAAAGAACAAACCGTGAGGTCAAGCTTCGCATGACCGGCTCGGCCGCTTTTACGACCCAATACTACGTGAACCTGCAATGAGTAGCGAATATCGCAACAGCTCGTGGAGGCGAAATGTGATGATCAAGAACGGTAATTATTACAAACGTCCTTCGTTGAAGGGTCTTCTACAATATTCTTATTTTGATTTTGATTGATGAGATGAATTATCCTAATAATAGGAGTTTAGTATTATGAATGACCCTTTACGAAACCAAGAATAAAATTATTTAAGATAAATTACTTCAGTGATGAACTAATTGCTCATGATGGTAATAGAAGATTCTCACCAATAGTACTGTTGTTAGTGGGAACTGTTCTCCAACAGAGGACTTTGAGGCCAAGGCTTTCAGCCAGAACCTGGAACTTGGCTTCGATGTCCTGGTGGTGGAGCTTGTCCAAAAAGAAAATCCCAGTGGCGTACTTCCCAAAGGCAGGAAGATCAATTTGATGCGAGTCTCTGAAAGATTTAGGATATATTTATATTTACTTTGGTATTTACGCATCAGGTACACCGGTGAACTTTTATAAAAAGACATAAGGAAATTTAGCCTGTCTGTTGTTTACTAAAATTATATTATTCCAAGTATTGTTTGAACATATATAAAACCATCGTATTTTAAAAAACAAAAAAATATAGCAAAACAATCATTTTTCTTATATGGGAGCCTTCTTAAGTCTTTATCTTGTTCAGTTTTGTAGTATTTGCTATTATAGGGGCAATACAAAAACACTCATCTAGCTGCCACAGTTCATGAGAGCCTGAGTCTTACTAATAGGTTCTGATTTTTACACTTTAGATACGGAAACGCAACAAATCCCTTTCATATATGTTTCAATATGCCGGCTAAATACCGGGAAAACAGCACAAATTCATCCAAAACTTTCCAAGCATTGATAAATAGAGGCAAGGTATTATAACATCTATATTCAACATATAACGATCAATATTCTCTGTTCCAGTCAGGAGCTTAAAGGTCAAAGGAGGACTGTGCGCGCGCATGTGACGTCACTCAGCTATTGACTAACCGCTCTGTGCTAATATTATCTCATACGTAGAAATTTAAGATAGCGGACTTGCTACAACTTGTTATATAAAAACTTACACTGAAACTGTACCATACCAGTCGCTCGAACCACAATATGAAAGCTCTTTATACAATTGATATGAATAATAGGTATTATAATTAAATTGTGTTTATATATGTACATTACATAGATTTTGTCATAGCGTTAAACGTTCAACAAATATATTAATTTTGTTTTAAACATGAATAAGTACGAACTTTTTTGATTGCGTAATCCTACTCAATATTAAATAATTCAACTGCCTCTATCCTGTTTACCCGTATTTTGCAAACAAATCGACTCGGAGTAATATTATTTGCACTTATGTAGACGACATAATCGATTCAAGAAAAATACCTTGTAAGAAGCGGTTATTAACGCATCCAATGTTGTTTACTTACATTTTATTCGTATTCAGACATCTTATAATTAAGAAATTTAATGCATAAAGAAAATCGTTTTATTGTTCAATATATTTAAATAGTTGAAAATTGCAACAGTTGAAAAAAACCGAAGAAATAACTAAATGTATAATAGTTCTTTTACACGAAAGTTTCCTGCAACGAATATCAACTGTTTAATGATATAATGTTAGTGAGAGTAAATATAAAATCTATTATTACGTAACCTCAATTAGTGGCTGTTTTGAGTATATTATTAATATTCACTATTAATTATGTTTAGTGACCGTATATCTTCAGACTTATCAGTCATGATTATTCAGCACCTTTTCTGCTAAACATTATCGTTACGGTCAGGGTCAAAACAAAGGTCACATACATGTTGTACTCTCTTTTTTCCGTCGAGAAAAGCCTGCAGACCTATATTAAGTCTGACATATTCAAGGTGAGGGTGATGTCTAGACATCGGATTGCGCGTAGTTGGATGTTTAAAGATAAATAGCAACTTTACAATATGTTTCAAAAACTTGCGAACAATTACAATGTAGTTTGATGACTCAGTTGGCGCAATGGCGACGATGCCGGGTTGCCGAAGATGGTCCCGGTTTCATCCTAGTAAGGCTCTCGTCATCTAAAGTGGTATCATCGCCCATGGACTCACAATGCCGGACAGACGATACGCTACATATACGATAAAAAAAGATTCTTAAAGTTCTCTAAATCGTATTGGTTCGAAAATACCTCTATTGGCAGTTGGTTCGACATAGCGGTGGTGCACGATACAACATATAAATGTAGTAAATGTTTATCAGATGTATTAGCACCTAAGTAATAGTTTATTTTCATCGGATGCGAAATGTGCTCTGATATTTTTATTTCATTGGTTGGCATTGCTTTCCGATGAAAAGCCACAATGAATGTTTGTATTCCGATATCCGCAATTACTATGAAATCTGACTTGTCTGCTAATTTCAATCAACAATGGGAAATTACTGCACAACTTAATAAACATATGGTGTTAAAACACATTTGTTTCCAAAAATTCTTAAAACAAAAAAAGTCTTGTTCGCTCCGTTTACGTGTCCTTTGATTACAAAAATCCGCTCCGGTCCTTTTGGTCGGATTTGATTATATAACGTTTCTCGTTGGTATTGGAAAGTACTTTCGAAATAAGTCCAGTATTTTTACATTTATTGAGTAAAAGTTCAAAAAAATACGTAACACCGCACAATCAGTAAAATTACCATACAAATTTATTTATTTATTAATACATCTAACTATTATTACAGGATCTTATCCTAATGCCATAGTTAGTAGTTTAAAACTAATAACGTGACTTGCGAATTCACTCAAAAAACACCACTTTTTCGTGAACCCCGTTTAATGCATGTATAGCCCTCGTGAGAGGCGTCTTATAGAGCAGGTTAGTTCGCCGCGGCCAAAGAATAAACTGTCAAAATAAATTTGAGAACAGTCAACTTATGTTAAAACTTATATATGCAACTCTACTCAACTCAAACCTTCCAAATTATTAAAAATTACATCCTTTATCGTGTGTAAATTAAATACACACATGGCTTCCTTTCTGATAACTCTAATGAATGAGACTGACCAAAGGGTAATTTATCTCTCTCTCACCCTCATTCAGTAATAATATGTCGGTCGATATGATAATATTCCAGCCCTGACCTCTACTTGAAATCCCATGCACCTGTAATTCGTGTTTAAAGAACGCAATTCAAATAACAAATTTCATTTGCAGAATTCTATATTCTACGTTATCAATGGCGGTATAACACCATACCATGACTAATAACCAGTAGAGCGTTTGTTAATTTAAAAACAAAAAACTGTAATATTGTCTTTTATTAACACAACTGTTACTCATTCAAAGAAAAACACTTTATTAACGGATTAAGTTATGGATTTTTGCAAAATTTAAATGTAATTACATTATTTAAAAAATTTCCAACGTGTCTTCCTTCCTTCCGGTTTTAGTCGATACCAACTCCGGGGCAATAAACACAGATAACACACAACCTCTCTGCAGCTGTTAAATGGAATCCGTTAAAAAAGTGTTTTTCTTTAAACAAAAAGCTGCTGATTTACTCAGACGAAGTATACAATATCATAACTAACAATTAAGTATTATCACTATAACATTCTAACAAAAGTATACGTGAGCAATTTCACTCACAGATGCTCATGTTTCTTCAAAAAATCATTACTATTACAAAAATATACTTCATTTCTTTGAAGTCATGCGTATTTTTAATAATTATGATAGGAATCATCGTCTAAATAGTGCAATATCACAAGAATCTGCACATATCTACGATATGATTACTTGTAAATTTCGAGTCTGAATGATTATTATATTCGCCCATATCAATTCCTTACTTCTTTTTAAGTAAAACACCAAAATAAACGAGAAATTTTCTTTCTTAGAAATACGTTGCAGGCACTTAATCACGTCGAGATAAGGATTTACATGCACTTCATATTTGTCACGATACATTAAATTATGTGGCAGACATAGAGACGTGCCAAATGTACGGTCTCAAGATTACATGAACGTATTTGAAATAATGCGATTTGGTAAATATAACGGCGGCACGTGCGATGTTACAAAACTAAGCTTTTTTAATTGTGTAGATCGACAATATTATTATTTTTTATATATACTATTATTTAACATTTAAACGGATTTTTATTGGGTATTTCGTAACTGTTATGACTTGACAAGCCTGGCACGGTGGAGACAAGATGACATTAAGAAACACGCAAGTATCTTACTAGACGTAACGATTCCCTTTAATATTATAGTTTTAGTTAATAATAAATGATTGATTTACAGAAAAATGTCAATGGTTGTATTAATGGCATTGAATATTGTAATTGTAACTCACAATCACAATCGCACAAAACTTAGTAAGGACATTTAAGTACTACTAGAACTGCATGCTATACATATACAGTCTGGAAAGAGCTTTACCCGTATCTGTAAACACCAAATGGTATACACACAAATTACTATTAATCACACTGATCACGCCACGGGGGTTCGTCACATCGATTTCTGTTTACAATAATCGAACGCTGGTATGTCTTGGAAATATGCCAACGCGGCAGTTATATCGGGATATTTACAATTGTTCCTGTCGGCCGGTGAACTTTTGGACATCTAAACGTCAAATGGTTTCTAGGACACTCTTCGTAAAGTTGTAATGTTAAATTAAAAATTGAGATATAAGCTGTTTCTCAGGCGATTGTATATTTGGTAGTAAAACATCATATCCGCGAAGTGTCAGTATAAGAGTCCTCCCCGTGGGTGCGGTTTCAATAGATTTTCATAGTATATCGGGAAACCGGGCAAAAAATTTGAAGTTCATCACTTACAATCGATGTACAGACCGTGGTGATAATTTTACTATAACTAAAGCTGATAAAACAACGTTAAATGTTTACGAAAAAATATTTACGTCAATCAGATAATATGGGAGCTGATTCAATTTATTTCGGTCGCTTTGTGTCAAAGGTCATGGCTTATTTATATACAGGCGGGAAAAAACAATTAGTTTTCAAGAACGATATTAAGTATCTTATATATAAAATTCTCGTGTCACGGGGTGCTTAATAGAACACCTCCGAAAAACTAAACTTTAAAAAAAAGGAAATTTTGAACAAAAAAATTCTTATTTTTTATTTTTCTATGATACAACATACAAAAATACATACAACCCAAAATTTTTACCCCTCAACGATCAAATCTTATATTTTATTTATTCATATTTTTATTGAACTAAAAAATGATTGCTAGGAATCACATGTTTGGCAAAACAAAGTTTGCCGGGTCCGCTAGTTATGTATAATTATAAAAGTCCAATTAGTGATGCTAATATTCATGCAGCCTAACCTAACCTACAAAGCCTAATTACCAATGTTATTAAATATGGAGGATTGGTGCCAACTCAATGCACTAATACAAACATATCGTTTTCCCTATCATATCACAATGAATAGTGATCATAAATGATCGACAACTGAACTAAGCGGTCGAAAGGCACGTCCTTATATAGTTTGGCGATACATAAGAATATCTGAATACCACTATATCGTATAGATATAGTAAGACTGAATGGAAATTTTCTGCTAAATTAACCGACGCCTGTATAATTGGGCGAGAAAAACATGTATATATTTGTATAATGATGGATACAATATGTTGTCAATGCAAAAAATCTTGCTGCTACCGGTATATCAAGGAGATTAAGCGTCGCAATTATTGGATTCATTACCGCAAAACAAACTCGGTTTGCGGTCGTCGGGGCTCGTCTTATGTTTCCTGTATTATATTTCACTACATTTGTTTATATAATATATAGAATAAAGCAATATTTGTATATTTATGGGACCAGAGCGATGATTTGTGGAAAGCGTTCAATCGTTCTTTAATGTTCACATTTTTACATAATCATATATTCAATTTCGTCGAACACTGAAGAATTAGAAGTATCGCCTCACACACAGAACGATGCCTTATTGACATTTTTTTTTAAATATAAGGAACTTCCTCGAGAACCGCTAATGAAAATAATAAATTAAGTTCACCGTTATAAGATCGTCTTCCATTGTATTGTATGAACAGGGATTTTTAAGATTTAGAATTTAAACCATAGAAGGCTTCTATAATAACCGCATACGACGTCTAAGCATCTTATGTGATATATAGTATCTAGATCAAAATAAGATAATAATTATGGAGACCTTTCTTGAAGAGGGAAATGCTGTTTTCATTTGGTAAAATTGGAGAGATAAAAAAAAAAAAAAAAAAAAAAAAAAAATTATGCAGACCTTTCCTAGAAGAGGGAAATGCTGTTTATTATGTATTTGTGGTCAAGATATTTGAGATAAGCGGACTTTGTCCTCTCCGTACCGAAATATCGATTTATAAATTTAAATATATAGTAGACGTACAGATGAGACCTCCTAGTAGCTGCCATGAAGGGTCCTTATCTTTAGATTATTCTTCAATTTGGCGGCACCTTTAATATTTATCGTAACGTCTCCAATAATCCTATTAATCACTATCGATGTTGTAGTACAAGTCATACAAACGAATGCTGATAACTTATCAAATTGTATTGATTTGCGATCTTTGCTGATTTGCACATTTTCAGATCTGTCTTCTTCTATAAGGACATAATATATTTTAAAATATTTACAGTTTTGTCTGAGAAAAGTAATATAATGTTTCATCATCATCATCATCATCAGCCTACACACATCCACTGCCGGACATAGGCCTCTCCCAAAGAGCGCCACAACACTCGGTCCTCGGCCTTCTTCATCCAGCCACCGGCTACCGGCCGTGCACAGCCACCTGTATATTTATTCTTAAGAATTGTCTGCTACCGTTCAATTTATAGTACAAACTTAATGTTAATGTAGAACCACGATTATAGTTCGTGTTCGCCACTGTTATCATATCAGATCTAGTGATTATGTATTGACAGTAATATTTACCTAAGCTGGAGTTAACCAGTTCAAACTAGATTACACGTGTCAGGGTGAGAAGGTTGCCTATGAAGAAGAATCAACTGAGAAATAAATGCAGTAAAACCCCTTGAAATACTAGATTATTATTGTCTTATCTAATAAGATATAAGGTAAGAAAACGTATGTTTTTATTCGTGCAAATTTATTTATTTATACATTACTTATATGTCCTACAGATTTTACAGCTGTGCTTCTATACGGTCATCCTTATCATACAACGATAAGAAAAACTTCAGAGAAACAAAAAATAGTGTCATTAAACTCTCTCAAACTAAAAGTGGACGAGAAGGCTGCATAAAGCCTCTATGACTACATATATTATTATGTTTCAGTTAAAATACCGAAGATATTTCTTACATACCACATACAGGTTTCCTATGGCTCATAAGTCAATTTATACAAGTTGATTATTATATTACCACCAATAAATGCATAATATTTACGACACCTTGAAGCTTACACTATGATGCGATTAACATTATTACAATTCCTAAGATTACATTCACGCAATGACGCCGTGACGTTCACTATACTTTGACGGCTTACCCTGTTTTTTAATAAGAATTTGATACTTTAGGATGTTTGTGTATGACTGACAGTGGAGATGCCCTTACGTCACACGGTCACGACACCAACGAATTTATCTTTAATTTTAACGTACACAGAGGTCCTGTAACTTATTTTATCTTTGAAAAAAAAAACGTTTTTTATTGTCACCAAGGAGGTTAACATTTTGTATCCTAATCCAATTATAATTCATAACAACAAAGACTTACAAAGGCTACTTACTAGTTCTACATTTTCAGAAAGTAATAGAAGAACACTGCTAGATTCTAATTACTCCTAACACCTAAACTAGGCAGAGCCTGTTTCTTAGGCACTAGTTCCTTCCAGTGACACAGATTATCTATAAAGACTAAATTAATAAAATTCAAACTGAGGGTAGTTAGCGGGCTTGTTCGCCGAATAATTAATGAAGTGTTGTGTGGTTATACCACGTAAACTATAAAACTCGAAATTTTTCCTCAATAAATATTTAAATAGTTAAAGAAAACTTAATATGTGTGAATAGGATATCTTTATTTTATTAATATTTTTATATTTCATATCAAGTATATTTAGTTAAAATCAGAGGAAAGTAGGAAATATGTATTGCTTTTAGTTTATAGTATTTAGACGAAAAGCCTTATATCACAATGTACTAAATCAGGGACTACCCTGTCTACTTAGCAGTAGCCACCACACACAGCTGACATAAGACATATAATAATAGCTATATAAATTATCACTGAGTCAAATCAAAATTTCGTTATAAATTTTAACAGCAAAACTATAACTCGTGACATGAAAACAATGTTACAGTCAACCTTGAATGGCTATAATCACTAATAACAAGACGACGCATCTCAAATTGTTTTACAGCTGTTCATCGGTTTCTTTATTGTATACCAGTTCGCATTTAGAAACTGAGAAAAAACATCAATTTCTGTATAATAATGGTTCCACTTAAAGATATTACTTAGAAAAAAATATATGTATATATAAATAAATACTAAATACTAGCTGATCCGGCAAACGTTGTTTTGCCATAAATGTGACTTCTATTAACCCTTTTTTAATTCAATAAAAATCATTATCAGAATTTAGTGTGTGTGTTATAATCGAAAGGGTTTTAAACAATGAAAGGATGCTTTATTTAGGATAATAAATTAATCTTTATATGACACGTTTGTCGGTTTACCATAGCAGTGCCATCTCTTGCAAAATGACGTGACAAAAATCAAACAATATAATAAAATTATTCTTTTAACAATAATATCGTATTATTAAAGCGACTATGATAGCAGCTAAAAATACCTAAACGTCTTTAAAAGCCAGGGTTTTTAGAATTAGACACGCACTCTCTTAAAAGCTCTTAATTTACGAATTTTATTAACTCTATGAATGCCTTCTGCCACTCCAAATTTACATATAGCCTTGGATCGTTCCTGCCAAATCTGACTCCCTAGTGAATGAAAGTGTGCCAGTTATATTGGTATACCAATGAATTAGATAATAGTCCTGAATAGGCTCTGATTGTCACAAACTACGCAGTTGACAATCGTGTATTTGTTCGTGTTTCCTTAACTGCATTTAGGTATTGTTCGATAATTAATTGCTACTAATGCCTATTACTGTTGTTTTTGCAATACCATAGACTCTTTAAATACGATGTTAATGCTGATTTTCATATTTTTTTATGAATAGATTAGATTGTAAATCAACAAGTTACCTGTCATCAGACATTTTATCATTTATCATTTGCAACGAAATAACGACAAACAAAAACCCCTGTAATCACACCTATAGCCACGACCTTGTCTGTATTATAAATAGCTGAGCCAAATGATTTGGCATTTCAAATCAAAGGGACCATAGAGATTTGCATCAACATGACATAAGCTGTTTTTTAAGGAAGATCCTTGTCCCTTCACAGAGCTTCAACGAGATACATTTATTGAAAGATACAACAAATGTATGCTGTACCACACTTATAATAGGAATAATAGAATTTACTTTTTTTAAACTTTCCACTATCAAATTTATTTTTACTATATGTCATAGCTCGTTAAATTGTATGTTATAATTTGTATCCCACAGACTATATTACACAATTAGACAATTTAAAAACAGATTATACAATTGGACAGATAGAATGGAATGTAATTGTTTTAAACCTTCCACTATGAAATTTATTTTTACTTTGCCACAACGTATGAGACATACGTATGAACATATGATAGCTGGTCAAATTCTTGTACTCCCACAGACTATATTTTACAATTTGACAATTTGTAACAGATTCACCAACAATTGGTTGGTAAAATAAGCACAGTTACTAACTCGCTTTCGGTTTTTCATAGATCATAAAAAACTATGAAAATCTATCTATGAATAAGATAATTGAATTAAACAGCACGATATTGTCAAGTGCATCCATCTTTGCAATGTCAACAACGAGAGAGAACTGATAAGATAGTGTCGAGTAGAAATTTCCCTTGAGTAATTAATAATGTTTTACGTAGTAATCCCAAGATAATTAATCAAGGTTGTCTAATTCCCAATAGATAGCGATCTAGCACGTAATTACATTATACTGTATATCAATTAAATTATTTATTATTATTATTAAATTAATAATTAAATTATCCTGTCCGCAGCGCCATGTAGGGTTTTCGTGTGCGTCTTAATGATCTAGGAGATACGTTCCAAGAGCCCTATTCGTCGTTCTAGAATAGGCGCGAACATACATAGACAACTTACTTTTTTTTTATTAACGTGCGTATCTGTCAGCGTCACAGTCGACAGATAACAAAACTAGCATAGATTATGCTTACAATGCTTACAATATAAAAAAATTAATAAATTAATAAAACATTGCTTTTGATCATGTAATCCCATTACCGCCTTATCATTTAGTTTTGCACATATACAAGATGTATTATAATTAAACACGCGATTTCATGAAAAATGCGAAAGTGTCTAGTGTTTGTCTGTTACTCTTTCACGCAAATTCTACTGAATGTTTTGTAATGAAACTTTACAATAATACATACACAGTACATGTTTACTAAATTTCAAAATAAATTATTAAGATATACAGTAGTTAGAATGATAATAGAACAACTTCTGGTTTTAATTACATACGAGTATTCATTACATGTAAAACATTGATATAATAGATATCATGTAATAGATTTGACATACAAGGACAAATAATAATAATAATAATAATAATAATAATAATAATAATAGCTTTATAATCCACAAACACTTCGAACAACATATAGATATAAAAATTATAAAAAATATAAGATAAATATAAACATTTTATTGGACCCCTCTGGGTAAGCCTCCTCCATTCCAGTCCTTTTTGTCCTGGTCACCACCCCTCACCTCTATTTTATATTTCTCGACCCACCTGTATGAGGTCCCTTGTCTTGTCCTTGCCCAGGCATTTTACCACTTTTGTTCCACCTATCATATTGTACCTGCCATTCCTCCCATCTCCATTTTTTTTGAACGAATTAATTATTATTTTTTTTTCTATTTTTCTTTTTTTTAATGCCAAGAATTCTCTCCTTCTTTTTTATTTATTTTTTTTTGAATCGATTCTTCTGACAGCCATATTAAACAGTAAAATTTCCGTATCCAAAAATTTTTTTAGCAGATAGGAACTCATTTGAAGAGTTCCTTATTCCCATATTTTTTCCAGCTGTCTATTCTTCTATCCAATTCTTCACCTTTTTTTTGTAAAGAAATTTTTTACCTAAATATACTATTTACTAATATTCTATGGAAATATTAATAAAATTTCTTTTTATATATTTTTCTTTCCAGATTCATTTCTATCCAATTTATCATGATTGAATTTTATCATCTCATTCTTCTATTGAGATTCTGAAATAGAATAATTCATCGGCGAATCTGAGATGCTCAGAAAAACCCTCTATCCTGATCTTCTCGACCATGTATTATATTTTTGTAGGACCTAAAAATTTTTGTGA
Source organism: Pontia daplidice (assembly GCA_963693355.1). Lineage (NCBI taxonomy): Eukaryota > Metazoa > Arthropoda > Insecta > Lepidoptera > Pieridae > Pontia > Pontia daplidice. The sequence goes on along the minus strand of CAVNZL010000024.1, from coordinate 1,698,994 downwards.
AATCGGGTCTCCCTTCTAACACCTCTATTATGAAATTTTTCTCCACTATCAACTTGATTCTATGTATTAGATAAATATTTTTTAGAATATTTAAATATTTTTCTTCAATTTGCTGTGACTTCAGAGCTTCCCAAATCTGATTGATATAGAATCAAATGCTTTTTTATAGTCTTGAAGCTTATATGGGTTCGAATTTGAATATTTCTCGATAACTTTTGGACAACATGGATATATATTTACTTACCGCTTCTAACCTTTTTCTATTGTATGATCCATATCCGAGATTCTTTCCAACAGAAGATAAATATTTATAAAACAAGGCATGAGCTTTGGTCGTAATTGCCAATGTCACTGGATCACCTTTTTTATATAATAAGACATTTCAGATTCAGTCCATTTGTAAGGGACAACTTCTTCTTCTATACCTTTTAATAGAAGGATATTGGATATATTTATCTTTGCTAACTTATATTTATTTGTGATCCCGTCCGGTCCGGACTTTTCTCTGACTTCACTTCATAACTTGTTTTAGAATTTCATCTTCTGTAAACTCTGGCACTAATGAAACTTCCGACTTTTTCGGGACAGTGTTCGATTGATCTAACGAGCGATTTTGTTTGTACAAGTTTTGGTAATACTCTGTAGCTAATTTATGATTTTTTTCTGTATACAGTTTCTTTTGCTCAAGAAATTATCCACTTTTTTTTTTCTTTTTATTTCTTTTATCTAGACTTTCAAGTATTTATTTTTAAATCTTATTTTAATCTTTTTTTTTTTATTTTAGAATACTTAAGATTTCTTTATCTCTTTATTAATTTCCTTATTTTACCTTATTCCTTTCCTTCATAGCCGTATCATCTTCTATTATTTTTTCTTCTTCGTTTTTTTATATTCAAGCCTTATGTATGTATTTTTACTTTTTATAATATTCTTCGATTTTTTCATTTTTCTATTATTATATTTAATGTCTTTATTGTCTTTTCTTTCTTCTTTTTTTGAATAATTATTTTTTATTCTTTTTTTGATAGTACTCTTATTAATCTTATCTATCCAGATGAATTAAACCTTTAACTAAAAATAATTGATTTTGATCATTATATAATGATCTTTTTTTTCTTTGATATTTCCATTTTTTTTTTATTTTATTTATAATTTTTAATTTATTCAAGTTTATTTTTTTCTTCATCTCTCCCGTATTGTATCTTATTTTCTTATTCCTATTTTATTGAAATCAATTGTATAATATAATTGTATTATTGTCTTTTCCTAATAGAATTATCTATTTATATGAAACCTTTCATATCATTTATAATTGTATTATATTTCAATTAATTTCTATAACTCTCGATTCCTTTTTTTTCTCTAACTTTTTCTTCACTAAAAATCCTACCCCTCAACCTTTTTTTCCTATATATAATAATATATTATATCTTCAATATTTCGCCTATCGCCGAACTTCGATAAACCTACTATATTTAATATTTTGAATTTTTTAATTCAAATAATTTGATTCTTTAATATCTTTTAAATAATATTTAATTTTTTCTTAATTACTTTTTGATTTTTGATTTCCCACTATACTGGGAGATCTGGATTTAGTTTTTTTATACTTTGAAATGATTTTTCAGAAATTTTTTTTTTTAATTTTTTTTTTGATAAATAATTTTTTATATATATTTTCGGTTGTCTTTTGTTTGTCTTTCTTTTTATTCTTGAACTGTTCTGCGTTCTAAATTCTTTTTGGAAATATTTTGATTTTTTTTTTAATATTATACTTATTAAAATATCTTTCTTTTACAAGGACAAATAGAGAATGATTTAGATATGTGTTCATTTGTTGAGATATGTAATAATTTACTAGTCGATACATAAATATATATTATTCAAAATGTTTTTATAATTACCATTTTTATTAAATTCATTTCTGAACTGCTGCCGCCTAGACAATAACACTTTCAGACCCGTCATGTATTTTTGAGTGAAATATCTAAGAGCCCATATAATTTTTCTGAATAGACAAGTAACGCTAAGTAAGGCATTCAACAAATATTTTTACTTCAGAACCGGACATGTGTTAAATATTGTTATATCGATTGAAGATTTCAAGTCGGTTTCCCAAAACTTTGAATGATATAAAACCTGTAGGTTTTCGTTGCTTATATAAGACGCACGTCCATTTCAATTTCTTTAAATACACATAACATTGATTTGAAAAGCGAAGAAAATGCTATAAGCTAAATAATTCTAGGTTACAAGTTTCATGTAGAGTACCTATAGATTTTCTGTTAACTCACTGGCAGTCTGCCAAATAAGGTCCCGGCGTCTGGCAAGGCGCCAAAAATTTCGCTTTCCTTACATAACTCATAAATACCTGTATATTGAATGATGAAAGGAGGTTTTATACCTATACCTACCTGTATTGATAATAAACGGATATTTACATATAAATAAATATTAAAGCATTCGCTAAGTTTAACAAATATAACAAATTATACCCTTAAGGTTCGTAACAACGCAATATCCAACCAGAAATTCTTATCATACATTTTATTTATTTTTAAATAATTAAGCAATGAATCTCCCGATTCGTTTTATTCATTTACATCGACGGATGTTATTATCTATCAGAGTGGAAAATTAAACGCCTACCTTAGCTGTGCGCAGTAGAACTGATGCGGAATAGCAGTCAGCACTCCAGCACCATCTCCAGTGTCGTTGTCACAGGCACATGCACCTCGATGTTCCATACGCTTCGCAAGGGTTTCTGCATCTCTTACGATCTGAAATATAAACATTAAATTATACTCCATTATTATTTTATTACTTTATTATAGTGCACCATAACACAAGAAACAAAAGTAACAATAACACAACTTAAAAAAAATAGTGTATACATAAAACGCGGCCTTATCGCTAACAGGCGTTCCTTTCACGCAACCGGACATATATATAAAAGTTAAAATGGAATGGCGGTGTTACAAAAAAGAAAAAAAAAAAGGGAAAGGGGGGGGGAGAAAAAGGAAAAAAAAAAAAAAAAAAAAAAAAAAAAAAAGGGGGGGGGGGGGGGGGGGGGGGGGGGGGGGGGGGGGGGGGAAGGGGGGGGGGGGGGGGGGGGGGGGGGGGGGGGGGGGGGGGCCCCCCCCCCCCCCCCCCCCCCGGAAAAAAGGGGAAAGAAAAAAAGGGGGGGGGGGGGGCCCCCCCCCCCCCCCCAAAAAGGGGGGGGGAAAAAAAGCCACCCCACCCCCCCCCCCCCCCCCCGGAAAGGGGGGGGGGGGGAAAACCCGGGGGGGGGGGGAACCCCCCCCCCCCCCGGGAACCAAAAAAAACCCCGAAAAGGGGCAAGAAAAAAAAACGCTCTTGGACACCCCCCAAAAAAAAAAAAAAAAAAAAAATAATATAAAACCGATCGATTGTTCCAAGCAATCACGAAACACATACGTCTGTAATTGATGACTGGAGGTTCAATCATAGTACATATTAAATACAAAAAAATTTGGATAGAATAACTTACTTTATGCGTACGTTTTCCGTCGATAGCAACGACAAAACCAACACCACAGGCCTCGTGCTCGTTCTGAGGGTCGTACAAGCCTTGCTTGGCCGGCCCTTCCCACTCCATACCTGGTCAAAGTACCACAAATACCATTAAAATGTTCTATACGGATATAAGTAAGTAACTGGTAAGAATGAAACAATTTAAGAGACAGGCCAGGCGAAAAAAGAAAGTATTTTATCATTATTATAATGTAACCTAACTTAAATCTTACACAAGGGCTGTCAAACCCTTTATTATGCAGTCTGAGAGATTTGATAATGCTCCTGTGTATTGCTACATGAGATAATTTTAATAAAATACAGCACTCCCGTATCGAAATCGAGCTCTGAAATCACCTCAAACTATGACTTCCGCCTGAAATGGCTCTTACTATACTATATGAATACTTTTTGACATACGAGAATTTTGCTTTCCCTTACGCTTTGAATTTGAAATACCCATTTCAAACAGAGTCACACAAGCATTTTTGTTTAAGATGAATTTATTATATGTATATTCTTATAACATTTTATAGTAAAATGTAAATGTAAACTGAAATCTGAAGTATTTATTTTACCATCGTAACTTCTAAAAGCTATTGAAACTAGATTACACTGGTGTATTCTAGTTTCTTAAACACTAAAATATCTCGGCCACGATATCAGTAAATGCTCATCGTGTCAAGTGATCGTGATTTTTGGGGTTAATGATTCAGTGCCGCGAAAATTATCTCAACTATGAGATGACGTATCGCCGATAATTATCTTCAAACATTCCATCCTATTACATAAATCACAACATTCAATATAAATCGTGAACTTTTTAAATAGTAATATCATCTTAACATTAAAATGATGTTGAATAATTGCAATGTTATGATCATAATTATTTCACTAATTACTAAAGCTCCTGAGTTTGGGATCCTATAAATAATGTGGGGAATATATGTTTTTTATAGTTAAGTTTATATAGCTATAATTAATTTATTTATAAGAATTCAATTAAGATTTTTTTTTAAAAGAATAAACAACAGTTTTGTTTTGTATAAGCAGCATAGATGGCCAATGACCACAAACCTTGACAGAGTCTGCATAATTGTTATTTCTTAACAGGCAGTTTTTTATTCTAAAATATTTAAAAAAAGGTTCACCAAAATCTGGTCATGAAACCTAAAACAGTATATTATGGTTTTTAAGTTATAAGTCTAAAAAATTGGTGTTATGGGTTACTGTATGCCAACAGGGTTGAGTTACATTTTTATGTAACATATTCTCTATGATGGAAAGTCTGATATCTAAAATAAACTAGATAAGAATCTAATTAATACCATTAGCAATTACTGATAACACCATCAGTTTCCATTAATTACCTTTAGCTAATAGTAAAACCATTCAAATGCGCATTTGCAAATTCTATAAATTTCATCTACAACTACTTTTTTAAGTCAACAATATTTGCAAACTGAAGCACTTATATTAAACTAGAATCAATTTAGACCCAAATGCAGAAAGAGTAAATGTTCACTTAAAATTTTTATATTTAATAATGTTGCTTAGGAGCCCAATCAAATACAATTAAAAAGACATTGGTTGTGTTTTACCATAACCCTAGCCAGTATTCATAACTTCAGTCTGACTATTCTTAATAAAAACCATTACTTAAATTTATAGTAAGGCTTAATTTTAATACCACAACATATCTATAAATCTTAAGACTCATTATATGTAGTAGACACAACAAATGTTGTAAACAAGATTTAAATTTATATGAAGATAATATTTACTTACTATTGAATTTACCTCTCAAGTTTTAATGAAGAGCTGTTATCTATAAAAATAAGTAGATATACAGTTTGTTGTAAATATTGATAGTAAATTGTTTACAATCAGCTGATAATATATTTTATATGTAATTGAGATTATTTTATTTACGACTCATCATACTGTTGTAAAAAATATCATATTGTTTTTATTTCAATATTGAAACTTGTTAATTAATCTTTTTTTAATCTACTATGGACATTAAATTCTGAGATTTGAGGTTGTCTTGGCACTACCAGTATGACAACTGTTCTATTTAGTAGAGTACTATCTACTCTAAATTATTGATTCCCTAATTGTAGTATCCTGAAGTTTATTAATCTGGTATAATGGAAACCCAGCTCTAGAGGAACTGCTTTGTTTATATGAACTTTTATCATATATTTTATGTCTAGAGGCCAATATCATGATGTTGATGATGGCGATTAGAGGTCAAGCGCCAATGTTACACGTATATTGTTTATAACAAGGTAGGCCGTGAGTTTTTATGTATTAAATAATGTATTTTTGATCAATGAACTCATAATAGTTAAGGTTGATTCGCCAAAACCAACGAGAACTTATGGTGTAATTATGGCATAATAAAACTCACCACGTATGCAATACACGTGCATCAAGCCTAAAATAGCAATTCAGCAATGCCTGAACAGTTACTAGTTAGCAAGAACTAACGCCTTCTTAGATTTTATTAAGTATTAATATTCTTTAGTATACCTTACCTCGAAAATAAGTTTGATTGATTTTAAAAAACTGTGCTCGAAAACTGCACTGTACTCTCTTCACACTTTCACAGATTGTTTTCTCTATAACTTGTAGATAATAAAGCAAATTTTTAAAATAGAACGCAAAAGCCGGCGTTAAATAGTGACCTTCCTGAGTCGACTACAACTGCCGGTATCTCGCGAATGACTGAGACTTGAGAAAAAAGATCAAAGATCTAAGATTGATGATTGTGATGTTGTGATTGCAAAATGAAGACAGATGAGCGAACTTTGAACTGACATTGTCAAATGTGTCATATGTGACAATAGACATTTGCCATAGGTCTAATGGCTAACGTCAGCGTCATTTCACTGTTAAGTGGGGAGCACCAAAAACAGATAAACAAGAAAAATAAAATATACTGAATCGTTTTTCGTAAATGGTAAATTAGAGTTATAAGAATATTTGGCTCTATGATATTAGTAATCATTCATCACCAGAGAATATTTTCATGACTGATACCTTTGTGCATAATATTGTCAATACTCTTGGTTTGATTGATATGTAATGAGAGTATTGGCTACTTTCAACATTACAAACTAGTGAGACCAAATTTCTGAAAAATATAAACTTATTATATTCACCACACATTTTCTTGCTTACTTAAGTATTATTTGTGTTAGCAGTTAATTGAAATAGCCTGATAATATTTAATAGCAATTGTCTTTCGCTACTTATTTGCTATAATAAACCGTTTTTGGTTTTTTCCTCGCTTTCATAACATGATTTCATTAGTACATAATATATTCTCGACACAATAAGAGTAACTACAAATAAAAATAAGACATTTTTAAATATTTCGGATGTATTTTCTATTATCTAACAGCGTAATATAGATTTTCAGTTAGTGTATGGAATAAAAATATTACTACTGCACCACATACCTATACACTTTTGTGGTTTTACTTAAACTCGCATTTTCATTCAATACTGTTTCATTCATTTCATTCATTTAACCGCGACAGTGACCAATCATAGTTCAGTTCTGTATTTGCATTCTCCAATGCTCACTTTTCGCAGTTCGAATCGTTTCATTCAAATTTAGTTTGTAGTTTTAGCGGCAAAACGTCGGACGTCGCTACGCACCTACACTGTTTAAATTGTTTTACGTAAAGACGTGTTGCGAAATTTTATAAACATTTATAAATAGTGTGTGTTAATTCTGAATTTATATATTTTTTATCGTGTAAAAATTCAATATGAGTTTGAGCCGTTTAAGGAGTGTTTTGAGATGTGATTTGGTGAAAGTTAGCCCATCAAGCGCACTGGTTGCAAAAGTTTGGGGACCTTGTGTGAGGGAATTAAACACTGGTATAACGCAACGTGTTGCTGTTTCTCAACACAACACCAAACCAGATTGGAATAGAGCTGTTAGTGAGGCTGAGAAAATAGTTGGTTATCCAACATCGTTTCTCAGTTTAAGATGGGTGTTGAGCGACGAGATTGCAAATGTTGCGTTGCATTTGAGAAAATTAGTTGGTAGCAATCACCCGTTGCTGAAAACTGCGAAGTAAGTAATTTATACCTCTGCATTTTCTTTAGATGTCTTCTAATCTTGGCAGAATCCACTGTTTATGTTCAATACTCGTTCCAGGATATCTATAGGCGTAGTAGATATAACATACCTTCCTACCTAGCTTTAAAAAGTTGTATTATATTTTAAAACTCAGCTCTCTCAATAATATACAGTCATAAGTTAAAGAACATAGGAAGGTCAGGGAATGCCCAATTTCCTTCTCAGTTACAAACAAATGAGGGTGTTTTATTATATATTAACGGGACAAACTATTTTCAATAAAAGATCTCAGTCTAGATCTAATGTATTCCAGTCCAAAAAACAAGATTTTATACACATATCTAAAAAGTTGTAGTAGCCATAGCATTTATTATTTATTACCTAAATGTGCAACGGACTATGCGATGTATCTATGATGGGGTCAGTCAACATTCACCAATGTTGTTGTCATTAATTTATCCATAGTTGTGATTAAATGATAAAAGTTTCGTTACAACCTAATCTCATGTGTGTAAAATGTAATATTGTATTAACTTAAGAAAAATAATTTAAATTTTGGATTCTGAGATAATTTTCAGAATCACAAATTTGAAAAATAAAAAAGAAAGAATTTTAAAACGTAATCGTTCTTCGTAATTTATTTATTTATTTAATTAATTACAGCCTATAGCCTCTTGGAAGTACCGCCCCACAACTCAAGATCTAATTAGTAAATGTAATTCTAATAGAACAAAGAAATGTAAATACAATGTGTGGTTTTCTGAAACTCACAAAATATACTTTTTAAATCTACTCCGAGCCTAGGGGTGCGTGAGAAACCAGTAAATTCTAGTACAAATGACTAATACAGATGTCCCTTGAGATAACTCAATGACCACCAAGTTATATTCATCCAAAAATATAAACGAAGTTTTGAAATGTTAAACGTCTTTCAGAAATCTAATCTACAATGGCAAGAATAATATGCAGGCTTGGGGTCTCATCGTATTGCTGGTGTCAAAGGCTGCGGGTCACAGTCCGGAAATACCAGACATGGAGCAGGATAAGGCTGCTGGAGTCTTGCACAGGTGTGTAAAATGTTATTTATTTTAAAATATATATAGTACAGGTTGCTTAACATTTTTTATGTTTAAGAATAGACATTGTACTATGGTGATTATGGTTTCCCGATCCTGAATTTTCTGATTTGAGAAAGACAACATCAGTTTTAGTTGATAACATATTAGGATAAGCGTTTCTTATACAAATAATCTACGGTCATTAACCTAAAATAATATCAAGAATAAGTAATTTTTCTTAACAATCATTTTATTTATAATCACGCTAATGATTAAAATGCAAGTAGTAAACAATATTTTAATTGGACACTTTCCGACATTGCTTTTAAAATATCGTTTTAAAAAGTACATGAATTAAACCGACATTAATTATGATTGTTCATATATACATAATTTATATGTATGAATATATGAAGTCACATTGCACAGGGTAATGAATAATTACGATTAAACATAAAATGTTTCTTTTGTAGTTTTACCGAACCTCCGAGATGTAAAAAAGCCTATAGCCTATAGTTTAGCATCCACTTTTTTTCAGTCAACGCGCCCTCGCAGAAGTAACAGAAATGATTCGGACATCGCATCTCGTTCACAAAGGCCTTGTGAATATGAACTCAAGTCGTCCAATCGAAGAGCCTGATAACATGATGTTTGGCAACAAAATAGCACTGCTCAGTGGCGACTATCTCTTGGCTAATTCCTGTACTGAATTAGCTAATCTACGGTAAGAAAATATTTTTTATAAATAACACTGGTTTCTGATGTACGATTCTGATGTACACACTCTAAACAAAAAATCTCTAAATTTAGCTTTAGACCTGTCAAACAGTTTTAGGGAGCGTAACATATTCTGTACATCTCTAAATTGATAGCAATAAGGTTTAAATTGTCAATGTAAAAACATATAGAATCAAACCTGTGTAACCTACACAGGTTTGACAGGTCTAAACCTAAATTTAGAGATTTTTAGTTTTAAGGGTGTACATCAGAATTGCCACCATTCTATGTAAACTTCTGTGTGGTATAGTCACAGTCTACTGTTTATAATCTATAGAAAGGATCTGAATTTCTATAATAAAACTTATAGCTACGTGTAGAGAATGCAATTTTGTTTTATATTATGAGCTGTTCAGTGCGGTTTCACCATCATTTAGTAAAATAAACGTTTTCCAGTTTTCACTCATACTCCGCTTCTATTAATAGTAGCGAGAGGTATAGCAGGTAGTACTATCCAATACTAAATACTTCAATTTTCACTACAATTGTTCCTCAAATAAGCGAGTTCAAACAAAATATTCATTTTATAATACACATATATATTGCTGTATATAATGCTTTGTCTGAATCGTATCCAGGAAAACCGAACCATAGTCGAGCGTAACCGATTACATAAGGAAAACGTAAAAGCCGATCGGCTAATGCACTCGTAAATATATTTCGCTTTCACTTCTTTGACGAAGCATGATCTTAATTAGCTTCTAAGAGAAAACAACTAAGAAGGAATTCATATTATTAGTAATAGCATCTATACTAATATAAATTGGAAAGTCATCACAGCATCATCACTAAAATAGATTTTTTTAAATGAAATTGAAATAGTTCGAATTTCGAAAGAATGGTTGTAAATATATGAAAATTCAAAAGCCGTAGAAGAGTCATTCGCAACCCGTTCAAAGCATCGTTTTGTTTTCTCCAAACCCCAAGAGACCCCTTCAGATGAGGCACGAATCTAACATTAATGTGAAATTATTGAAGTTTTTTTGTGTGTTCTCTTAGTCACAGAGGCGGAGTTCCTTATTGTTCGGTATGACAGGTCTTAGTGAGGCACTCTGTCCTAGCACCTCTCGCGCATCATAATTTAAATGTATTAAATTTTCAATATGATTGTATAGTTACAAGAGTGTGCGAACGAATAGCACTGGAGTGACTCCAGACTCCCGAGTTGACACGAGTGTTAAACGATGTTCAAGTGTTTCTTATTTTTTTTATTATTCTTTATTTCTCAAGATAAGTAACATCATTTAGAGAAAATTTAAATTTCATAAATAGTTACATTGAGGGTAGATTAATAAGATTAAAATCAAAAACATTTACAATGTATGCGTGTTTGATTATAATAGTTTAATCATTAATAAATTATCAAACCAATAGTTTTATGTGGATAATTATCGTGCGTTCCACGAGCATACCGTACCCTTTAAGGCCGTCACTGTTCAATAGTTTTTGAGTAACAATACCTATGACACAATAAATTATACCATCTATATGTCTCTTATGAGTAAAGCTGTCCTTATATGTCACATCGATCCATTATGTTCTTTCTAATGATATGCAGTAAATAAAGTAATATTATTATTATGAACATGAGAGGCAAGTAAATACGAACTTAGAAATAATGAAAAAAACCGATTTTCTATTTAAGAAACTCTGGAAACTGTCTTCAATGTTGTGGTTACGTTCCCAATAACGTACAGCGAATTATGAGCAACCGACAGCTGACGAACGTTGAGGAATTTAAGTAAACATTCTTGTAGCATGTATGTGTGTGTTGTGTGTGTGTCTTGTAGCATGAGTTGTCAAATGTTCATTATTGGATCTTGGATAATTAAGAAGGTTTTATTGTCTTAACCATTATTCTTAAAAGTAAAATAATTGTAACAAACTTTTATACTGAAATCACGTTGGTGTTGCCTATTATTATTGTATTTATATATCTTATTACGATGTTTGAAACGAGCGGACGGACGTGTTGGAATATCAGAATTGGTTAAAATATTTATAATTTTTAATAATTTTCAATGTTGATAAAAACGCTGCAGATTTTACGCAATTTAAATTATTGCCTTATACGCTAAACAATGGAAATGCTGAAATTTTATTTCAATTAACATTCTTCCTCATTCTTTGTAAATGTGAATCCCATATACAGAAGATTTATACGACAAGTTTATCAGACTATTTTTATCAGATTTTGAAGATTGTTATCAAAAATAACTTTAATAAGGTTCCTTTATTGTGTTAATTGGTAAATGGTAACCACGAGTATTCTTATTACATTCAGTAATAATTGTAATATCTCTAGACTATATTGTCTTTTATCAACATATCTATTACTCATTTAAAGAAAAAGTTATGAATTTTTACAAAATTTAAGTATATTATATTATTTTAAATTTTCCGACGTTTCGTTATAGCTTTTAAAATAATGTAATGTACTTAAAAATTGTAAAAATACATAACTTAAACCGTTAAATTAAACTTTAGACTATCCCTAATGTTGTAGGAGGAACAGTCGGTGTGCATGTACGCGCTAATCTCATAAACTATCTTTTATCTTACGCGTTTATATAATAAATATTAGTTTAACTTTGGTTCTATTCACTCATGTATTCTCTAATTTCAAGTAATTGCTCATCCAGCAGCATGTCTGATTTACGTTATACCGGAACACTCTTGTCATGAATACAAATATATTACGTAATACGCATTGAGTACTTAATCATTAAAACAACTTTACGACATTATATCTGTATTGGCTAAGATATAGCGCTCATTAAAAAAAATATTAGTACGAAGCAGATTTGTATGTGGAGAAATACGTATACTAGACTACTATGTACTATACTAGACTATTTGTTATACGGAAATATGAACTAATATCACACCTAGCTAATGTAAAAATAACATTTTAATAAGGAATTTTAATATAAATTTAGACAGCATTCTGTCAATGAAATCGTATCTGGGTCTTTTTGACAGACCTCAAACCCGAAATATTTTGTACCTACATGTTTATTAGACGTACAAATGATGTATAATTGAAGATATATCATAAACAAATATTAGGACACATGCGAATAAATGTGCCTTTATATGAAGATCCTGTATATATCTATCTTTACTTGAAAACATAGTAATAATTAAAGTAATTTTTTGATATACTAAATTAGATTCAACCTTATTTACAATGTTTCTTCATATTGTCACTGTGTGTCCATTTTGTCAAACGCATCCAAATCCCGAAATTGTCTCTATATGATAATTGAAAGTAAATAAGCGGTTGTTCATACGATTCTAACGGTATGAATACGGTGAAAGTGACTCACATAACTGTATGGTCACTACGCTACGACCCTAACAGGTTTGATATTTGGTACATCATTAATTATAATGCTTAAATGTAACATACTTTAATCCAAATTTGTTAATCCGGTCCTCAAATGGATTTATGTGGCCTTGCTTTATTGATGAGGTTGTTTGACTTAAACTCACATTTTTTAATTTTAGTTTTCCTGCAATTTAATTACTTAATTTATTGTTATAATATTTTTTTATAATTAAAAATAAGTTAAGGAACCGTATTTACGATGCGTTGAGTGTCCAAGGTCGTATCACTTACTGTGAGGTGAGCCTCCTGCTCCGTTTGCAGAAAAAAATATACAACATCTCTTTTATGTAGAACGCACTGAAGAAAAATATTGTGGTGTTAAGTATAGTAATAGAAACGCTAAACTTCACTTACTCTAATAATGTTTTTGGCTTACGAATATCAAATATTTACCAAACTTTGACGGCTATAACCGCGAAATTATTTCTTATTAAAGTCTGTCTGACTGCTGGAAAGCTCTCAGAACGTTGAGATCTTTAATCATTTACTATAAAGCTGAAGAAAATTTGTTTGATTGTTGGATCAATGTACTAATCTCAAGAAATGCTGGTGCTAATTCAAATTTATTTTTGTGTTTGATATTCCATTGATCGAGGAATGCTATATCTCATATAAAGGAAAATTGTGTGGAAAACGAAGTGATTCTTTCCTATTTTTGCAAGCGCTTTAATTAATGCAAGTTAAACCGAGGGGCAGCTTGAAGTATAATATATTTTTGTTTATATCCATTAAAGAAATTATTAAATACACTTAACTTTCAACTTCGTCTTTCATTAGAGGCCTCAATCAGTTGTAGTATGATAGATACGATATGCCAATGTTTTTTCTGCCGTTTTAAAAAAAATGAATGTCTTTCTTTCAGGAACCAAGAACTGGTCGAGCTCATGTCATCAGCTGTGAGAGATTTAGCTGAAGCCGAGTTTCTTGGAGAGAGAGATGAACAGAACAATCCTTTACCATCGCGACCTCTGCCGGTTGACCAATGGGAACCAGCTTCAGGTATATAGAATATATAGGAATTTCGATAAAGCCTTAAAGTGACCATCTATTATGTGTAAAATAGAACATATATCGAAAGATTAAAAAAAAGATTTAGAAATTTAATCGATATGACAATCGAACCCAAAAATAAGTTTTCGATTTTCAAATATGAAATTGCATTTTTCGTTTTATTTACATGCACATGCATGCATTTATTTATTATTATTTCTAATTCCCAAGTTTATTACTTCTAATACACGCACATTCAACTAGTTTGCCTTTTAAAGAATGTAGGTAGTAATTTACTGTTAAAAATATTTATTAAATGAAACTCTTCAAATTATCACCATAATACAAACTAAGCGCGTAGACTTAAATCATAAATGGCATATAGCTCCACAGTGTTCGACGTACCGATTATGATAATTTACTTAACGCGTGCGAATAAACAGTGTCATATTTACATAGGCATTAATGAACACGTAATCGTGTCAATATGTCAATTGTCAAGATTGGGCCATCTCTCTTTGGCGAACGAATTGTTAATAACACAATGGAATTAAAACCGGTTTACAACTTTAATATGCATTCAATATTAAACATGTGCTTTTAGTTTTAACAGGCCAGGGGAATAAGATTAAATAATTTGTTGTATATTTTACGCTGTGTTAATGAAAATAAATATTCGGGCCATTCACTTAGCAAGTCCACTGATTTTACATTTAATATGGGCCCATTGCTTGATTTATGCCTGCAACTCTGTTGTCACATTTGTATTTAACTAAGGGGCCTTATACTAGAAACCTAATATACATAGACCATTCACCTCCAAGCACATCCGCAAGCAATTTTTAGCAAATACTGAACCCACAACCAAGCTGGACTGACCCGACACCGAAGCATAGTCATGTGTTGCTCTACAAACAGGTATGTCATCGAATAAAAGAGTATTGCTTGTACAAAAGTCTATATAGGTGACCAATCCGCATGAGCTCCGGAAAAAACCCACAACCAGTCTACTAACGTTTCAAACCAGCACCTATGCTCGAAGGATTTATGGTCTGACCGACAGGCTGTCATAATTCACGGTCAAGCATTACTTTTTATGGTCTCAAAATGGTTGTGAACTGTTTAAATGTGAATTATAGAGAGACAAAAGCCTATAGGCCTGAACAAAAATATATTTAAAGTTCTTTGACCGCAACGCTATCATCAGTTACACTGGATCCAACATTAACTTTTGCCTAGTGTAGGTCTTAAAATGATTGTATATAACTGTGACTTAACCCAGGTTAAGATTGATTAAAAAAATACCTATGTGAAAGAATTTGAATTAAAATCACAGTTTGTTTTGTTTGAAGATGTATTTTTGTCTATTAAATCTTTGTACTACAAAAATCCTGCGTCCTTGCCAACAACGGAACATAATTCGATTTCACTGTACATTTAAATAATTCTTCATTGTACGTAAGGAATGCGCACGCCCTGCATGCATGATGGGGTGTGACAAGCATTCGTAATGTGTTTTCGGTATGTCCGTGCGCAACTATGTTGTATTATTTTGTATACAGTAATGATTGAAAAATGGGAACAGAAAAAAAGAAAATATAAAAGTGTTGTGCTTGATTTTCAAAATTTCATATTACATAGATAATAAATAATAATTTATTAACAATAACCCATAGAATCTAGGCTTCTCAGCTAGGTATGACCTGCGTTTGAGAAGCCAGTTCTTCTCTTGATACAGTAGATTTCCATAGACAGTTAAAAAAAGTTATAAAAAAATTAAATAACGTAAATAATAAAATTAATTAAGTAAAAAAAAATAAAAACCGAAAGATAACGTGAATGCGGCTACATAGTGAGTTTTATCCACCATGACATACACTGAGACAATAGATTTATGAAGACCGTGCGACTTTAATGAATGAAGCGGTTCTGATTTTCTCAATAATAACATTTAATATGGCGGAAGTACTAAACCAACAGTTAGAGACAGCTGACAAACCTCTGTTGGAAAGTCGTAAATACACTGAAAAGTTTAAGTACATTGCTATATGTTTTCATGCTTTTGAAATCTATGAGTTGTTTATATAAAATTTTAGCAACGTGTCAATAAATACGTTCGGAGGATTTGCCTACCAATCGTCATACTATTTGCTCATTGAACACAGCTTATTGGTCAAAGTATATGACGTAGTATATCCTATGTATCTATTAATAGTAGTTAGGAGTTTGAAATAAAACTCTAACCGATCACATTATTTCTTTTAAATTTAAAACGTAACTTATTTTAACAATTAATTTAAACGTGACTGTTTGACTTTTACGGACCTTTCATGTGTTGGTTTAAATCTTACATTAAAACATTTTTCGTAGAATAGAATTCGCAGAAGCCTTAAGAACCGGTTAAAGCAACGGATCTCTCTGTTCCATTGCCCTCAATATCTCCACCCAAATAAGTACATTCACAT
This sequence comes from Pontia daplidice, assembly GCA_963693355.1. NCBI lineage: Eukaryota > Metazoa > Arthropoda > Insecta > Lepidoptera > Pieridae > Pontia > Pontia daplidice. The sequence continues at coordinate 1,682,680 of CAVNZL010000024.1, read as the reverse complement.
AATTAACCAGTCAAACCGTATACACAAGCTAGTATCGAACATCCGTCGTGAGTAAAATTTTAGAACAAATTATATATTTTCCCGGCATATTGATTTTATAAATACCCATTTTAAGCGCAAGGCTTTCTAGATCCTTATATTTGAATAACAATAGTGTTTTCTATGAATTCCTTATAATATATAATTAAACTTGACTGATAATTATACTGACTTGGTTAGACTTACTCAAGAAAACCGCTTGTAACTTCCAAGACGATCCGGTGGACGCAATCAGTCACAATTCTGGACTGGAGTTCGATCCCTGGTCGGCTAGCATTTATATGTCCTATATATATATATAAATTTAAAATTTACTAGGTAGGCCCTAACTACTGGGCGCTAGGCCCATAACATACAATGGCTAACCAACTATGTGCATAATATGACCCGATATTAATAAGACTATTTAACAGAGAACTCGTGGAAATAATTATATTTTCTTTTCAAGACTGGGAGTGCCTTACCTCCCCTCTGCCAATGACGGGCGTGGCAGGGTGCGGTCGTCGCGAATGGGTAGCAAGACACGTCCTGGCAGCTGGAGCCTTGCTCGGTAAGAGCTGTTCTGCTGCGCTCAAGCTGGCGGGACACGACCCAGCGTTGCAGAGTAAGGTATGTACAACTAATGCTAAGGTTGCCCTCTCCCCCCCCTTTTTTTAAAATAAACGGTGTTTTTTCAACATAAAAAATTTTTTGGGTTACAAAGAAAAAAAAGGGTAATTGGGTCCCGGCAAATATTGAGAGTATGCTGTCCGTCGTGTATCTTTAGACAGTCGATTTTTCTACAGTTTATGTAATTCTATTTCCGCTATGTGAAAAAAATAATATAATTTTTCAATATTGAACATCTACAGATAATATATTGAATCACAAAGCTTATATAAGTATACAATATATAACCATTACATCCTTACTCAAAATGTTGTGTGGTGACATGAAAATAGATAACCATTATTTCAGGGATACCTATTCGGTTGCCACCTAGCATTAGCCTGGCAGGCGTTCCTGGATCTGGAAGCGTTTACAGGCCCAGAACCAGCCAGTTTCTCTCTCGTGGGAGCTCCTCTCGCCTTCACCTTGGAAGCGAGGCCTGAACTCTACTCTTATATTGAGGCTGGTCGCAAGAGCGTTCATGACGTCGACTATCATGCCGTGAGTATCTTTTTTAAGATTTTTCTTTTAAGTCCTGGATGTAGATCCTAATAGTACTAGGACGAGATAGTTTGTAAGTATGGTGGATGTTTCACGTAAAAATTACTGAATGGATTTTAATGAAATATTATAATACAATAGGTACAATACAAATGGCTCATCCAGTAAGAAACATTATAATGTAATTGTTATAAGTATAAAGTATATTTTCCTTGTTCAATGAAACAGACATTAAAATAGCACTTCACATATAGTAATTCCGTTGATATAATTATATTTCAGCTATATGAGGCAGTAATTGCTGGGAATGGTATTGAACAGACAAAAGCATTACAACGGGAGCACATTTCACGCGCGTGCGACGTCCTCGACAGCTTCCCCAATTGTGACGCGCGGACGGCTCTTACTAATATAATTGTTGCTATGCATCCATGACTACCCTCCTTTTTTAAATTATTGTAAACAGTACTATAGATATAATTATGCAGCGATTTTTAAACGCGTACTTGTGTAAGTATCGTTTAAAAGGCCGTAAAGGCTCGGTCCTGGACTTTTGAGTGGATCACAAAACTTAATTTTTAAGATTGTATATATCAAAAGTTTATCGTGTATTGAATTAGTACGGTGATGGTGATTTTATGAAAATAATTAGGCTAAGAATATTTTTTATATTTTTATACAAATCAAGTTACCAATAACAATAATTATTATTTTTATGTACGTCCAAAAAAATATATTTTTCTGAGTTTTCTACTCTCATATAAATCAATTTATTAAAATTTTGTTTCAGCCTTCTATTTAAAATACTTAAAGAATAGGCTAAAATTTTCGAAGTGTTTTTACCCTATCTTAATGTTACATAAAAAATATTCGTTTGGGATTTTAAATAAATAAAACGAACAAGTGTCTTTTAAATTATTGTATTAATAAATAATGGTAGTTCTATTTACACGACACATTCTTTTGTTTTGGCAGAATATAAAATATTACACAGGCGTCGTAACTTAAACGCAACGAGCAAAGAAACATTGGTAAAACCGCACCGAAAAAATGTTAAAAAAATACTGATCGATTTTTGGTTGCGGTAATATTTCGACGAGACAACTCACAGAGGTGATTCAACAAAGATCGTGATAGGAATTTGGAGTAAAAAAAAATATTGGTGGTATTTTCATGATTTTTCATAATGTTAACTAATAAAGACACGTTTTACAATCTAAAGGGACTATAAAGATTACAAAGTAATAAAGCATGCAACGAAACAGTTCGTTTAGAAATCACCTCCGCACGCAATTCATTTGGATAAAAAACGTCATGTCGTCGAACACACTGGGGACATACAAGCAGTCAAACGTGATTTAAACGTATATCACAGGTTTCTAAACCTAATGATTCCTTAACATTCACCAAGATATTCTAATATTACAACCTTTAAACGACTGCATTCCTAAACTAAGAACGTAGATAAAGGAGCCACAGATTATTAAAACTAAAAAGTATTTATGCAGAACAGTGACAATTTCTCTCATACGCCAAACTTATTGGTTATCTGTGAATGATTGTTTTGGAAGATACTTTAAATTTTCGTACGGTTTAGATAAAATCATTGATCGATAATTTAAAGTATAAATATTGAAACTTTAAACAAAAATCGACGTTAGAGATGCAACTAGGCACTATTTTGGTATAACGAATGCAGTCTTACATGGGATTTGTATCTACAGACTATAAATGGTACATGGATGTTAATTATGATGTGATGACGTTGATTGCTTTGATATGTCTTATTGCCGCTAGCGTACCCCACCCGTGGCAGGGTCAGATACGCTCGCGGCGCTACAACGCTTCGTCGCGGCAAGAGTCCGGCGTAAACACAAATAATATCAATTTAGGCAATGAACAAGCACATCCAAGATCGACGATAAATCGCACCATTCGTTTTTAATATTATTATTTTTTTTTCACTCCTACAATACAATTTACATAGACTCCGATGTCTATTATTGCTTATTTTTAAGTTTTGCTCACAAAACTTTTAACCTATAAATAATTTCACGTTCGTCCCAATAAATTTACCATTCAATAAATACGTACACGTAAAAAATATAAACTATATCAATAGTTTAATCTTTAAAACAAACTTTCCTTAGCCTAATTATATATTAATAACTATTTCATTAGTTTGTTTCATTTTCAATATAATGCCTACTTTATAAACTTTCCAAGCGCCTGAATTTTTTTCGCAAACACTATTATATAGACTTATGTATTTTACTCATCTTTTATCGTACGACTAATTTATAAAATTTTATCATCGCTAAAAATTAGAAAAGATTTCAATGCAATCCATATAAGGTCACATTTTAAAAGTTCAAAAATGATTTTTTACTTCTAAAAGTTTCTGGTTGAAGCCAGACAGGCACTAGAGTCGAAAGTAAAGAAGGCATGAAATGCAAAAACAACCGCTAATATTTTAAAGCAAATATATTAAATAGTACCTACAGTAACACTAAATTATTACAAAGAAAATGATTTCATAATTGTTCACGTAATACAATATAAATAAGTTAAATATTCTAAAACGTTTAAAAATACACACGTCTTAACCTAATAGAAAAGCACTCAACTGTGATACATACTCGATTCTATTAAAGTCATAAAATAACGCAAACGGCAATCGCCGACTGGGAATGGAAATTAAAAAAAGTAACTAACCATAGACAAAGGTACAAAAATAGAATAAACACGAACCGTCAGACGCTCCTCGCTCGTCAACTGACACGTTTGTACTTTCGCTCTGAATTAGTTTATGAGATCATTGCATCGCACGTAATGCGCCTAAATAAAACCGACAAAATATGCAGACAAATCTATTACGACATTACACAGAGCATTAAACTAATTTCATTATTCGTGACACCTGTCAAACAAACACAAGAATATACAAAAAAACAACTACATTACCGTCTTAAATAGACCCGAACTAACATAGTAAAGTATAAGACTAGTTGAAATGCGATAACACTATTAAAAATTAAAAATATATCTTTGATTGTTAGCTCACTTGATTTCAAAAATACGTCATAGTCAATTCCGATGTAAATGCAGTCTCGAATGGACCAGTTGATAAACGAGTCTATAAGCCTATAAAATGAGGAACTAAGCGCTTGGCTCCGAGAAGACATCGCCTTACATAGCTAAGGAAGGGATTTCGCGACGCTTGGAAGAACATTGGCCAGCAGGGCCAGGCTTGCGTCAGGTGTCAGACTCCTGGTACGGACCAGTCACAGTACAGGGATGCATCGGGAACAGAGTCGTCCAAGACATAGTGGTTTGGGTGTCGGCTCTCAACATGATTTGACCTTTCCTTTTAGCGACATTCGTCGCCTCCACTAACTCGCACAGAGAGTTGTACCCCCCAGGAATGTAGTTCTCACTCTTCCATTTTTCAGGAGTCTGTTTGTCGGGCGCTGGGGTACTCGCCGAGGTCGCGTTGGAATTCGGTCCAGTGCCCGGGGTCGGTGGGTTTAAGCCCAATTTCTTTAATCTCATTTTCTCTTCCCACTCTTCCAAACCATGTTTAGGTCGATTTAGATTTCTGTGCTGATAGAAGACCAGGGATATTCGCGTGGGATTGGCTCTGTTTGGATTTTTGACTGCTGTGGTAGAATGCATCTCATGTTTTGCGCATTCGAAGAGGACACTACCGTGGCCTAGCGCAATGGCCACGCCCCCCATCTGGCTGTCTTTGAAACACTCGAGATTGTCTGACACACCAGTCACCTCGCCAATCGGTTCCGCTTTGGGGGGTTCTGGAGGGTAAGGTATAGAGAACGGTGGCGGATAGATGCACCAATTGGGTGAAGACTGACACCAATTAGGATTTGGATTTTGATAAAAATTAGGCGGAAAGTTTGGATTATACTGATAGCCGTAGGAATTGTAACAATGTGAGTTCCTTATTAACTCCTCCCTTTTATACTTCTCGGCATTATAATATGCTATGCTATTGTAGTCATTATATGTATTTTCATAAGGGTTGAAATGGCCATACGGGTTTGGTGAAAATGCGTATGCATTTCCTACGGGATAGTTATTGTAATTTTGTACTGGGGATTGATTTCCATATGTACTTTGGTTGGGGTAGTTATTAGGAACTTGTTCTTGTTTACTTGGTACACTTTGATGATTGGGATCATCATGGTTAATGGTGAAATTGCTTTGTGTGGTTGGAGTTTGGGGATTACCATTTCGGCTGTCATAAGGACTTCTGTGATCGTATCCTTGACTCAGCTGAGGTCTCTCCGAAGGTGGATAAGGCTTTAAGAACGTAGACTGTTCAATGTTTTCTGCAAGATTTACTTGGGACCGCGAAGGAGGTCGGGATTTAGGAACTCGGAATACCGCATTTTCATTGTCTCCATCTTTTGCTTTTGGATCCCAGATTCTATGCTCTGGTGATTTCCACACGCTCTTGCGAGTGTCACAGTTCGGTGATTCATTATTTGGAGATTTTATATCAATCTGAGATGGAATAGGTGATTCTGGTGTGTTCTGGGGCTTATGCGATATATCGACTCTGGGAGAGTTGGGTATATCAAAATCTGGCATTTTTTGTGACATATCAGAATCTGTTGGATTTTTTATTTGATCACTATTCGGGTCACTTCTATTTGAATCTGGGCTATAATTGGTGGGAGTCATATTTAAATGAGCGGTCGTGGAGTCTGGATCTTCCTTTACCGCATTGCTGAACATTTCCGGATTATTAAAATCCGGCCACTGGTTTTGAGAATTCATATCGTTCACATTTGTGGGGTTAAATTGGTCACGTTTCTGCAATCCCGAAGCGAAACTAGGCAGCTGATTTTGGTTTGGATTTTGACAATGGGTATCAACAGTTGGCGATGGGTTTGTATTGTACATACTTTGATTATGGATATTATAGCTCTGGTCATATGGGTTGTATGGTGAATCTAAAACTGTACTAGAAATCTGATTGCTTTGCAGTTGTGCGTCTGTAAAGTTCTCAATCATTGAAGCCATATCTAACAAGGCCGGATTGCTAATATTGTTAATGACATTAGGGTTGGAATTATGCATATTTGGATTGACAAAGGCAGAATTATAATTATTTGGTTGGAAAGCTGAATTTTGGTTTACCGCTGGAGTGTTAGATCGGGGGGAAGAGTTTTGACTTCTGGGGCTGGCGTTGTTCCTGGAGTCATTCGGTTGTGGGGTTTTGGGGCCGGGCGTGGGACATTTCTTCTGGTTTCCAGGGCTTGCTTGAGGAGTGTTAGTTGAGGAATTGGAGTCTGAGCTCTCTTCGTCCTTGCGTTTCTTCCCGTGGCGTCGACATGGCTGAAGAGGTACGGAACGGACGCGAACTTCCATTTGATATCTGAAAAATTTAATCGATATGTTAAAATTAATCTATAAAATTCTCGTGTTTGTGGTTAAACACCTCCGAAACCACCTTTCCCGATTCTCATGAAATATTGTGTGCATATTGGGTAGGTCTGAGTGTCGGACGTCTATTTCTTTGGACAAAATTTCTTATTTTTTATTTTTCTATGACACAGCATATAAAAATACATACAACCATACATTTTTACCCCTCTAAGATCAACTACTATTTTTTATTTATTAATTGAAAATTGAAATCACATGTATGGCAAAACAACGTTTGCTGGGTCAGCTAGTATATTATAGAATTATTTGCTATAGTGTACTATCCTTTGAGATAAATATTACCAGTATCAATAGTTTATTTTTATCTATTTTAGATAAGGAAGGTTGTTAATTGTAGTTGAATTACCTATTTACGTACAAAAAGTAAATATATATATGTACTAGCTGATCCAGCACGTTTTTGTGCCATAAATGTGATTTCTAGCAATCATTTTTTTTAGTTCAATAAAAATAATTATCAGCTTTAAGTGTGCGGGGATATGTTTATAATCGAAAGCGTCTTAAACAATAAAAGTCTGCTTTATTTAGGTTAATAGATCAATCTTTAAAAGACACGTTTATCGGTTTACCACAGCAGTGCCATCTATTGATTACTTACTCAAAGTATCGACATCTGTTAGAATCTTTTGGAGTTAATAGATAATTGTGACTGTCAATTAAGTATAGACAAATAATTTTCAATAAAATAAAATTGCGACTATAATTAAAGATCTAAGCTATCCTATCTCTTAAGTTGGACAACTGTTCACAATTTAATTAAAAATCGGTTAAGTAGTTTAAGAGTCCATCGCGGACAAACATCGTGACAGGAGATTTATATATATTATATAGGGAGGAGAAACGTTATACATCACCACTCACTTATCAAGGACTTGTAGAGCTCCGCTTTTTATCTTCTCGTCCTGGCCTTCCTTGGAGCCAAACTCATCAGTCGAGTCAAGGACGTACAAGGGCAGAACGTGCAATTGCTCGTCATTTGGTGGAGTCAGGGAGCGATGTTTCGCCAGTGTGACGACAGCCGTACAGCCGTTGTTCATGTTGTGCAAGTCGCGATGCGCGTGCGCACAGAAGTCAATGCACGCCGTGACACCTGCATCATGTGGAATTTTAGTGCTAAAATTATATAAGTTTTTACTATTTTAATAAAGAAATTAATCGCTGTATGTACTCCATTTCTAATCTACTCTTTTTTCACTTATTAACGTGACTTATAACTTTTTGTAAAACCGCCCTTCCTTTTTAAATTCTATGTATATATTTCAGGTTGCCTGGAAGAGATCGCTTGTTAGCGATAAGGCCGCCTCTTGTTTATATACCAGTTTTTAAGCTGTTATATTGTTATTTTTCACCCTTGATATGTGGTATATTATAATAAAGTAATAAGAATAATAAATTATCAAAATTTATACTCGTATGTTTTATTTTGTAGATAATTGGATTTATCGTCAAAATTTTCTAAGCATTTAAGTATATTTTAAATTATATTATATTTACACAGTACTTAAAAAATGCTATTTAGACTCTACTAAGCTAAATAATCAAAGTATGACGTGAAATCTTACCAGAAAAAGGTCGACCAGGCTTAAAACCCAGTCGACAGTCTGAAGCCTCCTTTTCGAACTGACACTGGTTCTCAAATGATTTTGGCGCTAGGTTCATATAAAGCGGACTCAAAAGTGTGGCCAGAACGTGCATACGTTCCTCAATCTCGCTCTCCTCAGTTTTGACCGAGAGTCTGAACTTTCGGACAGTTTTTGAACGGGCGTATTTGCATCCATTGTAATACATGGACCAGGAGCAACCGAAACTGTAGGATGCGCCGCACGTTTCTGGGTCAAGGCCTGGAAGGCGTTTATTTGTATACAACTAACGGTTTTTCCAAGATCCGATGCAATTTTTATATATTTAAAATGTAAATAATACCTGTAAAAACTTTAATGGCCAGAAATTTTAGAAGTTCCGATGAAATTTTTTATGGTTATATAATTTAATAATAGTTAGAAAAACTTTAATGGCCAGAAATTTTAGAAGTTCCGATGCATTTTTATATATATATAATCTAAATAATACTTGTAAAAAATTTATGCAGAAATTTTAAACCCTAAAATAGACATCGAACCGACCGTATTAACTAAAAAATTCAAACAACGTTCCTTATTTTATACGTGACTTCGTAAATTTTATGTTATAGACAATTTAGACCCTTAATTAAGATTAATAAGGTCCTTAATTAAGAGTTTTTTAAAAAAAAGACGTACCTTGACAAGCACAAGTCCTATTTTCGTTCGTAGCACAGCGTCGTGTCGTAGGAAGACCGTATCTATTGAGTTTATGAGATAATAGAGTGTAATCCAAATCAGCCTCTGATTGGGGAATCCCTTCCCACGCGACCAGACATACGACTATCCACGCTGTAGGACACTTATGGCCGTTTCGGAATTTCACCACAACTAGAACCTTTTCTGTGTAATTTGTGCGCCTTATTACCTGAAGGATAGAGTTTAACTTGGCTTAGCAAAATTTAATTCTGCATTTAGTTACTAATACTGAGTAGTTAAATGTTTAATCCAAAGATTTTTGAACCCATCTATGATATATATCAAGTTGCCTGGAAGAGTTCGCTAAGATAAAGCCGCCGTTTGTATACTAGTTTTTAAGTTGTTTAATTGTTACTTTTCTTCCTTATATGGTGTAAGTAATAAAATAAATATATTGAAGCAACTAGTGCTGTAATATTTCTATTACTGTGTATTTTTAAAGAAATTTTCCCCTGAAATCGAACCTGTAAATTCCACGTTGTTCTAAATATGCCACAATAAAATCATAAGTAAATATTAAATCTAATATATAAAATTGTCGTGTCACGAGGTTCGAACTGGAACCGAAACCTCTACCTCCGAAACGGCTTGAACGATCCTCATGAATTTTTGTGAGCGTATTGAGTAAGTCTGAGAATCGTCCAACATCTATTTTTCATCCCCCTAAACGTTAAGGTTAGTCCAGCCCTAAATTTTTGTTTCTTATTATTTAGACAAAATTTTTAGTTTGTATTTTTTGTGATACAACATACAAAAATACATACAATCCTAAATTTTCACCCCTCTACGATCAACCCTTATTTTTTATTTATTAATTGAAAATTGAAATCACATGTATTGCAAAACAACGTTTGCCGCTAGTTAGGATATAAAAATAGCTCGCATGACACTCTAAAACTACTAAAAATATTTGACTCCTAAAACCTCTAACATCGTTCTATTAATAATAAGTATGAAGAGCCGATCCATACACACTCACCCACTTGGCCATGGGACAGCCCTGCCCAGTTTTCCCCTCTTTCCCCGTATAGCAGATCTTCTCTATTCTTAATTCTTTTCCTGACAGTCCAGTTCTGGCCTCAAGATCTTTTCTCAGCTCTACCAGTGACGTTGCTGCTCCTAAATCGTATGATATTAGGACTTTTAAAAATAATTTGAGGTTAAGTATTCATGACAAATGTATTTAAGTATTTTATTTTGACAATCAACACGTTTTGTCTTCAGCGAAACGTCGGAATAATTTAAAATAATGTAATATACTTAAATTTTGTTAAAATACATAGCTGAATCCGTTAATAAAGTGTTTTCATTTAAATGAGTAATAGTTATGTAAATAAAAACAATAAAAAAATATCCCTTGACAAGCTTTTGGTTCATATTAATACCTCTTCAGTGCGAAATACATAGAACCTAGCATAGAGCTATAAAAATTACAGAATAAATGCAGAACTTACCTAAATGTGTGTAATAACTTCCAGGTTCCGGTGGATTCTTGTCAGCCGGAAAGCAATTGCAATCTGGAACTTCGGTCCTGGAATTATTTCGTAACCGTTCCAAATTTTCCAGATATTCTTTTGAGTAATTAAACTGGTTTTCTTTAGGGTTTTTCGAATATAAATCTGGGGTCGGCGTGCCAGGCTTCGATGGAGGTTTCGAGTCTGTCTTCTCCGCATCTGGCTCTCCTTCTAGAACTTCATCCTTGGTTTGAAGTCCAGGGCATGCGCCGTCTCTCAGATGCTCTGGTGGCGGTTTCTTGGTAGAGCCTTGTCTGCAGCATGAGTATCCCACTTCGTTTCTTATAGCAACTGGTCCACCATCACCCGCGAACATGTAAGCTTCACTCCGCGGTGGTCCAAAGTTAATATTTTTATATATTTTGTGACCCGGTGGGGAATGTTCAGATTTAATTTGTTCTATGTAATATGGCGGTTTAGGCTCTTCATTCAATCCAAAATTTCTCCGATCATCTGTGGGAAGTTTATTCTCCAATCCTCTATGGTATCGCTGAAAACCGCTATTTTCATTTGGCCGTGGGATTTGTTGATATTTTTCAATCTCTTGCCTTCTATCGTTGGGGTAATTTTGTAATTGTTGATAGCTTTGTGACTTTTGAACGAAGGTCTCGTGTTTTATGGTAGAGATAGGCGGTAGGACGTTTTGTTTTTGTATGTGACCATTTTGATAATCTCGTTGTGGGTCTATCTTTATCTGATGTGGAATTACTTTCTTCGCCTGAGTAAGGTTCCTTTGAGGATCCACTTTCATCCTTTCCTCCTTTTGATACTGATAGGTATCGGGTGTTTCTACCTTGGGTATTAATGGCGCGGATGGATGTTTGAATTTTGCGTCATATGCCTCCCGATCGTAAGCTCTCTTTTGTGCGTTTGCTTCTTGCGGCACGCAGTTTTGCTGATTCATTACCGATACTGGTCCTATGAGCATTTTCGATTGAAAATCTTTGCTATCCTGCTGTTGACTTAAACTAACATTATCACTACTATACGATTCTGTATATTTTTGCGCGTCGTAATTTACATTCGTATAACTATGAAATTGGCTTCTCATGTCAGTATATGACGGCAACTTTTGAGGAGCTTTGAGTGTATTTTCTGACGAATTGTGCTTATTATAATCTCTCGGGACTTGCGTCCCCCCCTCCCATACGTGGTGGCCACCACCTCCGAATTCACCCGCTCTATAAGTGTGGGTGTTTTGTGAATAATTACCAGCGACAGGATAGACCTGGTCGCCTATGTGGTAATTACCTCGGAGATGGTGGCTATACGATAAAAAATGACCGGTAGTATTTCTATCGTCAGCGATAGATACGCAGCCCTTTCTATCGTCGATCCCTCGGGGCGGCCCCTCTCCAGGATCCCCTTTATCGGGTGGCGTATTCGTACCATCTCGCGTATGACTTTGCTTATTTAGTATCATAGTTTTCAGTCTCGAGTTCAAATTAACCCTGTCTGATTGCGAAAACATCTGCTGTTCAGATTCTTCTTGCCTCTGTTGCTGCATTTGCTGATTCTGCATTTGTTGATTCTGAATTTGTTGATTCTGCATTTGTTGATTCTGCATTTGTTGATTCTGAATTTGTTGATTCTGAATTTGTTGATTTTGGATTTGATGATTCTGAATTTGTTGATTATGTAACTGTTGATTTTGCATCTGTTGGTTTTGTATCTGTTGATTTTGATAGTTGATTTGATTTTGCAACTGTTGCTGTTGGCTTTGGATTTGGTTAATTTGTTGCTGATTCTGTATCCTTTGGTTGTGCCATTGGCGTTGCTGTTGTTGCCAATCATTTTGGTTTTGTGTCTGGCTATTTTCATTATGCTGTCCGCTAGTGTAGCCGCCCGAATACCCGCTACAATCGAGTGAAGCTCGCGGACCGTTGCTCCCCTGCAGGTATCCAGGCTCGGCGTTTCCCGAATGCTGTCCATTCTGAGAACTTTGCTCTTGTCTGTCTCCCTCGTTGTTTGAGTCATTGGTTGTATTATCGCCACCGTTGTTATAATCCTCCGACTGTTCCGATGAGTATTCAGAACGCTCGTAGTTTTGTTGGCTGACTGTATAAACGGGTGCGGCCGTCGTCGGTACTGCGCTTTGATAAGACGCAGCAGACGCCGGCCTAGATTCGTTTCCCGTCGTGACACCTGTTGTCGGGGCTTGCTGGGCATATTGCTGCTGGTACTCGGTGGTGTAATGAGGAGCTCTCGGTGATGGGACTGGAGTGTAGGCACCGCGATTTGAGGGCGGTCTAGGCGTAGGCACCGCTTGCACGCCTGTCTGGTAGTATGTATTACTCGTGACGTCAAACGTGGTAGCAACATTCTGGACCGTATAGGTGGTGTTGGCCTGATAATGCGGCGACGTTGCGTACGGCGTGTGGTTTCCCTGGTAGTCCAATGTGGTTTGTCCAGTTTGCGTCGGCAATTGTTGTATAAATTGGTTCTGCCAGCCTGAAAGGAATTTAACTAACGTGAGTATAATCTTTGCTTTATCGGTACATGTTTAAAAGAACTATGAGTAATGATTATCTTTGAATATTTAAACGATATATTATAATTAATAATCAGACAATAATTAAGGTGGCGTAGTAGAATGTTAGTATATTATTAGTAACAATTTATACGAAGCCAGCGAATTTCTTTTTTAAAGCCATTTTAATTACGCTGTTGTCAGGTTCGACTATCCGGCTGTCAACGTTCATTACGAGTTTGGGAACAGTGCAGGACGTCGTTAGCATATTGGGACGAACTTTTACGGCATTTAACTTCTAAAAATATACACGAAATCTAACCGCTGCGTTACGTCATAAGAGTTTATATATAAAATTGAATATTAAACCTTACAATATTTTTAAAGGTAAAAAACAAAAGATTGACTTACCTTGAGAGGGATCCGTTTGCCAAGTTGTAGGAAACCTGTTTGGGTCACCGGCGTAGAATGGCATTGGTGCCTGGAAACAAAAGATTTAAATTAAACATCGCTCTATAAATTATTCGGTATTAATTCTGAGTTAAGTTGGTTATAGTTGTGAATAGAATCCACAACAGAGAACATTTAAATTTAAAACTGATATAAACAATGATGTTACTATTTGTATTCAAATTCAAAGATCGAATGGTGAAATTACGTCTAAATTTGAAAGTAAAATTTTACTTGTATTTTTGTCTTAAAAAGTACGTCTGAAAATCATGTCAAGTATATAAGAAAATTCGTCAAGTACAACTATAGAATAGCTATTTTAATATTTGACACACATAACATTGCGAACGAGGTCGCTGTTTAACTATTGTTTACTACAGACTATACGAATCAAATGTTTTATTTATTTATTTTTTTGTTTTAAGATTATTTTGTTATTTTATAACTAACTAAGACGTTAATCAAATGATTTTTTATTATATAAGTATGAAGTTTATATGTACACAGCTATTGAGACCAACTGAATCCAATATCGACCAGAGAAGCATACCTGGCTAATATTATCTAACTACTAACGACAGACTACCAACAAAGAACGAAAACACATATAATACGTTATATTTTTTACACAAAAATTTTACCATATTAGTAACTTTCTTAAATAAAAATATGTTTTGCAAACGAAGTTACAAAGAAAATATGTGACACAGTTTTCGTCATTGTTAGTCAGGTACTTTAACGTTCCAGCATAATTAGATTTTGTCGAAGGCCTCTTTAACCTTGGATACGATAAATATTGGGTAAGCGTATATTACTGACTCTTCGGGCTCTACAATTTTTATTGTAGTTGTGGTTCAATTTTGGTTACACATATAGATGTAGTGGTAGACTATTTAACATATCCATCATAAATTACGTATGTGTAACTCTAGCGGTTTTAGAGCACGCCTAAATAGCCCGCAAATGGTAGATCTTTTCAACTTACTTGAGACTTGATATTGACAATTAGAACAATATATTTCTAAATTCCTACGTGTTAGTCTGATGTAAAAGCTATTGTAAAGTTTCATTAAAATTCATTCTGTAGTTTTAAGTGAAAGACAAACAAACATCCATCCATACTTAACTTTCCCGTTTATAATATTATTTTTATGGTTTCATAACGAGTATATATTTAAAAGAAAACACCTTTACGACCGTTACCTTTGCTTTACAATTGGGATGCCTTTTAAATAAAATTATTATATTACACGTTACATAAAAGATTTAGTAGTGATTTTCTACTAGTTCTTACATCTAATGAATATACGAAAATAATCAAGAAGTATTTCTTAAATGACTCTCAATTTCATACTCAATTATTTGAACTGTCAATTGTCAGTGCTAAACTTATAAAAAGCTAAACGTATATTTAAAAATAGCATTACAAACTAACTTTTTAAAGCCGGTTTAAATGAGTTTAGCCTTTGAAATCTCACAGAGTTGAAAAGTTCGTAATTAAGGAATATCAAAAGAATGTTAATGTACATGATTTTGCGGAAGGGTTCACGGATACGGCGTTTAAATGCGTTCGATTAAAACAAATTCTAAGGGGAATTGCCCTCAACAAATATAAATTTACCACGCCATGATTTGGCAGATTTCTCGTTTTTGTTTATAAAATACTGTCTCCTAAACAACCTGATTTCTGCATGTATATTTATAGACTCTTAAGCCATATTTTCGTCGTTTACATGAAACTTTCATCAAATATGCACCTTGTTAACAAAATTTATAATGCCTAAGCATAGATGCCCAGCCCATAGCTTATGCTAATAAGGTCCTAGAATCCTAATTAAAAACTCCCACCTAGTCTGTGAAAAATACTAAACTAAACATGGCCACTTGTTTTTTTAATATCGCCAAGTTCTTGGAAGGTTTAATTAAAATTTTCATATGCGTATCTTATTAAGAAAGTTTAAATATATCGAGGTTACTTTGTGTTGGCTTACGACTACGTTTTTTGCAATATAGATTGAAAATTCTTCATACGTTAATATTCTCTTGTAAATTCGCATCAAACACGTGAACACTTCGCTACAAGCACTTTGTCTTAGCTGAAAGTATTATTAGTGGACTAACCCATATGTCGTTCTACTAATGCGATGAGGTTTTATATTATTGTATTTTAAATAAAAAAAATGTGCTCGTTTCATTTACTTTCTTAAACAGTCATTAAATTTACAAATTGTTAGACATTCTACAATCACTTATGTTCGCAAAACAGTATGATTAACGTAACTTAATCTACATCATCCAAGGAGAAGAATGAGAATTCACAAAATAGTTACAACTCGTTTGAATAAGACGATAAAATCTAAAATTACATTTGAAAATTGAATAAATTTCAACATGTGTCACTAACAACGTTAGTTTAAGTTGAGAAATTTTTAATTTGTGCAGAACGGGAAAGTTTAGTAATATTGTGCGCTCGCTGAATTTATTGCTTGCAATTTAAAGTGAACACTTTTCGTCACCTTTTGATGAAAACTTGTTTTGTTTGTGCGGTTTCCGAAATATTTGTGCATACAAATTATAATTCACAATTATTTAATTCTATTGTGGCAAGTTAAAATTTGCATCAAGAATAAATTTAATGCAACAGAATTGCGGACAGTGTTTAAAATGCGAGAGCACGATGGCAATTCGTTTATAAAAATGTGAAATGAATCTTTTACAAACAAAGAACATTGTTAATCTCGATCGAGTTAAAACGGCGACAACAGTACATCAACATCGAAAGGTTTTTATTTTAATTGAATTTTTATTTATCTCACTCTTAAACACTTAACCAAAGTGTATCGTGACGTGACATTATATGCGAAACAGACGGATCTAAGTTTTGCGTCTAAGTCACGTCAGGATACGATTAAATATAAATGGAGCATCTATATTTTGCGTGTAAGAAGTCTCTTGATGTGTTTTGGAGTGTAAGTTTTACCATAGGTTGGCTTGGATGCTCCTGCTTCATGGCTGGTGTGGTGGCTGGCGCGGGACTTGGTGCGGCTGGAGCAGGTCCCGGGGACTGTGCGGCGGGACCCGGACTAAGTCCCACTGGTGCTACGACTGTACCGCCCAACGGTTTACGTCCTCTATAACTCTGCGGACAAAATACCTGAATATATTAGTGATATGGTGCTCTTAATGCACATGTCTTTCTTTATTTAAAGTTGAAGTAGAGTAATTTGTGGTAATATGAGAATTCCTTTTTATGATTTTAATAATAAGACAGGTAAGAATTATAATAGCATACATTTTCTATTTATACGTCATAATCTTATTATTAAAGAGCAGGTGATATTATAAAAGTAACACGCCCTAGTGAACATCTTTACAATTGTAAAAAATAATCCCATTTCATTTTTTCCGCTGCATTGAACATTTTGAACGAACCATCGAAAACCTTACACTAAACAGCGCTGCATATTATATTTCGATGATTGCTTACAAAAAACGAAAGCTTAAGGAGGCAAGGCCACATGATTTGTTAACATACTTATAATTAAATTATTTATAAAATTACATTATTTAAAGCTGAATATTGATCGATTTATTTCGTCCCAGTTCTGGAGTAAGCAAATCTATACAATATAGAATATACCTTATTTGACTGGTTCAAATATATTTGGTTTGGTTTGGTTCAAGTACATATCATCGGGTCTAATATATGATTCTTTGTTTAATAGTATATTTATGATCGAATAAAAAACACGTTATAATTGCGAGTGAAACGCATTTACTAATTTCCGAAAGTGTATTTCTTAATTAAACAAATTATAGTATTCTCTTTTTACTTATCATATATTAAGTATCGATATCAATAAACACCATACATCTATATTGTTAAGAAAGCCATCTATATAAATAAAAACGAACCTGTAAACGTAAGTAGGTACGACTAAAATCTTGCGAATGACTGCACCTAATTAGATTATATTTTTTTATAGTGGTTAATAAGCATAAAAGAAATTCAAAATATCCAGATATCGATATGTGAGTGAAGTGAATGAGACAGACGATTGAGTGATCTTCAATATTTTCTCTCTACGTTTCTACATTGTAAATAACAGGCTGACTAAAATATGACTACGAACAGAAAATTCATTTTTGCCTTCTCTTGAAATCTCCATAAAATATTCATATTAATGTCTACATATTGAAAATTTGAAATTTAATACTATAAACACTTAAATATATTTTATATTAATATGGGCAATACAATCATAATCAAAAACGAAGGCTTCAGATGACAAAGGCCGTAAACAAAGCCATTGTCGGGGACACAGCTTTCCTCAAAACTTGGTATTGTTCAAGTTTAATTTAATAGTCGTGTTCTTGTGACGTGTTAGGAGTAGTCATTAATTTATGGTTTCATAATTAAATGTTCATTAAAGTTACACTATACTTTACATTGTCTTAGCTTTATAAAAGCTCTAGAGATCGTTTATGGTCACTAACCGAAGGATGAGGAATATCATTTGAATTTTTATGAAAAAGAATTACTAAACTAATTATTAAAAGCTCATTATTACTTAGTGAAAAAAATATTTTACAATGCAAACAAGATTTTGCTGATATAAAAAAACAAAATATTTATTAACATTTCTATTTTAATTAAGTTGATTTTTATTTTATTTTTAAGTCTACTATAAGTTTCTTTCTATGTTTTATGTGTGCAATAAAGTATTATTATTATTATTATTTCTATCTATTTATTATTTATTCTTTGAACAATATACAAAATTGATACTTTGACGATCCAATTTGCGCAATGGCCGTGCGGACGACCGAAAATCTACCCAGGTTCGATTCCCGGTACAATCAATATTTGTGTGACGAGTAATTTTGTTTAGGAAGACCTCATACAGTAAGTCTCTTAGAACCACAGATACATAACAAATTTAACGCCAAGGATTCTGACTGTTACGAGATCGGTAACCTTCCATTCGAATCTATTATGACTCAATTGTTAACTTCCTGTAAATTCATAATTTTATTTTACTTTGTCATTGTAATACATACTGTATTGGTTGTATCTATACTAGAACGGAATGATTTCAGTATAAAGTCAGTCAGTTGTGTAAGATGTAGTACGTTAATAGTAAAACGTGAAACAACAAAATAATATGTATATAAAGAGAACTCCTTTAAAACTGTTTGTATATAAGACATGTAAATTTTTAGTTTTCAGCTTTCTGTAAAATAATGATTTTATTGTGTGTATGTTTGTATTTGTTTTTGATGTATTAATTTTATTGTGTTACAAAGGGCTTTTAATGTTTTATTGCAGCTCAGTTTTTTTTTCTATTATTTGTTCTAAATATATTTTGTTATAAAATAAATATATCCTTTCAGAGTGAAAGACAAACAACCCAGCCTTTTTATTTATTACCAGCTTTAATATATATATTATAGTAAAAAATAATTGAAAATAATTTCTCATACATTAACTTGTAAATTACTTTTATGAATTCCTTATACCAACGTTCTGAAGTAATATGCAGAATATAATCTTGCTACGAAATTGACGATAAAATTTTATCGCAAAATCTCGACAAGGTTAGGGTGGCCATGCCTTTTAGGTTTGTGTATAAATTATTCAATAAAGGATTGTATACAATATACAAGGAGATCATTATAATGTATACTCAATGATTAGGGATTGGACTTATAAAAGCTTTTCATAGACAGATTCAATAAGAATACTCTACTCTAATATAATGTATTATATTTTAACAAAATAAGTTTTTTTAAACAATCATTACTTGTGAAATAATTGTCATGTGATCGTATTTATTTATGTACATTCACTTTTGTACACATATCCTTAAATGATACAAAATTGTGGTTACTAGGTAAGTAAAATGTATGTAAATGTTAGGCAAAAGATTCGCTATATTTTAGATACGCCGCGGCCAATAACTGAGTCTCATTACGACAACATTATTTTCTATTACACGACAAAATGTATAGAAGCTTAATACTATAAATAGAATCCACTGAACAAAACCAGATACAACTGATTGCGATTTAATTTGAAATAAGAACCTTAACAAGCGAAAATTTAAATATCGAACGTTATATTACGCGAAACTCATACACTGTGCAGTTTAATATTTTCTTGTAATGCGAACGTTAAGAAAAGGTATTTAATAATCAAAACCCCAAAATAAAGACTAAAAGAGACACGTTTCGTCAGTATTGCCAGAATATATATGCTGATATTCCAACTTTGTATCAAATCATTTTTCGGTATGGCCACGATCACGGTAGCTGAAAAGCATCGCATAAATAAAAGTAATAAATCGAGTTATGCGTTTTACAATTTTTTTAACGGCGTAATTTATTACGAATTTAAAACAAAGATTTAAACAATTACAGAAACTCGGTCACGTATATCATAATTTATTTTTTGACATTGCGTTGTTTTGGTTGGCACTACATTTGTTGTGGAATTAGAATTCCCGTCTTTTATGACCGTAGTTAAATCACACAATAATAACAGGGTATAATTGATACACGGTTAGCCTCATGGTTAGATTATAGGTTGTGTTATTCAACTGATAAATGTAAGTAACCTTTATAAATTCATATACTCAATATGGTACAAAAATGTTGACCGCACATTCAATCCCAGGTTGCGATTGCGCCATCTGGGAGATTATTAAAAGTGATGACGTCTTAAGAAGTAAAAAAAATATAAATAGTGAAATAGGACTGGCTGAAAATCACACAGACCCTCGTATTTGAATGTAAAAAGCTGAGCCAGTTGCCTTTTGGTATGCAAAGAAGCAAATATATGTTGGTTGGTTTTTGTGTATCAATAAAGTTTATTTTATAGTTGACTCAGTTCTTTTAATTTGCTCTTTCCATAAGGTCTGTCAATGCATCAGCAATGCAGCTTTTAGTTGTCATGATATAACAAAAGTCTATATAAAATAACTCAAAACTATGACATGATGTGTTATGTTAAAATTATTAGTATAGGACTTCATGGTCAAGTAACAACGTTTGTACAGTTACTATTTTTAAATTTCGAATGTGTAATTTGATAATTGAGCGTATATTAATTTCTAAATTCAGGTGTTTGTATAGTTTGGTGCAAGTATTTGTTACATACTCCCGCGTAGTACAAGAATAAATCGCACGATGTGGTCGGCCACGTGTCACGCTGTACGCTACAACCGCAAACATTTAATACTACATACCAGTTCCAACATTTTTATATGAAATAAAGAGGTTTTTATGCCGCATTCTGAAAAACCATCTTATAAATACTGTGTCTTTGGAAGCGTAAATTTAAAACTCTACTGAAATTTGTAATAGGTTGTCGTTTATTTGGCTCTATACATTCTAAAAAGACATTTTTAAATTTAGAATTCCTACCTGTTATGATTCATTTCAGTTTTATAAACCTTCGAAATAGTATATTATACAAACATTCTGTTCAAAAGTCGTATGAAATGCTAATTTACGTTCTGGTTCTATGCCAAAAAGATCAAAGGGCGACCTTGCACCGAATAAATATTTTTTCTATTCAAGAATAAATACGGAAAGATATTGAAGATTAACGATAATTAATGTTTCAAGTGATATAAATATTATTCAATAGATCAAACCATCGCAAATATATTTTTAAAATTTATTTCGAATGATCAATCGCTGAGTTGCCGAAGCAGCTGTGTTTTTAAATTATTTAAAGAGTTAATTAATCCTAATTCCAACGGACCGAAGATTCGTCATCGCGGGATTATATACATTTTATTGTACTTTGTTTAATAAAGGATATATAACATAATTGGATTCTAATGTTATTATCGAATGACAATAGCATGTTTATCAAATAAAATTCAATTACATCGTTTGCTGGTATTAATTTGACGCAATGTTTTCAAAATATCTGCCTTCCTTATCCAAACATCATTATAATAGACGCATGTTTTATGGTCTTTGAAACATTTGTTTGAAATTATACGACTTTTTTGGTAGAATCACAATGCGTTTGTTTCTATCTCACTTATTGATAAACTTTAGCCAGTAAATGTATTTACATATATATAAACTACAAGTGGAATTTTGTTTCAAGAAAAGGACAATTGAGTTGGAGTCACATACGAGTTCCGTACCAGTTTTGTCTGTGTTCCTTTAAATATATTCTGTATGGACATCAAAATCTGTGAAAATTGTAGTTCAAGAGATATAGGGCAAAGACTGACAGCTTTTTTTTAAATAGTCTCAGTAATAGGGCGCCGTGTTGAGTGTCAAAAAATCTGAATATGTAATATAACGTAATACAGTCAATAATATATTAAAAAATTCGTAAATATTCTAGTTTTTTATAAATTTTGAGATTAAAAATACAATTATAGAATACATTTTTCTATACGACATTTCGGGATACCGACAAATCTCAACAGAGTTTATAAAGTTACGGAAAAGTCATATCTAACAACTTTTGACTTGATCAAACTATGAAACTTAATAAGACAATTTCATCATGTAACTTCATTTTTAAGCAGACGCGTAAAAGCTCTGACTAGGAACGTATCGACTCATGCGCTGTCAAATCGGCAACGTCGCTCAAAATATTTTGTAAATAGCCGATTGTTGTGCGAGGGAGACCGAAACAACAATCGGGGTACGAGGTAAGAAGAGACAGCTTGATTAATTACGGGTTTTGCACGTTTTAGCTGTTTAATACATTAATAACACTAAAGCTGTTATCACATAAGATGTGTAAAAGTGAGACAAATTAAGCTATTTGTGACAAATACTCGGAATCTTAGTCCGTAATTGTGACCAAAATTTGGCTATGAGAATGAAATGCGGGAGAGGAAAGGTAAGTCATCCAACAAAATGTATGTAAGGAAACGTTATATGAATAGACTTTGTTATTTTAACAAATCCCCTTTTGTTTATAATTATCTAATTATCACCTGAATCAAAGCGTGAAATCTCGTTCCGTTGAAGCGCGATTAAAATCACGCCAAAGAAATTGTGGGATTTATTAAATTTATAATTTTACATACATTGAAGGTTTTACAAGTATATACTATCTGATAGTGGATTTAAAAATCCAATATCTTTTTTTTCACTCAGGTTTGTGAACGGCGTATTTGGACTCAACCAAGATTTTCTCTGTATAACGAAAATTTGCACACAATTTACTAATTTGCACAAATTTACTAAAAAAATTAATAGCAAAAGTAATTATTAGGTCTAACGTTCAAAAGTCAATAAATCCTATTGCTTTGCACACCATTACGCATAACATCTGTTTTCTGTTACGAAATTCATTACGATAATAGATAATTTGGAGAAGAAGCTGCGGGTATGGGGCGTTGGGCGGGTTCATCGACCCCCGCCCGCCCAAGCCTCGTATCGAACCTTCGCGGATGTGACAAGCCTTTTGATATAGCCTGCGGGTATTTATACAAACCTTAAGTATTCTTTTGAAGATATACTTTTACGAATGACAACCTTTAAATGTCAAATATAGTGCGAAACATTTTAAATGGTTTAAGTATTGCCTATACTATATGAAAATGATGTTGTGCGATTAAAAATAACAAATACTTATTGAAAAAGCATAAATATATACGCTCATTGTGTAACTTATGAGTCAAAGACAATTTCACTGTCCTTAGACACACGCAAATATCCGAGCGACCATTTAAATTTTTCAGATTTTTCGTATTCATACTCAAAGCTATTATTCTATGCTCTACTAGCACGAAACACTATAAATAAACTTACCAAACTCCACTCAAAATGAATGTAAAGAAGTAGGAAAAACAGAGTGATACTATGAAAAGCATATTAAAATTCAAGAAGCGCGGAGTGCAAAATAAAAATTGCAAAGGATACCGAAAGATACGATATTTACCTTTATGTCTTGCAAGACCTGGAAACAAGCAGACCAATATTAGAATTATCATAATTACATAACTCAATGGATAATGAAAACAATGAGATTCAACTACACATGTTAGACATAAAAATCGACGTCGTCAAATACATTTAAACACATTTTATTCGATAAATATCAAGGTCACACAACATCGATTTGAATAAAAATTAAATACCTATGGTCAAACATAGGACTTTTATTAATATATATATATAAGTGTATACAGTATTAAGTAATCAATCAATATAAACCTGATGGACATTAATTTATACGCACGTCCAAATATAATTTACGATTTCATTGATTACATCGCAAATTGATGGTCAATAGTTGACACTAACCGTGAATATCTCGATAAATAATTATATTTGTGTTTGACGTTAAATACATATTATCGAGAAACTTAAGATAAAAATATCAGAGGTCAGTGTCCGAGTTGAGTGACCCGCCTCATCCCGTCTTGAGGCAGGTCAGGTTTGTTTACTATCAATCACTTAAACACTGTTCTTACTCACTATTTACGAATTATTCGCTGAGTAAAATGAACAAGTGATTACCGATGGAGCATAGAGTTTGGGATAAAAATTCCTTCATTACTTATATTTCTTCTTGCAAGTGGTATATACACTAATTAGAATATAAGCTAAAATACTATTTTCTACCATGTTGAAAATATTGAATCTTTACCCAGTGTTACCTTTCTCCTTTTATATTTTATTGATTTGATGACGTCAAAAAGTAAAGCCGAAAAGTTGTTTATACGACCTAAACGCACGACATTTATATAAGGATGTTAGGCATGGTAATGCTACTACTGAGTACCTCATTTTACGTAATATTTCAACTGAAAATAAGTGAAGATGCATTCTTGTATCTAAAGTGGTGAGAACACGACAATCCCCTTTTCACTAAGACGTACATACTCATACTTGGTTTTATATCAGTGTAAATAAAGTGTTTATTAACAATCGGAAAGCAGAGGCAAAATTACAATTGTATAGTTCAAATAGTGTTGAAATAATATGAATGATAGAATTGATTTTAATTTTTATTCTAATAAGGACGCAATACTTTCCACCTATTAATGTTTTGTAGAGGATCGAACGGCTTTATACTAGTAGCCATCATGAAATTGTGTTACGTATTTGTGTTTGTAGATAAAAAATTGTTACATTGTTTCTGTATTGTATATCTGTAATATTCTAAGTTGCAAATATATTCTTCATTATCCAAACAATTGCATCTAAATGGCACAATGGAGGAGCAATTCATTAAAACAACAGCTTTCACTTGTTTTAATATTAAATCCAGCAGCAAATAACCACCCAGACAGTCTGAGATCCCCACACCCGGCTATAAAAGATGACATACCCGGTTTAAGCTCACTTTTATCCGGTTTCAGTAAGCATTTTGTAAATAGCAAGAGTTTACGCGATATAAAAAAGTATTAAATTAATAATCCTTTATAGCTTATTGAAATTTATAATGAGTTGTACAATTATAATGCCTGTCTTAAATTAGCCCGTTCAGACTATTAAATAAATTCTGTATAAGTTATTAAAACATAACATTTTTATGAGTTACCCTTATCTCCGGTGATAAAAGCAGAGACCTCGTGTCGCTGTTTTAACTTCAATATGAATGAATTCAACTATTACAAAACTTTATAATAGTTTAAAATTACCTTCCTGTTAAGCATTCGGTTCTGGTCTATGCAACGCTCTGTTCATCGAAAGAATTTCATACAAAAAAATTTAAACGTGATAAATGTCCTAAAACTTTTACTTCTTTTAATTAACAAATCTCCATAAATCTTATTAAATACGAAAAATTAGGTTGGCCTCATTCGCTGACTAACCTCAAAACCTTTATATAGCAACTCGTGATGTTTCGACACGATATAATTTCCTAATCTTCCCGTCGGATTGAACAAAAATTGTTTGTTTACCAACAGAGTGTTTGAAGCCCTCGGGGTCTATCCGTCTGAAGACGGCCTTGAACTTGTGCGTGACTCGGCTGTTTACCTCTTACAGATGACAATTGAATCGTCGAGACTTTTATACAATAGTATTCCACTTTGTAAGACCTAAGCCAGCGAAAGACTTAGAATATGTCTTGCGTTTAATTCAATATTCTCCAACGCACTACAACAATGCTTTCTAAAATCTAAGATTTTATCTTGAGTCAATTTCAATGTTACATATGAATAAATGGCATACAAATTTGAGAGTTGTTAAAGCATACAAAATTGGTATGTTAAGTAAGTGATGATAATTTGAAATATGCATTGTTCTTCTATAAAGCATATATTTATTTTAGAAAGTGGTGAAAGTTTGCTCCACAAAACTACGATGTACTTAATGGAGCTTCAAATGCTACTATATTATATATTTAATAAATCCCTTTGAAAGTAAAAATGCTTATTTATTATATTGTTAATAATATCAGGCGTTGACGTCACTAGAAATGCTGCGTTCTCAAAGTAGCATAACAGTTATTGAATCTATAGTAAAATCTGGACGACGACATATAGTATGACGTAGCTGTATTTATACACTTAATGATTCTAATTTACATTTACCAGTTAAGAGCAGGCAATTCCGCGACTCTATGGTTGACCATAGCGCTATGCTCCAAATGATATCTTTATGGATTAACTGTTCCATACGGTTTTAGGAACCCATGCACATCAGGTATGTTATGCATATTTGAATATATGCTTGAGAAATATAATAGACAATTGTTATGTAGAGCGAAAGCTTCCTGTATACAAATTTTATAAAAATTAAACGTTTGCGCGTACACAAGTACGCACAACTTTCGCTATATAATATTACTTAGTAAAATAATCGTAATACAAAACGTAATCTATAAAACTATATATGCATTTTCAGTTATATCACAGTATCTATCTGTACGATACGTATACCATAAAACGTACGCAAAAGCAATTTCGTATTTGGCTAACGTATACGTATACTTCTCGTATAATAAAAAGCACCCGAATTACAGGTTTTATGGGACATAAATTTTCATTCCGCGTTCTCTTTACGACTCGAATCAACTTTTGGTCAGTGCGACTGTCATAATTTAAAAAATTCAAGCTGATATAAAACGCCCCTGTGACTCAGTGGTTATTTTATAAGCTAGGAAACGAGCCACGATATTTTTTCACTCATACAGCTTCAAGTTCGTTTATTCAGGTTGCTTAACCGTTATAACGCATGATATAAACTATAAAAGTGTTAACTAAGAAATTTCGAGGTTTAAATTAGTAAGGTTACATTATTTATCGTAATATAGATTTTAATAGTGCCAAACTAGTTGTAATCTATAAAGAAGTTTTTATTTGAAATATAAATGAATACATAATTCAATGAAGTATATAACATAACTTTGCAAAGACGAAAATTCCAATCGTAGTTTATTGATTTTCACTTTTTTATGAACCGCGCTCAGACCCACTTCGTTATCGTATAAGTGTTAAAACTGATAAGGCTAATTCTAAGTATTTCAAATATAAAAATTGTAAATTGAGCTTTCTACGGTGTTCCACCGTCGGTCTGTATTTGTTTTGCGACTACGCAGGGATGTATCTCAAAAGTTATTACAAAGCAAAATAAGTATGTTTATCATAAAGACAGGCTCGTAGGCTTACGATTAATTTTCATGAATATATGAGCGATAATTTTATTTTTCCGTACAAGCTCGCAAGAACAATAGATAGTTGTAATATCTGTGACTGGTCAAACTTCTGAATGAGTCACAGATTATATTCTCATAATTAACAAGCGAGTATTCCATTTTTGAAATTGCACGTGGTTTTATTTACTCCACTATCAGCAACGCATGTGAATGAATCGAGGCCATCGAGTGACCTACATTTTTATTCACCAAGTGTACGCATGTAGTATTCGATACACATGTGAAACTGTGACGTGATCGTAAACGGTCAATTGTCAAAACTGAGGTCAAATACCACCTCAAAAATAATAGATATTTAAACTTATGCATAGATAAAAATAGATGTGCCTATCAAAATAGTGGTATTTGCTCTATTATCTCATGCACCGCTAACATAATATCATTTCAAATAAATGAAAAAGAAAGAAAATGCTTATGATAAATATATTTTTAATGTTATTACAATAGTTTTCATACTTTAAATAAAATAAACCACTAACAATAATGTGGCACAAATAAAGGTCGTTATCGTAAGATCCAAGTGTTCTAAATTTAAAATACGTTAAAAATATAACCATAGATAAGCTAAACTGGAACAGATAAGGTTATCTGGACCTACCCATTTCTATTTACTGAGTTATGTCAATAAAGCGATAACCATAAGTTCAAAACTCTATCGATAGTTAAATTATTTAAAGACACGTATGTTTATTTAGTAGTAATAGAATTTTTATGTAATTTTATAGAGCAAAACCTTGCCCGGCGTAACAACCTTAAAAATGTGTCCACCGCGTTACGGTTATATATCTATGTTACAATTGACTAACGATTTCCCGAACGTCAGCAGAAGAACATGAAAATTCTAAAATCAGAAATATTCTTTGCAAATTTAATAATATAGAAAGTCTAGGATATTATTACAACAATTATATGAAAAAAATATTATATTAATATTTTAAGCAAAACAAACCCAAAATTGATCGAAAAAGATTCACTAGGAAATTGAACTACTTGACTGACTACAGAGGAATATAATTAAGACAATATTCCATGTTTAAAATATATTTCCCGGAACAAAATTATAGTCTGTTGTTAGCAACGGAGCAATTTCGAATTTATAGTATCTGTGGCAAATTACTGCTTTCGTGATTATCTATGAAAAGTAAATTGTACTAGGCATGTTTGCGGACGATTATTATAAACCCATCATTTTAATTGCAAACAAAGCTATGGGTTATATACAATTGTGCAATTATATTAAATCACTATGATACTTGGGTTTCGTAGGGCTCTCGAAGTCAGCCAATTACACTTAGAGTCGTACATTGACTGATGATTGTATGTATGGCCGGCAATACTAGGATCAGTTAGACCAAACTCATTTTGGTAAGTGGCGGAAGCGAAAATTTTAGCCAGGGAAAGAATATTGACAAATCTCTTAGATTGTCTTTAAAATCTTACAAAATATTAAATATGCCTTATAAGGTAATAATTATTATTTTAGTGGACAACTTAATTATTGGTCTTTTAAAATGATTTTAACACATGCTTAATATTTATCTAACTATATGACTTTTTAAATAGAAACAGAAATAAATTAATAGTAATTAAATTAGTTAACTCTACATTCCTTCAATAATCTATGCCGTTGACCTTGGTAGCAACAATTTAATGGTCGTAAAAATATTTATTAATAGACCAGAATTGCCTTGAATTTAATGAGTTTAAATAAAACTAAAATGTACAATTCGAATTGAAATAGTTTTATATAGATTCCCGATTATTTAGATCCAATAAATCAAATCAACAAATTCACGTGTGATTAATTAATAAATGACTCAATGTTCCTCAATTATTTTTTTCAGTTTCATTTTTTTTAATTAACTGATTTTCCCAATAAGATATTAAATTTCTCTAACCTAAATTTACTATGATTGAATAAACGCAATACATGAGGTTTATTGACCTCTAGTAAGAAATTTTAAACCGACCTTGATCCTTCAAAGTAATCCAAACACAAACACAGCACAGAATTTATGAAAAAATAAAAAGCGCGGGAAAGTTACACAAATAAAGATAAAATGAGTTGAATCTGTTACGTAAACGCGCGATTGACCGGCAACGTCGCGCGTGACTGACGACTAGTGGCTATGTGTCGGACCGAACGCGGCGCGCCTCCCTCCCCCGCAGACGTTTCATAAACAAATTACAATTTTGAGATGCCGAGCTTTACATTGCGCTTTTCATTACTTTTAAATTCAATTTTGTGATATTAACGCTCCTTTTGCACGTTAAAAAAACAATATTTTAATACACATATTTGAGATGTGACGTATTTTATTATCTATAGCTATCACGAGTTTGAACGGTTTTAGCTTGAGTCTATTAATTTTTGTGAGGTATGTAAGATATTGAACACTTTTTTAGCGATCCTTGTTGGACGCATATTAATTTAAAGCAAATCTAATATACCAGTCATGAATTATAAGGTAACCGAATGGTTGTAATATTCATAAGTCTTTCGAACAATCTTTAATACATTATCAACGTGAACGGACCAAGCGTATGCATTGTGCATTGTATCGGCACGTGGTTCCATCTCCGTCACTCATACTGCGATACGTATACCTGTCTTTGTCAGTCGCCTGGGTATATTTATACCTACCTATGGGCATAATGTCTGACAAATTCCTATAAGTATAGTCTTCCGCGCACTCGTATTAATTATATTTTCAAAGTTTTGTTTGCATTCAATATTGTATTTAATCACGGTTTTAGCTTCACAAGTGATGGTTTGTATCCTCTATGCATAGGCTATGGTAAACGAATTGACGTCACTTTTTAAAAAAACATGTTTAGTGAAATTTTTGAAAATATAATATTAAAAATAATATAAAATAAATAAAAAAATTAACAAACAAGTAAAAGTATTTACTGATACATTTAACATGGTATTACAATGAAGACTTTAGAAAGAAGAAAAGTATTGAAATGAGCCTCCCCATCATACTCTTTAATCGCAAAGTTATTAACCATGTAATGACAATCATAAAAAAAAATCTCAATTTAAATAATTTGCTCAAATTCTATATATTTTGCTCAAAATCTCTGTTATACAAACCAAATGAATAACCCTAATAATTTAATCACACAAGTCAAAACTTTATCTTGTTTTCGCAAATTAGCATAATGAACAATTAAGTAGCTACCAGTTTCTGTCGTAGCACGTCGTAGACCCTCTACGGTGCTTATGCAAAGAGGCCAATATTTCATCCCCGCTACGTCTATGAAGCCTTATTATCATAACAATCTCTTGTATGTAAGCGTTTACTGAGCTTATTTGCATATAAGTTCAATCCACGTCGATCGAAGGTTGTATATTTAGAATTACTATATTTTATACTACAAATATAGTATTTTATACTAAAAATATAGTAATTTTCCAAACAACGAATAACTGTGGTGGTTTTAATATAAAAAACCACCACAGTTATTCAGTCATTCTTCTTACTTGAAAATTATTCACAAAAAGAGGTAAAACCTCGGTTTTGAAGTGCGAAAATAAAAGTGACATTTTACTAACTTCAACACAGATAAGCGTTATAATATGCTAAAACAAATCTTGATAATTATCTGTGTTAACCTTTTACCGCTAACCACAGCACATATTTGGAATTGAATGAACTGAACGATCAATGAGTGATTTTATCGTGCAATCACTACTATAATTTGGCAAATTTGACAAACCAGTATTGCAGTACTTCATTCTTGAGTATATAAAACTCGTAAAGGGCTTAAAAACGGTATGTAAATAAACAATAGACGGGTGAAACCGCGAGCCACATTAATAAGTCTAACTTTAACCAAACTCACCTGTCCCTTTCATCACTGTTCGACTGAAAGAGACGGAGCACTTTAGTTGTTAGAATGCAATATTTTTTATAAACGGAGAAATATCTGAATATGCAATTAAGCCCAGCCCTGCATTGTATGTTATTGGACAAGTTTATAATAATTCGTATTAGACGTACCGCGTACGTTTTCTCATTTCGCGAAACTTTTCTAATATTATAGTTTCATTCATATTGTCGGTAGTTTCGAAGTTTTCTTTCGTGGAAAATGAAAGACTATTTCCATAACTATTATTTCGCTTTTATTGCTTTTCGAGTTTCTTCTGCTTCGAATAGATTTGTTAAAGTTTCTATTTTATCGTTCGGAAATAATGTTTGTTCTTTTCGTGTTGAACGGGATTTGTTATCATGATACCATTATAAAAACTCAGGTTATCCGGAAGAACCGTATAAAACCGTTATAATTATTATTATTAATAAACGTTTAATTCGAATTTAAAACGAATTTCAAAATCTTTAAAATGTTCTAAAGCGTAAGTCAAAATTGACCACAGATTATAGGCAGCTCGGAATAGCGGCCGCCCTCTGATTACAAGCCATTAAAGTCATTACGTAAATTGTTATAAACCACCATTGTCTAGTTACAACGTGTACTTGCGCGAATTATCGCAGCAATTTGCACCGTTTGTATAGCAAACGTTTATCCGGATGGGCAATAGTAATGACAGTTATTCGTATATTTGTAATTAAAATCGTAAGGAAGTATTTACTCATCTAGTATGAGTAAAGTATTTTACCTATACGCGTATCTCACATCCAAGTATTATACATATCATATAAAAAAGTTTCTAATCTTTTTCTAAAATGTTGCGTACTCTGTGCTGAAAAATGACAGCTGAGTAAGTTAAAAAGCAAATATGCATTGAAGACACCGGATCAATCAATCAGATTATTTTAGGTAGCTATGGTTTACTGGATACTTCCCGCGCAATTTCTTCGCGTGAATAACAAAACTTTTTACGATTATATGTTTTTTGTTCTGAGTGTGTGAAGGTGTAACAATTAATTCCATAGATCATAGAATTTCGAATCATAAATTCAAGACGTGATATAGACATCATAGTGGGGATCGAATCGAATGTAAATGTTGATTTTTAATTATCTAGAGCTCTGCAATTTATGCAAGACGGTGTCTCAGTTTTCTATGTAAACATTATGAATGATGTTCAAAAACATGCTCGGAGATCTTAGATTTATGAAGTAGGTAAGTAGGTACCTGATGTTCAAGTAAATATTATTATTAGAATGTTTCAGCAAATATTATTATAAAAATTAGTACATACTTTGTATTGTCACGACTATTAATAGTTTCAAACAAATTCTAATTGCGTTTCTTTCGTTTTCTTTCAATTACATTTCTAATTTTTTTTGGTTTTTTGTGTAGGAATAACTCACTTTTCAGTGACATTTGGAATAAAATTACTATTCACGGTGAGCAGGGGCTCCTACATTAACAGCTAGTTTTAAATAATTTGAGGCTAAGACTGGTCGGAAGTGAAGGATAAAAAAGGTGACATTTTGAATAAAAACTCTAAGAAGTAATTTAAAAACTTGTAAAAGTGTGAAGCTTAGAAAATAATAGCGCCATGTACGAACTTTCATTAGAGAGGGCCTTTGTCGTCGAGTTTAACTTTGTTCACAATGATTGTAATTAAAAGTTCGCGGGAATGCGCGTCAGCCGCCATAACCTAGAGGACGGCAAAAAGACCGCACTTCCATAGATAAAAAATTTAGCATCAATTCAGTTGGCGAATTTATATTTTTAAATATGGAATTTGTGTACTTAAGAAGGTTTGGTTGTTTTTAAATTTGGTTTTAAATTGACCAGAGATCTTATTTGTTATAGTTACTGTACAAAAAGACTTTAGAAGCGTGTTGGAGAGCCTATTTCTCACATATTATTTTGTAAATTTAAACAACGTGTTTATGTAATGTAACATAAATAATAATTTCAAGTAAATCTACATATAATTTCAAACTGAGAACCAATAACTTGAATTATGTGAAAGATATCGTTTTCACAAATTAATGACCATACGATACGGAAATTAAGCGTCATACGAAATGGGGGAAGGGGGTTAACCCCCGAAAGTGGGAGGGGGTTTAGAATAGCAATATAGGGGAGAATTGTCTGGACGGCTGGATGGAATATCTAGTGTTGCTGCCCATCATACGAAAATGCATTAAGCTTAGATAAAGCACAGAATTGCGCATAATAGATATAGATAATAGATTGAATAATGTATATAAGCACAAAGCCTATAGTTATAAAGGAAGTGTAACACTAAAATCGATTCTTTTGTTTATCTCATTAATTGTATTTAAGAAGACATGAATCAATATATAATTCAGTACTATTCCTTCTAGATTTAGCTTTCTACATTATAACAAAGAATTGGCGGCCAATAAAGCTCAAAAAAGCTATAAAACTGAAACCACGTCAATCGTTCAAAGCCCCGCTCATAAGAATGCAAATGAATTCTGAAAGTACAAACATAATTTCATTTATTAGCGAGGGCTCGACAATATATTATCAAGTTAAAATTAAATTAATTCCACACCCCCGCCCCCCATCCCTCTGTAATGTATGGCATCAGGACTGTATTGAAAGTGATACAAACCCGGGATTGGGGAACTGGGGCCCTTGAAAAGTACACTTATGTGTGTTAAAGTATGTTTAATATGTACCTAAGCGTATACTAATGTTATATAAAAATAACAAAAACAAAATATAATATTCCATGAAAATGTCGTAAAATTTAATTTCGTCTATTCTTTACAAGCGATTTTAATTAATTCTAAAATTTGGGCTAAAGGTGGAATTTGAATCGCTTTAATATTTCTAAGATTGGAATTTTTTTATGTGTCATTCAGTAACAACGCCAACGGAACAAATATTCGATGAGGTAAGCTGCCACAGTCCATAAAGCCTTCGTTTTCCAATTTTGACGATCTAAAAAAGCCTGAAATAGAGTTGAGTTTCTTACCAATAGCAAAACTTCTGAGGCCCTAACCAACGACAGGTCTGTGGAGACGCTTATTTAATTAAAATATATTTAAGTGATTTACTGAGATATCGATAATTGTTGGTTCAAGGTTGATTTATGGAACAAAGTTTACGTTATGTGAATTGTTGCGATTCATAGTATGATATATTTTTCTTTAACAGCCATAGATAATAAAAACTTTGTTGCTACAGATAAATAAATAAGATGTTCACATCAAAGTAGTTTATATATTCACGTACTGGCCAGTAACTTTTCCAATTCGATTTTTGTTCCATTTAGAATGTTTTCAATTTTAGAATCGTTTGAACTTAGTGAGAAACAACTGAGAGCAACAGGTAAAAAGTATAATTCTATTAAGCGCAGACAACTCTAGTACGTATTTATAGGAGTTTTATCAGCAAAATTGAATTTATTGCAGCGCCGCCATGCCCGGGGATAGCAATTTCCACAGAAAATTAAATTCACCGTTCGTCCGGAAAAAGTTAAAGGTCTCAAAACTGAGATGAGAGGTTTTACGTTCGAGATCGTTACATCGCACTATTAAAACTTTATATTGCTTTTGTTACTATTAAAAGTTTAATACGTATGCTTTCAAGTACTATAAGTACAAAAACGTAAATGTACTTTTTGTACTTAACGTACTTTTTGTAATCGTATCGATTACTTAGGTCTTGAAGTACGCACAAAATATACGTACAATAGAGCAATGGAATGCATGAAGCTGGCAAACCGCTGATTTTGCTAAAACGCAGAGAGCACAGAGCATATATAATAGTACAGATTATGTAAATTAGTATCAAAAATTATTTTAAAGCGTTGTATTTATATTGACATATACCTAATGATATTTTATATTGAATATTTTTTTTAATAATAATTGATTATTTTAACAATAGTATAGTATTCGTACAAAGCAGAATTTATTAATCCACGTTCTAATCAATGCCGCGACTGTTTCCAAAAGCCATAAACGAAGTTACAAAATACGGAAATATAATCTTGTTCAACAGATTTGTGAGTAAATACTAAAAGTCAACTATTATGTTGTGAAGCTTAGGATCGTCATCCATGTTACTCTAAAACAAGTCGTCATTTGTTTTAGTGTCCTTACCCAAAGGATCACGCTCTGTTTCTGAATCTGTCCTTCCTTGTCATTGTAATATTAAGTTGAAATATTAAATATTTATATCAAACAACAAACGTGATTTAAAGAAAAACACTTTTTTCACGGATTTAAGTTATGTATACTTGCACAATTTTAATATATTTATATTGATTAAATGCCACAATATATACAGATAACACACAACCTCTCTGCAGCTGTGACACTTATTTTGACAATTAACACCTTTTGTCTTCAGTCTACCATGACCACGCACGCTCTAACGTGCGCGAAACGTCGGATTTTTTTCAATAATGTAAATATATTTAAATTGTGCAAAAATACAAAACTTAAATCCGTTAATAAAGTGTTTTTCTTTAAATGAGTAACAGTTATGTTAATATATAATGTCAATATTATGAACAAACGTGATTCTTGCCGTTTTTCGGTACGGAAACCTTGGACGTGTACTCCTCGCATTGGTATGTTTTTTTTAAGTACAAAGTGGATTGAAACGCTCCATTTTGGTAAATTAAAGCTTAATATTAACAATTAAACGAAAAACAACATAATTTCAACTTTCGCTCTAGCCCATAGACGACATGAGACAGATAAAGAGAAAACAATTGAAAACAAATCCTTAAGCATATTTAAGCTTGAAGTTAAACAAATTTTAAATTATTTCTATGCTAAATACTAAATTTTGCAAACATCCAAACAGTATTTAAATGAAACATAAGTTTTTTCTTGAACTAGATAACATGTAAATAAGCCGGGGAACTTTCTGGAATTGACATCAGCCATGAATTATGTATAAGGTTATACATAATGGATACTTTATTATCTCCAACAATGAGCCGTTATTTGTTTATACGCTGTGTTTTGTTCACAACATTACCACTATTTTATTTATAATACATTGAAACCCTTTGTTTTCGGTGTAAGACAAGTAATTTTCAAAAAAACTTATTCTAATACTATTAATTAAAATACTTTATAAAAGCTCTTAGAATAAAAGCTTTACTAAGTAATCTTTTACGGACAGTGTTCATAGTAAAATTCGCACGCA
Organism: Pontia daplidice; assembly: GCA_963693355.1. Classification (NCBI taxonomy): domain Eukaryota; kingdom Metazoa; phylum Arthropoda; class Insecta; order Lepidoptera; family Pieridae; genus Pontia; species Pontia daplidice. Next base: position 1,646,545 of record CAVNZL010000024.1, on the reverse strand, counting down.
TATGTGAAAATTTTGACACTTGGCAGCATTTCGAGGTAATTTTTCAAGAGAAAAAAATGTGTTAAATAGTACTTGTTGCTTCTTCTTTATTCTGTCTTTATCATCTTTGACTATTTTCTTTTTATTATACAGCTCTGAATAAATACTTTTATTTACGTATATAAGCGTATAAAATAATTGCAAATATAATAGTTAGATTTATAAAGTTATTCAAAACAAAAACCTATTTAACCGAAAATCGAACACCATTTCACTGACAAAATTCTTCCCTAACCTAATTTGCGTAATATTCTATTGAACTCCAAAGAACAAATATCAATATTGAGAATCCTGACAAAAACATCCCGAGGCGACCCTAATCCCGTTAGACAACTCTAATCGTTGCCCTCAGAGCTGCCACAGAATAAGACCAACAGTATGTCTATTTTAACGTTTATAGTTTAAAAATTATACAATTTCGTAAAGTAATTTCTATTGCTATTAATATATAACAAAAATTGAAAACAATGTGACCTACAAAAAACAAAACAGATCAAAACTACGCTCAATGACAGTAATTGATGTACAACCACGATTTCTATTTCTACTACTTTACCAATTACTGTTTTAGTCTTTGAAACAAATAACAAATGTTACACTCTACGGAAAACTTTGAAACATTCCACGCATTTATACTCTGTGACATAACTCTTGTCACGAGTATCTTATTAGTGTCGAGTTGAAAAGTCACTTCGATTCACTTGTTGCTTCCCGGAATGCCACAAATCTCTGTATCCTTCGGGATTGCGGGGTGTCATCCCCAACGCTACCGTTGTGCACAAACCGAATACACCAAGGGCATAATTGATGCTACGTAGCCTTTTAACGGAACTTAAAAGTCGGTGAATATTTTCCTAATCAAAACTCACATTTTAGGTATTCAACGTACTCAAGGCGTTTTAAAAAGGCTATACGATTTTAAATATTGTTCGGCGCTGGTTGAGATAGAGAACCCTTTGGAAAGCAAAAGAAATGCAAAAGTTTTGACCCGTTCATTTTTGTGTAATGCATTCATTTTTCAATTCATCAAATTATTGTTTCGCAGTCGAATGAAACCTCTTATTAACCAATCCATTTTGTACTGTACCTATGAATCATTCAAAAACTACGTTATGTCCCGCGTACTTGTGATATCTTCATAATTTATAACTTATTGTAATTTACAGAATCAATTGAAGGGCTTTCCGTTTGTTTCTCAGTAATCAAAAGAGCAATTTCAGGCGAGCGCGAACGAATAAAATATTTAACGGCTACATTGAAACTGTCTGAAAAGTTATGAATATTTTAATTTCACCGGGATATTACAGGATGTATTGAAGATATAAATCATATTAACTATATATCATTTGTGTGTTTCATATTTCTGTCTAGTTTTAATTGCCTTTTGTAGAACTAATTTATTCCTTAATCAATCGTCAAACATCGGCAATTTACCATACCTGTATGTAAACATCTATTTGGTCAGTTCTACAACAATACACGGTAAGTGTAAGAATAGCTGTAATACACTGTGTATAATACTATAAAAAGCAAAAATTTTGCAGATTTAGACTTAAGGAAATTCAATTAAATTACATGGTGAAAACTGGACATATATTATCCAAACTAGCCCTGCTTTTACTCATATTCAAACATAATTCCATGAAAATAACGCCAAATAACAGTATTATAAGTTTGAAATACTAGCAATGTTGGAGTAATCACCGTACTTCATAAACCTCAAAATTTCCAGCTAACAATATCACTATTTCAAACTTGGACGCTATTGAATTTCCAAAGCGGCACAGGACCGCATAGATAATACAATGCATGAAACTTTCATTAGCACCCACCGCCCACCAAAAATTAAAACATGACAATTGACATTTAAAACGTTCACTTTTAATGTTTTGGCGCGAAAATTATGTAAAAAAAACATTAAATACATGTCGTATTGATCGGGTGTTCGACGCATGCGTGATTCGAAATTTGCAATTACAACATTGAGCAAATTCGAGTTTATACTTCTAAGACATCGTTTCGGGGTGGACTATTGAAAATACGTTGAGATTTTCACTTATTAATTATGATAATCAAATCTATCCATTACATTTAATGAGCGCTGAAAGGAATTCTAATATGATTTTGGTAAATTATTTATACAAATTATGATGTATAAAATGGATGATGGAATATTTTAATATACTATTTATTTATTAAGTAATATTCTCTTCCCTGATATTATTGATTGATGATATTAATTTTCATTAATGACATTGTATAAGAAAAAATTGTTTTATACTACAATATATACTTATATATCAATTTCAATAATAATACTTTTTCTTAAAAAAAAATCTATGAAAATATTCAGAAACGATTCATTTTAGATCCAACATCACAAGAAGGTTCTCGCATAAATAATGTTAAAAGCAAAAGTTTCCATCAACACATTAAACTACATATCAAGGTCCATATAAGTAGAAAAAATTTAAATGTCCTCGTTGTAAATATCCTTTTGTTACCCGAGTATTAGTTCGGAATCTAAAGTTAACAACGACGCCAAAATTGGGAATTGGCTAATCAGGCGTGCATACATTTGATATATACATACACCTAGTCATAGTACTATGTCTAGCTCTGCAAGTGCAAGGGGTGGGTAGGGTGGCGCAGTCTCGTTGCCATAGCAACCACAAGATGGCTGCGAAATTAGTACCTAAGTCTGCAAGCAATGCCGTCTTCATTATGTTAGATTTCAATTTATTTCCGAATTGAAATCTCGGATTAGAATTCGTATTAGTTTATAAAACTAATTAATGCAGTACGAAATATCGGATCCATATTTTCATCGTAAATGTAGGTATTGTGCATTTCAGTTCTCAATTTCAATTTAAAGTTTTAATGCTCTTATCCGATTTATTGTAAGTTATATCAGAAAGGCGTTCATAAAAATGAAATCATATTTAGTCCTTTATTGCCACAAAACATAAAATGTTCATTATACTACAATGACGTAATAGTTTTGTCAACATAAAAAAAATTACCACTGCAGCGGCCTCACATCTTACTACGGTTTTCACACAGAATTTAGTAACAATATTTTTTGCGTAGGTCACATTATGTTGCATTTATTATATCAGGCTTATATAAAGTAGTAATTCCGTAAATATTTACAATTTAAACGTCTTATACGGATTACTTTTATGGATAAAGGAAAGGGTCTGCTAGCTTGCACACTGGCTTGCATACCATTAGTTGTAGCAGTTATTTTCTATGATGGTTTTACATAGGAATATTTTGTATGTTCTTCTAGAACTGACGTCAGGCCTTGCCGGCCATGTCGTGTTGTATTTGTAAACAGAGCATTGGGTGCAAATCTACAATACTTAAATGCAATTTAGAACTTGTCACTCTCAAGACAAGATTATTTTATAAACTAGTAGTTTCTGTAATGAAACAAATAAAGAAAATTAAACATTCATAAATAATTTTTCATAAAGCTTATGTTACACATTAAAAAGTTTTTAATGTGTGAATTAAAGTCATACAAAATAATGTTATAGTCGTACATATAAACTTAGTACCCGAATATTTGTTCTGTTAGTTTTTCTAGATGAAAATCTTTGCAAAACTTGTATGCGACAGACCTCTGCTTCGCTTGTTAGCTCCGACTTGTGTTCTTTGGTTTACAGTCCTCAGTATTGTAGTGGTTAAATTATTGAACTTTACTGACCATATGAAGGTATCGGTAACAATAAATGAACCAACCTGGAAGGAAAAGTCTAACACCGCAAAGAAACGCGAACGGCATGGCTGGTTTCATTCATAATAAATGTCTTATTTTAAACGATACAAAAAATAACTATAGATTTGCACGTATGAATAATTTCCTATACGCCTACATTTACTCAAAGGGACCTGAATATGAACGATATGTTTGTACACCTTACATTTACCTTCTTTTTCTATGTTATTTCATTTGACATTTGTGACAATTTTTAAATATCGAGAAATGTTCTATGGAAACACTATTTTGTATACTGTGGCGATATTTTTAACTTGCGCAGACAGGATGTGTTCCTACATCCTACATAACTATAAAATTATAAGTTCGAAGTTTGAAAGTTGAGACTTCTCGTGACTGGAAAGTAATAAGTCAATGAACGATACTCTTGTCTGATTTATTGTTAGACATTTTATACAAGATTAATGTACATGTAGTCTATAATAATAATAGCAAACTATGACAACTAATGTATCGATTTCATCATACACTAGTTCAAAAATTGGATCTCTATAATGTTGTATATATAATCTCTGTAAAACTGGTTGTAATTATTTTGCAAAATATCTTCGGTTCACTTCGACATAAAGACATTTTCCGCATAAAGACATTGGTATTTGACTAATTTAAATTTTGAAATCTACTGTTTATTTAATTGTTCCAACCTTTTATGTGATATAAATAAAGTATAATTATGCTTTATTATATGAAGCACAATTTTATTCAACATATGAATATATTGAATAAACCCTTTGTATTTTTTTGATTAACATTATGTCTTTAACAGCTCCGCAAGCAACTAACGAATTCTTTTGCACAGCTATACATATACATTTAAACCACGCAGGACGTCTACTTCCTTTTAACTAAAAAACGTCACAGCTTCTCGTTTTTATATATATATAACGTTGTATCAACCGCAATGTACGTGTTACAATTTAAAATGTCATAGTAGAATACCGAAAATAGGTGGCTTTAAACCCCTATTGGGCGATCGACAGTGAGAGTGACCCGCTTTTTGTTTGATTTATATAGTCCGCTAATAGATGCGACCTCGTTGATTTGTCAGCTGTCCCAGGTAGCGGTCAACCAGCTGTTTGTATACAATGTGGAGATCGTGAAATAAAACGTCACAATTACGTTGTGTGATAACTATGTTATTAATATGCTGAATGTATAACCTTTGAATTATACATATGTGCATCCTCCGTTAGTAGTTGTCAATTCATTATTATGAGACGCAATTACACAAAGGAGGTTGAGGATCAAACCCACGCGACGGTTTGGGCATCGGATTGTCTATATTATAAAAGACGTTGATTATATTATCAAAATCGTATATTAAAACATAAAGCTTTTAATTTTATGCAGTAATTTCTTTTTTTTACAAAAAAATATTATGGAATACAAAATGCATTTAAAATCAAAATTAGTAACAGGAATCAGTTAAGAAATTAAAATAGCCAAACGTAATTCTGTTGTTAAATATTCATGTTCATTATTAGTTACAGCAATGGTATGGATGATGAAGTTAAATTGTTAACTTAAAAGGGCAAAAGAAACGAAAAGGAAATAAAGTACTCACAGGTGTTGTAGTAGAGCGCCCTCTGCCGCGACCGCGTCGAGACTCGCTTTTCACTGTCTGCAGGGTCCCGTCCGGCGCCAAAATAAGCTACAACAACACAGACACACCACATACTTAACATAAAGCAAAATAAAGTAAAACAAAGGAGAACGTTAACACAAAAAGGGAAAATTAATAGACAACATGCAATGGATTTGGGTTAGGTGGCGACAGATTAGCGTATTAGTAAATGAAATCATGTCAACATTCAGGTGCGCAACGGTTGGAGCAGAACTGGTATATATTTCTCACAGCGCCATCTCTTGCAGAATCGAGGTAGCATTTCATAATTTCTAGTGACGTAATGTAGTGGCTTGATGTTCATCTATCAGTCGCTAGATGGCGTAACTAACCAGTACCATAATGCGATTTATATTTGCTAGATGGCGCTTACATCAAGAGAACAAATATATCTTGCATATTTAGTCGATCGCAGATTTATAGGCCCCTAAAAATTGTAAGTTACATACTATTTATTTTAATTCGTATAAGACTTAAGACAAACTTGGTTTATTATTAAAAATTTGTAAAAGCATATAAATTTAAGCTAAAAGAACGATATATATTTGAAAAGCTCTGAGGCGCTTTATAAATAAATATCGTTTTTGTTACTGCGCACATGGCATCGTGTAGCACCTGGCGTTCGTTACTCGTGTTTTTCTGTTAGTTGCGCTGCGCACGACATTTGTTCTCTTACCATCCTTTTCTCTCACATACCTCTGTCTCTTACATGCGTTATCTATTCTCATTCAAATCGAGGTTTCGTAATTATCCTTATGAAGTATAATACTGATAGAATAATTTTACGTCCATCTTTGATAATACGATTTCATGAATAAACATTGTTTGACGGTTAGACATACCAGCTGTTTGGTAACCGGTTATCAATTAATTACAATAGATAAACCCTAGAATTAATTAAACTATCCAGAAACATAATATCGTTGATCACACCTTACATATTTATTTTCTTAAATCTTTCGTCATTAATTTATCAATTCAATCAATTGGCACATTTTAAATAACCATATACATTTATGCCGATCGAACTAAAGGTCTTTTTTTGTATTGACTCAATCAGATAGCGGAGACTATGAATTAAATGTTATAAACATGTGTAAGCATAAGCGTGGGTTGACGTAGTAAAGCGACGCGTGGGCTCGTATTGGGGCAGGTCTTACACGCAACATTGATTGTTGTAAAACCTATAATAATATTGATCGAAAACTGATGTAAAAAGTGATATTTGTTGAAAGGAAAACATGGTTCAGAGTTGAATATATTAAATTCCGAAAGTAATTATGAAATAATAATTCTACCTACTCATAATTTATTAATCAAAAACTCTGGTATAACTTATACCAAATGTCTGAATACATTTTGATTTCACTGCTTAATAAACGCGTAGTAAATTTATCGCTCAACCCAAATTATTTGCCAGCAGTTAAGAGATTCGCTGAATTGTCATGTCACGTCATGACAAATGAAAACGGCAGTTATTTAAAATCGGTTAAACCGGCAGGTGTTTCGTATGCTACTATACGTTGATGATAATAATGCCGCAAGATAATCTCGAATGTTAATCTGTATTGTAAAAGTAACGAGGTTAATTGGAATTTGTTTTGCGCCATTTTGCAAGCCGTTATAATTGCGGCTATGTGATTCATCTACTCGATGACAGATGGCGGTGATTTAAAATGCACATTACATGAGGGATGCTTATTCGTATTAAATGTACCTACGAAAATTTTAGTACAATTATGATGTTATATTTTTACTGAAATTAATAGTGTTTAAGTTATATTTAATTCATGTGGTGTAATCATGATTATATTTACCCGGAGATTGGTTTTACGATTTCTACGTTAGATTGAAATCACGAAACTTGCAATTTCGGCGAAACGCGAGTCTATCGTTTATTGATTGAAAGATGAGATTATTGTAATTTGTGGCGTCTCACCACCCCACAAGGTCATGGAACTCAGGTATTATTTAGTTAGATGTTAGGGAGGGGCGCAAATCGCCCGAAAAATCCTCGTTACATTGCAATTGGGTTCGTTTGAAAATGTATCTGTAATACAACACGTTTCAATGTTTGTTTTTGTGTTAATCATTTGTTTTGGAATTCAATCAGTGATTACTCCGATATAAGTAAATCGTAATTATTCAAAGATCTTGTAAAATACTGTCCATTAAAATGACAACAAATTAAAGATCGTTTCGAGATTATAAATTTTGCAAATAAAGAATTATTGTTAGCATTAATTTGCATTTACTGAAAATTATATAGGTAAAAGTTACATTTTTTTCAAAACATTGCAAGTTCTACAATTTCAACGAGACAAATAACTAAAAGCTCTGAAAGATAAGATTTTGTTGAATGCATTGGATCAATAGGGCGAAATTATGGCGTGCTCGAGCGAATTATATCTACCATCTTGTATTGTAAATGGGAAGTCATTATTATGAATGATACCGATCTAAATAGAACATGGCTGGATATAATTTAAGAAAATATATGTTGTACATAGACGACACTACATTTTTATTATTTGTAATTATGAATACGAATAAATAGTTTTTACTGTATTTATGTATAAAAGCATAATATTAAGAGTACTTAATAAATTAATTAAATTGTAATATTTGCAGTTTTATTGCGATAATAATGACTCATATAAAACATGTGATCTAAACTTTCAAGAAGATTATTATCATTTATGCGTTTATTAGGAAAAGTATATATTTTTTTAAATCTTGAACAAATTAATATATAAATTAAAAATAAGAAAACAGCACAGACACACTAATACTTCAAATGCGTATTTACTTTATCTATGCTAATAAAGTCTTGTTAATTTTCTATTTAATTCTAATTAATCAGTAGAATGTTCAGTTCAAACCAAAACTTTGTGTGGACATCTAAACAAAATGGAAAGTTCCTTTACGTGCCTTTATTGTTTTATGATTTCATCCACAAATACTTAATTGATATATTCGGCGACGATTGAAATCCTTTCGCTGATGACTATTTAAATTGCGTAAAACGGTCTATTGATTAAACTTAATTAATAATTGATTTATATATACATTACCGAGAACGAATTCGTGGCTATATTTCAAAGCAATCGAAACGTCGATCTAACGGAGTAACAAGAAGTTTTGTTTTAAACTTTTTTCAAAATAATTTAAACTATGTTCATCATCTGTGCTTTCTTGAAGTATTCAATGTTGAATTGACTGCAATTGGCTATTGTTTAACGCGACGAGGACATGGCTTTTTATACTAACGGAAGACCAATTCATTGCAATCACTGTGACGTACGAAGCGTTACACTTGAACGCTGGTTTAATGAAATCGTATGTCGGCTCTGTTTGGTTAGAAAGAAAAATTTCTAAATAATGTCTTTTTTATTTTTTATTTATTAGAATCTCAAACGAAGACAACACATAACATATATATAAGACTAAGTCTTGGTGTAAAGCCTACTTTTCTTTAATATAACTAACTTTTATTAATGCAGGAAAACATTACAACTACAACTATATAAAGAATTAGGTAAATAAACAATTAAAACAATGAATATCCTAAAATAGTTTCATAAGTAATATATATTAGTAGTGGTATAATGTACGATACGATCCATTAGTTAGATGAATTGTATTAACTTTAACGTATACATCGAGATTGAATCGATAGTATAGGTGTCAGAGGTTCTATTATTAACTTGCAAAGCCGATGATATCCTGAAAGACCTGGAGCGAATTCCAAAAGAAAAAAGATCAGTCCGACTGGTACAAGTAGTTCTCTGTCGAAACATATTATGACATTAAAACACTCATAAACGTTGGTTATTTTTTATCTCGCAATCGTATTCTCGCACCCCTGTTCTGTAGAATACTAGGAAAAGTAAAGACGGAATTTCCTTTAAACAATTTCGATTGAAGTTTTACATTAAACAAAATGAAACGTATGGACAACTGCAGGTGATACTGTCCCCTTACAGGATAATCTTCGGACCTCTCAAGTCATTATATATTTCACAAGTAGCGATCCGCGAAAATCATTGACATCCTTCAAACGTCCACTCGACAGTAAATCTGTGCACCAATGCGCTTAATTCGACAAATTGTTGTTCTTCCGCCGCGCCTGCGCAGGATACGTGACGCTAGGCTGACGCATGCTACAAGCAAAACTATTTTATTTCTAAGTGACAACCTTGTCTAATTTAATATATAATATTTGAATCCAAATCCAAATGTAAGTTACATTTGGATTGTGTATCGTAATCAATACTGATATGCAAATAAATTATGTTAACCTATATATAATGTTATTAATTTCAAGTTTAATGTTAAATGTTATCCAAAAACACAAGTATGCCACAAGTACTGAATACAGATATTTTTATTGGCCCTAAAAGCACTGGGAAAACAAACAAAAATGCAAAATTTCAACGCAGGTTTTTATACCGAAATAACCACTCGGGTTAATTATCATAGTTTAATCACAAAACCATTAATAGAAATCGTATAGGTTATTTTCTATATATATTTCTTATCTTTAGGTTATATTATTATTGCTAATTATTGCTAATCCTCATTAACATAAACAGATCAACAATGACTTAAAACAAAGGACGGCGAGAGAGATTATTTTTATCGTACACAATGTAGCGAAACCTAAATACGAATTTCGCGTGAACTGTGATTCGGTTGCGTTACAATACACTAAACGTATTAGTCACAACATCCGCGCATTTAGCGAATAAAGCGTAATTGACATGTTAATAAAAATTGGAACGTCTGTTTAATTCAATGACAGGATTTACTACTTTATGCATTTATAAATAGAAAATAGTCCTATATAAATGTTCGTTAGTGCTTCACCTTCATCAAAAGGGGTTTTTGTTCTCAAATGAGCGAAATAATTGTTAAAATTTCTCTGATTTTTAATTTGAGCCTTTGTCTGGTATTCTATCTGTAATGTAGAATAATATATTGACACACATTCTCAAATACATCAATCATGAAATTAATATTATTTACACTCTTTTCAAATGATGTGTTCGAGATTTCACGATTCAAGAAATTATTTAGTTTTATTAAAACAGTTTATAGAGGGTGCAGTAACAAAGATTTCTGGCGTATTCCGTTATGTTAAGCTATATTTTCCGTAATTCAATCGATTCAATTTAATCTCTATATTTTGATTCATGTGGTTACTCCACGGATCGTAAGGAATCCCCTGGTCCCACAGGCGGGAAAACGTCGTTCACAAAAATATCCGGCCAACGGACCTCGGAAAGGTCAGTGACGTCCTTGAACTTGGTGATAAGGGGTGTCGTGTGAGGATTTTATTAGGGTATGTATTGCGAACGTAAGTGAAACTCTGAAAATCTCATTGGTGACGTAGGACTTATTAAAATGCTGCGCATTATATTCTTCGATAGGTTTCAAGACTACACAAGGTTGTAAATAAAAAAATGACGTATTATTTATTGTGCAATGCAACCACATTTACACTATATTCTATTTTAAAGGGTGCAATTTATTTCAAGGATTGATATAGATTTGATAAATATAAACCATTTAACAATTTACATAACATTTAACATAGTGCTTGCAATTTGGAGCTGAATAACGTCCTCAAAAATGGAAACGTTTATTTCATAGTATAATAGACAAAAGGAACTCTCAAAACGCCATTAGCGTGCCCAAAAATTCGTAGACGTTTGGAGTGTGAGCGCGCACTCCGATTGCAAATGAAAAATTCGCGCACTTCGCTCAAGCTCCGTGTTTTTGTTTGTTCGTTTCAGATTTGACGAGTGAAAATTAACGGTAAGTATTTGTGTTTCATTGCTACGTGTATGAAGTTCTATTGTAGAGAACCAATGTGTTATATACACATTTATGAATAGACTTAATGAAATGAAAATCTATCTTCTGTTATATAGAACACTTAATTTTCATTCTCGTCTTTCATTCAAAAATATGCAAAGCATTAACTCTACATTAGCTTTAAACTTATAAGCCAAATTGATTTCTACCATTTCTACTGAAATTAAAAGGATTGATAGTATCTGAAAGTACCGGAAGGACACAGAAAGTACAACCTTTAAGCAAATCAATTGTAGTCGGTCCGTCTCCGAACCGTCTAGCCCGACCCATAAGATCCAAGCCATAATACCGAACCCTAAGGTCAGAACCGCAATGTTTGGGTGTTTATTTTTACGGTCGCAATGAGGTTTATAGCTTGTTAGGCTTTGCAGGATACTTCTTTGTTTTTCATGAGCGGAAAACAGTAATCTTTAAAATTTAAAGATAGAATTCCACAGACTAATAGTTTATCGCATTTGAATGAAGTATATTTTAAAAGGCAATCACAAGACATACAGTTGAGCGAGGTAAGTTTGATTGGCGTTTTAGGTTATGGGCTCAATGCATTAAAAATTTTATAATAAATAATTACGTTTCGAGTGCTTTAGAGAAGACGTAGTCCTACATTTTCAGTCTTACTTACGCCAATCAGAGGCATCGTTAAAAATACCAAATTGATAAACTACTTGTTGTAAACCCCTTGTGTATATCGTTACATATATCTCAAGACCCCGAATTGTTTTCTCAAAAATATAGCCTCATTTCAGTATGTCAGGTGATTCTTATAAAATTATCATAAAGGAGGTCGTTGACAAACAGCCTCCTTAGACATTACGAAGTCGGCTTCCCGTCCCTCGGGCTTATGAATTTCCGGACACACTGGTCCCTGCGAGGGGATCTGTCTGGCGCGCGTCTGTAACCGTACGTTATCGAGATTAATGCTTATCTTAGCTCAAGGTCATGGCTGCAGGTGTCAGATTTGAATTTCGAACGCGTTTCGAACTTTACATAGTCAAATTATTATTTTAACTCCGAAGAAGTCCTCTTAGAACGCTTGGTCTTCCAATCCCATTAAAACTAACGCGAAAACAAATCATAATATTTTATTTAGATAATATTTTTTAATTATTAGAGGATAGCGTGTGAAAAAATTATGAATGCATTATTAAACTACTGAACCAATGTTAATGAAGACGGTTTAGGTATAAATGGAAACACGCAGGCTTTGTTTGTAAACGGATTGTTGCATTTTAATAATAAGTACGCTTATCCAAATACAACTTATATCGAAATACATTTCACTATTATTTGCATTTAGCATTTATTATATCGACCATTCGTTAAGATTCGATGAGATGTGATGTCTAGCCGTTGTGTTGAAAATTAACGAACTTTGAACACTCACGTAGCGTCTATAACGCCAGACTAAGTATAAAGAATTGTACTTTTAATTAGTTTTATATTTAAATGCGCTTACAACTAACGTTCATATCTGGGATCTTATACACGTTATGAACACGTCCAATTATTATTGAGATTGGAATTACTATGCTATTTTTGTTTTATTAAAGAAAAATTAAGTCTAGAGATGTCTACATAGTGTTTTGGATACTAAGAAAATAATAAAAACATGTATTTCATTATGGCGGTGTTGTATTCATATAAAAGCTGTGTTATTTACAGGTAGCCAGCGAAACAATGGCTATGTTGGCTGAAATAGACACGGAAGAAGTGGGGGAGGGACTTTCACCCTCGCACCAAGGTCACCCGGACAAACACAGTACGCTACGAATTCGGCCATACATGTATACAGATAATTGATGATGTCATTCGAATTGGTGTTGTACATTATCCATAGAGGTTTTGCGGTATATTATGTCAATTGTCAGATGACTTACGAGCTATAGTATTAAACTAAAGTTGAATGTTGTTTTTTTTTCAAATTTAAATATGTATTTTTAAATTGTATATCGATGATAGAATATCTATTCACACGCAATTTAAAAAAATATATAATTTCTATTTACACCAATTAAAGCCATTCAAATAGAAGTGAAATGTTAACATAATATAAACACAATATCTAATAATAATACACATATCTAATAAAGTTACTATGGTAAAAGGATTAGTTATTTTAAAGAAACACATTAAGCCGAAGTATCCGATTATAAACTAGACGCGTTCACAATTTGTCGAGTCGACGTAATTTGGGCGGGAAATTGATTTTTTATGCCATTAAAGGCGGGCGGCTTGGGGCGGGCGGGGGTCAAAGTTATCGGATTTTCGCGCCTCGCGCTGTGCTCTCAAACGCAATCAGGACGAAGGTTAACAGCTTTATTTCACTATCGTTCTGAGTTATTGTATATACCTTTAAATGCATAGAAAGAAAAAAATTAGGGTCTTCTCTATGCCCAACGGCATACCACTCGTATTCTACTGATAATATTGAGTTTGTTACAAAACAGTTAAGAAAATTAATATTTCCTTATAATTATCCTTATCTTTCGGTTGTGTTTACTGTACTGTTATCTTATCTATCACATTAATATGAATATAACTCCAATTAATTCGTTAAAAACCACCCATTCCAAAAAATTTTTTTGAAATGGATTCTTCTATTAAAAATCACAAGATTAGTTAGTTGTCTAAAGAATATAGATAATAATTCGTAGCAGACTCCCAGTAGATTAAGACAGACTCATTAGAAGCGAGAATTCTCGTTAACTAAGAAAAGAATCCACCGATTCTGTTCACTCCGATAACTTTAATTGTTCCTACGCAGTCGGGACTCAAGTCGATCGAACGCGGAAGCTTCAACATAAGTACACTGCAACGCACTTACGAATTCAAAGCACACACACGCACGTATTCATCAAAACAAACGCTCACCAGCGCAGTCCGTCTGCCGAATTACAGGCACACAGGGAAATTGTACAGTGTACAGATAGAGTTTTGGTGTGTGCGTGAATGAGAGGGAGAGTGTGACGAAATTTCACTTTCCGTTTTGGCAACGTCGCGCGGCGCAACCCCCGTTCGTCGACATTTGAGGGGGGTAGGTGGTTAGTTCGTACAAACCGATATTTCTATTTTTAATGTTAATGCCGATTGTACGTATTCCACAGTAATTCATTCATTTTGAAATTTTGATGAATCAATTACAATATTCGAACGCGGATTTGTATTGTGACGCTGCGATTTGTTCGATATTGCGATCTTCAAGAGACTAACGGCGAAACCAATGTATTACAATCCTATATATAAATATATTACAAGTGGTACGTTTCGATTTATAAATTAATAAGCATTTGTTTTCGGTAGTAAAATAACGGTACAATGTGTGGGGCATTTCGCTACGTGCCCACTCGAAAGCTCAGACGATTCTCGGAAGTGTCATCGTCTAAGGTGTGAAAGAAATAAAAGATATCGCTCTACCACTCACCCCACTATCGACTTGAAGGGACGCGACTCGAATACTTTTCGTACGTTTTAGACTTTTATAATTCCGCTCGTGAATGTTAAAATTGAAAGTGATGTTTCTTCCCCGAAGCTTTGTATTTACGGCTTAGTAATTTTTATCTTAAAAATGTTCCTAGCTCTATTATCACATTCCTTCGTCTATTTATTCGTGAAAATGTACGCGTTGTTTAGCAATAACTACAACTGCGTCTAGTACTTAAAATATTTTATATAAGACTAATTTATCAAAGACTAGAGTATAGGTTAATATTAAGTAATATTTACTTCATAATCTTCATTCTAAGAAAAGTATTAAGATTAGCACATATTTTTCGTTCGTGAAATAACGAAAATCGCAGTAATTTTATCAACGTTTTTTACAAATGAAACAAAAAATCTATTTCTTTAAAAATCATATACAACTACTTTTGGTTTTAATTGGATTTAAAATATTGACCCTGTTTATTTCAGAACCTAGTAATACAATTACCAACGAAATTCAAGGAACCTTGAGTGTATCTTAATATATTCAGTTGTTTTTGATAACACATTATACAACTCGCCATTGTTCACCGAGGTCGCGGAATTTAGAATCGATGAATTTTAGGTAAAAAATCTACATAATAAGAAAAGCGTTTGGTTACCCTAATATAAATTTTAATATTATTGAGTTCGTTAATACATTTAAGCGCATACTGTCTTATATCCTAGCTTATAAATAAAAAACATTGAAAGTATCTTGTACCAGTATTATAAAGAGTTTGAGTTTCCTTTGTTTGAAGGAAATATATATTTTTTGAATTGACGATGACGGCTATATAACAATCTGCGATTAATAGCACGCTAGATAAAAAATGTTGGTAAATTGTCCTTTTTATGCGTAGGGCGCATAAAAATTTCGAAACAGCTATTTCAAAAGAGATTGAGTATTATAATGCTATTTTTATTTAAATGCTAATCGTACATACAAAGCTTTAAAGTTAAGGCTGTACAGGAATTGGGTTACAATTAGAACGGAAATGAGCCGGATTTCCGCGAACTTGAAGTGATCCTGTATGATCCATTGATTTAAACAATGTCAATTATTTTCAAAACGATATAATATGCAAATACAACTTCTACTATAATTTAACGTAATACATAATTGTTTAAAAGCAAGACAAAAGACATAAAAGTTATTATGATCATTAAAATTTATATAAAACAGTTAATTCAATTTACTTTAAATATGCATAGCCTTGGTGAATGGACTGATGAATATTTTCACCAATTCAAAACAAACTCAACAAATCACAAAACTCCTTGAACTACCACGTTTAACTAAATAAAAAAAAAAATTTTTCAGTTTTATAATATAAGTTTAGATTTATAATATTGATAACCGAAACAATTTGATAACGCCAGTTTTCGACTTTGCCGAACCTAATGAATAAAAGTTTTTACTTAAGGTTCCTTTAAACATATATTTAAGTTTTGTTCGAAATTTTGGTATGGTTGCAGGCTGCGCAGGAGTCGTGTTACGACCGGATGGAGGCACGGAAGTAGTGGCCGGACGCGCGCCATCTTGCCTCTACTGTTTGCACTCTTTTGTTTTTTTGATCAAGGTTTTCATTTAGTAAACGTCTGAACTCGTTTAATAAGCCTCCCATTGAGGAAACTATGCTTTTGATTTAAATCATTTAAGGAATAATACAGGATCTACAAAATTTAGATCTACACATTAAAATTTAAAATATACTTTAAGAAAATGTATGTAGAAAAGGTATACATAGGTAATATATAGAATATATTCTATAGAATATACTAAAGTTATACAGGTTGAGATTAAAATTGTAATCGTGTTTTTTATGGAGTACATACATAATATATCTGCACTATCTAGGATAGTCGCAAAAGCAATTTCAAGACAACTGAACAAGCTCCATTACAAACTATCGAATCTTAAATTTATTGTCTAACATGTTCTCAAGAGAAATAAATTCTAACGCCTTGCATTCCAAATTGACCCTCAGGTCAATGACAATAAGGAATGTTCCACTATAAAGGGATTTCATGACATTTGACACACGCTGCCAAACAAAGAACTCGCCAGGTAGAATCTTTTGTATCTTGCGCAAAGCTGCGAATTTTATACAATAAGAAATAAATCGCTCTATAATTTTAGGCAGCTGTGCAAGCAGTTGCTATTTTATTGAATCTTAAGGTCGACGCACTGATAAAAGCGATAATACACCTTTATTCTATAAAGACGGTAATAATCATCACGGACGGTAATAAGTCCTAGTGCATTCTCATATTTTGGTCCTAAAACTTGTATGAGATAGAACATAATCTGTATATCAAGTAGTAAAAATTATTAATTAAAATTTATTTCTCGATACTGAATTTGAACAATTAAACGTTTTGATCTGAAACAGTTGTTTTAGGCGACAAGAAGTGAGCTTACTTCAGTTCGAATATGTACAATTTTCATGTTTGACTATGAGATTATTTTTTATATTTTATTTATTTATTATAAATTTTATATATATTCATGGGATATGCAGAGAAAATTAAGGTAGTCATCGGCAGGCCCACAATCCAACCCACCACCCAAATCTATGGTGGTTATGCATGATTCATCTGTATACTGTTGATTTATAATTTTAACTTACTTTTTATTTAAAATTTTGTATCAGCCCCAAATTATTTATTAAGATTTCCTTATATGTAAAATAAGTCATTATAAAGTCTCCGTATCGTAAAATATCTGAATGCATTATTCCAAATTCATTAGTACCTCGACAGTCTGACGTATTCGATCGATCTTAATCCTAATTATTTCACAAATCTGTCACTTATCACCCGAAATTGCAAATAAAATGACTACTTTCTAATTTTACCTTTGATCAGCAAACAGCGTGTTGATTCTGAAAAGAATAGCTTACCTGAAACAAATTAATATAATTATTAGGTGACACTATTATATTACAATAACTGTACTATCATAGTGTGAAAACACAGAAATAATGCTTGCATAAAATATATGCGTTGAGTTGTTAAGAATTTTTGAAGTTAGGATATTTTCTAAATCATCGCGCTGTTTTGTCTGGCAATATGGAACTGAGGTCCTTCCAACCCTTCCGGTAAAGTCATGAAAACGTAGATTCATTTAACGTTAAAAGTTCATATGTTTATCTGAAGGTAATAAAAAATGGTAAAAATGGTAATGATAAATAGTAAAACTTTCATAATCCAGGCCCTAGTAAGAAGAGTAATGAAAATATACAAGAAATAACTGAATAATAGTTGCAAATATTTATAATCATGGTAAAAATAATTTTGATTCATACGACACAAAAAAAAAGATTTTAATCACCTCAAAAATCATAAAGTTAAAGATATTTATCGATAAGTACAATAGGGAATCCTTAGCAGCTGATCGGACATATGCAGGGGCAGATGCGGCGCGTGCGCACGTTTTTATTATCTATTTTTTTCCTACAACTGATAAACTTGTAAGTCATTCTATAGAGACATTTGTAGCAGTTGTTTGGCGGGTTTTAATAAAAGTAAGCTTGCGTGCCTCTACTTTATAGATCTTTCTTATCTTCTAATATTCACATTCTAACATAGAACTACATATTAAAATCATCTACTAAGTTTAATACCACTTCTTAAAACATTAATCTATTTATTTGTAAAAATGAAAACAAATTGAGAGAAATATACAGTACAGTACTCGAGTTAAATTTTTATAAAATATCGCTTTTCAGTAACATAAATTTATTTAAATAATATGTATATATATGTTAGCAATGAATTGCAGGCAAACCAATGTTAGACATGCTAGCCTGAACGGTAACTAATCATGATAATTCATATTGTGGAAAAAAATTTAAAGTTTATATTTCGTATTAATACGTACTCTTTTTCTATATTATAAAGTTCTTAAGTTAGTCAAAAAATTATACCTACATACAATTCTGCAGTCTATTGAATGTTCTAGCAAACGTTGCTAAGTAGCACACAGACATGTGAACTTTAAATATCATATCGATATTACCATGCTTTAAATATCAACATGATGATAATTTATATGATGCTCATGAACTGTTATGTAAAGACTACTTTGGTACCTATAACAGAATATATTCACAACATACATGCCTCAACTGAATGCATGGAATAATTTTTGTCATTAGATTATACTAAAAATACATTTTTTAAGTGTGGGAATTTATCGCAATGGGATTATCTCCGTTGTAGTATTCTATTACGAATTTCTATCGACCCATAGAACTACCTGGAAAGACCATAAAAAACGGTTCATTGAACTCAATGCTCGAACAGCTGCTCGAATTCAAAATGGCCGACATTTATGTCAAAAAATTAATAAATGCAAGCCAGTTTTCAAATGATGGATCAAATTGAAACCAAAATATATTGTAATCAACAGGTTTTCGTTATCATGGGAAATATATTAAATTGTCAGGCTTGTTTTGGTACAATATATAATTTAAATTATTTAACGGAGTATGATTAAGTCAACTATTAATCTTTGTTTATCATCGTTTCGGTGAAATCTAAAATAATTAATAATATAATATATATAGTCTTATATTCGGTATTCTGTGATGAACTTCGTCGAAAATTCTTTTATAAATCATTATAATGATTAAACGATTAAAAAATTCAATCCAAAATAATAATCTCTTAGAAATATCAACACTTCCAATAACTGAATGTAAATATTAAAAATGGAAACCGAAAATTCACAAATTTAAATTTTAATTATGTCATAGAACAATTGTTGCTATGCTTATTGATTCATTCGTTATTTTAAAATGCGAAAAGTGGTCTTATTTAATCTATTCAAGTTAATTTTGTTGTTGTTTAAGATATATGTATCTGTCAAAATGTAAAATTTTATATAATTTTAGTTTAGAGAGTGGTGCACATGAATCGACACGCATGATGAATCGGAGCCTATATCCAATCAATCAATATAAAAATGTTAGTGGTTTATTTCACGTACTAAGAGCTATAATAAAGTTTGTATTTATTTAAATACCATAGAATACTATTACTACCATAGATTATATTAAAATGTATATATGGATTTGAAAAAGTTATTATTATTACATATTTAAAATTACATTTGTCATAAAAACATTTTTTACCATGTATGGTTTTTTTCGTTCACTGTTCAAAACTGTTTTTAATAACTAAGGGCGGATGGCATATGCGTGACAAATTAACACATTATATTAATTTTAATTGCATCTGTTTTTATTCCGATGTGAAAGTCTGCTAAATATTATCTGTC
Organism: Pontia daplidice; assembly: GCA_963693355.1. NCBI lineage: Eukaryota > Metazoa > Arthropoda > Insecta > Lepidoptera > Pieridae > Pontia > Pontia daplidice. The sequence goes on along the minus strand of CAVNZL010000024.1, from coordinate 1,626,472 downwards.
ATTTTAACATCATTGTTATTTATAGGCTGTGGTAACGGTTGACCGGCTTCTCAGTAAGCTCGCTTTGTGCAGAATATAACTATGAAAAATAACAAATGAAAGTTATATAGGCATATTACACGGTTTATAAGACTTAAAAGTTTTCGATAATTGCAATGAAGTAAATACTCATTCTATATATTTTATTAATTCATGTATATATGACTATTTAATTTATTTTACATTCTAACAAATAAATTTAAAGTTTACTTTATCATTATCAAATAAACAATAACAATCTTCAAATTCTCGTATTTCAAACATGTCGCCAGTTCTCATGGAGTCTAAAGTAAAAAGTGGCATAAATCAAATAAAGGTGTCCCGTATAGCGTTACTCTTTGAACGGAAGTTAGGTACCGGAGCTAAATCATAAATTTAATGTTCCCGTCTGTCTCCTATTACGTAGTTATGTCATTATCGTAATTATTCCTATTGACAATCTGTGAACATATCAAGATCGTGTTGTATAATCTGTATGAATTGGGACTAATTCAAAAAGTGCAATGGATAGCCGATTTTCTCGATGTGTGTAAAAAACATTCGTAATTCGCTAAAATATTAGGATAACGCCTCTGGCTCGGCAAAAATGCTACATTTTTAATTAAACGTAGGAATTTGTTTTCCCACTTCGCTATTGCGTATAATTTCAAGCGGCGATTATGATAATTGGGGAGGTTTTTTTGAGATACCGACTTGAATGAAATGCTGAATTATGTGTAGAAGAGAATATCAAATGTTTAATTTATAATATAATTAAAAAATTAATTACTATCAATTATATTATTAATCAATAACAAAGGTATCTTTATTTACTACTAAAACTAAAAAAAGTTCTAGACTAGTTTATGGGCTTTTTCGCGGAGTATTACTAAATTGATCTATTAGAGTTTTGTACTATGGACTTACGCTTACCATTTTCCGCAAAATACTTCTATTAATTCTAATAAAAGTTGATGATTAGTATTTTATTATTTTTAACGAAGATTTTTTGTTGTATGTGGGTATATAATACTAAACAAAGAGTCAAAAACAATACCTTATCATAAAGTATATAGAACAGTTCTCATTTCCAGTCAAAGAATATGATATCACTTTGATTAAGTAATTAGCGCTGTATCATACATCATTAAAGCATTTTATTTACTTCAATTGCACCCCCATTTCCCCCTTACCCTACATCGGCGCATAAAAACTGCAATTACCTATCAGTTGGGTCACACAATAACCAACTTGATATACCCTTTCCAGTTTATCAAGAGCCGCCTCGCCCCGTCGATGTTTGCCGTGTCCGGAGATTACACCGAAGAGACGAGGAGAGGCAAGGGTCAACTGATGGTGGCTACCACTGAAAGGGTAGTAAGGCTTGAAGCTGGGAGGTCGTCAGCCTTGCTTTGATTGTTCGATGAGTGGTGCCAATGAGTCACTCGTGAACGTAAATAAACGGGAAAATATTGTAAAGATACGAGAGAATGGTTAACAGCAAGTTAGTGAAAATTACAGTCAATTTGAAGTGTTTTTTGAGTGTTTTGACGCTTCCTTTCATGGTAATGTTTCGCGGTTAAATCTCTGTTCGATTTTAATACTAGCATATTTTTATTTTTAAATATTTAATAGGCTGTGCTTTGTAAATTATAGACTATATAAAATTTAAAGTATAAAGAATAAAAACGGGTCGTTACTCTCACAAATTATGTTTAAAAGAGTCGGGAAATTTAGTAAAACTGTTTAATTAAATCATTTATTACAGTTTCACCTAGTTTCACACTACTCAAATTTGACCATGTCCATATATTAATAAATCCTTTGCGGTGAATTACATAAACATTTAAAGAGCTTTTGAACCGCTTCAGTACACGCGTAAACAAAGCTGAATCTTCATCAAACTGTCGTTCATCTTACATAGGTGATTCTCCCATTGTTACAACCCTAAGGCGTGACAGGGCTCCCTTGATTTCTTTACAGGGTTCTTACTAAGCACTGGGAGGTAAATAAGGCTATATACGGTCCTCTCGTTAACTAGGCAGTGCGTTCAGTAGGTTATGCGTTGCCCCTCGTCAAAGGGAGTTTACTTTTTCTGTTTCTTAGATATTTCTCGTCTATGTATTAAGCTTAATTAAGCGTTGAAGCTCGCTCTTTTTATGTACTTCTATCGGGATTTTTCTTAGCCATAGTAAAGTATTCATGCAAGTTTCTGTAAATCGTAAATTCTTGAACTAGGCACATTATTCGATTGTTGAATTGTATTGATAACAAAAAATAGTCTGTTTTATTTCCTAAAACCCATGCGATTTTTGCGATTTACACAGGAAACTTTATAAGCGAAAGTAAAAGCAGGTCCATGTTATTTCCAGCTGCAGGTCATCTAGACTCTAGACGGTATTTGTAGGTTACCCGTTCATACGCCCCATGGGGCGGGGCGTAGCCTATGTGCCTTTGAGAATCACCCGCACTTCTTGGTGGGAAATTAAAACAGATTATACAGTTCGTGTATATAGAATGGACAGAGAATATTTTTAAAAGTATTTATTTTTGTTAATGTTTTGTATGACAGTCGAAATCATCGCGCTTGAATGATCTCAAGTGTAGTAAAGATTATAATGGAATTTTTTCACTTTAATTTGAACAATTTTTTTAAATATGATACAAAATTAAAATATTATTAATTAATTCCTTATTCAGGTAGGTCATTACGAACATGCGGCAATCAGATCAAAGACAATAGAAAAGGTACATAATCTATATGCCATAGAATTAGATCGTGACGTAGGGGGTTCACAGTGCATGCCTCGGACGCGTGCTAGGGCGGTCTCTAATGAGGTATGAACGCCTAGTTAAAACTGTACCACAGCTACTCACGTGTCGAATGAGGTTAAGGTTTTGTGTTCGAAGGAAAATGGAGTATTGTGACAGTTCGATCGTTGATTTATTTACGCGATAATTTTGAATTTCGAATGTTGTTGCAAACAAAGGTTTGACAGAATGTTGTCCAACGATTTTTGTATTAAGAACCACTCATAAAACAAGCATAAGGATTTACGAATTTCTTATGCTTGTTTTTAAATGGGATTTTAAATAAATACAAATTAATTACAGAAACATATTATATGTGGTTTAAATTAGCACGAAAAACTTTTAAAACAGTATACTTTGAGCAATTAAATTTCCAACTTAGACAAGTTTGCAAGAAATCCGCGCCTCACCCTACCCTTTTAAAGAAAAACATTTTAAATATGTGTTAAAAGCACTTCACGTAGGCATCAGAATAGTCGCCCTGGGTGCACTGTTTACTGTGTTCGTATGCGTGGGCACGTGTGATTTTCACCACATTTCTTCTGAACGCACCACTTCCCTCACTCATAATGAGGACTGTGTTTATCCGAACATATAAATTTAATATAAATACAACTTCAAACGTTGTCGCTCACTTTTAAATTTAGAACGTTAACGTTCTTAAATTGAAAAAATGTATTACATATTAGAGTAATATTCTAAGTCTGTGGTGATTTATACGTGTGAGTTTATATATATTCATTGGAAATAGAAACTACATTAAATGATGCAGCAATAAGTTAAAAACGCATATTTTGTTAGATGCATGGTAAGGGTGCATCAACGCACCCCTCACGCATTACGCACACAAATGCATCGTAACTAGAGCGCGATTGGTCTATATTTATGAGTGTATGTACAATTTCTAGGCAGTTGAATTAGTTGCGTGCGGGGTCTTTGCTAGGAAAAAGTATTGATTTGTTGTAGAGCTTTCGCGGTATTATTTCCTTGCCAGCTTCATTGCATCTTATCTAAATGCTGGCCGGGTCATGCTATATCACCAATTTTAGGAGCATTTTTAAAAGCAACATCGTTGTTTATAGCAAGATTGGCGATAATATTTGATATTTAAATATACTTAAGCTATTTTTTATAATTTAATAAATGATGATGCGGGTTTACGATTGACTGAAAACCGGTTGAAACCGGCCAACTGACGAGTTTTTGTCCTCATTGAGCGCAGCTTTAATTCTTCTATAAGTTTTATTATCACACTACAAAAGCGCCTTTATGCGACATGTTTATACAGCCGCCATCTTGTACAACGTGCTTTTCACATGTCAACGGTATTTAGAAATTATATTTAATATTCCAAACATTCTTAAATACAAATTTTGATACATAAGAACGAACAAAATTTTCACAATAGCGAGTTTTAAAGAAAAATTATTGTTTTGAGTTTATGAAAACAAAACCTTAGAAGTTCAAACGCGTAAATGCCAAAGCCAAAGGTCAACGTTCAAGAATTTTCCGAATTGTATTTCGCAAAAGTGAAGACGTCATAAACGACCGTAATTACGTATACGTTACGTCAGCTGATACGCACATCTGCATTTGCTTGGCGCGTGCCGAAAAAAAGGCGACCGTTATTAGCCCTTACGTAGGTGGACACGTGGCACCCTCGAGAGTTTGCTGAATTTTTGCAAAACCAGATTACGCTAAGAAATTACTCATCAACGAAGGCTTTATAATGGCTGTGGTAATTAACTGTGTATCGATAACATACCTATGTAAAAATATAACTCAATCAACACATTTATAATCGTCATAGTAATTGTGTAAATATATTTAATCTCTATATTCTACATACATGCAAACATACACGATGTTTGCATGCTATAGATCGATCGAAAAATACCGTTAGAATCTAACTAATTTTCGTAATTTTATCGGGCTTACGATACAAAATAAGTGACAAAATACGAAATAGACGGAACATCATTTCGTCTTTCTTTGTTAATAAACATTCATAACAAAAGTTTGAGATTGCTTTACTTGTAGCTAGTCCACCAAACAGGTATTATAGAACAGGTATATAGGTATATAAAATTAATAATTGTATTATTTCTTAACCTTATTCATTATAGAATATCCGTAGATACACTAAGAACATTTTGAAGAAATGCTATTTGAATTTATCGTTACCTAGAAATAAGATAAACAATATTAAGATAAAAATGTTTCTTCATTACTGTTACGAACTAGACCAATTTATCAAATCCGTAATCTAGTATTACAAATCATTTTGTTATTGTCTTAATGTTTCATAAATACTAAAGTTAATAGGAAAAGCAATTGAACATAGAATAAATCGCTTTTAATTTGAAATCGTCGCGACAGTCGCCATTTTGTCTACGTAAAAAGCGATTAAAATCAGCAATATGAGATATTTTTTTATATTCTAAAAGTGTCCGTAACGTGTAATACAATATATATAAAGTCACTATATTGAGTTTGACCTAGCATAGTTTCGTATGTTTTTAGATCGATTTTTTTTAAACGGGGGGGGGCCCCCCAAAAAAAAAAACCCCAAAAATAAAAAAAAACCTCTCCTTTTTTTTTTTTAAAACTCCTAAGGGGGTGGGGGTAAAATTAATTGAAATTCAACGGGTTGCTAATTAATAACAAGTGATTTCAAACAATTGGTTCTTCCAGGTAACCAAAATAGTATATAGGAAACTACAGCTGCTTATTTAGATAAAAGAGCGGTCACTACTTCAATCTTTGAAGGAGACAAAATATAAATGATTTGTATTAATGAATTGTATGTATGTTTTTTACGAATTTTTATTTTAAATATGCGTAGGTTTTTTTAAATCCGTTTAAGAATAAATCGTTTGGAACGCAAAGTTTCAAAATCCCATACAAAATTATCTACATATAAACATCTGCTTGGTGATGAAAAAACACCTTTCCGACAATGAACACAATCAGATACACTAGAGGTGTTACGCAGCTGGTGAGCACATTGCGTCGACTCGTGCGCACGAGAGTAAAAAATCTACTTCCGATCCCGAAAACTGATTGAAAAATTACAGCTTGATAATTATTTGGACCGTAGCTGTTTCGTAGCAGCAATTATAGTAACAGTCGAGAAATTAACAATGAAAACTACGTGTAATATTACATCTAGCTAAGTATTTCAAAAGTTATTCGGTTTCATGAACAATGAGGGTATCAAAAAATACCGTATTATCGACTTGTCTTATTTTGTTTCATTAGTCATTAATTAAATGCAATTTCGAGAGCTTTTATGCCGCTAGACAAATCTTCGTTTTGTTGTTATATTACTTAAGGTACAAGCCTGTTGAATTTTCTGACATGTTTTTCTCACGATTTTTGCCTTCACCAAGTGTCAGTTGCATACACACTCAGGAAAAGGTGGGCATCCTTAATTGGGATGGACTACTTAAGTGTTGAGAATCGCCCGCTTATCAGCTAACTAACACACTTCACTTTTCTAAATATGATATCTCAATTTTCGATGGCGCTTTCCTTTCTTATAACTTAGCGGTGGCTGTTTAAAACTAATTTGCTAAGTTACTTTCCAGTTCTTAACTTATAATCGTAAATTAAGTCAAGTAGACCTCACACTCCGTGTTTCAAAGTTCACAATTTCGCCTATAATTTAAATTGGAAATTCGTTTAAATATTGAAATTTATATATTACGATTTTATTTTCATTATTATAAGTATCATTATTTTCATGTACGTATACAAATGATTTTTTAAAATAATGATACATTTAAAGATTTGCAAGATATGAATTTTAAAATAAGTAATTATTTTTGCGCATGTAATTTGAATAAATTTTAAATTCATTGATTTATTAATGCCCATTTATTTCAATTACATATGACAATTAATGTTTTTGGTTTGTGTCTGTAATTATGACTGTAAGTAAAAAATAATTTAGTCCCGAATTATTAATTATATAATGAAAACACTAAATGATGTGAACTACCTATTTTGTTTTTTAAATTACGTTAATACAAAGTTGAGAATATTACTCGAGATATGAATAATCAGAGATAATTGCCAGTTTATTGGTAATATCGATAACTTATTGTTCTGATACTAAGGTAAAAGACCAATATGTTATCTATACTTAAATTAGCGTAGTAAAAATAAACCTTCAATATTTTGTACGACAATTTGCATAGTTGCAGCTTAACCATGCCATCTGAACCGCAGACCTTGTCAAATACTTTTTAAATCGAACTAGCTAATATAAAATAGAATTGCTAATAAAAATTGTATCACATTCCAAGAAAAAAATACAATTTTATAATCCCCTATATTTTACGGGCTATTTACTTCACCGTATTTTATTGCATTTTCATGTTAATGAGGCTCTGTTTTGAATTCACGATATTGTGATTGCGAATTTGTGAAAATTATATTCCTTTTCGCAAATTTAACATTTGGTTGGAACATTCTATTAGAAATCGGTAATCGATTAATTCAGTAAGTCTTATATACTTACTATATGGGACTTTTATGTTCTCTAATAGTTCAATACAGAATTCTTCAAATATTATAAGAGTTCAATATATATACTATAATCGACCCTTTTACAGTAAATAATATTTTGTATAGATGAAGTAAACTACCTACACTTTAATCATTTTTCTCGAGCACGGTTTTGACAGTATCATATTCTCTACCGTTTTTGTTCGGTACTTAAATTGACATGACTTATTTCGAAAGTTCCTTTTATCAGGATGTACTGTCATACAAGTTTTCCTTTTCACGCGAAGTTTGAACGCCATTCTCTTTATTTTCATTTGGACGGTGACACATGACTTCCGCGGCCATTTTACAATGCCCGCTAACGACAAGATGGCGGTAATCTATGCAGACGAATAAATTAATGCAAATAGCGCCTCGTAAATAAGTTATACAAACGTTTGCGTCATTCAAAAATCGATTTAGAGGTTTTAAGCTATTTCTCAATAGAACGTACAATGTTTTCAGCGTTGATAAACGTATTTTAGTCAATGAATCAACGATTCAAGGATTTTATTTGAATTTCAAGTTCGAACACGCGATAGCGATATACGTTGCGTAGTATTTGATTAAATATTTTTACGTATTCATCCAATGATCACGTTGTTTTCGTGATCCAAATAGAAGTATCACAGCTTCTATGGGTATAGTATAAAAATAAGGTGCAGGTAGCTAAAATTATTTTGTAAGTTTTCCATAGTAAATTTTGGTTATAATAATGTCATTGTTTTGAGCGCAAATTCATATTATTTAACTCGACATTTCGAGTGCTTTCATTTATTTTTGTTTCCTCTTAGTTTTTAGATTTTATAGATTTGATTAAATAACTTACCTTTTTCTCTGTTAACTTCTCGCATCTTCTTTGCTTGCAGATTTGATGTGATTTGTCATTTCGACAGGGTGCGCAGTCGCCGCAGTTGTCCTTTCTTTGGCAGCCGATACACTCGCCGCATCGTTTTCGCTTCTTCTTTGTCTGTGACGGGAAGCACTAAAATTGAGTTAATTTGTATTTAATTCCTTAGAATACAAATCTACATATCGGGACTTCTATATTTAACAACGACAAGTAATTCCACATTATACCATAAGTGCTCGTCACTTTCATCAATCACTTATTAGTATGGCAATAGCCGATCGTTTTATTAAATCCGGTTTAAAATATTTGATGACTCCAACTGCGTACTGAATTAGATTTAAATTTTATTAGAATATGAGCGTATCTAATATTTTATAAATAAGTGGGATATTCCGTCGCATCCACTTTGATGTGATAGAAAATTCAATTGCGCTTAAAGAAAAGCTTTTCCGCTACAATTAGATACTACACCAAATATTTTATATAAGTAGCAAGCCTTAAACATAAACACGCCAGCTGGGATGCGGTACGGACATAATAATGCAATTTTATTTATGTCTGCCACAGTTTCTTATCAAGATTAAGCGTTGTTCAAACAGCTGACGCTTTTAGCAACGAATCTTCAACTTTAGATCTACATACATTGAATTAATTGAAATAAATGTTTTGCTAAGATCTTTTCGTATATTCTGTATGACACGAAATGTTTTAGAACTGAAAATTTTTGAAATATGGCGCCGAAACAGAAACCCTATCAATGCCAGAAAAAATATTCTCTATTAACTCTGATAGAATCCCTAACCGATCTTCTCACTGCTTGTACAACTTATGAAAAGCTTATCTGACAATAATGTACTATGACATAGGACATAAGTACAAATTATAAACCTCTGTTCCAAAATTTATTACCGTCTAAACTTTTCATACGATATACGACCGATTTAATATAGACGTGGTTAATATAGAGAAATCAAGGGTTAACCATGATATAACTTTAATTAACTATTATGCACAACATTTAAATAGAAATAATATTGACTCCATGTATAACCGTGTTTCCTTTAAATGCTTCCTCGATAAATGGACTTTCATCCAGGATTTTTTCAGATTAGCGCAGAGAGCACAATACTATAATAATCTTTGGACATACGAAACATAGCCGAAGCTTTGGCACTTAAAAAGTTTAGGCTGTATATTCGTTTCTAATGGCAACGGCCGGTTCAGCAGATGTTCGATTAGATTGTCTCGGTTAATCGATGCGTTTCTATGTATTAGATGAACAGATGTTTTATATAATTAGATATTACTACTAGGTTGACCTATTCTTTAAGCGCCACTTTTATAGAAAAGGTAAAACGTGAATTAGGAGGTTATACGAACATAAAAGTTAAGTATTAAAGGCATTATACTGGTGTCGTTTTTCTATTTTTTATTATGCGAGTAATCAATATTATTTTCTCAAGCAATTTTAATCTTTCGTAACTTAAGATTAGGCAATAAATCTGTAAAAATAATTTCGTTTTCTTCCGGTATTCTTGTACTCTTTGTTTCTAGGAAACTTTGCGAATGGATTTTCCCTGTTTGACTCATTCGTATAATGAGTCTGGAAAATTACTTAGACAAAAATGTTCTTTATGCTTTAGAAAATAAGTTTTATATCTTTTAAATTGTAGGAAATGGAAATTTGTATTGATTAAGTTACAAATTGAACATTTGTTGTATAATATTTTTTCGGTATAATTTTTATTCCATTAGTTACATAAGTTATAAGCTATTTAAGTGAATTAGAAATTAAACCAAACTGTTCAGTAAAATGATCTAAGCAACATAAAAATTCAATGTAGCAGTAATAATAAATAATTAGAGTTATTGTGAGCAGCTGCGTTCACCTAAAGGTGTTCATTATTAGACTTCGTAACGCTGACATTTATTGACTAAAGAATGTTACTTAAGTCTGGATCTTTTCTAGTTATTAGATGAGTTTTTCTCTCGTTGAAATTCCTCAATTGCTCACAAAATATTCTTAAAAATCTCGCTTGAATAGCAAAATAATTCTCGTCAAATATTAAAGAATTGTTTAAGGAAAAGTTATTGAGAAACTGCGCAATACTCTCACAGTACTGAGGCTGTATTTAAAGACAAAGTTGTGCCAAAAGCTACTCCTATTTCATATCATGCAAATAGATACTATTTGCATTACTCATGAAATTTTCTAAACAGAACACGCGTAAATCGCCAGACTTTAATTTGTGTTTTAAACGAGAGAGGAAGTTAATTTATTGGAGGAGCAAGGATCGGCTAACTATTAAATTTATAGCCGCGAAGACAGAGACTTCGGCCATTCCGAAACTGAACAGAAAATAAAAAGTGCTCTCGGAATAATAAAAGGTGGAATTACTGGCAAAGTTTCTCATTTCGTATCTACTTTCAATGGTACCATGTTGTCGGCTAAAATTCAGAGAATTCTCATATCTTTTGTACAATATTCAGATTCAGCTTTTCGCAATTCCCCAGTGTCTTGTTTACGCAATTCGGCAGTTCTTGGAGGAGATTAGTTGTCGTTTTTGATTTTATTGTCTATTTGAAGCTCCACAATGTGCATAGTTTATTTAGATGAGTCACATTTACTTTGTGGAACTAATTGTGTGCGTACGAGATCAAAGGCTACGATCCTAATATACGATCTGGTAAACTGTCTAATGTATAATAAGTCGCAAGGACTAAGATAGCATAATACGTTTTTTTTTTAATTTAGCTAACATTAAATAAGACAGAACACCAACCTGTTTTTCACTTGAAATGTCGTCCAGATCCATAGGTCCAGATGTCATGGGTGGAGCCCCGTGCATTGGAGACTTAAAGCCAGCCGTGGATGACACCGCAGCCACTTGTCCGCTACTCTCAGAGCCTACTTCCATGTTTGACCCATCCGATTCTGAGCTATTCGCCCGCATTTTCCGCCTCTCCTTCTTTCGGAAATCACACCGGGTCGGAGACGACGCACTAATAAAACCATTACTCTTCTTTTCGTATCCATTGTCTATTAACATTGGATTCTGGAAATTACTATGGTGTAATCCATTCGGCGTATATTTGTCTTGAAGCGCCTTAACGTCAAATGGCTCGTTTTTTAACACATGCACAACTGTGGGGCTCTGAATGTTGTGTATGATGCTTCCATTTTGCTGGAGTAAGGTTCCGTTTTGGTGTAAGATACCATTCTGTGTTGGAAATGCGTTTATTGTCGCAATATTTGGTTGGTACAACTGTATGTGCCGGTCGTCGATATATGTTTGAGTGGCTGGTGCTAGTTCTCTGGCTTGTATAGGAGCAGGAACGATGGGGTAGCTTCTTGCATTTACCGCTGTCAGGGTATGGAATGTTGTGGCGTTGACAGGCGATAGAGTCGTCAGCGTAGTTGACAGTGGCGTGACTTGCGCCAATGTCGTCAAGTGCGCTGGAGACGAGGGTGTGGTGAGCTGCGTGAGCTGGGTTAACTGACTAGGACTCGCGCTTGGAGTAGGACTTGTTGTGACTGGCACAGGAGTGACGCTCGGTAGCCCTGTCTCTGGAATGACTGTCGTTTCTGGGAACGTTTGGAACTGGCTTTGGAAGGACGGCAGCTTGTTTGGAATGGGTTGCAGTGTCACCGACTGGTATTCTAGTGGAGCTGAGAATCCTGCGCGTAGAATCGCATCCTTCGAATTGACGGTGATAGGCATGGACTCCCAGGGCCGGTATTGCGGCTGACTGGCTATGACTGATACAGTGTCGCCAGTGCGCTCGTAGTATTCCCAGGCCGGGTCCAGCAGCCGCGTGTCTGCGGTGAGGATCCTTTGCTCGTTCTCCGCCATTTCTCCGAAGGTCGAAAAGGGGGGCAGATGCGCGCTGTCCGCGCCTGCCTCGCTCCTCAGCGCCTCGCTCATGACGTGTTACTGCGTAACTTCATCGCGTCCTCTTTCTATTCTTTACAAAAATAAATCTACTAAGTCTATTAATGAACACGGAGCTGCACTGGAACTTGATAATTTGTACTTTTTGATCTGTTATGTCCGCGATACAACTAAATAGCACTTAAGTTACGATTATACGGCACACCGGTTGTCACTAACACTAATCACAATGTTTCTCACTAAATAAATTAAGTCCTTAATAAGAGTTACTTAAGTCTTACGTCTATATGCTTATAAAATCTTTGGCTGATTAAGAAAACGCTTGAGGAATTATTTCGATTACAATTTTTAACTATCGATAAAATATTTTGTGCACTCGTTTAACGATTTATTTTGGAACGTTTAAATACTGGTCGTTGATAATTTCTCTTAAAAACTTCTTCAAGGCTTTTTTATTGTAAATACCGATCACTTCAGACTTAAATTAATTTGTACTGTTTGGGAGTTAGCGTATACTATTCGCGTAGTTTTAAAAGGTTAAAAAATAGTGCTTATATTAAATTTTTGAAACGAAAGATATGACTGGAGGCTTTGGTTTGACGATTTCGTGGTTATTCCTTGTTTATTTGGTTCAGCTGTCGGTTTCGGCTCTAGAGGCGGCGCCGACGCACGCCGATGTTATCCGCGCGGCCTGCACCGATCTGTAACAAAAACAATGTACATTATATTACACGATACCATGTCTCCCACTCGCACAACAAAAAATATAGGATTATGCTGAACAATAACAAAACAATCCGTTTGCAGCAACTTCTCCTCAACCACCTATGACCAATACTGCTCTACTACCGTGAGAAGTAACCTGAAATTACTAACTAAAACGGGAAATTTATATCGTAAATTACTCATCCTTAATCTCTATATGAAAATCGTTAACACATTTATGTTACGCATATATTTTACATTCGAATGATCACGGCGTGGTAGCATTTAAATTACGTCATACCTCCCCCCTTACCCCCCGTACCTCACACCTCAATCCTATGCGGTATCTATACTTATTTAGCACCACTTTAAATATACGTTGAGTAGTCTTCACCCACACTTTTTATAAATTTCCACCATTTCTCTATCAGTTTACATCTGATGTCAAAGATTTCAGCTCAGGTGCGAAATGTCCCAATAGTAGGGTTTATTAATCAGCTGGGTTTGCTTCCAGGACTTAGAACATCTTATGTAAACTCCAGTTATATAGTTCATAAGAATTTTAAAAGTTTTGAATCAATTATAATAGGGTAGGTACTAAATTATCTACGAATTAACCTTTCAAATGCCTCTTAAAGTTTGCACATTATAATAAATTAATAGTTAATGTCATAACCGCGCTAATCGCAACGCGTTTTTCACAATATTTCACATTTTTTACCGATATTATTATTAATAGACCATCAATTTGCATCTGTAATTCCCAATATGCGCTTTTAACGGAACAAACTCTTCAATTTATTAATATTGGTTGATTTTCTCACCATTTACCTCTCTAACTATTACTATGCCCTTTTCTAAAACCTCTTTTATATAAAATAAAATTGTCTATTTCCAATAAAATATGTTTATCGAATTATGATTCATTTCAAATGATAATTTTTTGTTAATACTTAATTTATAGTAACAAATTTTTTTTCGCAGGATCAGACCAAGTGGTCAGACGTTTTAATTGGTAAGTATTACGTGTTCTAATGCCATTCTGATCTATATGTGGTTTTGTTTATCTCTACATTACCCATTTCCAAGTTCACATTAACGCTTGGAAACAAAGTATTAATAGGCGGACGTTCTATTTCGGCTGAACTATTATTAGGTATAACTATTTTTGTGTGATCCAATTTGAAATTGAGTATTTTTGGGATTGTGATATAACTATAGTACATTTGCGTATGACATTTGAGCATTTAGAAGTCTAAGTTATACAGTTAGTTAGAAAGTTTAAGTTATATTAACTCTAATTCCAATTTGTTAGAGACGAAAAAGCTCCTTTAATTACTTGAGTACATTAAGACTTTTTTACGCATATAAATATTTTAAATATAGTATTGAGAGTACACTATACAAATTTTCAAAGGAACTGTCATTCGATGTTTAGGATTTAATTTATTTAATTCGCATTACGCATACATGAAACGAGATACAGTGAGATTTTGTAATATGACGAGGTTCTTTTACTAAGAAGATTTGTACCTAGATCTGTAATCGATGTCTGGGGGCAATGGGAGTTCTTTAATACCCCCCATAGCCCTTGAATCCCTTTAATTTGGCGAGATCTTTATCTCAGTCTTCTGAGCTTAACATCAAAAGGTATCTTTTGTTTAGCATACAAAGGGGGCTAAATTGTAACATGCCTATTGCGACTTTCACCTTCTCAGCGGTTTGTTATATAGTTAAGATATTTTATAGTGTAGTCTGATGTGTATAAAATTATCGTTTTTAGATAGTACATTTATCTTATTTAAATAGTAGTATCCATTTACACTTTAGATGTGGTGAGGCTCGTAACCGTTTACCTCATATTCTATTTAAAAAAAATATGGAAACAGAAGAGAAATCAAAAGTTCAGCCGATTTAAATGAAATAGTGAAAGCTTTTAACAATATTCAAATTCGATGTAAATGAATCGTGGAAGGTAGATTCGCTAAAGAAATGAGAACCACAGTTTTCATAATATAAGAGCGTTAAAGCCTATGTATATAAAGACACGTAGAATGATTCTATCATTGCGTCATCAAGGCACAAATGTGCGATCAAAACGTCCCGACTAGCAATCAAGGCGAAACTCTTTGTAGATATGCACAAAGAACGCTCGACGAAAAAAAGAGATTAAAAAGCTCAGAACGGAACGCAAGTCGAAATGTCGTGTGCGTGTGTTATTATTACAAAATGTGTGGTTGTGTGCGCAAGGATTCGTCTGTCTCTCAAATGTGTGGGTGAGGTGTGAATGTGTGCGAAACGCGATAGTATCTGGGTCTCCGTTGTCAAGGGCAACCGTACAAACGCTGCAGCATGCATCGCGCTTTCAGCTCTGCGCTGCAATTATACGGCTTATTTTTAGACTCGGATGTTGTCGCTTTTTTGTGCATCGTGGTGCAGCGAACGCATGTTTAGATGACGTTCGGAAATCCTTGAATCTTGGAAGCGTAGACGGGAATGCACGCAATGCAAAGTCGCTTTGTATTTGAACTTTCGTTCGGCGCATTTCTAAGCTTTTCTGTTCAATGACAATTTAATATTGGTTACATTGAATAATTGTGTTATTAATGATATAACAGTTTACTAAAATTGTGTACACGATTGTCAACCGTTGTTTCCGGATGTTATCATTCTTTCTGTTTGCGCTTGACTTTTACGTATGTTCAAACCGAGATTGCATTGACCCAAATATATACGACGACAGAAAACAGAAGTGGGCCTGTATACATAACTATTACCAATAATAAATTCATTCTATTACCATTGTTACAACTGAATGATTTTGATATAATTTTTTACACAAACCAGCTGTGTTATAAAGTTATATGTAACATCCGGCATACATAATACCTGGACCGGAAACCGATATCTCCGTAGATCATTGCTGATAATGATTTGATAAGTGATTCGATGTATTAACGGCCTCATTTTAACTGTACATAATATGTATTACTGTATGTTTAACCCAAAAAAGTATACATTAGTAGTTTATGCCTTACAGTTATGATATTTTAATACAGTATGCAATGTTGTGTTTAAAACAAAAGTTTTATTAAATAATTTAAAATAACACAATTAAAATTATTTATAAATAATTTTAAAATATTGCTAACCGCTTGTGCTTAATTTTTATGTACAAAAAAGGGGTTAACAGTAAGAAAAATTGCGGGGTTAAGAATCGTACTTAATTCAGACACAACATATATTTACAAAGAGCCACAGATAAAAATGAAATTTACGTTGCCTTTGTATAGCATCTTTCTCACACCAGCCATAGAGTATAATCAATCGTAATGATACGTCACACAGGATATGTGCATCAGGGTGATTACCCATAGCGACATGTTTAGCTAATGTTATATTTTATAACGGATATATAAAGCTTATTTTACTGTTGTTTGATAAAAAAGGCTAAAGGTAAAGCTCGGGTACCTGAAGACGACAAAACTGAATTTACGTTACGTACACAAAACATCAAGATGGGATTTTGAATTTTACGAAACTGGAAGTTTGTGAAATGTTATGATAAAGTTATTTTTTATAGTATTGATACCATCTATTAATTATAGTCGCCTCAAAGTAAAAAAATGCTATTTAGGTTTTATCGATACAAATTATTAATGTAAGCAACGGTTAAAATTTTATTTATATTAATATTTACGAATTTACTCAGGCATTAAATAGTATAAAGTTACAAAGTAATATTGAACATAATTATTTATTTAGATCTCTATTCTGTATTAACCACATCTGTAATAGGAATTATCAGTAAAAATAGCTCTAATAACAAAAATACCACCTACACGTCTCGACCCGTGACGTCACCGAAGCCGAAACAAAAGACGATCAGAGATTAATCCACATTACAATGATAAGAAAGAGTCCCGATATAGAGTTACCGTCCCATCCCATTGAAGCACTCGAGCTGTTGAATAGAGACGCAGATGCGGCGTTTTTTACAAGTCTTTCCCACACTACCACTTTTTCTGATGCCTTAATACGAACCACGGAGTAGCCGAAACGTAGCATTAACCCTTAACACATTAGGATAAAGCTTGTATTGCTTCACGTGTGAGTTGAGACAATTTTGTAGTTTTTTCTAGTCTACTATCGGATGCGACATCGGAAATTGACTATTTATTGTATTAAACCTATGAAGCTGCATTATTTTGGAGGAAGTCACATATGTGATTGTAATGTTTTTCATTGTTTAGTCTCAAGTGAATTTAATACATTTCCTTTGTGCTTGAACACCGCGTTTTTTATTACCAAAGATGACGAATACAAAATCTGAAGCAAAACATTACATTAAGATATCTATAGATAGGCATTGTTGGGCATGTTAGGTTAGTAAGTTTAAAATTGTATTTTATATTTGAAAATTTACCTATAAGAAATATATTTTGGAGTTTGATTTAATTTAGAAGCTTCCCTGTGTAGAATGCTAGAGTAAATACGAACATAATTTAGATATTTTATAGTTGATATATTTATCTTGATCACCTCAAATACTCATCGCGAAGTTTTAATTGAAGGATATAGATAAATTTATGTTTGAAACCAATTTAATTATCCAAATATAGATATTACAAAGCGACAGCGTGCATTCACCGGCGAGACTGTTCAACATATAATATTCTTTACAGCGGCATACAACTTCCAGACGATATTTGAACAAAATACTTCATGAAAACTGAGTCCTTAGTGGAGAGCAATAAGATAGGGATTACAGCGAAATGATTCGACTTAGGATCATACCGTGTATATTGAGTTTGTGTAAACACAACTTTCAATACGGTATTGGCATAGTAAACGAAATAGATAATATCTATTTTTATGATCTCTTAAGCTATATTATTAAAAAGTACAGAACGAGTATGCATAAGTAAGGCTACGTTTACTTGATTTAGGACTGTTTGGAAGCGACAAAGCTCAAGAATTAAATATCTCTTACTTTAATAATTTAATTTTGATTTATGCAATTGCATACATTTTTGAACGTAGTATTTTATATTTCATATAATAAGCGTTCTAGGTATCAAGATTTATAGCCAAGCGTTACTAAGTTTTCAAATAATATTACTTCAGATTTTTCTAATAGAATGTTTCCATGCCAATATTAGTTATGGGCACCATAGAAATGATATCAATGTTGTGGACGCTTCCGAAACTAGGAAAAGGAAACATAACTCGAACTAAAAAGGAAGCATTGCACAATCTGTGGTCGCTGTCAGCGGCTGGGACAAAATTGGCCAATTTTGTTTATTTGTTTTCATTGGTCGAACTGAACTTGACTCGCCATTATCACATTCACGAGAGGAAGGCGTATTTATTCGATTATCCGTGGGAGCGGCCTGGATTGTCTTATCGTTCAGATTGCTGTGAACAATTTTCTCAACAATTGGGAGATATAACGCATTAAGGCAAACGTATGCACACAATCTCTTTGTTGTGTGGCTGATATTAAGCTGAATTAAGAAAGTTATTACTTAGCGGATTAAGCTTCATAAGGCTAAACTGAAGTTACATTCCTATTAAAGGTCTCATTCTCAAAACAAAAATATTTGCGCGATATTTATAGACATCAAAATGGATTAGCTTTCTAAGAAAAACCCAAATGAAAGTGTTGATTAATCTGTAAATGCTACGACCATAATTCGATTTTTAAATTCATCAAAATTATTCATTGGATGTGTAATTCCCGCTTTTTGAAGTAAGAAATTATTAGATCGTGCAATTTTCAACCACGCATTTCTTTTTAAGTTATTTTAATTCCAATGTAAACCACACTAAATATATATTATTCGTTACAACTGCTTAAAATGTCACCCAATTATTACTTTAACTACTTAATTACCTACGCAGGAAGCGTAGCGTATGTAGCTTCGACAATTACCGCAACTTTGTGAAACTATTTTGTTATTTTTTGTTTATATTCCTTTCTATCCATTTGATACTTCAAAGCGAAAAGTATTTTTTGAAACGTTAACGCGACATACTATATTTACGCGGGCTGTCATTTTAATTAGTTTTATTATCGTTTAAATAAGTACTATTTTCCATTATAATTAAAATCAAACGATAATATTATTTAAAATAATGTAAAAGCACGGTGCCATGAACGGTCCACTTCCATTATACCACAACTGATGCGCAGAAACAACGATGCGTCATACGAAGTCTTTTGCGTTTTACAAATTTTTACTTCCCGAAGTATTTACATATTTCCAAAATGAATTGTTTCGACCTAAATGAAGGACACCATTGACTACGAAACATCTATATGACAAAATTAATTTAATAATATAAATTTTGTCATTTTATGTCCACCCAGAACTATAACCTATAGTATAGTATATTACTACAATTGTGCATATATCTACTAATATTAAAAAACAATGGCATTTACGCCATTCATTCATTGTGCCTAAAACTTCACACAAAGTTTGCATACATTCGCCAACTACGAAAGCTCGGCGGAAGCTCGCGGGAACTTGCTTCACGCTCGACTGCCGCTAACTAAACAATCCACAAAAAAGCTCACAACTTTATAATACACTTCCACAAAGCTCACAAAACTACGCCGATACCTTTTCTGGCTTGATCCATCCGCGTCCCTCGGTGCGGCAACGGAATGACGCGAAAATAAACAAAAAGCAGCGATCGTGTTAGTTTGCGATGTTATTCGCGGGCAACGTCGCGACTCTACGCGACGGCATACAGCGGAGGACTGGCGGCGGGCGCGTTTCAAATCCAATACGACTCCATCAGTGAGAAAAGCGCTTTTAAGGATCAAACAGCGATGAAGTTTAGTCGGACGTGCAAAAAAAAAATTCTTAAGATTCTAATGCTTGTGAATAAGATTTTGAATGGTCATAGTCCTTAATACTTACTACTGTAGTACTTATTACTAGTATAAAATGAATTTTAATATACACGATGCAATAAATTGATTGAGATGTAGAAAGCCTAAAGACAAATAAAAAATATAAATATATGTTTTCTTTAAATTATGTAGCAAAGTTGTCTACTAAGGTTTGATATCGTATATGTAAGTTTATCATATTATTAGGTATTTCTAACCTTGAATTGCCATTAGGATTTCGTAAAATACTTCATCATTGTGCCTCCATCGATGCGTTGACTCTAATCTTACAGCGCTTTAAGCTCTAAGTTGTGCTTTCGTTCCCTGCCGACGCAGCTGCCGGCGCGACCAATCGTCGCCGGTCACGTGACACCCCGCGCCCGCACACGCTTGTTTACAAATAATAATAATACCTAAGGCGCCGCCTCTACGAGCTACGAGCTACGCACAGCTGTCGCTGCATTTGGCGGGATTCGAAGCACATTCGCTGTGCGTTTCGATCAACTTTGAAGCTTTCGTTATCGATCCGTTACGCGCACGAGTCAACGATACGCACTTTGTTGTAAAATATTCGTTGGCCGGCCAGTGGTTTAGAATTTGAGAAGTTCATCCCGCAAGATAGGATTTGCCAATCCCAAATTGTCATATCCGCAGCCGGTAAAATCTGCTGTAACGTTATTATTTTGTAATTTTGCGAGGGTATACATCCCCAGTTGTGACAGGTTGGTATTTCCGATTGTTTTGCGTTCGTAAGGTGCAAGAGGGTTAGACCCCAGTGCATAGCATTCACCTACATTCTGGTCCCCTTCGAAGCGGCACTGATCTGAGGTGCCATGGCCTGGCGGGACACTTGACGAGCTGACCTGATCCCTGTCACCTATTTTACACCCTTCATATAAAGGAATCATATTACCTAATCACTGCTTATTATTAAGGGAAACAACAGAAGTTGGTAATTTACATTCAATTGATTGGTGGCGTTTCGCTGTTCGAAATTACACAAAGCATCTCACCTATGCCTAAGCCATTATTATTTTCTTCCAAGGCTCACATTGTTATTTATAATACCAAATTGTGTGGTGGTGTGATTTTAAATTTTCACGCTATTTTTAATGGTTGACTTCATTGTAGGCCTATCAAACTGCTATACACGATATTAATTATTCTTCTTAAGTACCCGCAGATCAGTCTTTTAAAATGTAAAGTTTTATTCTCTTTCCCTAACTGAATACGTAAAGCTTAAGTTTATCTTACTCAGGCTCACATAGGCTTTACATATTCACTCTGGCTATACTATGTTGGTTTTCGTCTGATTGTCAATTGTTTGACTATTTTGGCGTAATTTTAAAAATTGCGTCTCCTTATTAACATGATTTTAATTTTACCTTCCGTCATTTTCGTTCTACGATTCTACGAGCATCGCTTGGGTTTAATCGACTTTTGCTATTTGAAGCTGATTTGCAGTATTCAAGCGCGGTTGTGTCAATTTCAGTGACGATGGTTGCCCGTCCACCGCTGTGAACAACAAAAATATCGAATTGGCGTGCGTGATACGTGCGGATGATAGCTTCTTTTTTTTTAAACTCGTCACGTGCCTACTGTTGCTTTAGAGAATCATAGTACCGTTAATAGTGACTGGCACACGTTCATTTGTTTGCTGGAAATCATTGATAAACGTAGAAAAGGCCATAAACACCATCATCATCCATCAAGATAATCTTAGACCTCAACCGGCCAGAAAGACAAACGAATTTTTAATAATGAAAAACTACTTAAACTTATGGGCCATCTTGCATGCAGTCTTGGGACCTTTTTTCTTTATCTAAATATTGAGAACCAATAAAGCGGTCAACGTCAAAGTTCAAGAGGCTGCTGTTGAAGAGTAAGAAAAGCAGGCAACTGAAGACACCAGAAAAAATTGTTTAAATGGGTTTAATCGAACGAAAAAATTGATAAGCAATAAATTCATTTTCCACCTTTGATAGTATTTTTTTTTCATCCTGGACACTTTGAGTTCGCACCACGTACTTTTAAAAATTTACTGTAAGAAATAACAAGTGGTATATAAATATATTTCTTTAATGCACTGATTATAACGAATCGCTGTTTAAATGTACCCAGTACCTTAGTTCCGTTACCATTAACTACATATAAATCAAATTATCGGATAATTGTCGTGATACAAAACTATGTCAAATAGCACACGCTAAATTCGATCGAAATTACTAATGAAAGTGTAGATTTAGAACTCTGATATGCATTCGTGTTTCTTTTATATTAATTAGCATTTATATAAGATTTAAAGAAAAGGTGTTACGAAAAATCCGATTTCGAATAGAAAGTTGTTTGTTGAATTACGAAAATATATGTACTAATTATAATTTAAGTTATTCATAGATAATAAATTATCATTTGGTGTAATTAACCTATATTTCTTGTAATACAGCAATATTTGTGAGTAATCTTTGAGTAGCCAAACTCGATAATCAGAAGAACTGCCTACGGGTACAGTTTTATTAGGATAAGTCATCTTAGTCTATTAAAAGATCCTTCAGATAAACTTATCTTACGAGGTTGTACGTATTTTTAAATAGTAATCCTAATTATTTAAATTAATAACTTAGTTGAATGTTATTCCTAGTTTTACAATAAAATAGTATTTTTTCAATTAATCTGCAAGTAATTTTTAAGATCCATGGCTAAATGTAAATTTCACAAAACGCTTAATATTTTAGATCTCATAATAATAAATACTTAACAGATTATTATTTGATTGAGTCGATCGTACACCTCTGAACACCGCACCCGAAATGACTCATCAAAATTTTACCGCATACTCATGTTTTCATCTAACGTCATTATTTTTCCCATATTCGTCATAGTCTTGCCATATGTTTATATATTGTATTATTTATGGACTACATGTACTCACAATGATTTAAAAACAAATGGAATTACGTGAAATGAGAAATTTCTTCTTAGTGGGGGTTGTCTCGTGAATTGCATTTTTTATATTAAAAGTATGATTAAACTTGACTAAGTTTAACTTATTTAATATGTTAAGAACACCAACGACCAATTTGATATATATGATAGCTATATAAAATCATCTTGACAATATACTTTGTGTCCAATATCAATCAATATTAATTATTTGCATATGTGAAGGTGTGAATTTCATTATAAGAGCCGGATAATAAGGCCAAAAAATAATTCTGCAAATATAATTTTAATTACATATCAATATTTTGAGAATATTATGTTATCTTCAAAAACTCGTAAAAAATACATTTATAAATTAGTTTACTAATGCCTACTTCTAAACAATATTTACAATGATGTTAAACAAAAAATATCATACCTGTAATATCATACACAAAAACGACGGCGCGGTAAGTGAAATCAAAAATTAAACAGGTTGCAATGCGTGCAAACCGCTTTCTTGCATCATGTCGTGCCAATTTCATTGCTACAAAAGTGCGTAATATCGATCACAAACCTTACCCCATCCTCTATCTCTTTCACGCAACGCACTTTATGACTTAAACCTATAAAGACGTAAAGCGAAACGGAACGCGCCTTCAACTCTATGCATTGACAACGCACCGCCATTTTGATTTCACCCTGTGCGCTTAGGGCCCTCTTTCGCGCCAATTATTTCCCCCGTCGTGGTCGTCATGACGACCGATCTGTCACACGCACAGAACATAAAACGCAAGCATTGATTTTTTCCCTGCTTCCTCTTTTACGCGTGTCGAGCTTTTCGCTTCAATTTTTATTTTTGAAGCGAGAGTTTTGGCGCTTCACCCAACTGCTTTCAAGTTCATTGTTACTTGTACAGAGAATAATTCTTTTGTTTCACAAACAAGCCACTATTTACTTTCCTTTTTAAGTGATTATATTCGTGACTTAAAATTAACTCGCGTTGTGAATTCCCTCACGAATGCGTGTGGATTACTTCGCTCTTTTGAACATTTTTTATTATTTTAACTATTAAAAAGATAGCGGAGATAATTATATGATTTTTTTTTAATGAATAAAACATTAATCAATACCAAACACTTTAAATATCCGCAATAACCGCAATTTTCAATAACTCTATGTGTATGTAGTAAAACCGTTTTAATTTATCATATTATAAAAACAAAGGGCAAGGTTAGGCCTGTTCCCGTATGTTTTATTTGTAAATAAAAGCATTGCATAAGGGAAAGCTTGTTAAGGTAGGCCTAGCCCCGGGAAAGCGAACCCTCTCAGATGGACCGATTTTCAATCCTCAACTTACCCGTTAAAGTGTACCAGGAAAATGCTTTGAAGACGTTCTGGACATTGAATATTATTATTTTTTGTTCAAGCTTTAGTTCTGGCTTAAATCATTATCCATCCATCCAGGAGCATTCCAATGATAAGTTTAATAGACGATACAAAATTGCCCCGTTGCCATATATAATTTTAAGATTGCACTTGTCAAATTTTGTTATGAGTACAATTTACAAATTCTAAATCATAATAACCATGTATACGAATTTTTCACGATATTCAAACTCATATATAAAAGTCAAGATAACGAAACATATTTCAGGGTGAGAAGAATTTGTATATATGTTTTATTATAATAATACAAAGATATCAATATTCAAGACTCTCGAAACTCGGGGTATTTAAACTTTAGGAAAAAATTAGGTTTTTATTGGAGTTATTACTTATAAGAAATCTCAGAAAATGTTAGTACAGCTAAAGCCCTGAGCTGTGTTGTTTATTTGAATTTTAAAGTTGGATTCCTGGAATAGTGTACAACGCAACAATAAATAGCGAAGTATCAACGGTACTTGTAGCAAAAATGGGAAAAATTATTTTATGCTAAATATAAATTTTTCGGTTGCGTGAACTGAAACGCACCGAACCAGATCGTAAAGATCACGTTCGACGAAATTATTCAACTTCAATGCAATGCTAAGGTTTATAATACAAATATTTCTTTCTTGAGTAATCAAATATGCCGTAGCTCTTGTAAACATCGAACATATTACTATATGTTATATATTATTAATATATTGTAACATTTAGGTAATATAAAATAAATACCCTTGATAGCATTTGCTTTCAATATCTCATCAATAGATGTCACGAATCTAAAATAACATAACAACGCGCGATTTATCTGTGAAACAATTAGAATATGAAATGTTCCTGCAATGTAGGATGACGTCATACCCAAAAAAGCTTTTGGAACGCGCTTCTTACTCTTAGCATTAGCTGACTGATCTCACATCTCACAGAGAGGGAGGATCGCTTTAGGTTGGAGCAACATGACTTCCTTCACATACATTTATTATTATAATAATTCATACGAGTAAATAATAATAGATATTTAATAATGCAAAAATTATCAACATAATTAGTAATTTAATATTTAAGTTTTAGTGGTTGTTCAGATGTCATTTAACATGGAGCAGACACTACTGACACGGTTGTTCAAATATTTTGAATGCGCGATACACCAACAGCTCACTAAGAAAATTGTATATGTGTGAATTATATTTAAAGTGTATCTTCAGCTCAATAAATTAGATTTGAATACGGCTTTGGCTCATTCATTTCTCAAACCTCAAAGTATAATGGGGGGGGGGGGGGGGCGGGTTTTCTTTGAGATACTCCCGTCACCTTGAACCTCTGATCCTGTACGTCCCATTTATTTTTTTTGAATCTAGGGTGCTTTTTATTGGTATCACAGGTGAATACGACTAAATCATTGTTAATTAATTTAATTATTATTTACGTATTGCTTCTTATTATACCAGATTCAACTTTTATTAAAAATTTAATTTAAAACTTCAAAAGGGTTGCTAAATTACTACAATATGTTTTTATGATATATCGAATTTTGGTAAACAAATCTGAGCTATTTTAATGTAGCTTAATTTTTCAATAAAACAAAATTTATAATTTCCATTTATTATCTATAATAAGTATTTACAAAATATTATTGCACATAAATGCAAGTCAAATTTATTAATGCTCGGAATGGATCTTAGAGATCAAAACCATTATTTTTATTCATATGTGTACTATTAATGGCGCTCTGTTAATTTAATATCGTTCATATTTAAAACAAGATGTGCTTTTCTTAATCGTAATTCTCAAAACACAAAAGAAAATTATAGACAAACTGATGAACTAAAACTGACGACATTCCAGTACCTTTAAAACTATAATTTGAAATCTTTCAGTTAAATAAAGCAACTGCAAAGATTATTGTAAATTAGAAGCTATTACAAAAAAGCTAAAATGGTTTTACTAATTACATGTAATAATAATACTTCTTTAAATACTTTAAAACTCACACAACTTTAAGACTAAAAAACACATATTTCGTTATAGGAATTTATATTGTAATTTTAAATAAGGAACACAATATTCGAAAAATCACACAGAGAGCTTTATACATATTACGCCATCTATCGTCAAGTAGCCAAAACTTCAAGCAAAAATTTGATTTTTATTATTTAGTTATTATTAATGATGGTGCATTGACAACAGCTAGGAATCCAAAATACATCTGTATATAGAGTATCGCCACTCGGCTGTAGGGCCACTAAACGTTTTTGGATGTACTTTTGTTCGCATCTAGATGTGTAGCCACGTGGAATACTGCATAAGCCGCTGCATTCAGAAGACCTGGGGAAATATATATGTACAAGTTAAAAAACATTTAAGTTTATTATACTCAATGAGTCAATTTTAATACTAATACTTTTTTTTAGCTCAGACTTAAGTAAAATACTGGCCATGGTTGTAGAAAAAATTATAACGTCATAAAAATAAAAACCGCCTTTTAATCCTTTATACAGAGTTTTTTGTAAATATAATAATTATTTGATAGTAAAACCCATAAGTTCCGTAAATTTTCAATTCTTGATAATTCACGTAATACAAGATAGATGGCGTAATAATACTAAAAGTATATCCTACCCGTAATTATTGCTAAACTAAGGTTAATTATATCTGTTTATAATTAAATACAATCAAATAGATTTTTGAGGAAAATGTGAATATTTTCAATTAGAAAAAGTATATTGCATATAAATCTTAGTACTACTCCTTACCAATACGTGGCGTCTTAATGTTTCAAACCAGTGACAATTGACAAATGGTACCTTAGGAAGGCGATAAGTGTAACCAGTTTTTATTTATCATTATATTATTAGTATCTTATTTGTTTTATGTATCTATCTGTTTATTTTAAATATTTGCCCGTGTAATAAATAATTTATTGTTATTGTCCATATTTTACGTTCCTATAAAAATGTATAGGATCGTTGTCGTTTTAATATTTCATATCCTAAATGAATATTGTATCAAAAATATTGTTTGATACACAATTTTTTAATTTACTCCGATTTCTGTCCATTTGTCTGTCTGTCACCAGATTATATCTCATGATAGTTACGACAGTTAGTTTTTTATTGATACAACTGAGGATTACAATGTGGATTCATTCTATTGCGCTATAGCAACAAAAACTAAGTAAAAATTAAAGGGGGTTTTCATACATAATGCTCTAGCTCTTCATGCCAGTCCAACTCGGCACTTTATACTCACGCGCAGGTCTCAACTCGCACCAGCTGCGTCATATTGTCGGGCATGTTGACGACATAGCGCCAGTTGCCTTTGTTGTTCTGGGCTGCTTGGGGCTGAACGAACCGGGTCCGTACTTGGCAAAGGTTGATGGTGTTGGCTGCTTGGCGCCTGGGACGTTCCGCTGACGGGTCTTCACTAAAATCGATATAAATTAAAAAAAAAAATATTTGCACAGATTAAAATGGAATGGAATGGTCTTTGGTTTATGTAAAGCCTTTTTTGCCTAATGGCCCACCCCGAGTTTTATACGGCCGTAAAAATTTAGATTAGAATAAATTAATTTAATTACCGTATCCGTTAATACTTAAATAAATTCTATGTAATATAATTTATATCTAGGCTAAGTATGATTTTGATAATTTTGTCTATTATAACAACAATAAAAATGTTCTCTTTATAAAATTTTTCATAAAACTAAATGCGATCTCTTCTGCAAAATAATCCCAAATTTTTTCTTTTATTCTAATGAATAAACAAATGTTTCCATTTAACACTAAATACAATGTAATTGAAAAGCGGGACCTCTTGACACGGGCTTTTCTTAACCTAAATTTAATATTTCACATTCAAGTCAAAACAAAAAAAATTACCTTATTAAGATAAGCTATTAATGTAATCTAAATAAGATATATTGTGTAAAAAATTACTATTATTACATTACATCAAATATTTATAGACATATTTTTAACCTGGCGAGTCCCAAAGCTATCCTAAGCGCTTCGGCGCCCGTCAAAGGCCCTTTGGCAGACGCCTCAACCAATTCAGCGTTGCGCCTGCGCCGGTGTCCGGCATGCGTCGGAAATGATATCGATCTCTGGATTGAAATATCGCTGGATTGAGATGGGGAAATGTATCTGAAATACATAAATGCAGATATTAAGTTATGTATAGTAATTGAGTTTAGTTTTTTTGCTTAGTTAGTTGCGATTTATTTATTTAAATTATAACAGCATTACTCCAAAAATATGTACTAACAATATACAGACAAATAAACAAAAAAATTAAGCAGCCATATAAACAAAATATCTTGCTGTGGTTTAAGAGTTTTTACATTTAAGTACGAAATTGAATTTGGTTTTTTTAATAGATAATTTTTGTATGAATATTAATCAGCAAAGAGTAAATGATAATTGTTAATGTACACAATTATGTTAGTTTGGTGAAAATCCTCGCACGGAAGAAAACCCCAACGAAGACACAAGGCATAGAGATTTGATAAATTCGGTGGAAATTCGGCCTTCAATCAACTAACTTTCATATAAAATGTTTCTGTAGATATAGTAATTATAGATTACAAATATTATGAAGCCAAATTTGTTTGGGTAGTGAACGTGGTAGTATGAGGAACTAAATACTGGTGCGTCTTCGCTTTCCATCTCTACAATCTTGAACAAAATTGAAAAAAAAACGCGATTTTTAAGATTTAAGGTGGGGTTAAATAAAAATAAGGCCAACACTTACTTCCACCATTCGCTAGGATTGTACTGCGTAACTCCTGTCGATGCTTGTCTCAACCAATCGTCTTGGTAAAAGTTCGGGTTGAAATAATTTGGATTGTATATCCCAAGGTTAGGAGTCACGCTGTTCTGTTTCAAACCCTTGTCGCTTATGGGGTTCCAATAACTGGGCGAGCTTTGGTAGCCTTGGAAGCCGAATTTTGAAAAATTTGCCGCCTGAAAGGCTTTTATGTATGGAGTAGGTTCAATGGACGTCGGTGGTTGTAGGGGAGTCTTTGACGCGTATATATCTGGAAGATAAAATGTTTCTTTTGTGATTATTTAACCTACAGTCGGATGATGATGTAAATTAATAAAAACTTTTTGTTTGCCTTTTATTAACGACATTTAAATATACTTTATACGTCTGACCGTGACCACGGCTAATACTTATAATAAACGGCAAATAAAAAATCGCGGTTTAACTAAAGTGCTTTATTTAATTTATAGGCTTAATGTTACTTATGAATAATTTAATATTAAAAGCCATTTAATATATGAAAACTTTGACTTTATAAGTAATATTAATATAATTCGAGACACGTTTGTAGACAATGTCGGTATATAATCTATACCCAAGGTATAGCTTGTGTTTTTGGTGCTAAAACAACTAATAAATAATGACATACATACATAATTTTCATAAATACACATATAACAACACCCAAACCACAGCCAACATACAACAGCTCATCACACAAACGTTGACCGTACCAGGGATCGAACCTGAAACCCTCTCGTCGCCAGTTCAGCATGGTTGCACGATTTTATTAAGAAAAATATTTTACATACTTATAAGACATAAAAGCTTCGAATTGTATAATGGAAACGTTAATAATTGATCTAGAATTGAATTTACCCATATACCTTGATTGAATCTCGCTTGGAACTTGGTATTATAATCCTTATGATAATTAGCATCATCATTGACCAATGATATTTGGTCTACATGAGGCAAGGAGTTTGGGCCGTAGCCATATGGATAGGCGTCCTTCTTCACAGCTTCGAAGTCGTCACGGCTTTCATCAGATAGAAGAGTTCGTATGTCATACTGCCCAGCCTGCACCAGCTTTCGTATAACATGCCTAGAATGTATGCAATTAAGCAATGAGAAGTACCTTATTTTGATTTACGCGATCTTAAATTAAATAAGCATTGTTTAATGAGGAAAAAGCAAAACGTTGAGCTATATAGTGTAACGGTTAAATATGTCATATTATTCCAAATATTTTTGTGTCTATAACGTATTATATTTCGTATAGAGAATTCACTTTAATAAAACTGTATTTTGGCGTCTAGATGCACATACACAATTTAAATTATTAGTAGTTTTATTATTAACGCAACGTGGTTATTCTATGGAGTTGTCACTAGAGATATTTTCCCGTTGTTCTAGAAGTGACGCTATGTTTCGTCTCTAGATGGAGAACTTTACGGAAAACTTTTGATTTATGTAATTACTGTTAAATAAAACAGTCCTGAGTTCAAAGTCAAGATAGCTGTTTTTATTAGTAACTGTTCACACCTGTCGTCCTATCCGGTGATAAATCCATATAATGCTAAGCCTCGTTCAGAAAGAAACTAGCATTAATACACAAAAGTTTAGTATACAAAGATTTTACAAACATATTTATATAATTGATAGGTAGAAATTCTTAATTATCAAGTTCACACTGAACAATGTAGCAAAAAAATCTCTGAAAAGACATACTCAGGATATTGGTCTGGGTGCACGCAAAACGTGAGTCCTGGTTGAGCACAAGGTGGCGAACGACCAGGAGGCGCGGGTTCGAACCCGCAGTTCTGCCCATATGGGCAGTTGTAGCCATCACCGCCAGCCGCTGCCCAGATTATCTGGAAATTATGAGTCTTTGAAAAACAAATTTTGTTCTGTTGCACTTAATAAAAGTTGTGCTCGTAAACCAAACATTGTTGAAAAGTTTATATCATATGACTTAAATCATTCTAGCGGTGATTTATCCTGTCAGTCTTAGCTGTACTAAAAAGTTTGTTTAACAAACTAATGTACTATTGCACAAGTTCTTGTATTGTACCACCCGATATTATATGGCGTTTGAATGCCAAATAAATAGATCAAGGTTTAGTTGACAATGAAGTGTCTGATTGATCCAATTAATAAGAACGGCATGAATGACATTACTACAATAAAATCTGTCAAGTACACACATTAGAAAACTATCACCACACACATAGTGGGGCCAAACGAGGTTTAATATAATAATAATAATAATAGCCCCACTGCAAGGGTTCCCATTTCCAGTTCAGATTATCAAACACTAATCTTAAGTACTACATTTACTTGGCTCGTGCCCGTAAATGTGGCAAATACCACAACAAAAAAAATATAAATAACAATAGTAATGGATAGTACTATTATAGTTCCATTATAAAAAAAATAATAACCATTTATTTCAAACTCTAATTTAATTACTATACACATAATATTATCTACTATACCTATTTACACAGTATCTGTGTGTGTTTTTTGGTAATGACCGCCACCAAGACCGCTCTCAGAGTTGGACATTCAATACTATATTGTTTTTTTTTACAATTTCACCCTGTATAAGCGTGAAATGCTTATGAACTTGAAATAAAACGAAAGCCCACACCAGTACAATAAATGGGCAGTTTTTGTTCTTTTATTAATTCATTGGACAATATCTGTTTTCATAAATTCAATAAGCTTTAACGGTGTCCAAAAATATTTTCTCTATTATATGCCGCATATGTATGCGTTACCATTACTGCATAAAAGAGCTTTACATACACTTTCTCTATAAGAAGGTGGGATTCCTATTAAATGTTACTGTTATTTTTAATACTACGAGGAAACATTGCAAAAATAGTGATTTTGGTGAAAGTGTTGATTTAACATTGATATACAGGGAAAAACGACGACGCATACGCAACGGTATACTTAGATTATCGCAACCAACTTTCCCCTCTGTGTTTTGAATGTAAAGTGCTGACTCGTCCACTTGTCACCAACTAGTTGAGTTTAAGACTTAATGTGCGTAATAAAAATGGACCCATATGTTTAACGGGTATGAAATATAGACTATGTTGCACTATCGAAAGATATGTAAACGAATATAATCACAGATTTACAAAATTCATTTTTGCATGAAGCGAACTTTACTTGACAAAGTTCAGGGTAAAAATTTAATAATAAACATTTGTATCTAAGGCTCGTATATCGTTTTATGAGGCATTAACAGCGTATAACCTTAATAACTGAATATTATTTTTTGTTCAGTCTACACGGACTTATAGTCTAAGGCATACTCAAAGCCTTAGGGCGACTCCTTCCGCAGGATGCCTATTGTATTTTCAATTACCAATTTCCATTCGCAACGTAAAATTCTATTTTTTATTTAATTCGACTTTCTTTGACACTATGAAGGACACAATTGTGTTTCTCTATTTAAGATAAAAGAAATCCCATATTTCGTATAATAATACAAACAAGTAGGTAGCAAAAAAACACCACGTTACTTGATAGTTAGGTGATTTTTGGACATTGGACGATACGGTTTAAATTACGGTAAACAGAATTCTATTAAATATCAAGACTAATCATGGGAAACAATAACAATATTAATTGCCTGAAGAAAAATCGGAAGTTACATGTTTATAGCCACGTTACCTTACTATTGTTCTGTAATCGAGACATCAGTGCGAATAGAAATTATGCAAGCCGTGTCACAGTATACTGTATACTTACGATTTATCGTAAACCGTTGGAATATCTTAATATCACTAGAATAAAAGTTAGCCGGTATTTATTGTTTATTACGATTAAAAGGAATTAGATTATAATTAATTGAATCAGGCGTTTCTTTGCGGAAGTCCATAGTTCAAGATCAAAATAGACCAGTATGAAAGCAGTACTCCGTGAAAAAACCACAAACGCTGTTCGTAGAGGCAACATCTCCTGATGATGCTCTGGTGTCGGAACGAAACGTACGTCAGTGGTTGTGGGTTTTTCGCGGAGTACTGCTTTCATACTGGTCTATTGGGATTTTGGAATTAGATTACATTAGAGATTTGTGATAATATAACTAGATAATTTAACGACTTTAAGCTGTTTTAATATAATTCATACGTATTTTTCGTTCATACTATTAAACTGTATCTCGCCAAATGTATCCCATAGGTGTGAATTATTGGGAATTATAACTTGAATCTATAATTACTTCACTATTATCAAATGCATGCGATAGTTATTTGCAAAATTTATTAAATATATATTTTACTTTTGCTAACTAAAAAGTCACAATAATTATATAGCATATGGGTTTATTTATATATATATATATATATATATATATATCCATATGTCCATTTATATGTAATGGTGTAGGGACCCTTCCAAACTTTAATTTCAAAGTTTCCTCACAGTATATTCTACTCTTCATACAGGTAAATTGTAAAAAGGTTGATAATACAATAAAAAGCCGGATGAACCGGAAGTGTAACTAAATACAATACTTGCGAGTAAGTGTTGAAAGTGCAAACCACTTAATCAGGATGGTTCAGACGTGACTGATTTTATCTGCAGATTTATTGCGCGAGAGAATACTGACAGTACTATTTTATGTTCAAAAACACAATTCTTCTTTCAAATAGGTTATAACGGAAATGAAATTCTCTAATCTCATAAATCGTGCTGAAACAGCCGGTATATCTAATAATAATATTTCTATTAATTATATATAATAATACAAATTGTTTAAATAATAAATATATTATAATACAAATGGTTTAATGAATTGTCACGATCGATTGATCAAGTGGGCGCGGCTGATAAATTCTCGCGTGCTGCGCACCTGTGATTTGCAAATTATTATTGTTTCCGCCTGTAACTAGGTAGTTATATTAGTAGTAGTGATTTTTATATGTGGACTGTTCATGGACTTATGGTCATGTGGTTCGTGGTAATATATAGTTAAACACAGTTATACTACTTATATATATATGTTTGTAGGGAGATACGTTATAAGGGGATAAATGGTAATCTACCCATTTTTATTCAGAAGACAGAGGATACATTGATTATCATTGTTATTTACAATGATACCATTTAATGTAAAACCAAAAGAACAAAAAAAATTGATTGACAAATTATCCCGAAAAGATTATATAATTTTAAAAGAATTATTAAAGCAGATAATGGGTTAAATAAAAAATACAGAATCAGTTAAATAGATTAATATAAAATAAATAAAATTGTTATTAATTAGGTATTTGTTCTGAACAATTAAACTAACTTCCGGCAGAAAAAATGTCGCCTGTTTAATAGCCATGACCATGAAGGTAGATTTAGCTTTGATATAGAGTGATTCCAATCATTTAGAGGGCAACTATGATTGACAGTTTTAATATTTATATAATTATTTTTATTTAACACACACGTTCATTAACGTTTTATTTTGTACCTCCTATTAGCCTGTATGTAACTTACCTCCACCTTATGTAAGGATGAAATGGAAACTACATTTAGTTTTTATAAGACAGGGAAAACCTGTATATACCATGTATAAAATGGAGGAAAAACACGTATGAATGAAAGTTATACTTGAAATTCACAAGTTTTTTTTTATAAAATAATAATCAACCTCCTAGTAGATTGGGAGGGTCTGAGGGTCTGTCTATTTGCTTCTTCTGTCAAAGAATAGAAAAGGCGTATTAATTTTTGTGCATTATGAGCCTCATTCAGACATTTGAAGGGCGGTATCAACACAAAATTATCAAATATAAATGAACTGTGGTTGTTCAAAAAAAAAACAAAACAAAAAAACATTATATAAAGTTGAATTTTAAGATTAAATATATATATTAATAATTGCAAAGCTACGGAATAGAACGTTTCAAGATCAAAATGTAAATAGCAAATAAGTACTTAATGTAAGTGTAATTTTGTTAATAAAAATTTAAATTTGTGTGTTTTAATTCAGTTAGATATTCCACGGCCCGGGAAAAACCTCGCCCGTTATATATATACCGTTAACAAAGAAATAATATTTTGTTATACATAAGCTCTGGCAAGTGGTCAGCATTGTTTTCATTTACATTACTTAAATAAGTAATAATACTCTCGATGATAACACCAGATGGATTATCGGCCACGAGTTGTTTATCATTTCCGAAACAGATTGCCATAGCACCATGGCAGTAAAAAAAAAAAAAAATTAAATAAGTAATATCGCTGTCATATAACATAGTAGTAAAAAAGATTATAAATAGACACATTTTAATTTTTTCATCCGAAATTCTATTTTATGTAGAGAAATATCCATTTATTTTTCAAATCAGTGTTGACAATTGCTACAATATTTAAATGATTCGATTGAATTCCATTTATAAGCCCATTTACATAACGAGTAAGAAATGCTTAACAAAATATTATTAGGTGTAATATTTTGTTATCATTATGGTAATTAAATTGAGGCGGATTTCCTACAATGAATTCAGTACAAATCAAAGTTGTCATTTCGATTGAAATCAAGCACGATTTTGAAAGTATTTAGTATCTATTAATTGGGTGACAATTGGTCAATGTTAATATTATCCGGTTGGTAAATGGATATATTAGAACAATTAATTTTAAAAGTGCATTTACAGAAATTTGAAAGACATTTATTTATTTATTACTTTTACTTTTTCGAAAACCCAAAGGCATAATTAGTGGTGTGTTTTTTCCTGCCTACCTCCTTTCCTTCCTCTAAACACAGTAAGAATGCTAGCATATTTAGTAAACATATATCTACACACTCGTATATGATTTTAATTAATATGTATTATAATACCCAGGCCGAATTTCAACACAAAAATGTTGACTGTACAAGACCCTTTGTACAGTACGGTATGTCGATCACCACGCCACCTTTGTCGTCATTTGAAACAAAAGAATATATAATGTTATATCAAATAAATATATAAATAAATAAATTAATAATAAAGGAATAGTAAAAAAAGTTTCAAAGATAGTGATTTTCGTTCGTTTGGTGTGTTCAACAAGATCTTCAGTCTTTTGCCCAATCACAGCAAGCGATACGCGTTCGTCTTTAGTTTTACTACACTCTGAAGGAATATTCCACTAATGACATTGACTATGAACATATGGAAGATTTTTATGTTAAAATAATTTAGTTAGTATAGTCTTAAAAAATAGTATGGGTTTAATTGTATAAATATAAAACACTTCCGTTAATAGAGAATTTAGTAAAATGAGTTCGATGAGAGACAAATATTAAAATAACCATTTACTATACCCGTCTGAATACTAGCTACGTAAAGCATCAGTTAGCTCAGATCAATATGAACCATAACTGATATATAATTAAAAATGAAAAATCAATTACAACTATTTACATACTTCAACGTTGGAACTACAACTTATAACTATCTACCTACTAGTATTTCTTGTAAATGATCTATTTAAAATTCGATCAATTTTTTGCGACAAATTAAACATGTATCTAAATACAGTAGCGAATATGCAGGTAAATTGTGAGGTCCGGGTCGGTGACCTGATTAGTTACGGACATAATCCAATCTTAGTGTAAAATTCGAGGGAAGCAGGCTCCTATTATTTTTTGCAAGGGTATATGGTTATAGAGTTTTTATTCAAGTATTAAATATTTAAGTATTTGACGGATATC
Organism: Pontia daplidice; assembly: GCA_963693355.1. Classification (NCBI taxonomy): domain Eukaryota; kingdom Metazoa; phylum Arthropoda; class Insecta; order Lepidoptera; family Pieridae; genus Pontia; species Pontia daplidice. The sequence continues at coordinate 1,589,915 of CAVNZL010000024.1, read as the reverse complement.
AATCTATTTCAGCTAACATGAGTACGAACGGTGCGATATATTTTTGTATGGATAACTCAAGCTGTGCCCACGACGTATCGTAATACGAACTATTCAGTCTATAAGAAGTGTAAGTAACAGTTGACGAAACTTTGGAAAGCTATATAGTATATATATTTCCATATATCATAAATATATTCTTACCATTAATATCTGAATGAACTAATTTCTGAGTCTACCTACATTTTATAAGTAATTATAAAGATACTCTTGTAAACCAAGTCGGAATACATCAAAGTATTAGTAAAATAAGTCACAAACAGTTAGTTTACTTGAATTTAGTGAAATTTCTAGAAAATATATTATGGTACATAAAAAAGAAGGCTTTGAATAGAATATATGTATAGTCTTGCGCAAATTTTACTTGCATATCTCATTCTGAAATTGTAATAAAGCTTTTGATGATATATAATTTCTCCAGTTCCAATATCCTACTAGACACGCGTAACAACGCGTTAAGTGTTAAGTAATGTATGACAGCCTCGCTCCACTTGCAACTCATTAGGCTTACTCACAATACCACATAATATTATGACAATGCATTCATAATTGCCGGCTCTGTTTACTTTTTCATGTCTTAGAAATTCGTCGGGCCTTGAATATTTTAATGCAGTGAGCATACGGGCATCTAAAGTTAAGTAATGCCGCCTCATATCGCTTAAGAGTTCGCGTTGGCGGCTCTTAAGAATCAAAGTGCTCCTAAATATGTCCTTTCATTATATAAATGTAATATTTCTCGAATTAATGTCATACGGTTTAAGTAAAGGGCATTCATTATACAGTTTAAGTGACCTGAACATTCACGAAATGTCTGGGACGAAAATGCGTCCTCATTGGTCAAATGCCAAATTGAATTGGCGTGAGGATTAAGGTACTAGGGATTTGATCATCCATGCACTTCTAGTACTAATAATATCTATATACCTCTATATTCAATTATGCCTAAGAAAATGGTGATTTTAATTCGCTTCAGGCAGCGGTTGCCATTCTCGGTTAAAGAAATTCATTGTATTATTAATAATAATTTGTTAATTATTTTAGAAAATTAACAACATAATATAATCACATATTCATGCGCAGACGCAACATTAGAAATAAACTTGACCTTGAAAACTTTCTCTTTTATTCTTCAACAGACAAAAATGCTTTAGGCAACACGATGACGTAATGACATTACATAAATACGCTAAAATTGATAAATAGCATAACTATTTGTATATTGGCCTCCAACTTTGCATGTATACATATCAAAACTATTAAAATTTGCTATGTTACCGATATACCGCCTTAGTTGAATGCACTGTACTAAAACAAAACAAAATCAATTCGAAAAATAGTGTGATTTTAGCGCGTAATTGATCTTATTATATAGACGTATAATTCATTTTACCAACTACCAAGGACATACAAATTTCTTTGTCTGTTAAACTGGTGTAAGAAAGTAATAGCTTTTAAAAACAATGTAATAAAGCCTTTGATTATTTATAAGTAATAGAATCAGGCGTTATTGGTCTATTAGGGTCTTTCATTATTTATTACTTTATTATTTATCGACAATTTCCTATTTAATAGAATCTTCTTGTCACACAAATGTCATCATCATGGCGTCAGCTAGCGATCGCGTTGATTAAAATGGAGAAAAAGCACTTAATATTAAAAGGTAAATAAAGTAACCACTGCGTTAAAAGGTTATGTGTACTATGAAATATTATTTTTTATTTTTATACTATTATAATTGTCTACATCATCAGGTCAACGTCCCATTTTTTTAATAATGTATATAATTTATTCATAATAATAAAGTATAAATAAACTCAATTATTTTAAAATTTTTACACAATTTAATTAAATGATTTACTACAACTAACTAAAACAGTGCAGTAATGATAATTAAATTTTATTAATAATGTCCATCGTCGTACTGTAATAATAATATTTACAGAATTCACGCACGGCTAGCCCCTAGATAATAGACTTATATCACGTAGTACAAACACAAGGGATAATATTTAAAAATAGATATCCAAAACTGTATCGGGAGTGGAACGGTATGATGACAATTACGTCAGCTAAATAAAATTTGAACTGAACTCTCAAAATCTGACGTAGATAAGGTAAGGTCATTTTTGAAACTGAAGAACCTCACTTTATAAATGATTCAAAGGATTGGCTAAACCTAATGAATCAAATCTTTCTGTGTATTGTTAGGTTAGGCTTTTTATTCGACGTCGTTTGCTAAACAATTTCAGCTATAAGTGTAATATGCAAGCAATATTATGAAGTATTTAATATACTTATATTTTTGTATACTCGTAGATGACTCCAAGTAATTCTGATTTGAAGCAGAACTTTACATTAAGTGTTTATGATTGTATTTTCTTTGATACTTACTTTTATAATATTCGAATAGGCAAATAATACTGTGCGGTGATAAGAATAATAATAATATCGGGACAAATTAATACTCAGGGTCGGATAGGCCCAAGACAAGGTTTATGTATGAGTGTGTATATATATGTAATATTATTATATATATAACACCCAGATATATAACAACCAACCGTTATGCTCGTCACACGAATGTAGACTGAATTGTTCGAACTCGGGGCCCTTTGTTCGGCTTGATTATTTCTTAAAATGATTGTCGAAATATCATCTTTCTTCTCACTTGTTACTGACCACATAATTCACTAAAAACAAAAGCTTTAATATTTGTAGTTTGAAGCTTTAGCTCATAATATATAGCTCATAATATTGTTGTAATTCTTTTTAGGGCACGAAAATTACATATTATATATAAGTATCCGTAATAAAGAAATATATTCACTACACACAGAAATTACCTGGAGCAGAGTGAGGTAAAGACAATTTGGTGCCTCGACAAGATGGCGGCTCGATTGCTTATTCAAATGAAAGGAAATAGTCGATACAATTATTAATTTTTGCAATCTTACTCAAATAAATCAACAAATATGAGCTCATAATATGGTCGCAAACGAGTAACCAGCCTTAGCTGGTGCAACGGCTGGTCCAGCGCCTTGCTGTCGCCTACATTTTGCATTTTATCTATTTCACTGACAGAATTGTGTCAGCATTCTGATATTTGCGTTTAATTTATTTTATAATAAATGCAATAAGTCAGAGGTCGTCTTTCCCGACTATATTGTTATATTAATTAATTTTAATACAACTATCTAATCCGGCGTCTGCGTAATCCGAACTTCCTTCTTATAACTTCTTGTGTATTATATAAATATTAGTCCCTATTATGTGAAACTGTCTACATAACGATTTATAGTAAGATATAATGAGAAAATATTTTTTATTGTTACATATAATACAGGTCAAATACATTTCTGACCTTGTAACGTTGTGTATAGTGTTTTAAAATCTAATTACATGGGTAAGTTATACGATGGTCTGGCTTGAGAATTGTTTGCCGAGTGGTATCGCAAATTAGTAAAATAACTAATTAATTGTGACACCAAACTAACAATTTAATGTTGCTAAAATTAAATTTGCTGTAACGAAAGAAATAAAAACTAAACCATTATTAAATTTAATGTTTAAAATCCAGAGTAACGATTGCTTACTTCAAATTTATCAGGAAAAAATGCAATGCGACCGAAACCGTATGAATGTGTGATAAACAAAGAATATAACAGTTTCTAGCATAATCAATAAAGGTTTACAATGGTATATCAGAATTAAAATAATAATACGGGTATCAATAGTCATGCGTTTTCAAGGGAATATTAATGAAGACGCGTTTATTATATATGATTGAAATTAGTTTGAGCGAATTCACATATATCGCAATTCTCTATAAACCCAATTCTAGACGAATAATAAAAATATTCAAATGAGACATAATAATTATCATGTCGTAAATCTCAAGTAATATATTGCTGAGACCTCGATTTATCGATTTCACTAGAAGAAATTTGGCGCCACTTTCGTTATATCATTTTGTGTGTGTTGATATTTCATATGTTTCTAGTATTTTTTTTTTTCGAAAATAATTTTATAATCGTTAAGAGTCGGGGTTTGAAACTGCTTAGCAACAAATTTATCCTAATTCCGAAACAGAAGCCAAAAGGCTGACCTAAAATCGAAAATATGTATCTCTGATTGGCAAGTTGTGTTCATAAAATCAAAATATATGTATTATAATAGTGAACATTGTATATCTGATATGATATGACAATTACTAGCAGCTCTCAAATCAAGCAAAAACTGTCGTCATGCTTTTCATTTGCCAAATTACAAAATGCTTGTATTTATGCAATTATCATTAAGTGTAATAAACTGAATTTAGTCTTTAAACATTGCAAAAGAACTAAGAACGCTAACTAAGACGAATCTGTCCCAAGAACGCTATTTCAAATTATCATACCGATAAATTAATGTATAATATGTGTATAATTTTATATATATAGCGAATAACTTTTAATCACATATAATCGAGAAATGAAAGTTTTGTAAAATATCTAATCGAACGATTCACACTCAAATATTATCTCTTCGTTTGTTTATTTATTTTCTAAGTAAATTATCATAGTTAAATGAAAATTCTACATTTCATGTTTCAACATTCGTTTTAAAGCTCGTTTTAAGGTTTTAGGCAAGAGTTAAATGACCCTCGCTTTTTGTAGAGTGGTGAAGCTAAAACATTAAACAATCTTTACTATGCTAAGCTAAGCTATGGGTAATTAATAGCTCAAATTCTCTAAAAGTATTGAATTTTTTCAGTTGATTTATTACTAAACAATAAATCAATAATACGATTTTCTTTACCTAAATTTACGTGTGTTGTACTCATACATTTCATAGTTTGTTTAGATGAATACAATTTAAAAAATTGTAACATTGAAAAAATATCCAGGTCAGGTATATCTATTGCTTTCTTTCTTCTTAATTTAATAATACTTAAACGTACTTCGTGCTAAACTACCTTTTCTAGTAAACATAAAAATCGTTCGAACCAATACGCAAATGATTGACATTTAAATTTCCAATACAACTTTTACCTTTGAAATAGTTTGTGATTACTTTCATTTTTGGTGTTAATGAAAGTGGTTCTTAATGATGAGGTGCCGAAAACTTGTACGAAACGTATCCATCGCGTATAAAATATATTCGGTAAGTATTTGGTAACAAGACTATAAGGAAATTAGGAAAAAAATCATTTTTTTTTAATAATAAATACATTTACATATAAAGTGGCACTACCGCCGTATATTATTTAGTAATTACGAGAGTTTACATAGGACCATAAGGAGGATAAAATATAAAACCTGGGAGGTCACAACTGTGGCTACAGCCTTACAATACAGTCTCTATCCACAGCTGTACTAAGTGAGATAGATAAGCGAAACTATCTTATACCCAGGAGTTTTGATGGATAAAGAATAAATAAAGATACGAATAAATTATATCTTCCACTAAAATAACAAGTATTTAATACTGTTTTTATTATTAAGTTGATCTAATATTTGTAATATACCAAAATACTTTACAACGATTTTAGGGTAACTGCTAGTGACTCAAAGGTCACATAACATATATATAATACATTTTAACCCCATTTCTATGGCAATATCACGTTCAAGGCCACGTTTTATAATATATCGGAACACGTGTTCTACCAGTTACATAAGATATAGTCCTGCTTTGATAATTACTAAAATGTCGAATTCATTAAATAAACAAGAAATCGATCGAAACGGTTCGAAACGCATTTTTTAAATATAATTTTACCATAATATCATAAAATATGATTAGATTTCTTCAGAAATAATCTACTTAGTTTATAAAGTATAAGGTGTACTCAATTTCGAGAAGAAAATATTTTCTTATTTTAATGAGAGTATAAGCAATGGTTTTCAATATGATTTAATATAAAACAACCAATCTATGTATCTTACCTTTTTCAATGTAATTTTGTATGATTATGTAAATCAATGTTATAGTCATTAGCTCACGTATTCGACATCAATTTTCTTTCACTCAGGGCCGTCGCACCAAATCTTACTCACGCATTAACTTATAGGAAGATGAGGGTCTAAAATATATTTATTTCCAGTGAAACTATATTAAACAATTTGTTGGGAGCATGAAAATGGAACTATCAAACTATTTCTAATAAATTAACCATAATTATTTAAATTATGGTTATCATATAAATAAAAGTACTGTACGATTTTTAGCATACATTGCAATTTTGATAGCTAAATTGTTTACAAAATTCTGTTAAAGGTCGTGAGAAGATGAGATTCCAATTTTAGATGTCTATACTGTGCAACTGACCCACTGCACTGAACTGGTGTCAAGTGCATTGACGCAACTGACAAATAGCCGATAGAATACATTGGCACACACTCAGTCAACGAAGTAGCAACGAAGTAGAATTTATTCCACTTATGAAATTCTAACATTCTTATGTTCTATTTGTGTATTGGTGAATGATATTATTTGTATTTGTTTTTAAATGTGTCAATAAATTATAAAAAGAAACACATTTGTTTCATTAAATCACAATGCAACCATTATTTGGAAAAGCGACGTAATATAGAGATCAATCATGTAGAATTTTAAACTTACCATTACAAAAATACGCAGATCCAAACTGAGTCGCTTTCTTCTGATTGCCATTTTATCTTAGATATCTGAAACAAAATCGTATTTTATAAATATTTATTATTATCGTTTATTATTGCGCATACCCCGACCTCTGGGCCAGGCCTTTTATAACTTAATGATAACAAGCTCACAGGAGGTAGCCATTGAGACTCTCCTGAAAGATTAAGCCTATTATGGGCGAGTAAAGGCCCCTACTGTGAGCCTAGCGCTCCCTACGATATCATTCATGATTTTTCTACACGACATTTTAGTGAAATACTCTTCTAGGTACGAGGAACTAGCACTAGTTAGCAAATCTGTCCATGTAGATAGTGTTATATTGTCAAGTTTACTTTTCCACGTCGTATTTAGCGGAGCCAAAATGGCCAGTCATTTAGCAAGTGTTGTGTGTACTACACTAAATTTATTATTGCCTGCTAAATGAACAAATCGAACTAAGTGTATTTGATAAATACTGCATAACGTATCGAAATTTGTTTTGTGAAATATTACCGCCAGTACTAAAATGTATGAAGACAGTGTTTAATTAACTTTTCACGCTCTATTTAAAAATGGCCTCAACATGTACCTAGAATTTACAGATGTCATAGTGAAGGCAATCCTCGATATATTGCATAACCATAAATTTACCGCCAGACGAGACCAAGTTTATCACCAGTATATGATTTCACATTCTATGAGTAACCTCGAATATAACTAAATTAATTAAGTAATTTTTATACAAATTACATTTTTTTAAATTAACTAAATTAATTAATTGTGTAAAAAAATTGACATTCTTTGTATTTAATTAGTATATTTATACTAAATAATGTTGATAGATTTATATAGTATATCATATCCTATATATATGCTTCTAGATTTTATTAAGTTTTTTGTCAAAATTCTATAATTTTTTATATTAAATTAAATACTTTTAAATTATAATTATTGAACGTGTTTTAATATAATAATGTCCTTTTACATCTTTGGGATATATTGAATGATTTGTAACTGAATGAATTTAAAAAATCCAGTGCACTGTGGTTCAGAAGATTACAATCTGCGCGTGAGCAGCTCTGAATTGTAAGGATTCCCGCTATCGACTATGACGCGATATAGTTATTGTTAATTTCGTTCGATGTCGCAGAACTTAATAATTATATAATTTTTGAATATAAATAAAATATTACAATTTTGTTTCAAATATTTCAAGTGACTGAATTAAGTGCTGTTTGTTTGTTTAATCAAAGTTATTTCGGAAAGATCAGATATTTTTAAAGATCAGATTTCTAGCCTTGTTCGGGTGTCAGAGACTTTACAAAAATTATGTAAGAAACATTTATGTCAATAAAGAATATTATTATTATTATTATACCCGAGATAATTTTCATAAAAAATATAAATGGTATGTTTTTAAAGCACCTTTCTTTTATTATTATACAAATTACTCAAAGTGGATTAAATAGTAAGTGATATCACTTAACATCAGCTGAGCCCCTTGCCCGTTTGTCCAAGCTTTATAAAAAATGTATTTCATTAAGAACGCACATAGCATATTTACAGTACAATTTTAAAAAATAGATCCTATAATATTTTACTCATACTTGAAGATACCACGGACGGAAGTCTATAGTAAAAAGTGAAGGTTAGTAAATAATTTAGCGCGAAATAGTTTATTATAAATGATAATAGTTTATCATGTGCCCATCGGACCTTGGTTTTCTTTGTTTGTAGTTTATGAACCGTGAAATTTTTGTTTATGGCAACTATACAAATGTTTCTTAATTATAAGGCCAATGGCGCATGTTTTGTTTGCCATATATTTTTAACCAACTGCAAGAAAGTTTCAGCTTCAACACAACTGTGTAAGTTTAGCGTCGTTTACATTATAGAGATGTGTTATGTTAATGAATGTTCCAACTAATTAATGTATATTAATAAATAAACAATCTATTATTTATTTTTGACTTTAAACCACATAATTTTTTATGGATCGAGGTCAGCAACAATTTAGAAATTAATATGTTACAAACCAAGTAGCAAATATCTTCTTAAAGCTTCAGTCAACGGGTCGACCTATGACCCGTCTTTGTGCGAAGCCTCTGATCTTAACGTAACGACGTGAAAGTTGTAAATATATTTTCATAGAAATGTAAGTGTCATGTTGTATTTTGTACGTCTGAATTCACGGTGTACAACTTCATTATTTATATTTTATCTCGTTTCAATTATACCAAATTTACCATTATGAAGCTTTACAATTTTGTTTATACTAATTTTACTAAATCTTCCAGTCTAATTGTGGTAGAAGTTTTAATATTAGGTATATATGGTAGAGATATAGAACCACCAATCTTTTAAGCACGAAGTTATAATTTATTATTTTTATTTATTATGACCTACCAACAAAATGTAAAATTATAAATACAAATATAAATTTAACTTAAACAATAGCTTTTGTATCTACATCTAACTTAAAGGTTAACTCATTAGCTAAAAACATTAAACTATTAGCTCAAAAACAAAAAGCCAAGAAAGTGTACCCAAATTTATAATAGATATAGATAACGTGTATTAATTAAAAAAAAATTTTGTTAATAAATGCTCGCAAACTATAAAAAATATTATCCATACATATCATCATATATATAATATATAAATATGATTTTATATCCAATGTAAAATTTTCTATACAGTAAACACAGTATTTGCCTAGTTGCATAGGGACAGTTACACGTATAGTATTATAATAAACTACTTATTGATTGGGATCGACGGACTTAGATTGGATTAATGTACTGAAATCTTGTATGAATGTAATATTTTATACTTTGATGAACAATAAGCTTCAAAATAACAATACCTCGTTTCTGATTAAACGAGTATGGGCCTCGGTTTATGTCAGGTAATACAAGTGTATTTCAGAATTTACCTTTGCCTTAAAATATTGTCAAAATATAAAGATCAATATGAATCATTGTGTGACTAAATTGTTTGTATGTATTACAAAGCCATCGTTACATAAGCAAACGCGGTATAAAAGACATCAACGCGCCTCAACTTTATTACGAAGAAAATAATTTTGTTAAATTATTTGTATTTTCCAAACGTTAATCTTATCTTAAAATTGACACTTTAAAAGCTAGTAATTTTGGTGAAATATAGTAATAAATTATTCAATATTTCAGATATGCGGTTACCTAAATACTTTACCGGTGATATAAATCTTTTTAGTCGCTTTTATTAATACTAAAAAATATGTGCTACTTATTACAAACAAAGAATTTATCAAATTAATTAAGATTCCAAAACGAATAATAATTTAAAAATTTAATTAAAAATTTAATTACCGTGTGATCTAGCAAATTACTTTGGCTACTCAATGTTAGACCGGATATAATTTACGACTGATTCATACGAAATTAATATGTATTTATATAGTGTTTAGATATAGAATTACATGTAAGCGATCTGTGGAATATTAATAAACATTTTTGTTAATTTATAATCCGTGTTTATGTTAAAAAAATTTGCTCATCGAATTTTCGGATTTGGTAACGATTTCAATACTAATGTCATTATCCTTATTTTTTAATATAAAGTCACGTCGATTGCACACCGAACCTAATTCGTCTGAAATGTGAATCAACGACTCCTACATACCCCTTTAAAGTCCACAGCGTATTTAGTAATCGAAAACTTCCACAACAGATTGCACTAAATCAAACTTATTTATTACGAGTCTTAGATCGTACATAGCTACATTTGGTTAACGACACGTACGTCTCGGTGCGTGGACCGCGATCGACTGATGTTTAATATCATGTCGTCGGTCAGCTGGCCGGCGCGGCGTGTATCCGTGCAAGGTTTTACGAAAATTATACCGTCATATTAAGCAGTTTATTTTGATTTGAATATGATAATTCGGTGCAGCGTTATATGGAACTATTTTAAAACAAACGCGTCTATATGTACTAGAAAAATATACAATCAAATGTAATTTGGTCGAATTTTATGAGGATTGCAAAATTTTCAGGATGAAACTGACAAAAGAACGGGAGTTATCTATTGATTGAATTATCTCTATTTCAGTTCCTTTTTATGTTTATTTAGAACACATAAAAAAGCATTAATTCATACTTATAGAGTTAAGTATGAACTTTATTAAATTTACCCACTGTTTCTATTTGAATAATCGCATACCTGATTGGAAACAATTTCATTTCATATTAACAATTCTAGCTTGATATCATATATCCATGTAAACTCAAGCACAAATAAACTCATGCTCTCACAGTTTGTGTGTTCGTCTATTCCTAAACAAGGAAATAATTTTAAAAATGTTTATTGTTTGTTTGTTTGCATTGTCGTACATCTTACTTTTGTGATATTTGTGTTAGTTGGTTGATTACATTGTGACATTTGTTTTGACTATAAAAAAATGGTGTCATTGCGGTGGTGTGTGGTGGCTGGTTTTTTATGGGTAGCCGATAAAAATAAATAGTGAGTGAGATCCAATGATATTAGAAGGTTAAAATGAAATCTAAGCTTATAATGTAATTCACACATACCCTCACATTACACATAATTGGATTGCTATATCACGGTAAAAATGTAATAATATGTTTCTTTTTATTATTTATTTAATTATTCTTCTTCTTTTGGTGAGATTTTTGTATAAATTACTGAAATTGAAATTCCTGGAGGCGTTGACACCTGCGCCACGGCTGAAACTACTATGTACAGCTATCTTCGTTTTCTAATATTTGTTGATATGTAATTAGTTATAAAGGTAATAAATCAATTTCAAATCAATCAAAAATATAGAATTGAAGTACCACTGGTCTTTGTAATGAATTCCATGCATGTATTGTATTGACAATAGAATTAGTTCAATCATTATAAAGTACCCTAATTTGCTATATCTCATTAAGTTATAATTATTTAAATTAATTTAAACGTAATAGCTGATCCGGAGTTTTCTTATATGATGTATAATACTTTAAATTTTTACCCTTGGACAACTTTATCTTGAAAGTGTGTGCGCTGTAATATAGGATTCTTTATTGACTCTCAATTAAAACTGGCCAAGCGCATAGACCAAACTACTAACAAAAGTTATTATTAAATAGTATTCTTAAGTTATGCCTGTAAAATCTGAAATCCTCATTACGTTATGTGTTATGCAACGGCTGTACAAAAGAGATTCTTACGTTTTTTAAACTTTCGAATAAAATATCAAAGGGCTAGATCTAATTTTAAAATAATTAGGCAGAACTAATCCTCTATTATTATATTTAACGTCGATACCAAGTCTCTAGTCAAAAAACCTTTAGCCTGCCAGCTCCCACAGCTAATATTTTCCCATTTCTGGGCAAATGTTGGCTTCTTCATAGAATTTTCTTCATAAGATTCTCACGATAATATCGACTTCCACTTCATTTAAGAATAAGTTGAAATTGAATTAAGTCAAAGTCAAAGTCAATTTATTTATTCAAGTAGGATCGTTACAGTCACATTTGCACGTCACTTAAAACTAAATTTATAGTTAATTATTACCGTCTTAAATGTTTTAGTAATCATTTTACTAAAAACACCACATTTCATTTATTTTTTTAGTAAACATCACACATTTTGTGTGAAACTAGGAGATATCCAATGTTTTAATTATTTACTTATTTTTTATCTATTTCATAGTGTTAGTTCTGTACCATTAATAATAAATATGTAAATTAGCTAAATGTTCTTTGTAGAAAATTTCATATTATATGAAATTGTATATTCATTCATTAATTTATTGTGGTGGTATAAAATCCAAAACAATCATATTTTTTTCTAAAACAAAACCAATTTAACCATCCTTGTTACTAGAATGGATCAAGTCTTTTTAGAAGAGTTGTTTCAAGCTTTGTAATCTGCGAAGTAACGTATTATAAGATTTTCATTCCTTTATATTCCATCTTTATAATTAACATACGTAATAATGAGTAGCTTACTATATATGGATTGACGAAACACTTAAAATAATCTTGTCTAGTAATATCTTTGTACGCGTATTGATTTAAGTTATCGCAACGCAACATCCTGCAAGGTGTAAAATGGGAAAATTGTGAAAACGCGTGGTTAATTTTAGCGTTAACTTAAACAATGGCGTAATAGGAAGTTAGTCCTTATGTTAAGCGGCTGGATTGTCAAGTGACTAACTCTTCCTCATCGCTTTCATTTGTAGTTGTACTTAAACTACATGGATACAATTTAAGCTAAGTGGCGCTCTCGAATCTCGGAGTAGTCCTCAGTCAAGTTTTGATTACATTAATAAAATTACTTTAAAAATCATCATACCCTTAAAGTTATTTCTAAGGTTTTATTTTCAATGTATGTATAATAATTCACCTATATATTTAAGAGGAAAGATTTATATATCGCAGATTTAGATCATCGTCTTTAATAAATTATTCAATTTCCTGCACTTCGTGGAAACGCTTAGGTTAAAAAATTGTTGTAATATACTAGTAAAATATGAAAAGCTTCACTCAGCCTCAGTAATAGTCATCTCAGCAGTTTGATGAGCAAAATATACATAATTTTTAGTCAAGATTATTAATTATATTTTCTTAAGCCAGATTGCATCATATTCCATAAATCGCTCTGCAAAAGGAGGTATATCACTTTCTCTTTATTCTGATCATAGACGGATCGAGCGAGACGTGGTGTGAATAATGTTATCTGTAATAGTAACATTTTGTTTGCATTGTTACACGGGAGACGGGTTTTCAATGTTTAAAGGATTAAACAAATAAATATAAATATAATAAATATACTTTATACAGGGTATTTAGCCCTCAACGACCTTTCCAGCTGGTATCCCGAATTTGGAATGTTTGATTGTTCATCATTTGTTTGTGTCCCGATTTTTTATATACTTTAAGGATGAATTCATTTGCATTAACTCTCCTATAATATGTAATATTGTTGATTAAACGTGGCAAGCTTTATACGTCAAAAATATTCCTTACAAACAACAGTATTTAAAACTGTTGTAAATTTATGAAAACAATGTGGATGTTAATAGTGGATGTAGTTGTTATCTATTGGTGTACATACAATGTATACACAGATATTTTATATTTTTTTAATAACAAAGCTAGAGTAAATGATAAGACGGTAAGTATAAGGAAAATTCGTATGGAATATCCAAATGGTACAATGCTCAATGATACAAGATTTAGTTGTGCAAGAGACGCGTGGGAACCGAGTTGCACGTAGGCTCGTTGTTATGCAAAAAGTAGACTGCCGGAAACTGTTCCGACGTGTTTAGAGCTTTTATATGCAAAATGTGATCTGCCAAAAAAATAAAAAGCAAATCTAACGCGCTTTCAAATTAAGGTATACAAGAATATTTGACTCGACTGCAATTGTAAGGAAAAGACTATGTTTTGTTTTGTCAGTGTTACTTAACTCATATTTGTTTGTATCTTCCTACTTATGTTTTCTTACTTAAATACCTCCAAATCAGTACTGTCATAAGGCTCCCAGTGCCCACAACTAATGTGTTGAATGATATAATGACCATTTTAACACCTCGTATGTGAATTTTTATATTGTTTTTTATTGTGTGTATTGTTTTTTTTTCTTTCAAATAGGATTAGGATTTTCTAGCTCCTAGACAAGGATTCCCGTACATGTTTTGCTGGCAGTCGTAATATAGTTCTAGTATTAGTTATAAATAATACTGATCGAGGTCCTGTTATATGTGATTATAGATCTTTGGTCCGATATTGTACATGGACTCTCAGTACAGGATCCCAAACATACTTCAATTTTAAATATATAAAACCTTACCTTGGCTTACCATTATCGCCTTCAAAGCTTATCTTTACTTATTTAAGTAACATTAAAAATAAGTATTACGTTAATTAGTTTGGCTGGCGTATATATATTTTATAGAATATACGTTCCATACACCAACATTTTTGTCCGACGCTTTAAAGCTGCATAAGAAATCGGAACTATAAGCCACGTCAAAACTTCTATAGAAGTCTCACTACTTCATAAAATTATTAAAAATACTGTTGCGCTGAACACTTCACTATTACTTAGTTCTCTATATCTCAGCACCGGCGATTAGAACGAAAATGTCAACCCAGGATCATTGTGGTAATATACTGAATTGCGATATATAAATTAGTCATACGATTTGGTAATACACTAAAATATTTATAACATCATACTTTTCGAATGACGAATCGAAACATTCACAATAGCTAGGACAAACGTTGTTATATTAGACACGGCTACGCTTAAATTGTCTCACCTTAGTTCCTTACATTTCTCAGTATTACAGAAGGTCGTTATGGTAATTTTATAATGACGATTTTTTATACAGGGAACGGCTTAACTAGCTTCCGAGTTTTGTTATTCTAAGCACTACCAAAAACAAAATATCCTATTCTCTATCTATTTTATACAATAAAATTTAGATTATAAGAACCCATATTTATTTAGCATTTTTGCCAAATACATATTAGTATACTAGTTAAATTTCGTTCGAGTCTTTAATAGACACGACACTTTTTGTCAAATCAACACGAGTGAAAAGAACGAACGAAAAAAAAACTACAAAATTTAAGGTATCATTTATTTACCTCATTACATCCACATCATAATAAATAATTATAAATCTATTTATCGCTAAGACACGTATTGAAAATTATTCGTAAACACTTATTCGGCAATTTTAAAGAAAACTGAAAACTTAAACTCTGTGAATTTGTATGAAAAATCTCGTGCGAGTTGAATAAAGGTTCACAAAATGTTTGAAAGTTGAAGAACGTGCTTAAATATTACAAGGAAATGCTAAGCAATTTAGAGTATCTTCTATTATAGTTTTCATTTATTCCAGACAATCTATACCAACATTTTAACATACTTAGATAAGAGTGACCACTGATTAACTATTTCGTTTTATGCCTTTAAGTGTTTACGATCAGATCTCATTTATATACTATTTAGTTTCACACCAGCTTTGTGACAATAGGATATCAAAGTATAAGATAAAACATTAATAATGCATGTATCTTAGATTTAGTGTTTCGCATTTACAACGAGATATATCCACAAATGTTACGACCAAGGACCAAAATTACACTAACTGGTACCCACAGCACGAACAATTCAATTGTTTTCTAAACGTTTGCTAAAAATAATCACGTTTTTGAAAACGATACAGAGACAGATGAAATTCATCTTTGCGTGTTACAAACGAGTTTTACACATTTTAGTATTTACTACTGAAATTTTGAACTAAAAACTGAAGAATTCTCGTACAAAAATGTATGGCGGATGGAATATTAAATGCCCCGAACATTGTGGATAGCAATTTAAATATTAAAGTGTTGAATACTGAACTATAACATAGGTAATTTTTATTGATTATATTTAACGAACCAATCAGAGTCGTCAGTTCTAACATTCGCGATATTTATTACGTAGATTTTCGCGTATTAACACTACTATATAGTAAAAATTTGAACTTCGAATATCCTTCCAGAAGACAATCAAAGTTTGACAGGCATATGTCAAAAACTATTTGACATAGTTCGCGACTGAATTCTACCCACATTTCCACAACTCTTCAAATCACAGGTGACCACAGAAGTAGCATTAAAATGTTTTTTCACTAATATAAAAAGTTTCAGAGTTGTGGAAAATTTGAAATCATTTCCTATAAAATTTTCAAAGCAAGTATATTTCGAAGCTCAAAATCAAATCTAGGACATTTGCTAACTTATAGACAATAACAATACCACAACATAGATTACATTAAAAGTAAAATGTGTATAGAGCGAGGTAGAATTTCGGAAATGACATACACAATATAACAACAGTGTTAGAGATGTTTGATTGATGATTTAAACGCGAAAATAGAAAATTGCAGGTTAAAAGTAGAATTTCAATTATCTATATATTTATAATTAATATATATATATGATGGTCAGGAGTTAAAATAACCCTGGACGGTAAAGGTTTCTGGTACTTGTTTGGTATAAATAATTATATATAAATAATAAGTCATTGGTGATGTAAAACCAAAATTATTTGTGTTTGAATGAAATTTGATTTTTTAATTATACCCACTTTCCCAGAATTATAAAAACGTAACTATAATAAATATATTAGCAGTTACGATAGTATTTGAAGAAAAACACGCAATATTATGAACCCTAATCGATCCTATTCTATAGAATAAATGATTATTCTATATTAAATATTTTAAACTACCCACAACAAACAGAAAACACCGATTAACACTAAAATATACCAAGATTTATAGAATTTAGTTTTATATTATTCTTTTTCATAAATTTATAGGTTTTTATATTATTTTAAATATTATGCTGAAATTACATACTGTGTAGGTACATTCGAATACAAACAAACACATGGAACACACATTTATTACAATATTTTCTACCTGCAATGACTCCTACACAGATAAATATTTTGTTATTTTGTTCTTAAATATTGCTTGCTATACATATAGTATCGAATAAAGCAGAGTAGGTGTTACCGAGATCAACTTTTGTGACCTACGCAAAAATTTAAGTTAAGCTATTAAGGATTGTGAAGAGGATTTTTGGCGTTTCGTTAATTTTTAAATACTTATCAAAATGTCCTATATGTCAATTTGATGACAATATGATACTTTCAATTCAATTTTCTTATTCCGATATCCTCTGACCCTTTCCGAGAAAATTTAGCACAC
The DNA here is from genome assembly GCA_963693355.1 of Pontia daplidice. Lineage (NCBI taxonomy): Eukaryota > Metazoa > Arthropoda > Insecta > Lepidoptera > Pieridae > Pontia > Pontia daplidice. Next base: position 1,572,487 of record CAVNZL010000024.1, on the reverse strand, counting down.
AAAAGCAGTCCCTCAGTACGGAGCATAAAAATGCAAATCCCTGTGTCCATAATTGTATGGCAACTCAATTCGTCATGTAAAAAAATAAATTCAAAGAAAATTCGAATGGGGAATGTTTTTTTATAGTCTTTGTATATCAAACTTGTTTAATAATTGGTAGATTCATTTTTTTTTTTAAATAGGTGGTAATTTTTTTTGGCAAATAGCGGAACATACCGCCATCACGAAAACAACCCTATTTCGTTAGTGCAAAAGTTGCTTTTGTATTGAGCGCAATAATAGTCGCAATTTCCAAGATATTTACATATAAATATTATAAGTATGTTAATTTTAACAATATTATAATTTGCACCCATTCTACCTTTACTGATAAAACTTAAACCACTCTCTTTTTTTTTTTTTGTAAACAATAATGTCAATTTCTACGAAGAACGAAGCTCGCAAAAAAATGCGATATTAAATTCTATCTCACGCAACATAACGTTGTAACGTAAAAATAATGAGAATTAGAAAACTATACAATATTATGAATAATAACATTTAATAAAATATAATTCGAGCCATTTCCCAAATAGGATCAATAACTAACCATAGACTAAAAACTATTCCACAGATAACAAATACAACTAAGCAAGCGTTTTTATCAATGGTATGTTAATCCTAGAATAGCGACACTTAAGCCTGCACCCCGAAATGTGTATATTTCCATTTTTTGGCAATTTTTAAATGCGTTTTCGCAGACTATACAAAACGGAGGTGCATAATGAAAAATTGTGTTTCGTTAACATTTAAATAGGTATTTATTGTGCCGATAGTAACGATCGCACAACGACTAGATCAAACGCCGTTCTTAAGAACGTTGTCTTAGAACAGATTTTCATTCACGATGACAAGTTAACGCAATATTCGTTGCCATGGTAACCACGATTTTCCATGCGGTAACCATGGTAACAAAGTCAGCCGTCATAATTTGCGGCTAAAGCCTAGGATAATGTGCAACTCTAATGATATTTAGATTATTCTCTCTAAAGATATGATTCACTGTAAATAAATGTAGATTGATAAAATCGTGTCAATAAACAAATTTAAAAATACAATGAAATAAAAAATCTGACCTCTATATGCACCTAAGGGCAGTTCCACAAAATAAACAATTTTGTAAAAGCTAATATAAATAACAGCGTCCATATTGTCAACGAAGATTTATAGTTTTTAAATTAAATACACATTTAAAACAAATTGTTATCAATCGCGTACGTATGGTATACGTAGGGACGTACGCGCACATACACCTTTATCGAATGCTCTATAGTGAAAATAAAATTTAACTATTAGTGAAACCACCCAAAATACTGAACCTTTAAGGTATGGCATTAAGTATGTTTCGGTGCTCAAGCGATTCCTTTAGAGCATAGAACAGCTGCAGCTGCTGTTCTGGTTTCATGTTGTACACCTGGAATCATTTAATCAAGGGATTATCTTTGCCAGACAATTTTTTTCATATTTCATTGATAATACAATGTCATAAGGTCCTTTTTTGTATAGCAATAATGTTTAACACATTTTTTAAGGTGATTATAAAATTGTAATAGACCAATTTACTAAGCAATTCCGGTGTAAAGTGTGCATCGAGTGTTTTTTCCAACCAATCGGTATATTCGAATTATATACTATGGACCTCCGGATAACGCCTGATTTTATTCTATTAATTAATATAAGTTGTTTATATAATTTTAAATGTTGATAGAAATTTTGAAGGCTGCCTCATTTTAAGTATATTTTTGTAAAAAGTATATATTTATTTATTTACACTTTAGTGCGCACCATACATACATGAAATAACAAATGTTTACAATAGAACAATCGCAGAAGATACAATCAGAAAAGAGAGTAGAGTAGTATATGTCTCTTAGAAATCTAGAATAATAAAGATCATTAAATTTCCGAACAATTACGACTTAGGGACCTTCAAAAACGAGTGTATAACCATCTTCGAGGCCGGCAACGCACCGGTGAGCCCTCAGGCTTCGCGAGTGTCTATGGGCGGCGGTATCACTTACTATCAGGTGAGCCTCCTGCTCTTTTGCCCCCTTGTTTTATAAAAAAAAATTGACAGGTCTACTGAAGACCCATGAACAGACTATGAAGTGAACAGTTTGAGGGCATACCTGTTGTAATAACTTCTGCGGTGTCGCAGTACGAATGAAACTCGTGATGTAGACATTGACGAAGGTCGCCATGAGGAACTGACAGTCGAATCGGTCCATTATGCCGCCATGGCCAGGAATCACGTCACCAAAGTCCTGGAGAAAAGAGCGATAATCAGAATCATCGTTGCAGGTATCTCATGAAACATAAAAACATAACAAAATAAATATTATAAGGGGCTCCGATACGACAAACGTTTTTCATAATTGTTATATCAACTCTCACTAGACCGATTTTTATGACATTTTGACTTTAATTTTTCACAGCCTAAACCATTAAGCAATCTAGTGTGAATGAATTTAAATAGGCATACCTTGATTTTGAAGGCCCGTTTGAATCCAGACGCGAAAAATCCACCAAACGGTCCGATGACCGAGCTGAAGATGCTGAGGGCCAGTGAGTGTATCATAAATGGATACATCGTAATCTTTTCACGACCCAGCTGGAAATAAATTTTTGTTTTCGTTAAAAGGGTTGGATCGAGAAATAAACATATTTAAACTGGACTTTTATTATCACCCGGACATATTCTTACGCCGCACAGAGAGAACGAAAAACTACAGACTAATATAGAATTTGTTGTGATTCCCTAACACCGCAATAGATGGCGCTACTTGTTAATTTAGAAAATTGACATAAGATTAGAAATATGCCGAATAACAACAGTTTTATAAGAAATATTCAATAATGAAAACGTATAAAAGCCGACATTTCGAATGCATTTAGTGGTCTTTGTTATCACGTCCTATACTAGGTCCTATGCTAGAAATGTTGCGAACAATTCTAGCAAATACACGAAGTATTAGAAAAGGAGGGAAGAAATATTAATATATATATATATATACTTATATATAAAATTATATATGTTAATTTATTATTATAATAACGTTATTTACTATATTCATATGATAAAATACGATACATACACCAAAATGACAATTTTTAAAATTTTATCTGTCTGTTTGTTCCGGCTAATCTCTGGAATGGCTGGACCGATTCTGACGAGACTTTTTTTGATTGGTAGCTGATGTAATAAGGAGTCACTTAGGCTACTTTTTAGCCTAGGGTTTCGCAGTCTACGTTAAGAAACGTCGAAACGGTTAGTGTGAGAAAGATGGAACTTTGCACAGATATATGTATATTTATTACTACGCCGATAAAAAGCTAAAATAAAATTAACGTAATAAAAAACGTATAAAATGTCCAGTAACGCGCTTCAAGATGATCTAAGCCGCGCGCAGCTTACGCGCAAGACATGCCACCACACTCTCTCTACGGGGCCTATCTTTTATAAATATTTTGTTATACCTAATCCATGCGGACGAAGTCGCTGGTACAGCTGGTAATATACCTCGTATAGCACGAGCAGAGAAGAGGGTTTCTTGGAGCGAGAATTGATAATAAATTTTGGATATAACAAAAAGCAAAACTATATGTTGATGGTAAAAGTAATGAGAAAATACTCACCAATTTGACTAGAGGCAGAAGGCAGTCAGGCGGAGTGTATTCGTGCAGACGGAACAGGGATGACGGCTCGCAATCCATGGTCATCCGGCCCAAGGACTCCGAGTACTCAATGGGGCAGACGAGGTACGGGTATTGGGACATTAGGTATGATAGCTGGAATTAATAAGTTTACAGATTAACGAACATTATACCCTAAAAACATTCCTGTTGGAAATATCATAGACATCGAATAAACAATCTGTGACATCTGTCAGTTAACTGTTAATGAATGATTATCTATAATCTATAATATTGTGTAAGTTCTAAAAAAAATATATTTATTTTAATAATTCCGTCGTAATATTTATTTCCTAACAATATGCTGTCCTCTGATTAGTTATAGGTTATCAAAACGAAAATGTAAATAATAATAAAACTACAGCAAAATACTTTAAAAAATAATTTCAAATACATCTTTACTAATATAGAGGAAACGTTTGTGTGTTTGTTACCATTTCACACAAAAGCCATTGTACAGATTTCAAAAATTAGGTCGCAATTGAAAAACTGTAACATCACTGAGCGTGACATATTCTATGTCAGCTATATTACATTTAAAAAAAAAAAATATATTTTATAAAATATAAAAATCTGTGATTTCGAACGCTCATTCTTCCCCGCTACCGTGGGTCAATTTACAAAGGTTTCACCAGTTCTAATATAAATAAAAACACTTTATCAACGGATTATTATGTATTTTTGCCAAATTTAAATATATTTTAAGTAAATATATTTTTAAGTTTCGCGTACTTTACAGCGTGCGTGGTCACATTAAAGTTTTAATATATTTTATAGTATGCAGGTAGACACTCAAATTCTTCTTACCAAATATTATAAAATCTATATGAAAAATATACTCACCAGTAGTCCAAATACAACGGTAGAAAACCCACCACCAATAAATCCTTCCCACGTCTTCTTAGGACTTAGCTTGATCAGCGGCGTCTTGCCAAAGAAGAACCCAAAGATATAGGCCATCACGTCGTTGCAAATGATCATAGATACGGGTACTATGAACCATATCAGGCCTGAAATTTTTAAAACGTTTCTTAAATAATCATTCTTTTACATTTGCCTATACAATCAGCTCAACTATTGACATCTTAGTATAAATAATTTAAAAAATATTGAAGTCTGGCTATTGATTGAGTTTGGATAAGACTTTCAAATGATTTGATTTTCAAATGGCAATGTCTAATATATAATTCTCGTGTCACGGGGTTCGAACTTGAACTCCTCCGAAACGGCTTGACCGATTCTCATGAAACTTTGTGAGCGTATTGAGTGGGTCTGACAATCGGCCAACATCTATTTTTCATCCCCCTAAATTATAAGGGTAGTCCACCGCAACATTTTTATTTTTTAGACAAAATCCGAAATTTTCACCCTTCTACGATCAACCCTTATTTTTTATTAATTAATTGAAAATTGAAATCACATGTATGACAAAACAACATTTGCCGGATCAGCTAGTATTTTAATAAAAGAAAATAATACTTGTATTGGATAAGTAGATAAAGCACCATTCAAAATATTTTCTTGTTTATTTTTTTTTGCTATTTTAAGTTTTTACAGTTAAAATTAAACTTTTATCATTGTCATTGTATACAATCTCGTGTATCAAGAAAATAACTGACTTCTCAAACGCAGGTCATTCCTAGCTTCTATTGTACGGTGTAATTCTTTGTTGTATTATTATCATTAATATTAAATTATCATTAATAATACATAAAGACCCGAGCTAACCTAAGGCTGACATCAGTTTTAATTTATAGGAACACATTTACAGTTCAAAGATAATACCGTATATAGAATAATACAGTCTTAAAACGGGTGTTTATTACTAGATGTAATTGAACCGAATCTTAAAACTGTTTTAAGACGTAAAAGTTTTTTTATATATTCAGAAACTGCGAATAAAATTTGAACCGAAGTTCAAAGTAACGTTTTATTCTAAGCGTACATTGTACTTAGTATGTTTAAACAATGCATCATTAAAATTTCAACATAAATTAACGATTAAATAATTAATTCATTGAGGCTAAAACCGTGTGGTTTGTATATGTTTCATGAATAGTTCTGTTATTATTACAACAAGCTTTTACCTTACCTTTCTGTTATTATCTTATAATAATACCCTACATGCAAATAATATGCCACACTATTACAAACAGACCCATCTACACTAATATTATAAAGAGGAAAGAGTTGTATGTTTGTAATGTATAGGCTCAAAAAGTACTGGGCCAATTTAAAAAATTCTTTCACCAATAGAATGATACATTCTTCCTATATGACATAGGTTACATTTCATTTTGAAAAAAATTAGGTATCCTTGGTAAAATTTGAACAATGTAACCGAAGGTGTAGAAAAATGAGTCTTAAAATGCCTTTCTTCGAATGCGCTGCCGAAACTATTAGCGATAGAACAAAATAATGTACAACAATATTGAGGAACATCATAATGTCTATAAAAACTCCGCAGTAGCATATGCCCAACTATTGTAGTTATGTCACAACAATTTTTTTTTTTCATTTTAAACATTAATGAAAATGCTAACGAAATTCAAACCATGCTATTTATGTGTTTATAATAATCCTTATCCAAATAAATTATTTTATGGTCAAGACCATTTAACTACCTATAAAATAGTTTTTAAATTTAATTTAAATTGGACTTTCAAAAGATATTAAGAATAAAAAAATTCAAACAGTAAACGGGTCATGGTTATGCCTGGTCATCTATTTATACTTTTATCACAATTTTAATTATTTTTTATATATAATTTTTTAATGTGAAAATATCTGTATCTGTCAGGTAGATAACGATAAATAATTGTCTGTCATAAATTTATTGGTACACAAAATTCTTCCAACAAATATTAGTATACTAAATTTAATTGCTCGTTACAAAAAGTCAAATGTATTAAAGGCTACCACTGCAAAAATGATTCATATTTCCAATAACAATAAAGATGAAAATTGTATGATGATTTGTATAAGGGGCTCGTCGATTTAATAATACATCTATTAATAGTCCATTGTTTATGTAGTTACTCGTTCGCGAGGAGTAATATCGTTCATATTGTGTCTGCTGTGATACATTTACTTTGGAGATTCCTGATAAAAATTATTTATGTAAGGCATTGACAATTTATCGTCGATGGCCATGGCTAAGTAGGTTCTTAGAAAGGTAACTTAATATTCTTTACATAATGAGTATAAAAAATATAAAAAAAAGTTTTTATGAGTTAGCTTTACAGTAAGCGAAACTTGTTTGTTCGGTTAGCCAGTAAGCAAAGTTTGTTTTATCATTCATTACATATGTATTAAATAAATATGCGTGTGCTTATGTAATGTGACAATGTTCCTAAAACGGTGAGTGATCTGCGTATTTCTCGAGAATTTACAAAAATAAATGTAAAGTCGCAATTTTTACGCAACACGGTACGAGTGTATACTTTTTTTTCAAAGCAGAATTCCACCAGCATTTTTTTGTTTTAATTGTGTGTGTTAATAATATGCATACTCGTATTCACACAAATTCAAATATACGAACGAACGAACACACAAACGTTGAAAATCTAAGACCGGTTATTTAAAAATTGTCTTCAACAGACATGGCACCTGAGATTACATATTCGTAGTTATAGCCCTAGTAGCGAGTGTTCTACGTTCGTCTCTACACCCGCTGCGGGAGGACATGTCATAAAAAATATAAAAATCTTAATCGATACGCATAAATTAAATATTACATCCAAAAATCAAATGTATCCATTCGAGACACTTCGCTAGCCGGTGTCAGTATATAGATATATTCGTAAGAGTATTATCCGTAATCATATTAGCTCGAAGCCTCACCTAGACTGTACAAGCCTAAACCAATCACATTAATTTTGTCGAATACTTTATAAACCTTGGTAAAGGTTTATAACCTCTCCTACCCTTAGCGTAATATTTTGCTGGTAGCCAGAAGGCTAAGCCGCGGAGGCCCCGGTAGAATGCGAAAGCGACCCCGGGAGTCTCTGTTTATGCGGATGTGTGGGACACACCCGAGGAGTGTTTTAGTGGGTATTGTTTACCCGGCTCTCTGAGAAGCAGAGAGTGTGCCGGTGTGAGTTGAGTCCCACATATCCCCATAGCCTCTGTGCTGCGGGGAATGCGTAAATTGCATTTCCTCCTCGGTTATCAAAAAAAAAAGAAGTAGAAAAGTAGTATTAAATTTTTTGGATACCATTTTTAACTGTAAGAGTGGTTTCAGAGAATTCCGCGTGGGGAGCGATTTTCAATTATTATTTTTATGACGATACAGTATAATTGAACTCCTCCGAAAAGGCTCCACCAATTTTTATGAATTTTTATATGCGTATTCAGTGGGTTTTTAATCCCCCCTAAATGTTTTTACAGTATACTTACAACCATAAATTTTTATCTCTACAATATTTTATTTATTAATTGAAAACTGTAATTCTTTTTGCAAGATTTTTTTTTGACATATTTATTATATTTTCACTGTTATACGATCAACCCTTATTTTTCCTTCCCTATCCTGTTACTGTAATAAATTTAAATTTATTAACCTAAATAAAGCATACTTTTATTGTTTAAAACGCTATCGATTATAAATATATCCCCGTACACTGAAAGCTGATTTTTATTTTTATTGAACTAAAACAATGATTGCTAGAATTCACATGTATGGCAAAACAACGTTTGCCGGGTCAGCTAATGATATAAAACTTCACAAGTAGCTCGTATCGCAGAATATCAATTAATGTAGAATTTGTTAACAATACAATATTTATTTATATAACATTATAATATGGTTCGTATCTCAATTCAGTCAATCATTTGACTGTTGTTTAAATATAATACAACTTTTTAAAATGATTGAATGCTTGCGTTGTCGATTGTAAGCCAGTGTTGTCTAGTCAAACCTCCCTGTTTCAATAATAGGAGTAATATTACCATCGACCTAGTTTCCTCGTTCAGAGGCTTCCTTGACATGACGCGAATGGGTCTATCAATATCGCGTTCATGAATAGACAATGTGCTTATAGAAATATACGATATATAATTAACTTAAAAATTGTTTGATGTAAGCAATTTATTACAGAATTAAATTAAGAAAACTATAATATATATTCCCATAACGATTTTCAGTGAGGTTAGACTCTTTTTCAAATCAATTTATATCCGTTTAAGAAGTTTTTTTTAATTCAAGCCATTCTAAATACTGTTCTTAAATGTTGTGTAATGAGCAATATAATATTGATAAACAATTTTGGGTATTGCCAAGATGTTAATGAATCAAGATCAATTTCACATAAACATGTCAAATTTGCCACATGGCTTATCCAATATATTTAATACACCTGTGTCTTCCATAATCATAGCTCGCACAGTTTTAAATATAAGCGTCCAAGATAGTAACTAGTTATAAATGTGTGATCGCGTAAAGAAAATATTATTTCAAATATAATTGATTATTTCGTCATACATTATGTAATACAAATAATCTTTAGTAACAGGTCGCATTACACACACGGCGGTTAAACCAAGGGAAGGCTTTTTATAGCTTGTGTTATGGCTAACAAAAGATAAATATTTATATTTTTAAAATATATATGACATCCAGACCACAGCCAACAAATGTGTTAATCATGAAATCACTTAGAGAGCATTTATAAAAATTATAACGTACGTTCTCGACGTGGTTCGAGCAGAGCTAAATTATCGTATGCACGTGCAGTACAGTTCTCATAATTTAAATTAGAATGTTACGAATTACGGTCCGTTATAATATATTAAGAGGTATTATAGACATAAGAGGTTCCATTGACAAATGGAATAAAAGCATACTACTCTAGGTAACTATGGTTGAAAATGGGAAATCAAAATTAAGCTCGTAGCCTTGTTTTCCCGAAGATCAAAATAGATAAGATTGGAAAACCCTTTGCCAAACTGGGGCAAACAGATGAAATTGTCGGTGTCGATGACTCGACTGACACATAGATTAAGTGTAAGACGAAATATGTCTGAATAAAGTCTAATATTATTATTATATGATTATGAATTAACAAGACACTACACTGAAAATAAAAAAAAAAAATTCTCAATGGATTGAAATATAGAAATCAATAATTTAAATACTTATATATCGTTATAATTGTTATTATTATATTAAACTGTAATCATATGTGATAAAATATTTAATTTTCCAAGCCATTTTGACAAATCATTAAAAACAATAAATAATATCAGGATATTTCCGAACAAAAATACGCGGCAATACTTACCCTCGAATATATTCTGGATGATGAGATAACTTTGAGTCACGACGATCAGCAGGGCCACGTGGGTCCAGGCGAACAGGCTAAACTGCCGCATATAATATCGTTTTACCAGCGACAGGACGAACCAGACGAATCCAACGCAGTACAGGCAGAAGGAAATGAATCGATGGTACGTCACTAGGAAATGGAGGTAGTCCTAAAACAACGAAATGTAAATTATTAAAGACATTCAATCTTTTGAGTGCTTTTATCTAAACCGATATTCTTAACCTCATGGCATTGTTTGGTTGAACGCTAATCTGAAGAATAGCTGTTGCGAATTGAAAATTGATTTTTGTATTCGATATAACATCTTTCTGCCTCTATTAGAGAGCAGAGGATATCTAGCCAAATGTAATTTTCTGGTAAACCTACAAACGGAAGTAAATTTACGTACGACTAGTATGAATAGCGTGAGCGATTATTTGTTTTTTTACATGACATTTCCAGGGTCTTATAACACCTACATCTCCGTTTGAAGTAAATTTAAGTTTTGTTACAATTACAAACCGTCTTTAATATCGTTAGACTGTACGGGTTGTTCAAACTTAGAATACGAAAACAATGCATTTTTGTATAATTACAAATTGTTCTTTGAAAAGGTTCAAGCGGTAATATCAATTGTCAAATTTCACATACTTGATTATATTTTTAAGAAGTTGTCATCTCAACAAATGAACCGCTGACTTATATTTTGACTGATTTGTTTTGTTATTCCACGTTTAATATCACTTCACGCGGGAACAACGTGAAATGGATAAAATTCTATGTCCTTCTCCCAGTTCTTAGCTACTGCTCTACTATTTTTGGTTCAGCCGATCTTGAATTATAGTCTAACTAACACGACTTTTTTATATATATAGATTGAATAACAAATATTTCAAATTAAATAAATAATTAAAATTAAAACTTTTGTTACGTTCTGCAAAACAGGAGGCATGGCTATGACCAAAGTCCATCCACTCAACGTTCAAAATTTAAAAAAAAACCTGTAGTTGTGAACCGCCATAGTCATAAAACATATTATTGTCATAATGTTTACAATTGTATCTTTATACCTAATGGTAATTACTAGTTCCAAATTGACCTATTAATATGTGTTATCGTATTAATTAGAGTTTAATTGATATTATTATCTATATTAGCTTTAAAACGCATTATTATATAACCGAATACAATAACAATAATGCAACACGCAGTCAGACACCATAAAATATATTAACGGCGCATGCGCAACATTTACAGACAATCTACACTCACTCAGCTTGTTACCAAAAGTTAGCATTAAAACATAAAAATAAAGAAACATCATATAACACGATCATGAGGCTATTTTAATGGAGGTCTTAAAATGTACCGACAAAACAGTAGTAGTACTACTATGAGATATAATCAAGAAAACAACGAAACTTATGGATTTCATTGTCACATAATATTCCAAAAAGAAGAATTATAAGGACATGAAAATCGAGCACACTATGCCACCAGGCACTTCTATCACAGGAATAATCCCAAAAAGTACACTGCACAAAATTAATAAGTGATAAAAATCCACCTTTATACAACCTCAAAAACCTGCTTATAAACCTGGGGATTATTGTCAGGACATTCCTGCAGCTGGTTGAATAGCACTATTGCAAGGGCTCCCTATATATTATATATACTCAAAGACAAACTTTTCATTGTTGAAGTTATTTACCTAGCTTTTGCGTAAACGTCAATAACCGGAAGTTAGCCCCGAGTTACGCTATTTATGGCTTGTATTATATGTGGTAATACAAATAACAGTTATATACCATAAGATACTCAAGTATCTTATATCTAAAAATTTTAAATTATCTAAAAAATTAAATAAGTCAATCGTTATGCCCATCATAAGTAACGTTGTCTACAATCTGGGGATCACTGTTCTGCAGTTAGACATTTCGCCAACTGAGTCGTAATAATCGAGAATATATCTAATTAAATAATAACTCGTATTGAAACAAAACCTCTAGTACGTAGTGTTTCCATACTGGTGACAAACTTTGATCATATAAATATGGAAATTATATCGTTACATCGACCGAATATATATATTTCATTATAAAAGCTTGTGTAGTTGTATGAACATTATTTCAATTTCAATTTGGCCTCGACATCCAAAAATTAATCTTATATGAACTTAATACTACGGGATAATTGAGCACAATAATAATTTTAATTTTATATTAATCAAAATGTGTCATTGACTATCAAACGAACATTTCAACATATAACAGTTTCTTTAATCATATAAAAGACATTCCGAAACCGCATTACATACGATGCGCTGACGCAGTTTCATCGAATATTCTGCGTCATCATAGATTTTTGCGATTCGGCGCTGCAACGCAATTTTGTGGTTTGGCACAAACCTTCAGTTTGTAGTCAGTTTAGTGGCCTGTAAAAGAAACCCCAACAGTGTTACACCGTAAATTTGTAATTTATTTGTTAAACAATTCAGTGCATGATCACCACGTAAGTGTAAGAGCGGTATCGATAAAAACCTAATTTATAAATTGTATCATACAATTGTTGGACCGGCTTAGGTTTTTATTGTTAGATGACATCAAAATTATTGGAAACGCTGTTATAGTGTCAACTAAATCACATTGATCATTGGAATTTGTATGAGATTGATAACAACATAGATTCTAACAACGCGGATTTTGTTACATTCATAAAACTTAGTATACTATGACACATTTTGTTAATCTATTACTTGATCCCATTAGACAAATTTCGCTTTAACGTATACCTGAATATTCCCTAAAGTCCATTTTATGATAGGAAATTATATTGGTGGTATATTCCTCAATTGCTGATTTGCTAAGTGATCAGTTGCAGAAAAACTTGTAATCGTGGTAGCCCTTTTATACAGAAAATTTTTGTACTAATATAATAAAAAAGTTTCTATATATGTTTCTCTCTCTTTCATACAAAAACTATAATTGATTTTAATGAAACTTATACAATAATATAGCTTATACATTTAACTTTGCTACAATTTATATATTATGTACTGGATACTTAATGGGGTTAACCAGCTTATATTTTACTTGCTTATTTAACTGCTGATATATGAAATGTATATTTAACAATTGTTAAACGACACCTCACAACAATAATATTTTTTTTATCAATACGATGAAAGCATGCAGTCTTAAGTGCGAAACAAATTTCTCCATTCCGCCAAGACATTTTTGGTTTTGGTCTCCGATGGAGACAACTTAAAATTACTGTTTTGTATCTATATCTATATTATATACAGGCCATTTTTAGTTATCAGTTTGGCTGTGTTATGTGAAAGGATTTTCAACATAACCCTATTAGACCAATATGTTAGCAATACTCCGCGACAAAATCGAACCAAACAATGCTTGATGAGTGAACTTCCTGAGGATGCTCCGGTGTCGGGGCGAAACGTACGTAGAGTGGTTGTGGATTTTGTCGCGGAGTATTGCTAACATATTGGTCTAATAGAATTTTGTACTATGGACTTCCGCAAGGTAACGCCTGATTCTATTAATTAGATTTTCAACATTGTAATTAACAATAAAGAATTCATCATTCGAATTTTGGCAATGGTATGCAAATTCGACTATATAGAATAGACTTGAGTAGTCTTATCGGTCATATATGATAACAAAGGTGAGTCAACATATCTTACGATTTGACATAAAAAATTGTAATCGCCTAAATGGTTTACGCAGTTGTGGGCTTTTTACTTGCGATAGCCAGGTTAGGCACGTCACGGTTAATAAGTGCACTTCTGGAAGTAACCAGACCTTTTCTCGCCTTCTTATTTTGAGTACTGATACTCATTTTTTTAACAGAATTATTTAGAGACATTTTCACAGGTTTTCTGAACTAAGTATCTACGATTTTTAAAGGAAGTATATGATAATAGAAAATAAAGGTTGTCAAATGCAATTTTGAAATTCATCAAATATTATAACCGCATTACGACATTAGCTTTATTCAACGATACATTGGTGGGATTTCCTATAAGTCACTCAATTAGAAACACTTTCCCTTGAAAAGGGATACATTTCTGCGCCAAGATTGGTAATTATTATTTTTGAAGAGGACAAGTCAAATTTCCTCACTATCTTCACTAGTCTTCAATAGATAAAAATCTGTATATTTTTCTCGCTATAAGTTCAAATTACTGATGTTTTACTCTAAGTCTTTACTATTTAGTCTATCAATATTATTTAGGTATAAATTTCTACATTTATACTATATTATTGATTTTATTTTTAAATCAGTGATAAAATTAGGATATAAACAGTGAATTAAAATTACTTACAGTTCTGTTTATAACAACTCCAAAGTAATCAATTAAGCTCTCTCCATAGAAGAAGTAGTTTGAAGAAAGCAGGAAGTACCAGGACAGTGATCGGAACCATGGCAGACCATGGACCCGGTAGACAGCATGCCCAATATTGATGATCTCTTCAAAGCATTTCACTTGCACACATAAAACCTAGGGAGTAAAAGCCAAATAGAATATGATAAATATTTTTCTCTAATACAAACTGTAATGAGAAAATGTTGCTTTTATTTGATCTAAAACAAATTTGAAAGTACAATTCAATTTCTTTCATAACTATTAAGAGATTATATATAAACCAATGTCATATGTCTATGAATATTAATGAACAGCTTGGTATGAATATATAAATATTAATATTTTAGAAGGTTATGTCTTACCGTAATCATAAGAGCGAGGGGTCCACCATAAATGAGTAAGCAAAAGCCAGCAATCATCAGCCATGTGAAAATACCACGAATCACCCAATTTCGCCATCTGCGGCAGAAAAGGTACTTTAAAGATGCTTAGGTTTGTTTATGACAAATATATAGTCTGAAGTAAATATTTGTTAGCCTTGGAGTACCTTTATGATTATTGAAGGGTAAACCTTTACTGTTTTTATAATAATTTTAAAGCATTATAAAGAAAGCACTTGCCACTCTTTTACTAATGTTGTGCAGAAGAGAAGTTTGAAAAGGAGTTGAGAAAAGGCGAAGATTTTTTATGAATGTTATAAAAATTAAAAGGCTTGATAAACAAGTAGTAGGACCCTATTGTTGATTTTATTAGGTATTCTTTTATTTCAATAATATTTTTAATCTCTAATCTAATGAGTTTATTTTAATGAATATTGAACACTTAGAAGAGATTACTTTATTATTTATCTTAATTAGCTAAAAAATAAATATTATAATTTATACAGATGGTTTAAATTTATATAGATTGGGCTTAAAATACAATGACAGAAAAATGTCCAACTAAATTATGAACACACCACATACCATAAATTGCTGCACAAAAAATATAAAATAAGGACATGTTGAAGTAATGTTATTATTATATATAGTTTGCCTGTACCTGTTTGCAAAATAAAAAATACTCAACAACACAGGAAGTGAATAATTTAATAAGATTTGCCTATTTTACATCTCACATCATATTAAACTAATTATTTTGAGAGATTAGTATAGTAATATGAATAATGTAGATAATATGGATAATGTAGATAATCATATTTATGAATATTATAGAATAAAGATGAATTAAACTAACATCCACACTAAACATAATTCTTATAATTGAACTTTTATAAAACATTATTTCATTACCGCGATGAGAGACCGGAGAGCGCAGAATCAAGAATTTCAGGTGTTTTGTCTGTTCCCTGTGGTAAAGATTTCGCTAGTTCATCTACATACTTCTCTTCCAATACTTTTTCTTCTTCTGAATCGACCTGACAATGGACAAGAAAAATTATTGTTTGCCTGTTCAAAAACTGGTTTTAAAAAACTTTCGTCATGATATTTGCAAATAAATACATGGTCAGATTCGCCAGCCGTCTCCACTTTTTCGGTTCCGTCGCCGTCACCTCGCCGATGTCGCACTTCACTCATAATGAAATAATAAAATATAAACTATATGACTGTCACAAATTGTTTCAAAACGTTTAAATTTTTCCGGACAAAATATTTTAGCGATTTTTACAGAAATAAGGTTCTACTGCGATCACTGATGTTTTTCATTTGAATAGAAATGTCAGACGAAAAATCAATAGATTCATAATGTTGCAAGTTCTAAATTTTATGGATTATTTTAAAATACCTGCAAATGCATGGAATATCATTCAATGATTATATTTTCGTTTAATTAAAAACTGAAATTTCATGAACATGACTAAATTAATTTATATATAAAAATATATAATAAATATAAATATGGATTATACACCCCTTATTTCGACCACTTGTAATGTTGCCTATTACTAATTAATTTATTGACGTATTGATCTGACACTTGTGACAGTAATCGTTTTCATCTTTTTCATTCATATCTATTATCTTCTGTGACGTACAATCAAATATAAACAATAATATTAAACATGGCGGACGACCTTGCTGAAGCTAGTGACGATTTGGAAAAAGTATTGGAATAGTATTATTATATACGTTGTCATTTATGACTCAATTGTAAAATACTTCTATTTTTACAGGTAAAATCAATAGTTCGAAAATCATTTGCACGCATATACGCCTCTTTAAAGGCCAGAGAACTGAAGACATTACGACAGCTTGAGGCAATTTATAAACAATGCCAAGACAACGAAGATCTAAAGAAGAACTGCGTTCAGAGCATAGAGATTTCTTATGACAATGAATCTGAATTATTAAATAACATAAGTAAATATGGCGCTGTTCAATTTGATAATTTAAATTTTGATAGTAGTACTTTTATAGTGGAAGATTATGTAAGCCCATATGACGACCACATGTATTTGTATAAAACTATTGAAGATGTTACAAACGGAGAAGATATCAAAGAGCTAGAGATTATAGAAGAAGCTGCATTGAAAGAAATAACTTCAACGGTAGACTGTGTATGTGATGTCACTATAAGACCTGAGGATGTTGCAAAAAACTTTAGATTAGTAGAGCCTGACGTATCTACAAAAGAATGCAATAGCAGAGAGGAACAGAATACTAGTACGGATACAATTGAGAATAGCACACCAGATGATACAAGTGAAAGTTTAGAGCTTGATGTAAAAAAAATTGAACCTACTGAAGATTGGCTAAATACTATTAAGAATCAGACTGAAACCGAGCCTTTACACACCACAGATTTAATGGAACATAGCACTATAGTTTGCTCTTAGCATAGGTAACAATGGCATTTTACTTAATTTTAATTCAGAGAATAAATTTTTATATTTTATCTTAATACTAGAGAATTTTCTTTTATACCATTCTATCTCTTACTGAAATACTCTTTGAATAAATGTTTTTATATGTTAAGGGCCGGGCAACTTGTTGTTACAGTACATAGTTATGACTTATACATATCAATTAAATATTTTGTTATAATTTTTAAGTATTCATACAAAATAGTTAATTCACATTTAACGATTTATTTTATATGAATATTTTCTAATTTTTTTAGCAGCAGCTGAATAGCAAGTTATAATACTAATTAGTAGAAGTACCCTGTGTGAAAGAAGTCTTGCTACATATAAATATAACCCTTTGTTATTTATAGTTACTTGTAGGATATCAACCAGAGAACAATTAGGCTTTGTTTTAAGATTTTTATGATATTGGGACTTCTATTGGTAACAATTGTGGTAAAGATTTCTAATCAAATTCATCAAAACAGTAAGAAATTATCCTAAATGCATTATATCATCTTACCTTATTGATCAACACTTACTCTTTAACTAAATACAAATATTGAATTGTAATCTTGCACCCATATCCAAGTACTCATGTGGGATGGTAATTGAGGTGACCACTATATTAAACTAATTACAATGGTTGAACAGTTCAGTTAGGAGATGACAAAATAATTGATTGGACATTTTTATTAGTAAGGAAGAAATGAAGACAGGATTTAATGAAAAACATCATTAAGCATCAACTTTTAATTGTTAATACATCTTTACAAATGGCGTAACTGAACTCTTACACTAATATGCATTGACTTTTGATTACATTTTCTCATGAATAAATATTACCCACTGTCTTGCACTAAGTGCTGACCAAAATAATTAAAACCAATCTTCCAAACCCATTGCCCGATCTCACAATTATATTATGGTTTATGGCACTTATACATGACATACATTAAACTCCCTTTTCCAAACATGAAACTTGTTCTGGAGATATACTAGTTTGTACTCGCTTCACTGGAAACATGATGGCACGAAAAGATGTGCGGCTGAAAGATTTACAATCTAAGTGATATTTTTAGATATGTGCTAAGGGAATAGAGATATACACTACAAATACTGAATAGGATAAATAATTCGATTATATGAGGCACTAAATTCTTTTGGATGGGTATGCTTAGGCCACTTCTGTGTTTTCAGCGTTATTGTCACTCACTGGACAAGATTTCTATGTGCATTAAGGTGATGCATGTATATTAAATTAACATGTTAGTATAGACTTAAAATTCGATTAGAAGGGATACATGAAAGGTATCTAAAGAAGTAAATGGGGAGTACAAAATTCAAATGAGTACAAAGTTTGAATTAAATACATAGGTTGTAAACTAAATTTATGATTATTTAAGACTAACTTATCATATATAAAGTCTACTAATGTACATTTAACTTAATAAGACACTATACAAGGCCAAAATCTGTGCATACAGGCGTGACGTCACGGTTGTTTGGTTTGTCCGTATTTGCGGCCATATTTAGTTCAACTAAAGTATCCACACTATTTATACTGACTCCTTTCAATATCTTCTGCGCGGCTAAACTCGTAAAGTTAAAGCTCAAGTCACTAAGACTAGGAAAATTGTAGAAATCCTGATTATCCTTTTTGCCGTCTTGGCTTAAACTGTACCGCTTTTGTTTGTTTTCTATGCAATTTATTTTCTCGGAAGACGTATTATCCTTCAACAATTCCTGGTTCTTTACAGCTAAGTTCGGTTCTGATCCTAGAACCGTTGGTTTCGGATCGATTCCTTTCGTTAAAAGATTTGCGATCGACTCTGAACTCATCCTATTGTTTGGAAGGCCATTGAGCATTTGAAGAGCCGCCGCTTTTTTCAATAAATCGACACTTTTCAGTTCGCTATTTGAGTTTATATTCGTTTGCATGCCACTATTAGCCGATGAAAAGGAGTTCTTTTGATATCTCAGGCTTCCTAATGAACCAATAATATTATCGTAGCTTTTGGTAGGTGTTGTAGGGTTGCTGTTTGGCGTTACTTCAATGTTGTTAATGTTATTATGTATTGCTGGTGATGAAGGATTAGACCCAATATCATTTGTGTTATTCAATTGATTTTTGTATACAAAACTGTTGTTATTTGTACCATTGCCGATTTGTAGTGACAGTTTTCGATTATTATTCATATTCGCTTCGTTCATCGAGTTTTTATTAAATTTGTTTTCTTGTACTTTAACTGGCTCCGCTTCTTTATACTTTTGTTTGTTATTTTCCACAGATACATCAAATGATGTTTCGGTTGGGTTCTTTGTTGTTGTATTCGAAATACCATTTTGTACGGACACTACTTTCCTGTCGTCGTTAATAATGTAAATGTTACTTCCATTGCTTGTTTCCGTAACTTTACCATTTTCGAACGTAATCACCGACCTTACGGGTGAATTTTGAACAAAAACTTTTGTATTTGTACCACCGTTCTGGTGTATAGTATTAGTTGTAACCTTGAGTGTAATAGAGTTGTTTGAGTTGGAACTTGCTAGCATAGCAGTTGTGGGATTTTCTAATTTGGATCCAAGATTTTTGTTATGTAAAGGGGTTGCAGTTTTTTTGGGTGTGCTTGGACAGTTTTTTGAAGACGTATTCGGTGTTGTGGTTTTACCATTTTTGACGGTTTCTCCTCCGATAATCGGTGGTTTGGTTCTGTACTTATGGAGGCTCTTTGGGGAGCTCTGCAAGCTTTGCACTTTTACGAGCGATTGCGCCCGACTAAGTCCTGGTACACCATTAGCGTGACTAGATGCAGGTTTCAAAGTACGATCGGAAATGTGCGATTCTAGACTGGAGTGACCGCTGCTACCGCTATTGTAGCAACGCTTCATAGGGGAATTTTGATCGGAGTGTGCGTTTCTGCTGTCTTTTTTTGGCGTCCGATGCGTCGTCGTGCTCTCCAAACTTGAAGGACCGCTGGTAGACATGACATGGTCGGAATAATCGACCCTCCGTAAACTTCCGCTGGGGCTGTCCCTCAATTTTGGCTCGCTGCTTCTTTGTGGTGAACCAAAGTGGTCCAAAATGGTTTTGTTCGTTGAGCTTCTACTGATTGTAGATCGGGGAAGACTGCCAGAGCTAGGACTGGACTGTCGTATGGGAGAATGGTCGTAGTGCAAGGAACCTGCCAGACCTGACTCTGTGGATAGGTGCCTTTTGTGTCTTCTAGGTAATGTTGATGATCGATTGCTTATCTCCGATCCGTCGTAGTATGATGACATGAAAGATGTTTGACTCTGCAGTGACTCCTGAAAATAGAGATTTAAAACGTAAATACATATTAAATACCATTGGAATTATTATTTGATATATTATATTTGCTACATGAAAAAATATGAAAATAATGAAATTTGTTTTTTTACTATTCATTATATGTAAAAGGTAAATATATATCTTCTGTATAAAATCGATGCAATAATGACCTTAGAGTCCGTCTGTGTGGCGACGCAATGTAGATGCACTGCCTTGGAATTGAACCATTCCGTGGGCGGGAACTGGGCAGAGAATGAGCTCATCGCGCGGGTCTGTTTGCTGCGGCCGCTTCGTCTGAATAAGCGGGAGAGCAACGACACTTTCTCTGAAATTAAAATTGATATTTTAGACTTAGTGACGGTGCTTACACTTGTACAAATTTTTATACTTCTACTACTAAAATCATCCTCCTGTTAGTTTTCCTTGACCCAAATAATTTTACAATAACAAATTTTATTTTATATTGCAATGAAATCAATAATAAAACAAATAGAACCATATGACGATGCGTCTGCACCTCTCTTCGCATAAGATAAATTCTTTTCACAAAGCCTCTTTCAAATGCAAATAAAAATACGTATGCAAAAGCGAGCATGCATTTGCAACAAAAAAATGCTTACTAGGCGACGCAGATTCTACGCTAGGGGGGTAGTCAGTGGATGAGGAGCTGTCAGTAGTGTTCGCATGTTTGTGGTGCAGGCTGCGTGTAGATGCACACCGCTGCAAGTATTTGCTCGACGAACCGAATATTCGAAGGGAGTGACGCCTGTCGAGCGAACGCGGTGCAGGGAACGAAGCACTACGTCGTTTGTTAGGGCGACCGTATAGGATCTTGTCATTTGGGTTGCCTGAAATAATAAGAAAATACACTTAAAAACTGATAACTATTAACTTGTTTTAGTGCGTAAATGTAACAACTATGAAGTGCACTCAGCATAAAGAAATATAAACTACTAAGATTCAACATCTGTAAATATTACAAACTAGATTAATGTATGCGTATTGTGTATGAGATGCAAAAACATCTTTTGTATGCTAGGAATAAAGTTAGCTTGCCCGTCAAAGTCAAAGCAAAGTACATTATTAGTTAGGGTTTTATAATGTATACATTGCACCAGATTTCAAAGTATTTATTAATGATAACTATTGGGTTGTATGTCTCAAATGGGAGTGGCTGTCGTTAAAGTGGTGCATACTAAGAAATTTCTAATGTGTTGTACGTCTCTGTGATATATTGTACGCAATTGTAAACAAATTTGATACAAGATAATTACCATCAGCTCAATATGTTAATATTTAAATAAAGTGTAAACAGTGTGAATTCTCACGTGACGCATAAAGAGATGTGCACGCACATGTGCGTATAAATCTAATCTGAACTCGACAGACGAAACGTAATTTAAATTATTTTAGTAGCTTTTGTTGAGCTTACATTAGTAATTATATGAATATAGTTTTAGCTTTCGATTAGACTAAAACTTGTGCAGTTTTACACTTAAAAATCCACCATAAATGGTTAATCTAGCCATTTTAATAATAAAAATTAATAATCCAACAAAATGCAAACTAAAAAAACAAATATAAGCGATTCTAGATTTCAAAAACTGACACAACATAACTAATATTGTAGAAATGACTTTAACTCTACCTATTTCACGCAGAAAAATATCTCAATCAACAGATCGTAACTTCAGTCAAACGTTCGCACATTCAGAGGTACTATAAACATTAAATTACGAGTTTATCTTCGCGACTCATCGCCGAGCGGAATGCAAACCATTAACATACCTGCGTCCGCGCATTGGGAATGTGACATGAACTATTTTAGTCACCTTTCACAATTTATTCAAAGCTTTGGAATATAGGTGTCTACAGTGTCAGTAAGGATTTGTTTTGGGCAAATTCAAATTATATTTATTTATGAACGTCAACAAATAAAGTAAAAGTGTTTCTAAATTTACATTTACTGCCAGTTCTCAAATCAAGGGCGTAGAGCGGATAAGAGGAATGGGCTTATGTTCAATTCAATGATCACCATTTCTGTTTGTTCACAAGGAATATTTGTCATATAAATAGTCTTATTTCTACGTGAGTGCTTGAAAGGGTGATAAAATGTCAATTATCATTTACGTAAACTTTCAATGTTTGTATTGAAGCGTCCTGGTTGATTGTGCAATCAAGACAGTTCGTGTCGCAGCTCCAGTATTTTTGATAAAATGTGTGATACTAGCATAAATTATTGTAAACTAGTAGTAGGTAACAAGCAAAACACAGAAAATAACAATACAATGAAGCAATTTTTAACATAATGTAAATTTGCATTCGCCCTGATTAAATTCCTACAATGTATAAAGGTCAAGAGCTTTTAGATAAGATACAATTTATGTGGGATAAACGATTGAAATTATAATCGTCTTGTCGCGGCTATCAGATCAAATTACAATCGGAACTCGGAAGTCCTTGCAACGAGAGCCAGTCACGACTTGGTGTGAATTAAAACACATTTACGATAATTGTTATTATACAAACTCTGTTACATAAAACTAGAATGTTGAAGTTCTCTCAGATATTTGAAATTCAAAATTTAAAGCTTCCGGGGTTGAGTTATTGTTACATTGTGGAAAATCAACATGTTGTAATTATATATAGATGGATATTTTTAAGACAAATAGTTAAAATATTCTGTCATGTTTATATATAAAGTGAGTTCATCTGCAATTTGAGACTTAAATTGTGCTATATACATATTATACATATAGGTAGATAGATTTAGCAATGAATCACGTTTAATATTACTATATGATCAAGCCGAAACAAAATCGTCATACTAAAGATATATATCCAAATAAGAATTGTCTATAACTACAAGCTTCCTGATATCCTTCTTTAAAAAACACTAGTTTAGATATCCTCAGAATCCATTTATGAGCACGTCAAGCAAAATATCTCAGTAATTTAAGGCCATCCCTATAAGAACACGGAAATTGATGAAAACAATTAACACAGCCTTATAAAAGGCGGATGTAATGTACTTCGAGTGATGTACGTAAAGAATGACGAAAAGTTTTATTAAACTAGTGCAAGTCAAATAAAGATTGAATGAATGAAAAAATAATATATTAATATATTAGGAGAGGTCTCCTGTCTATGCCCCCAAGGACTTCCGACCTCAGCATTGTCGACCCAGTCGCTTAAATCTGGAATATCTATACTAATGTGCGCATTAGTATATAAAGAATGAAACATTCATTTTCGCTTGTTATTTTCTGCTCCGACGAAACAATGATTCATTCCAAATATGTTATAAAATCGGCGCCGGCGATGCATCTCATTGAAAACTAAAATAAGCATCTATTATGGGGTTTGTTGATATGCGTAAGTGATTGGTTAGCTTTCAAGTGGGCATAAAAGTATGCGGAACAGCTGAGCGGAGATTGAATACTGATTTCCGACTTTGATAGATTATTTTTAACGAAAAAATTGTTAAAATAGGTCAAAATATTAGTTTAAACATGATCGCTGCTGTCCTTAAATTTAGCCACCTATTTCAAAGAAATCTCATATGTATCTCTTATAATGAATTTTATATCGATCAGTACGCTTCGAATTAATCATATAGTTGATATAAAACATGTCACATTACATTAAAATTTGCATGCTGAATTAACAAATGAAAGATGAATTAAGAGGAAATCAATATTAATAAAAACAGTATTCAATTTACGAATTTCCATTCAACACTAAAATTCGATTTCTAAAATTAATTATACAAACAAATTGAAGTTCCTTTGCATTGCTTTGTTGATTGAAATTATTCAAGCAACAATTTAGATCTAGTTTCAAGATTGGTGACATAACTGTATCACAATTGAACTTTATCTTTTCAGTATTCATACATTACACTACTCGTAAAAACAACCAATCCGGCGGCGTTTTAAACGTTCGTTTGACGTTTCGTTGCAAATTTCTTTCAAACCACTTTAGATATTGATCGATTATGGGTCTGAAATCCAACCGCGCCGCCTTCACCATGTTTTCGTTATTCAAGCTTTTAATTGCACGAATAAGACGATAGAAATAATAAGTATAGTCAGTAAGGTTATTTATTTAATATATAAACATAATTTAGTCGGCGTACCATACATAAATATTTTGTGAAAATTCAGAGAATTCTACTGAATACACGAAAGATGACCGACATCAATTAGACACTCACATTTATCAACGTGTCTCGAATATTCAGTTATTTTAACAAAACGGATGCGCGGGAGTCGCATTGGGAATGTGGGTCGAGTCGTGGTATGCTGCATTTTATGTAGACTAGCTGCTTCCTGTGTCTGCGCTTAACTATGTCTGACAGGTCGAATACAAATAAAGTGTAGTCAATTGTCACTAAATCGACTTAAATTCCCACGTTTGAACGAAACTCTTGTATTTCATTAGTTATATAGTATTTTATGTTATCGACTCAATCAGAAAATTAGTTTTTGTTACCAATTCAAGTCTATATATATATATATCTTTATAATATTTATGATATTAATATTTTGTTATTTAAATAAATTATGGGTTCTAGTTACTTAAAATAGTAAATTACAAATGTTTATTTTCCCCTATCTTATAAAACGAAAGCTTTAAAAACTTGATTTAAATAAGGAAGACGATTATATGTATAATATTTCAGTTCCATACAAACTCATTTAGTGATTAAAACATCACTATTCAATAATTTATTAGTGATTTTTGGTCTACAGATCAAAGGGCAGGAAAAACATAATACGATTTCCGGTTCCTATTAAAAGTATGACATTTAAATAACGAATTCTTACTCAGCTTTGTTCTTTTGGGCAGGAAATTGTAATTAATGACGTCTATTTATGGGCATAATTTAAATGATACGACATGACATCTACTAATTAGAAAAATATATTTTCTACTTTGATGATGTTTCTATTTAAATTGAACTGCACTGATTTTTATGTAAATATACAGTTATTTTTGGATAAGATATTGAAATAGTACTGAAGGATACTGCGTGCATTTCAAGCGTATAAAGTATGATTAAAAAAACACTATATTTATTATATAAGCTGAATACATAAATACCAGGAAAGAAGCTATTCAAATTATTATGACCGCGTAGTTATTCGTAAATGAAAAATAAATTAACTGTAGCGAATCAGGTTGGAAAAACATGTAATTTATTATAATTTAAATTTAATAGGTTTTGTGATATTTGTTTTAGAGCGAAAAATTTATATATCTTATATATTTTATCAAATTTTATCCAATTCGGTGTCTTTGGTCCTTGGGGTTTTTTTTTTAATTGCAAAAGGTAAGTTGATATCACGGAAGACCGAATCTTGCAGCGTTCTCGGACAATTACTTAGCTAGCTATTAAAAGTAGTTTAATTGGACTTTTAATGAATAATGGGGTAATCTTATAAACTCTGAAGAGTATTGAGTAAATCGTAGCTTCAACCGGAATCTTTGTTTTGATACCTGAGTCTCGTACTTACAAAACCTTGTCATAGGTCCACCACCTGATATTTCTATTTTAAATTTTAACAGACAACGGAAAGTCCATTTATGGTACCTTAGTTGTGCATCCAAATATATTATTACACAAACAAGTTAAGTTATCGACCGCTCCCACGAGATATATGCACAGCCGATAACTTATCAGTTACGATGTCAATGGTTCAGATTACTGGAGATTCCAGGCTAGAAGACCATCGCCAAATACGGTGTGGCGCTACCTTTCATGTATGGTAATATGAAATCGTGCCGACATCTATGTAAATGTGTACCTACTTTCTTGTATACGAAATATATGAAATAATCTATTCGTTTTCTGATACATAAGATAATTTATTGGACATTTTAAAGTGCATCGACTTTAATTTATGAAAGTATTATAAATAATTCAAAAATGTATTCGAAAAATAACAACGCATTCGAGTTTTAAAATAAGTTTTCATTTTGAAATTGAAATCATTGAAAATTAAAATCACATGTATGGCAAAACAACGTTTGCTGGGTCAGCTGGTTTAATATAAAAGTAAAGTAATAAACAGTTTAATTTAATTAATATAGTTTCATTAAAATGATAACGAACAAGGTATCAATTATGACAGAGTAGTCCAAGCTGCTCTAATATATACTGAACTAATCGACTTAATGTATATTAAGCTGGGATCTAATGGTGCCAGCTTCTTAGGACAGAATACGTTGCGAGTCTTGTGCATATTTTTATTTATCTTATCTACATATAATGAATCTCCTGTCACGATGTTCGTCCGCGATGGACTCCTAAAATATTTAACCGATTTTAAATTAAATTGGCAAACCGTGAGCAGTCTGGTCAAACTTAAAAGATAGATCTTAGATCTTTAGTTATAGTCGCAATTTTATTTTATTGCAAATTATTTCTCTATAGTTAATTGACAGTCACAATTATCTTTTAACTCCAAAAGATTCTAACAGATGTCGATACTTTTCTGGATTGAGTAAGAAATCATTAGATAGCACTGCATCTTTTTTAAAATGAAGAAACCAGGATGATGGGAGGGAAATGGAGGGGAACCTTTGAAATTTTTATTGATCAATTTCTTCCAAGCGATAAAATACTTATTCAATTCTGAATAAGTAAATCAAAAAATTTAAAATTGTTACATGTAAATTAGTTTTTTAAGTTTTCAGTTTGAAGTATTTTTGTTTTATTTAACT
Source organism: Pontia daplidice (assembly GCA_963693355.1). Classification (NCBI taxonomy): domain Eukaryota; kingdom Metazoa; phylum Arthropoda; class Insecta; order Lepidoptera; family Pieridae; genus Pontia; species Pontia daplidice. Next base: position 1,545,176 of record CAVNZL010000024.1, on the reverse strand, counting down.
GTATTTATTGTCACGTACTCCACAATACTTAGATAATTATTTAAAAATTTTATACATATTAATGTAAATTTGAAGAAAAATGACCCTAATTAGTCGCTTAAGTAGGCTGCGTGTTACCAATGACCAAACGTGAGGTTTCACTATTTTCTAGTTTTTACAGTGATGTCGTTCTTCCCTAACATTATCAGGATTCGAAAAATTATTGTTTTTAATTCTTTCAAATAGAATATAAAGAGAAAATTGTTCAAATCAATGGAAAAAATCTTTTTATCTCAGTCATTATTTGACTTTGATTTTGATGTGTATAATGGGATCCTTGGATGCTGCAAGTATTTTATAGACTATTAAGTTAATGTATTAAATACCAAATTATATGGCAGTATTACTTATTATTATTTATTATTCCACCGTTTGTAGCTGAAAGTTAATTATAAGCGCATTATGTATATTTTAAGACCATCGAAACTATTGTTTCACTGGATATAAAACCCATGGCAAGCCTTTTTTTATTAATCAGCATGAGCAACCACATACGACCAAGTTGAAACAAGAGCCTGGAAGTATTAGCCTCTCTTTGTTGCAGCTTAAGCAAAAACATATATAACAACACAATTTAGATTACAATCTATCCTGCGCTATTCAACCTCGTCAAAAATATTATGACATAATATTATTTTCCAAATAAACTCTTTTATTAAGTGCAACAAAATAGTTATTGGATAACCATATCACGTTTTACTAAGTCATTGTCACAAATTTAATATTTATCGATGACTTTTCACTTAAGTATATTTTGGAGCAGTTGGCAATAATTAGATCGTTTTCTCATCGTCAATTTACTATAACGTAAGTTGAAAAATGATTTCACTAATATCACCCGTACAAATATAGTTTATTTTGCGTCATCTTACGTGCATCATAATAAACCTATTAACTGCTATTAAATCTTAGGTGATTTGTAATAGATTTAAAAATAAATGACATTCTCAATAACATGATAATAATTTAAAGAAAAACAGTTATTAACGGATTTAAGTTATGTATTTTTGCACAATTTAAATATTTTTACATTATTTTAATTTTTTTGCCCCGGAGTTGGTATATATCGGATGGTGATTTTTACAAAAGTGGCTAATAATCCCTCCGGTTTTAGTCAATACCAACTCCGGGGCAATAAATACAGATAACACACATCCTCTCTGCAGCTGTATCACTTATTTTGACAATTAACACCTTCTTCAGTCTATCGTGACCACGCGCGCTGTAAAGCACGCGAAACATCGGAAAAAAATTTAAAATAATGTAAATATATTTAAATTTTGCAAAAATACATAACTTAAATCCGTTAATAAAGTGTTTTTCTTTAAATGAGTAACAGTTGTGTCAATAAAAGACAATAACATGATAATAATACATTTTGCGTCTTTTTATATTTGAAATTAAACTATCCAAGCGATCACTGCATTACTGATAGAAATGGTGCAATGCAGTCCGAGCGGTGGGCGTTCGTTATGCAATACTAAACGTATAGCTGTATTTTTCATTTAAATTATATTCGTATATGAAAAATAATCACACCGTTACCGTGGCCTAGTGTTGCGTGTGGCGAATAACCACAACAAGCAACCGGGTTTGATTCTCAATTAAATAATTCAGGTTGATTAAATATAATATATTATTATATATATTAATATATTATAATATATTATTAAAATATTTCGTATATGGGTCGCTATAATCTACTAATATAAAAATTAATAAACATATCTGTGCAATGGGACTATATAAATTAATTCCTTAAATACTTTATTATATTAAAAGAAATTTATATATGTATCAATTAAATAGCTGCAAAGGAATAAGCAAAAAGCTCAAATATTCTACAGAACTGAGTGTTTATACTATAACTAATGTACATAATGTATAACACAAACCCGCGATCTTTTTATAAAGGTCTAATCCTTTATGAAAAGTTAGATATTAGAGATGTAGGCAAACATTTCAGCGCATAGAGATTTTAAATTGAAAATCCTAGCAACTCCCAATTCGCCAAAGTACCGAGAATGTTTGATCATTAAACATGCAAGCTCATGTAAGAGCCTGCTTTATTAGCCTGAATATAAGTACGAAAAGGCATATTTTGCTTCTTTACTTATTAATTCTATAGTTGTAATAAGGATATAAGAGTGACAAATCGAAGCATATGTGTGAATTAATTGAAATAAAACGTTTCGTTTTACGCACGGCTCATCGACTTCATGGATTGAGTTTAGATGTAAATTAATTTTAAAAATATTTTACTCTTAAATTAATGTTTTTCAACAAGGGCGATTCGAGAATACAAAGATAAAGAGAAGTTTTTACCAACAAGCCTTCACATTATGTCTTAAAATTATTTTGTGCAATTCAAATCAATTCAGACTAGTTCAGTCAAGCCTTTTCTAATAAGCACTTAAATAGATATTGGTTCTACGAACAATAAATTCTTCGCTAAAGCGAGCTGAATTAATCCGTGATAGAACGACATTCCAAGGCACTGAACGATCTATTTATTTTAGTATCAAATAGAAGTTATTGAATTTTGTCCACTAATCGTGTTTTATTTCGATATTTTATTACATTGATACTGATAGCGAGAATAATGCGGCGACTTGAATGAATTGTAAATAAATGATTAACAAAATACTAAGCCGTTACTCTTTCCTAACCGTCTTATGTTTATTCATAATACTAAGGACTAACATCGGGTTGCGTGCGCCAATACACAGGATGTGTAACGCCTATAATAAGTTCTTAGATATCGACATATTTTCGGGCTCCACGGCTTCTTCAGGTGCGAATTGTTTTTAAAACTTAAATGTAACTTTTGTTATAATTCTCATGTAACCGTATTTTTAATTTATTTTTGTGAGAGTTGATCATCCCGTTAAATCATTGACTTATTTGTGAAAGGTTGAAGAACGATTGTACGTATACTTGTTTTACTGTAGGGAAAAAATTGATGTGTTTGTTGTGTTTGAAAAAAAAAAATAAAAAAGTGATTAATAACTGTTCACTATAGGAATCACGGAGACAATATACGTAAAGTTTTGTTTTATCGGTGTACGAAAATTTCTGGAATAATAAAATAATTCTACAAATGACAAACGTATTTCCTTCTAGAATGCAAAGTATATACGATGCGTCAACTTTGTCCACATCCATTTTACATAGAATGGGTGGTCCATTTCGTGGTTTTTCCAACGCATTTTACAGTCAGCTTTTCCGCCACTGTAACAGATTTATGTATGTTTACTAACTCGAAGAAATCTGTGGTACACCGCATACTAAAAATATTTTATGGAATTTTTTAACATCGTCTCGCGTTCTAGCCTGGTTTATGAGCCACGTTTGGCGATAACATAAAATTAATACTAACAAATTCCACATTCACTAGTAATTAAAATCACTTATTCAACAATCTAATGTATGCATTGTCTTAAACTGACGCAGTCCAATTATATTACCATTCGAGTACATTTAAAGTTCACAATTTCTATTATTGGTGCTAAAACAAAATCATAAAACTTCATATATCAATTCTGAGACACTCTGTTCGATAGACCAGCATGTTGAAAACTGGATAAAAAAAATTGTATGAACTATACAGCCTAAAATAACGGGTACAATAATGGCTTGTCACCGCTTGACATCGTGCACTCAATTTTCTAGATGTCCGCGCAATTCTCAAGAGCTTGGCTACCATTCAAATGTGTTTGTTGACACAACTCGCAAGTTTCTTGGGTTTCGAACTATTTACTTTGCTGTCTAGACTCTTTGCATATCAAATCTATACCTGCGAATCATTTGCGTAAGGCCTGAGCATAATATGGCCTACGCAGAATATTTAATTTACTTCTGTAATGATACTTTTTCGACGTTTCTACGTATCGCTTGTATTATATATAATAAATTCAATTCGAATTTAACCTTTACAGAAGATACAATAATACTAGCTAATGTGGCAAACGTTGTATGCCATAAATGTGATTTCTAGCGATCATTTTTTTAGTTTAATAAAAATAATTATCAGCTTTAAGTGTGCGGGGATATGTAATAATCGAAAGCGTTTTAAACAATAAAAGTATGCTTTATTTAGGTTACTAAATTAATCTTTATATGACACGTTTGTCGGTTTATCATAGCACTGCCATCTATTGATTACTCAGTCCAAAACTATCGACATCTATGGCAATAAAATAAAATGGCGACTATTATAAAAGATCTAAGCTTACCTATCTCTTAAGTTGGACCTGACTGCTCACGGTGTGCCAATTTATTTTAAAATCCGTTAAGTAGTTTAGGAGTCCATCGCGCACAAGCATCGTGACAGGAGATTTATATATATTAAGATTTTATTGCATTTTTACATAATATAGCTGCTATCTATACTCTGTGGTTTCATCATATGAGAAAACAAACTACGATAAAGCGAAATTGAAATTCACTGCTCTATTAAACGATCATTTTCTCATTGAAAGTGTTGACAGGAAAGCCTCTTCACTTTCCATACTGTCACTGTCACTGTCAGTAATGACATGTCATTAACAGCTAACAACCAATCAACGGGAGCAAGAAATTTATTCACTTACTAACTTTTATTCTGAATTCAAATAAATGTCAAATTTACTGATAGACATACATTGTCTATAAATATGAGTTATTTTTGTTAAATTACAGTAATTTAGAGTTGAACAAAATTTAAAAGGCGAAGGCGATATACGCTTATGGCCACTATCAAACACATTACCACTATCAACAAATAATATCAAGTAGAGTTTTAAAAAGTACTGAGTCATACCCATATATTTTCTGAATGATGTCTCATGATTTGTGATGACCCGAAATGCTGAAATATCCTAGCGAAGAAACCTATTAAAATGGGTTCCGTAGAAAAAAACAAGGCCTAGACTAGACGATTCATCTTAGTTCACTCCAATCAAGTGCTTATCAACAACTGTCAATCATAACCTATACAACCAGGACTTAAAGCCTATTTATCGCCTTGACAAGAGATTTACGACAAATATAGTGTAAGACTGATTAATGTTTCCTACACTAAGCGGACTGGCTTCGATTGGTGTCACTACAACCTTATTTATATATTTAAGCACGATATTATAAAAAAAATCGTGTTGTGGAGACTTGTCTAATCGAGGGCTGAGTTTGGGGGATTAATTTGAAATTAGAATCATTTAATCTGAGTTAACGTATTGCGTCATAATTGACCTTCTACTTGTAGGTTTTTTAATGAATTTTCATATAGACAGAGCGATGGTCAAGTATATACGTGGATTACCGAATCTTTAATTTTGATAATAATGTCAATGATATAATTGGATCGAGTTTGTAGGATTCATTAGGGTGTTATGAAACTAACAGTTTGGATTCGTATTGTAGCCTCGTCAACCGTGATCAGTTAGAACTTAAACGTGTCTATCGTCTTTATGGTTATCTAGTCGCCAATAACCAACGATAAAATCTAATTGGCCGCCAAAAAACCCAAAGGGAGCGGTATACAATTCGACGTATGTTACCTCAATCCATATTTCGTGAGTTCGTATTTCACAGATTTCGAGAATATTTTTTTTTATCGTACCAAATCGGTCAAGATAACGGATTGAGTAGATATTGTTAGTTCCGTTGCATATTTCTCAATACACCGTTAGGTTTTAAGACAATCTGAAGTCACGAACCCGTGTGACTAAAGTGACCTTTACAATTGGTCCGAAAACTCGAGACACCAATGTCACAGGTTGGTTCATACTTTTTGTGACAGGCCCATTAGTCATAGGTGTAAAATTGTAAGCAAAATTTATATTGTAATACGTGCTACGATATGTACCAAAGTTTTATGCAACAGCACACATAATAAGAGGTATTTTTCTTCATAAGTCACGATTGATTTACAGAACAAAAATTATCGCTTGAACAGTAGAATGCTCTAGGCGAAATATTTAGAGATTCTTGTATGTATGCCATTTTGATGTCTCTTTCGATTAATTAATGTAAACTTCGAAGCTTTTAAGATAATAATGAAGTTGTACCCATTAACAGATGTTTCTTAACACCAAAATCCTTGAAGAACCACGCGATGTTTCCCATACCCTCACTAGAATATCACCATCGTTACCCGCCACCATAAATTCGACTGGCCATGCCTTGAATACTGAACCGGCACTAGGTCTAGTTAGCGGTAAGTGATGGGTCTCATGAGAGGATATATTGATACAAATCTGAGCCATCTTCAGATATACAATGTCAGTGCCGCAACTTATAAGGATGTTGTAACGGTCTTTGAACCACTTACCATAAATGGTAACTCATTACAACCTGTATTTATCGAAACAAGAATTCATCTAGTTTTCCGAGAAATGTCCTACTCAGGATATTTAGAAAGCACTTGGTTTGATGGAGTGCGAGTGGGTTTCTGACGGCGCAACAATGGACGCAATCGTTCCTTCAAAAATAATGTCCGTGCGTAATTTCTATAAGCAGATTTCTAACCGATATATATAACTCTACAATTATGTGAAACTATCGTACTGCTTATAATTATTCAATCATAATCGATTTTTAATGTTTAATGTGTCCTAGAGCTTTTGAACAAAAGTTACATTCAACTGTTTTTCTCATGTTAAAAATAAAATAATGATATTGTCTTTTATTGACATAACTGTTACTCATTAAAAGAAAAACATTTTTTTAACGGATTAAGTAATGTATTTTTACACGCACGCTGTAAAGTACGTGAAACGTCGGGGAAATTTCAAATAATGAAATATACTTAAATTTTGTAAAAATACATAACTTACATAACATAGTGTTTTTCTTAAAAATAATGATAGCATTTTTTTCGATTCACTATAAAAATGCACATTGAGTGTGCTAAATAAGACTTTTGCATATGCAATCAGCCGAAAATCGATTTTTCAACTGAAAGTATAACTAGTAGAATAAGGCCACTGCAGTGCAAACCCGGCCTACTTTGTACACGTAAGCGAATATAGCCCATATTAAATGATCTCGCTGGCGTAGTTTTACAAGTTCCTGCTCTGCATTTCGAAGCTGCATGAAAGACTTCCGGAAATCGTGGAATTCATCATATAAGGGAAGCAATAAGATCTTTGCAAAATTACGTGATTCGCTTACCGGAATAATAAAAAGGAATTTGAATGTTCTAGAAGAAAACTTTACATGGTATATTACTCTATAGGTAAATTGAAATAGACTACTCAATTTTACAATAATATACACGATAATTCATTTACTAAATCTTGTAAATATTCTTAAAAACAGACAAGATGATTATCAGTGATTTTTGCGGAAATAGCGTGAGTCTTCTGTGCGCTGTGATAAAACAGATGAGTTCTTTCATTTAGTCCAAGCAAAACTGTTTAATGGCATGGCCGAAATATTATTATTAAATAATATTATTTAATATATGTATTTTATATAATTAACATACCTCCACAGATCACATCGGCCAAATTCGTCTGCACACACTGATGCGTAACAGCACCATCACGCACCGTGGTGATCTCCCCATAAAGCTGATGCAGCGCCTCCTGGTCCGACATGAGGATGGTTCGAGGGGAACTACACTCATCCTCTGTAGAATGATGGCGGGATGACGATCGCGAGCGAGAGCGACGACGTCTGGAAGCAAACGGTATACTCTTAGAGAGTTAGGTTAGGTTTTAGAGACTATTTTAATAGATGTGCTCGTTTATTAGTCAGGTAATTTTTGCCCCACTTGTAATGCACTAACCCCTCTTCAATTTTTTTGTTAATAAATAAGTTATACCTTGTTTTATCTCTCCCCCAATCAAATATTTCGTATCATATTCCAATTGTTTGAAATAACCACTAAAGTGATATCAAAACGTAGCCATGAAACCATTTAATGCATCAATCGATTATTTCTTTAAGGTTGTGCAAATTTCCTCTACTTTCGGCATGAATTGTCCAAAAAATGCTTCATAAACATATGACAATACTAGAATAGAGGGATAACAGAAGATGAAAATATATGGAGCCATCAGAAAGTGCCATTGAATTATCATTACGTTACAGACACGCTTCTACTATCATTAAAAATTGTTTTGCAACGCAATAACCTGTCCTTTACCTAAATTGCCATACCTACGGCAAACTCTTGGATATAATCTCATTAAATTCTAATATTTACTTTTGAGGTCATCTTAATTGCTTTGAAAATATTTCACGAAGTATTTAAACGGTTATTACAACAAGGCTGTGCTTCTCGAGATAAGGCCATGCGGGTTAACGTAGTTTTCTAAGTAACCAAAATATAGGTGACGTCATCATATTAATATATTATGAAACATTATATTTTAGTTTAAATTCTCAAGGATGTTAACAAAGATTAGCTCATTTTGAGCTATAGGAAGGTTAGTATTCGCTATATGATAGTGAATCGTATGCCTAAACAATTTTCAAACATCAGTTATTTAGGCTCTAGGAGTTAAACAATATTTTTGTTATCATTTTCGCAAGGACTGGCCGAACAATTCATCCTATCGTGGGTTTACACCACTAAGCAATGAAGGCGGTAAAATTAACATTACCGATCAAACGAAACAATTTGTTTTGCAGGACTTCAGAAGAACTATATCGCAGACACATTTAAAAACCCTATTTCCAAAAACACGTTCAACCAGTTATGTTAACTATAAATTTATGAGTCAGCTGTGCATTTTAAAATTAACATTAAACGCTCTCGGCGAGAGTTATTCTTAAAATTTGATTGACAAAAACTTGTCATTACGTCCACTTTAGTATCTTCAGTTCACCGTTAATTGGCACGTAATCGTCCTTATTACGTGTTTAAAATAAAAACAATTGTTCTTTTAACCCATTTTAAGCGGAATTGTGCAACTCAATAATGGTATTAAGCTGCGCTGTGTTTCTTAGAATATTAGCAGAGTGCATGTGTTATCGATAGTTTTGCACAACTAAGATATACTTTAGAGTAAAAACAATGTAAAAAAATGTATTTTATTATATTATTATTCCGTTTTATAAACAATTTTTTGTACATACATGTTTATTGATTTTGAATAGTTTTCTAAAAACCCTCATGTATTCTTACACGTTTATTATTTTCTAATTAGATCTAATTGTTAACCGTTTAACTTCTTCATAAAGTGAACGTAATGACTATTTGACTGACTCAAAATGTCGTCAAAAATAGTTTTCAAATATTCTTACTTCTCATATAAACAATTGAACAGATTAACATGTACATTATACAAGTTTAAAAACACCACCTGAAAAGTCATTCGGAACATTACTTATGTATTATATCCGTCCTTAATTCGCTTTATTACATTGACTTTATCGTAGTACCGAAAAAACCTGTGTTCCATTGAGCGACAGGTGACGTTTAGCAAAAAATTTATGAAACATGAGTAGAGAGAATCCGGTTTCTGAAGACCACACGTTCGGTTAAATATGTGTTGTATGCTCTTTGTTTATAAATCCAATTTGCAATATTACGACACTGAGGTCAAAGTAACTTTAATCTTCGAAATTGTTTTTATCTGACGTTTGACCACACCGAGAGTGTCTTCAAATTATATTGGTTTTTTCACAGAAATATATTTCAAGTATCGTCTCGTCCCTTACATACGACGATAAAAATCCGCTATTATCTATATGTCAATGTCATGGCTCCGGGATGGCACGTTTGCCGCCAAATTGTCGTCAAAGAGTGGGCAGAAATAATTCTATTTTGTTTTTCAATATGAACCTAATTAATCTACGCTTCATAAATGCATTGTTGTTAAACATAAATAATTCTTGTTATTTATTTATTTAAATTTCGTTAACATAAATAAAAAATATAGATGCATAATATTTTGTCAGCCAATTGGATCGAAATGTCAAGTTTGGCGCCAAAATTGGCCTTCTGTCATTCGTACACAGGCTGCGTTCCATATTGTGGTGCGTGTTCCAGTTCATGTCTTTATTTGGTGGGATGAATCATCGTGTTCGATATTATTTGTTTTCATTTGCAGTTGATTTGAACGCGACGTGGATTTATGGTACTGTAATCATGTTGAAATGTGTCATTTAAATGCACCCAGTATCTATATTTAACACAATAATGTCATTATAAATACGGATTCCAATATCTTTGACTGTATGAAATGAAATAATATTTTTTTATCTAATGTTTCATCACTTTTGTGTATGTTTTTGTGTGCATATACTCGTATATATACATATATAAGTATACATACTCATTCAAGAAAGCGACTTTCTTTGAAATTAACGCTGCCGCTGTGACAAAAAGAGACATATAAATTAAATCAGTGTTTTTGGACTCATTTTTTTCATGAATCCAGGGGCAAGGCTACGGCAAGTGGTTACTACAAGTTACATTCATTTTTGGGAGTTCAAGGTAAAAAAGACCATTATCACAAAATACATTTTCTATACATTTCGGTTTATCACCGTTTTACTGAGTGGTCTTAAATATAGTATTAGCATACATATTGTTTGATGACGCGTGGGTTTTTCTGGTGATGTCAAAAGCCGCGTTTCAAATAAAAATTGCGACTTAAGGACCTGATTTGGTAAGGTCAAATATATAGCTATCTTGGGCAATAAAATTAGATTTATCTATATGTATAAGGTATATTTTTACGATATTTTAAGAGTAAAGCAGATGTTATAATTATAGTATGCTATTAAAATGGAGTTTAATAAACGTTTCGTTGTACTTTCGTATATTTATCAAAACACGAATCAAAGAAGAAAAGGTGTTTTATTTAATTATAATGTAATATAGCCTCGAATTGTGAGGTATATTTATTCATTGAATAAATAAGTTTTATAAATTCATTGAAAGGCAAGTTATAGAAAAAGTAACCGCGAACTGAGTAGTAAACACCAGCAAGGCTGCATGGAATAGTAAAAATTAAATTAATTTTATAAATTTCATTATTTATATTAAGAAGGTGCACAAGAACAAAGTATTATTGTATAGACGTAAAATAATAATGAAGAATTACGTGATATTTTGAAAATTACGTATTGTATATACAGGCTAAATATAAAATACTAACTCGGGTGTGACGATGAAGAAGCCCCTTGATGTCTGGTAGATTTTCCTCTCCTGCATCAGCTGAGCCAGGGTGTCGTACACAACCTCCTGCGAGGGTGTCTGCATGGACGGGAATTTGGAAGACAACGAGGTACGTATACTCTCCAGTGTTGCTGACTGCCCCTGAAATAGTTCTTATGTTCAGGCCACATTTAAAATAGTGAAATATAAGTAATAGCTAATTACTCACTGTTCATTATAGAAATGAACGGTTGCTTAATTTAAAGAGTATATTAAATTGTTGCACATAAAATGTTTTTTTCTCAGACTCAAACCTACTTTAAAAAGTTTATTTAATATCTCTTATATGTATAATAATGTTATAAAGATGAAGATTTAGTTTAACATTCTCGCTGGAGATAATAACAATATGTTTTTGTACAATTCGACAATCATGTTAGATTGTAATGCGGTAGTAAGAAAGAAAAACATCTCAAAGTATATTTTATCAATACCAGCAAATTACGCAGTTAGATCAATCAACGAAATCTTATCTTGAACAGGGATATGGTCTCAAACATTGACCTTCAATTTCAAACAAGATAAATATTATGAATATAATAAATTTCCAGTATTCTGAATTTGATTTGCATACAAAATTTTATATAAGAACAAAGTTGGGATATTTGATCAATAAATACCTTGTCGTATACATCGATTTCATTAAGTTTCTTATATACTTTGATCATTTAAAATTTTATTGAAGTATATTTGTTATTAATTTACTTAAAAACAAAAACAAACTCACGATCGTATTTGGATTCAGGTAATTTTGATTAACTTGTTTTATAGAAAACTTGTTCCTATTATAAATCAAGAATACAATATAATATTAAACACTGTATTTATTACATTTAATTTTAAAAAACTATTCCATTAATTCTTAGAAACGTTTTTATTCTACAATTCTTACAAACGCGATTTTTTATTATTAATAAACTTGTTTTATCCTAAGGACGGAATAAATTTCCTTAAATCTTGTTCTAAAGATTTAACCGGATTGATAGGTGAATTAATTTATATTTTTAAATTTAGAATTAACAATTTTTTCTGACGTTTGGCGCGCTTTACACTCTGCGCCATTAGGACAGAATTGTGTTAAATGTCATTGACGGCCGAGGTTGAGTGTTGCTGGCGTCGTCAATTTTCTTTTTTCAATTAATAAGTGTAAAATTTTGATAATTAACTGTCGTAAATAATTAATCTGTCAGATTTTTAAAGCTATATCTAAGCGTTTTTGATAAATCATGTACGATTAAAAATCAAAACAAAATGTTTTGTATGAATCTGTGTTCTACTAAAATGATGTGTAGACAATACGAAGTTTTACTCTAAGACTATCTGTGGTCCTCTTGGATCCTTGATAAGCTAAGCTGGCAGTTTTATTGTGTAAAGTTGTCTGCTTACTCTATTACAAAAACACATGTCATTTAGACATGTAATACATCTAAGTCCATTGTTATATTTAATATCGCGACATAAATACCTACCCACATACGGCAGTCGACTAGACAGGCTACATTCTATTGTGAAACTTGTTACAAAACGTTACAAAATTGACAAATTGTAACGTATTACGATACTGGATACTTTGAATATTCATTGAATTATATTTTAGATTTATGTGACACTTGAACGGGATTAGGTGGTAATAAGCACGCAAGAACAATTTACAAGTTATGTGCCAATAACGCTTCGTAGGTAGTAACCTGCGATTTGAATTTAAACCTTGTCGATGATTTATGCATTTCATAGAGTCAATATGAATGCTTATATATAGGTGTATATTAGCGTCTTACCCTATCCGCACGAGTGGTTCGAAATCGAAATTCCTTTTCTACATACGAAAATTTATCCATAATGTGATAAAATTGTGTGCATTGTAAAATGCACCTTATTGCATTGAAATGTAGTCGATTTTATATGAAAATAGTGAAACAAATTTTGATTGATTGGCGGTGCCCACCGACTACTGCTGATTTTTTAAATTATGCTATATAAATTCAATAGAATTGAAGGCTTTTTTTAATGGTTTGCGTGTGCTTTTCTTTATCTTGAAATATCACAATACTTCGATCACGCAATTATATTCAGAATAAGTGAGCAAGATTACATCATGGCATAGTTATTTAGGGATGGCCGCAAGAATTTCTCGCTCAAGGCACCAGCGGAAGCGAGTTACACAGTAAGCGAAACTAAAAAATTGAACGGAAAAAATATTTTTAAATAACAAATAATAGCAAAATGGTTGTGATTAATCTGTCAGAAAAAAAAGATTAAATGGTGAAAATATTTTGTTCTGATTGAATTATTTTTAACAAGCTCGGTCAAAGTTAAATTGAGATGTTCCTACTAAAATGAATAAAGATATTATTTAACTGCTAGTAAATAAATATTCCCAGTGTGCTTCATTATTAAAATCATTTAAATCTGTCACATTTTATTTCAAAAACACTAAAATCTCATTACGTCACATATAATCATAAAGTTAAGCTAGCAGCAATTCTTATTAAACTGTGAATTTTAGACCATCACCAAAATATGCATACAGGTTGTTGGAACCGGTATATTTTTAGTATTTCTTTTAATTTCATGGCCGCCATTCTGGTATTAGGTACGAGCAACGGAACTTTAAAATGTCTGTTTAAACACGCTCCCTTTACCTTTGGGCAATAAAATATATGTAAGCTTATCGTATTAATTGAAAATAATAATATTTATAAATGTTGTATCTTATAAATGTCTTATAAGGCGTATGTGCCATATTTCTTAATTCCAGTTCCAAATCAGCGAGATAATAAAATTGGAACCTCAGTTTTAACTTAATTTAAACAAAAGAGATCTGTGATTGATTTGCTATCATGTCATTATCATTATGGAACGATTAGTTTTCGATTAATATACTTAACCTTTGGTCAACTATTTCCTTGGAAACAATTGCAAGATTAAGAGACAGATCTCCATTATAGGTGGAACCAAACACTTGTGTAACTTGGTGTTTATTACCTGCGAGGTAAGCTCCATAATGCAGTCACACAAAGCTTCAGGAAGAGGAGTGAACTGGCCCTGATATGCCGGTGTCACAATGCAGTCTTCAATGTCACCTGGAACAATAGATAATAGATGAAGGACAGTGTCCATATATAACTATTCCTATATGTTATATATTTAATATACTTAAACAATGATTTCAAAAACTTAAAATATATGACATTAATTTCTTCTTTTGCTATATTTTCATCACAAAGTTCGCACAGAGTTAGTGACCGTGGTATTAAAGGATAATATTCAAGGGCTCTATGGAATTTGTTGTTGTGCTATAAATTTAATTTACAATGCAGGTTGCGGACGCTGCTGCGAAATGTGGATTTGGACTGCAGCCAAATACAGATCGGTGTAAGTTAAAAATGTCTACGGCGTTATTAAATAAAATAATAAAAGTTTGTAATATATAAAATCTGTTACTTGATTCAGGGTTCATTATACATGTTTTAAGTACATCATTCGGGACATATTTCAGACACACCTTTTCTTTTCAATGGTTAATATATAATCATTGATCCATATGACAAATATTAATTTGATGTGAGGAATTTGCGTGTCGAATATTACGTGACTATAAGTAGTTCCGTAAATACATTCGTCTCTTATAACTTGCGCCGGATATAAATAGTACAATAGATAAGCTGGGACATTGAACTTGATTAATGCAGATACATTCACAGTGATTAAGTGATTATACACTATCGACGCACGAGATTTATTTTGTATCGTATTTAAACGACATGAATTATGGTTCACTTTAATTGCCATTTTTAAATGTGCAATATTGGCGAATTTCGTCCTATATTTTTTCTGCTAAATAATTTGAAAGTATAATATACTAAAGTAGAATACACTAAATGGATACAATCTGTAGGGGGGCAAAACATATTTATAAATAAAATACTTTTTTGGCTTCCATTAAGGAACATAAAAACGAGTTAATTTATACCATTGCTATATATAACCTATATAAGAAATATTACCGCACAAATTTGTGGTAATATTTCTTATATCTAACATAGGACTTCAAAAATCTTTTAATTTTAAAGCATTACTGTATTAAGTTCTAATAGTAATACATGTGTTTGTAATTTAAACGCCGACAAATTGCAGCTATCATAACTTTTGTAGGTGTAGGCGCTGATCAAAATTATGTGGGCTCAAGAATTTATGCTAAACGTAGGTCTTGTAAGGCTACTTAAAATCTTCTTTTAGAGATATATGAATTACTATTGGAATACATTTCACATACGATCGGATAGCCAACTGACATTTTTATAGCTAGCTCTTATTAAATACCTTTATATAACGCCCAGAATACACACAACAGATATTATTAGACATGTCGACGTAACGAAGATCGAAAAAGAGCAGTCCGATTACTGGGTTTCCGATTACCGAAAACACAGTTCGTATACAAAGTTTGTTAATTTAAAACCATCAACACTGCAACTGAAGCAATCAGAAATCGTTTTTAATTGCAATTAAAGCCTTAATCATAAACAAGTGCAACAATTGCAAATTTAAGCCAAGGCAATGCGGGTCACTTTGATCAGTAATGATGAATGATTAATGACATTAATGATACGCCTGCGATCAATCCTTGTTTACGTCTTAATCGTGATATGAATTAATGATTTGGTTTCTTCATTCGTTTTTGCTGAGCGTGTTAAATCGAAATATAGATTTCAATAGCAGTCAAATGTTTAATTACTAGTTTTTATAAACACACTAAGTCTTAGCGTAAATTTGAGCTTTTATAAGATGCTAAGACATATATCATTAGTTAAAAGTTCATTCCAAAAACATTGTATGACTCACGTGTGTTTCTAAAAACAGCCAAATATTTGCGTCACATTCGATCTACGTGATTTGATTAATGTCTTCAAGATTCGCCGAAATAGGCGTTTAGTGTTTCGTAATTTCACATTATCAACATTGAACCAGCTTATTTTAGACAAAGCTTTATTTGTAACCCTGCAGTGGTATAAAAATGTCTGGATCGAATTTATTTTTATCTCTAAAGATTTTTGTTCGAGTTAAGAAATAATTATAAAGGTAATATAAATATTATTTTAGTGTAGATTTTTGATACATGAGTAAATATTTCTTATAATTAATTTGTATGAAAACCTATAACACAATAGAGTTCCAGCAGTTTACAACTGAAAGTACATAAGTAAAATACAGGATTAAATAGTTTCAGTTACAGTGGTTTAAAACTACAAATGGGAACTTTAGTGAAACAATTTGCAAATTCGAGACATTTGGTGCACGCGATGTCAAGTTTTCGAATTGTAATTAAGTATTGTCAAAGTTTAAACGTACTGAGAACTAATTAGCATTCAAAATTGTATGTCCAAATAGGTTTGCAAATTACACATTTCGTTGAGTGGAAAATTATTTTTTGTTATATTTACTAATAATTATACATTAGATCCAAGAAAGTCAGTTCAAGTATTATTTAGTTAAGTATCACACTAAAGTAACTGTGTCTATATTAAAGCTTATAACTTATTAGTATTTTATATAATGCTGGAACATCCATGGAGCAAGTATCTATCTTAAGATTTTTGAAAACTCCTCCGAAATGACTTGACCGATTCTCATGAAACTTTGGGAGCTCTGAAAATCGGCCAACACCTATTTTTCATCCCCCTCAATGTTAAGGGGTAGTGTCCACACCTAAATTTATTTTTTATTTTTAAGACAACATTTTTAGTTTCTACCTTTTTATGATACAACATACAAAAATACGTACAACCCTAAATTTTTACCCCTCTACGATCAACCCCCTATTTTTTATTTATTAATTGAAAATTGAAATCACATGTATGGCAAAACAACGTTTGCCGGGTCAGCTAGTATAAAATAAACCCTTAGGAACGATTGACAACGATTCATAGGGAACAAGTACATAATTTCTATACTCTGTTACTTTACAAAAATGGTACAATTCTGTTAATATTTATTCAAATGTATTTAATATCGTGGGAGGTATAATTGTAGGTTATAAGTCATAAACACATAATTAGGCGCCGTCTTCAACTTCAAACCATTAATTACGTATCATAGGTGTAAAATGAATTATTACCAGTTGCATTGCGTGAGTAAGTTTGAATTAATTATAAGCATTTTGTTGGGCCTTGTTAGTATATAGATATAATTAACGTTTACAATATTATTTTAAATTATATTAAGTAGGCCTCTTGTTTTGTGCTCACAGAATTTTATTTCTATAAAAGATTAAATCGTCACTTTTATTAGATCTTATATCGTTTCGTTCCGTAGGTGTATTATCCAAGTACCGTGAATACGTTTAGATAGTATATAATAGGTCTTTACCTATGAAATTGCCGTATTGCAGTACAGACTTTTTCAAACAAAAAAACGTTTTGATTCGCTATGAATTCTAAATTCAAATTAATTTTGTTTTAAAAACATGACATTCTATTTACAAAATCAGTCTTTTGTTTATTGATTAGCGTTGTATTTTCATTACATTTCAACAATTTTCCTCATAATCGATACTTTGAAATTTCGTGTAATTATGGAATATGAGTTCCGTCGTGGCACAAACGCGGCACAAACGTACACGTAACATCAACGACGTTTACGGAGATAACTGTACAAACGAACGTACAACCCGTTGTATTGGTTTGCTTGGTTCCGTCTGGGAATTTGTGTCTTAAAAAATGAACCTCGTGGTCGTCCGGAAACTTTGGTCAACAATGATGAATTAAAGGCGATTGTGGAAGCTAATGAATCTCAATCTACAGCTGAGCTGGCAGCAGCTTTTGACGTTAGCATCAAAGCAATATTGGTCCAAGTATTGCGACAGATTGGCAAGGTAAAAAAGTCCTTGATAGATGGGTGCCCCACGAACTTAACGATCGCCAGCGCAACGTACGTGTCGAGACTTGCCTTGCGCTGCTTAACAGGCACAGAACATTAATGGACTTTTTGAAGCGAATTGTTACGTGCGACAAACATGGATTCTTTTTGACAATCGAAAGCGCTCAGCAAGTTGGTTAGATCCTGGTTCGGTACCAAAGCAATGTGCAAAACGAAAAATGACCCCTAAAAAGGTGATGGTCACAGTTTGGTGGTCTAGTGCTGGTGTGATTCATCATAGCTTTATACAAAACCGGCGAGAGCCTTACTGCAGATGTGTACATTGAAGAACTGACCACAATGATGGCGAAACTAGCACGTCTGCAACCAGCTTTGGTCAATCGGTCGTCTCCACTGCTACTTCACGACAACGCGCAACCCCATACTGCACAACAGACCGTCTCTAAGCTATGAGTTGGGTTTGGAGGCTCCCCCTCATCCGCCATACTCGCCAGATCTTGGCCTACCGACTATTACAGTTTTCAAAATTTGGACAACTTTTTTTTAAAAATTGCAATTCCCGAAACGCAGTACAAAACGCCTTTGAAGAGTTTGTTGTCTCCGTCCAGCTGATTTTTCCAAGAAGGACATCGATAATGCCACAGCGTTGGCAATGCATTGATTGCAGGGGTGATAACTTTAAATAAAAAAAAAAAATAAGTTCGAAAAAAAAAATCTTTAATTTTTTCAAACAAAACGGATTTCATAGTAAAGACCTAATATATATATATATATGTAATAGATCCTCGATAAAAGTTTTATTATGAATAGCTTTAGGCATATTGTTTAATAACACATCATCCTCTTTGGCTTTCGATGATTACATATTATAAATGAATGAATATATTTTAGTACCTATAAAATATAGAGAGAGCGCGATTTGTGAAATAGAAGCGATCCCTTCTACAATGATCCACAGAGAACACAAAATTTTTCTGAATTTAGAATACGTACAGAAGATCGCATTACACTGGTATCCTGTAAACTAAATACTGTACTTTATATTGATATGATAGCATGTAGTCATTACTTAAATGAAGAACCGCTTCACCTCATTTGACACACTATTTTCGAATTGTTTGACCTAAAAATACTGTCATATTTCCACAAAAGTTTATAAAGTTATAGAGCCAAAAAAGTACAAAAGAGTACAACTATATTGTTTTTTATATTATGAGAATATAAAACCTCCTTGGTTTACAAAACAATTTTCACAGTACTAAAATAATGACAGCTTAATAACTAAATTACCTATGATTTTATTAAACATATGATTGCTAGCTTAAATGATGACTAAATACAACTACTTTATATAGTCACACGTTTAAATAAACAATAGAATGGTATTCATCCTGTTATTAATTTAAATAATTGATATTAATTTGACAGACTGTAAAATTGTATAATCGCTCTTAGGCCCTTATCTTCGAAAAACACAGTATAGAATTCAATTTTCAAAAAAAGAAAATTATTTCCGGTGCCGTCTCTTTTTGGAGGTTGCCGATCATCATAGCTAATCTGACTTAGGATGCCGCGTTTCTAAACAATAATTTCTTGCTTTAAAACCATTGCCGAAGATTCTTAGCCAAGATGTACGTCTGTGGCCAGGCCTCCTTCTACCCACTACTTTGCCTTGAACGATTAGCTGACGGAGCTCGTATTTTTAGGAGTTACGCATGACACCGAAATATTCTAGCTTCCTTTTCTTTACTGTCATGAGCACCTCTTTGTTACACCGTCAGAGTAAATGATACAAAAATTTGTTCGTGACTCGTAAAATACACTATAGCATAAATATGTAGACAAATAACTTCCATTAATCCTAATAGTGGTCGAATCAAAATGCCACTTACAGTGATTACCAACAAATCCGTTATGTTTTGACAAGTCGACCTTCATTACATAACATGACCCGTGAATTTCACTTTCCCTGTAAACAATGGCAGAGGTAATTAAACCAAAGGTCAGTTAGGTGTTTAATGAGATCTGCACTTAACTAGAATCAATTTCTCTACCCGAGGCGACGATTTGCCGGTCAACGACTTAAATTCTCACGATTTATTGTGTGTGCTTAGCGCCGTCATATGTTGACTGCTTTAGTATGTACTTCGCATGGCTACAGTTTCAAGAGATATTGTTTAGTTTAAGACGCGTTTTTCAATTCAATAAAGTTACGAATTTGTTGCTGGTGTAAAAAAAATATTTTAAGATCTATTAAATGTAGTTTTAAAAATTATATTCGTCTATCTGTGGATAGAACGCACACATGCACCTCTTTAACACCAATCACGTTATTCTTCAGTTTTTATTTTAATTAATTTATTTTGTTTTTAACGTACATATTTTATAACGTTTCTATTACTTTTTTGAAATTTTTGAATTGAAATCTTGTGTGCCTTGTGTAAGGGATGAACTGGCTTCTCAAACACAGGTGATACCTAGCTGAAAATCCAGCGATTCTAGTAAAAGTATTATTATTATTAATACAAATTAAACAGCTATATATTTCTTCTAACTAAATAGTGTATTTGTTAGTTCCGTTATTTGACTATTCTAAAATTCTGCGAATATTTCAAAATGAGATAAAAGAAAAAAAAAGGAAAATAAATATAAACCCATTGCAAATGAATTTAAATTCAAAACGACCACAATACGTAAATTATTAATGTATCATTATTAGTACAAATATTGAATTTGTACGAATTGAGACGTTAAACGATATATAATTAAGAACGATTTTATTTCGATGAAATGTAATTTTTTTATTTCATTAATGAGCTTCATCATGACAATGTAGTTTGATAATGATTTAAGTGACTTAGTTTAGAGTTCAAGTTTGTACACCAGCCAAACACAGCAGAAAGGAGCACAGTTATATTATAGTTATTATATATTCCAATAAGTTCCTGTTCATTTTAAACTAAAGTACAATTCAATCAGCACTGTCAAGTGAAAAGGGTTGAATGTATTCAATTCGAATTATGAAGCTGACCAAAACAAGTTAAAGTTAAGTCGCCCTTAAATATTTTGAACTATGACGTACTGTCCTCGTGTTAAATGTGAGTAATACTAACATCCGCTCACAAGGATTCGCTATTACGCCCATTACCGCACGTTATTTAATGTACTTTTTGCAAACTTTTATTTTGGTTACAAAAACGGCAAATGTTTTCTAACTGGAATCACCATTTTGAAGGTTAATTCTATTTATGAATGTTAAATTTTGCCTACATATACATTCATTTGTAAAGCATGGTAGAAAATAAAGACTTTATTTGGTTCGGGTAAAAGTGCTTTTCAAAATTAGAAAACTAGAGTTAGTTTGTTATGTATGACTGCCATTAAATTTCGTCACATTAGAATTTCAAGATGATTTCTTTTGTATGTTGCATGGAATTCATACAAATTTGAGCTCTATTTATGACATTCTACATAACTTGCCGCAACACTTCCTACGAGGTGTTCCCTGTTCTTGATGAATATTCACTTTTAGGGCTGCGAAAGTGTCTTTGAATTTCTGGTGTATCTAAACTAGCCGCAGACTTATCACTTAAAATACTTCAAATCCTAATGCGACCAAATTTCACAGAACAAACATAGACTATAATTAATATTTATTAGTGAGGTTATTCCATAGATTATTAAAAGACGTTATAATTATTGCTTTAAATCCAGAATTGTTGCCGGCTTCATAGAATTCAAAATAATTCCATGAAAACAAGCGACAATTTATGACTTGATAATTTACGACTAATCAATATCAAACTGCAAAGTGCAGATGTGAACTTTGTCACCTCAATAATAACTCCTCTCTATAAACCTCTTCTTCAGTCTTCCGCCAATACCGACACTTCAAAGTATGCAATGCATAACTTTTCGATTTGATTCCATATTAGGACCTTGTATTAGTGTATTAGAATTCACATTTGCTTGTACCAACAATGATCGGCTGGGCGTCAAATCCTTGAATCGCGATAACCTTTATAACGCTGATTCTGAATTTATTCACGGCAATTTGAATTAGACGGTATCGTATTAGGATCACGGCGTGACGCGAAACTCGTGAAATTATATCGTGATGGCTCTTCGTGATCTTATGTCAAATTAGGGCGGTTACATACATATTTAGTTACCTAACATAGGTTTTAGATAACTTAACAGATAGTGACATAAAACGAAACTGAACATGAGATAAAATATAACTGGATTTCTGAATTACCGTATTCAGTATCAACACTGAATTCCTTCTTAACTGTAGTTTAACAATCGGTTATTCAATCAAAACAAGAGAACATTAGAACACCAACGGGCGCCCTTATCACCAAAGCATCTCTTCCAGGCGATTATGCGTCCATAAAGAGCCTTAAAGATGGCCGGCGACAGATCTTTGACCCGAGGTCGGTAACAACAAAAGCTAAACTTTCCTTTCTTGTACCAACAAGGCTCGCACCGTTATCCGAAGATTGACTTGGAATTATCTGGCGAAAGCATCATGAGCAGTCACAATAATATGCATGCTCCAAGTTTGACCAGACATTTGACATAACAATAGCCATGTCAAAATTGATTACAACTTTTCGCACCTGAAATGGGAGTATTTCATTTTTGCTGTTTTCTCAATTGAAAACCAGTATTGCTCTTCGTAGCACATTAATCCGAAAATAATATAAAGCAATTATAATTCGGAAGAGATTCTATAGTTGAACGCTTTAAGAACCTATGCTGTAATTAGAACATTTGTTATGAGTTGGATGGTTAAATTATCCTACTTGGATTTAACATTTCGTTGTCAATAAGATTGGTAGATAAAAACTGTCGAACCCAAATCCGCGTTACCATGGGCGCGTATAAAAGTCGACAGGGTTAAGTAGAGAACAAGGTAAGGTAAAGAGAAGTATAAAACTATAATTTATACATGTAAACCTTTTTTACATACTTCTATGCTAGACATCCAAATTTGATACTACTAAATACAAAAACAATATTATAATTAAGATTTCCGCTCTTAAAGGAAATCGATACAACATTGACAAATGCCATTCCAACGGAAACCATTAAATATATTTTATAATGCGTGATTTTTAAAAACTTAATACCGTAAAAAATACTGTAAGAGCATTTATTTTATTTCTTTCAATATCCTCAATTAACAGGAAAATTACTTGTTTGGAAGATCCAAAGTAGATGTTGAAAAAAGGCAACTAAAAACTAAAAGAATTGTTCATTGTAAAGAAAGCACTATTTTAACTGAAATATATTTTGTCAAATGACGATCACAACCTACTGCAACTTTTCAAGAGTATTGTAACCATTTAATCACGAGGAACACACTAAGGATATATTTAATTAAATTAACATTTCCCGTTAATTATTTGTACAAGAAATACTATCGTAATTGCTTTCACAATCAAATTTCAGTCCAATTTTGCGAATCATTAGGTCGTCTAAAAACTAGCTTATAGCTATTCAATTTCAATTAAAATATAATTAAATGAAAGTAAATTTATCGCGTGATCGGTTATTTTTATCTTTTATCGTATGCTGGTAATATATTCTTTATAATATAGGATTAGAAATGCGCTAGAAACTGGAGCGAAAATCTATTGTTGTGCGATTCTCACTTAGAAATTTCCTATTTTTTTACCTTCACTGCTTGTGCTATATTTCGTGTTTTTGTAGAATAAATAACACATGCAAATACCTAATGTTAGTAAGAGTTTGTTCCACTTTCCTGTAGATTTGAATTTTTGTAAATTTGTGTAAGACATACAACAGAAAATAATTGTCAATAAAGATAGGTTTATTATTAATGAAACAAAAATGTGCTAAGTGATTTAAAGACAGATTTATAATTGTTATAGACGAATATAATAACATCATCTCCTCACGAGTGATCAATTTTTTTCTTAGTCAGAAACTTACAACCGTGTTCATATATATGTAGTATAGTAGAAGTTACAAGATGCGGATACAAACTCCTTAATATACAATGTTACATATTTTAGAGTCTCAATGAATATTTATCATTTTAAACATATTATTCAAGTTTGAAAATATTTCTCAGATATGACATACTTATGATACATTTTCGTAAATCTTTTTTATGCTGGCTAAAGTACTATAAAATTTCGTTTATTTCTATCAAACTGTATTTGCTAAGGAAAGGGATGAAGACGAAGTAGAGCCTAGATATGCCATAAAGGGTTAGGAAGAAAGATATTTAAAACTTAGTAAAAAGCTTTACGTGTGAAAATAAAACTTTCTTATAATTAGTAACACTTTTACTCATCGTTGCGCGCAAACTGGGGCGTGTGAGTGTGGGTGTATTTACCAATTCAGCAAACCACTTAAATGCGTGACACTTTGAGAAAAATTATAGAGAGGCAATTACTAATTCCGTTGAATTTAATCATAATTGTATAGTATCGCAATAAGTAGGTAAGATAAACCTGGTTGGTGAGAATACTTTTTTGATACATCTGACGGAATTTTCGAGTTGTCGGTCAATGGGAATTCAGTGTCGAAATAAACTGAACACAATTACGGAGTCTAAGAAGGAAGTTTAATATTTCAGTTTTAATCTTAATTCCGTCTCGTGTCTTATTTCAGTAATCATTCTCCATGAGTCCTCGCGATAGCACAGTACTCGTGTCTAAATGGATGTTAGAGTAATTGATCGCGTATGGCAAAAACTAATTGAATTTTCATCGGTCTCGACTCGAATCTGACAATAAGAAAGAAGTATCGATTTACGTGGGACGTTTGACCTAATTTAACAACTTTTAGACCAATAAATAAGCTGACATCTAATAAATTAGACAAAGTAGGTAGTCGTCACTTTCATTTTTAATTTCACATGAATTTTTCCACATGAAGTCATTATTGCGATTGTTTCGGAAGTGCCTACTTTTGCATGAGAAGTGGAATTCGGAAGAATTGAAGTTCATTATCACGGAAATCATATCGTGCGTTTCATTTCACTTAGCTCATTGAGAGAGAAGCTGTTATATTTGAATAAGACTTGCCTATATACCGTAGAGTTTCTGACTTCTATAGCTGGTGCGAATTGAACAATTCTTGTTTGGTAGTGTATTTACTAGGTATGTAAGATATCACTACTGTAAATATGGGCAGAAAGTACATTTACAATTTTGTGGAAACTGAGAATAATGTTACTTTTTGCGTTTTACGATGTGCACAGGTTTTTTAATTAATTCTGATGAAGCTGCAAGTAACAATTATTGCGAAATAACAATGATCATTTATAATTATTATATTTTTTTTTGTATAATTTGGCTATTTATCTCCTTGTTCAGAAATATTATTTAGAGGTCTGGATTTAATCGGGAAATTATGTGACAATCTGGCTGAAATTATGGCTCTATTTTCAGCTGTAAAATAGAGATTTAAAATATATAAATATGACTACGTATAATATTAAAAATTAACTCCAAGTTTTTCCACAATCAAGCTGTATTTAAGCCAAATCTTCACATACCATACAGATGAGATCCTAAGTTCATTGCCCTTCAATCTACACAAGATCAACGAAGAAATCATGTGTTTGAAACCAAACGCTAAACCTTAATAAAACCAAACAATAGTATATAGCTAATGTATTGTTATGGTCAATTATTTTAAACAGCCGAACCGTTTTATATTAAGATTTAGTCTAGGCACGTCCTGAAAAACGACTACTGCCATCTTTATCACTTTATAACATAGATGACTATGCTATGACTCGCTAAGACGAAGCTATAAAAATGTGATTATAGCTATAGACCTAGCCTCGTTGAGATACGAGTGGCGTACTACAAGACACTATACTATAAATACAATTTGTTTTTCACATAAACTGGACCTTTTAAGAACCAATGTTTAAAAAATATGAACACATTAAACACATAGTTTAAAGAATTGAAAAGTAGCCGTTCTAATTGAAAGAAAAACGAATCACAAAACAAGAGAAAGCAGAGCTGATATGGCAATTTAATACAAAGATAGAAAATGCGATATGATTGTTTCATTTAATTGTAGTACCTATGTGACCACACAAAGAAAGCTGCGGGTCAACGATTCAGCTAACGGTCTCCGGATGTCAACCTGGAGCAAACTCGTTTGAGCAGTGCAAACTCAATAAAAACTTCATTGCACGGTAACGACGATGATCAAGCTTTGGAAGTTCGAAAATCAAAGCTTGCAAACGGATGTCACCGAATCGTCAATTGTTATTGTCATTTGTACAGCAATTAGAATAGAATAGAATAGAAAAAGAATTTTTCCTTATTAAATAGATTAACTTATACTTATTTAATCTTAAAACTAACTTAATCAACAATCATAAAATGGAACTCATAATAATGAAAAAAAAAATTTATAAAAAAAAAAGATAAATAAAATAAAAAATAATATAATTCATTAAAAAAGGGGGAGAGAATGAATATATTGTTAAATTAGGACAAGACCCGGTTAAAAGCTGTTGGAATTCTCAAACAGCGCTGTTTTTCTTGCTCTGTTATACGCGATAATTTTGCTTACACTTTCCATGCGGTGTGGCCTATAGATGCACATACGAACATAATGTATATATTAGTTTTTAATAATCTAAGTTAAGTAATAGTTATTATTCAGAGTACAGTAAACTCATTTCTGAACGCAACGTTTTTCTCCCCCGCTTGTGAGGAAGCAAATCGATGTTTTTCTCTAGATTGGGAATTTTATGTAAAACTTTTTGTGTAATTACTATAAATAAAACAGTCCTAAGATCAAATCAAGTTAGCTGTTTTATTAGCTGTACACACGTTGTCGTCCTATCTGATGATAAATCCATATACCAAACGTGATTTCAGGCTGAAACATATTAATGTACCTGTTTTTATAGGTATTGGTTACGCGAAAATTATTTTCAGTGTTTTGAGCCATTAATCTTAGTGGGAGTTCATTAATTGCAGACAAAACTGCATTTACCTACATACTCAATTTCAATATAAATAAGGAAGTTGTAACAAAACGATCGGATATTTGGAACGCAATTTATACAGAATAACTTCATCCCATATCTTAATGTTCAGGGAGATGTATGCAAATGCTCCAGACGATTTATAGACAGATTCAGCGACTCGTGCGCCTTATGACTCTAATGGACTAACCTTTGCTTTTACAATTTCACATTCACTTTCTTGAATATCGATTACTGCGTCAACGTCTCTGATAATTACTGGTCTTCCATCGCATTGCTACTAATAGATATATTTGACGAACCATATACTTGTCAGGTCACTATGTTGGACTGCCGCACTGAGGGTTCGATTCTCGCTAAGGTTAATACTAGTGATGACCATAACTGAGGGCTGGGTGTTCTATATTTATGTATAAAAAGTCTAAATAAACACGTTTTTCAGTTGTGTTGTTAGCGCTTATAATAATAAACCCGACCGTGTGTGAAATGTATCCATATTATTAATATTAATAAACAGCATAAAGTATATATAAAGTATTCTTATATGCCAATCTACTCGAAAAAAATCAACAGAGGTCGTATATCACGATTTAAAAGTTTCTCATATTAATTTATTCATATTATTATAGTCTTTTTATGGAAGAGTGTAAGTTGTGCGGTGGTTCATTTTATTAGCCGAGCACTATGAATAAGTGTGTATAATTTACTTTTTTATTATACGCGACGAAATTGGCAACTAGAGCTTCCGTTTCCATTCAGATCTCGACTGTATGACATTCAAAAGTGAATACAATTTGTTTTATCTGTGACGGATAATGTGGCTTGTCTATACGTCATTATGTCACATCGGTGCGGACTCGTGAGCTTTGATGATGGATGAAAATTTAATATGATTTGCATATTTAAATGAAACGGAAAATTATATGAAAGGGAAAGCGAATCGTTTATCCATTAAATTATAAGTAAATTTATACATCCTAGCCTGTACTGAGTAAATATGAAAGCAAGCTTGTTCTGCTTTGAATAAATCGAACCTAACCTTATTTCACACTGACAAAACCATAGATACAAAAAGCGTCCATCAATGCGTAACATTCTTAATTTAAGCTTTCGATACTGGTATAATTTCATTTTAATATAGATTATAAAACATGCGATCGAACTGCAATAGTGTGCTTTAAATAAATATTTGCAATCAGCTAATAAACTGTAACAAATATGACAATTTGTTCACTATGTTCTTACATCCGGAAACACGTCTAGTGAGTGATAATTACATTCAGATGTTCAGCTTTGTGAAGCTTGTTCAGATTTGAATAATCATGAGTAACAGTGCTAGAATAATAATAAGTATGTCATATATATTAATTTGTTCTTTTGAACGTACAGTTTTTAAAAAATTTTGTTATTAAAAAACTCCCTTTAAGAAAATTCACTATTCTTTAATAAAATTTAGTTTACCATATTTATTGTATTTAAGTGTCTATTTAAACAGATAAAATACACTTTATGTTTTAATTTCATTATATAGGTAAATATTTCTCGTTACTATTGTTTCAGCCTGTATTAGATTTTGTCCTTGTCCCCAGAGGATTTTCAATGATATGACATTTCTAAGAATGTATTAATATTTAATAATAATAAACATTGTGGTTTGACATACGCAATCAACAGTACGGTAAATAATAACATAATCAATTTATGGAGCAAATAAGCCTTTAGACAATTCTTTGAAAGGCTTTATGGAGTTTTTTAAGACCAGTACTATGCCTAATATACTGACGCCATCCTGCAAACCCAACGGTTAATAACTAATTAGTAATATATAACATTAAACAGACAGTATTTAATCATCTTTAATGGGCATATTAAAATACTACGACCGCTTTTTCACACGAAATTCTCGAGATATTGCACTTATGCTAAACCATTTTCATAAATATATAATCAAGCACAAAAAGAGCAGTTATTTCGTGCAATTATAAGATTCCATGAATCTGAATATTGGTGGGATTCCGTACAATTACAGTGG
This sequence comes from Pontia daplidice, assembly GCA_963693355.1. Lineage (NCBI taxonomy): Eukaryota > Metazoa > Arthropoda > Insecta > Lepidoptera > Pieridae > Pontia > Pontia daplidice. The sequence goes on along the minus strand of CAVNZL010000024.1, from coordinate 1,516,073 downwards.
CTTTCTCGTCAAGATCACTTTCAATAGAGTAAAAGCTGAGGTCGGCTCCCTATAGTTAGGGTTGAGATCCGACGAGGAAACAAGCGCAGCGGCAGCGATAAATGGCAGTTGCTATTTCAATATTATGCAATTATTTATGCACATTCAGTCACAGACATATAAAGGGTAAAATGGAAACCCTAACCAACGTCCTTGTATTGATCTAATTTATATAGACTGAACAGAGAACCGGACTATAATGTCATTTACCATATTAATGTTTTAACAATTGTCTCCTTAAAATATATTTGAATAAACATATTCAAATTGGTTTGTACCATGAACCGCTTAAGCTCAAAGACATTACGGGAAAGTGGGATCGACATTTTTACCTACCAACGTAAAAATAATTCTTTTGCTGGAAGAAACAAAACCAGGTAGGAAATAAACAAATCTTAGAGAGTATGTTGTTAGCCAAGTAACATACATGTACACAATTTATTTTATCGTCGATGAATTTGATACAATCTTAAATATTTTATATCGCTTCGCTTATCCTCGCATCTCTTTTATAATTGTTTTTATTGTAATATTCAGTAATGAGGTTAATGTATTCAAGTATAAGAATTAAAAAATATAATCTCTGTAATGTTTCCGAATAACGGTAGTAAAGCCGACACATAAATGTGTAAAAATTTCTGCGACCTTTAATATTTAATGATTAAGCAGAGTGCCAACATTTACATCCTATTTTTAAGTTTGTTTGTTCGTGAGCAACTGCCAACAAGCTTTCTTGCGAAGATCTTATTTTTGTAAAACAGGGGGGCAAACGGGCAAGATGCTCACCAGATCGTAAGTGATACCTCCGCCCATGGACGCTAGCAATGCCAGAGGCCTCACAAGTGTCTTACTGGCCTTTAAGATTCATATATGCTTTTTTCTTGATCCCTAAGTCGTATTTGTTCGGAAATACCTCTTTTGGCAGCTGGTTCCACATAGCGGTGGTGCGCGGTTGAGAGCACTTCTGAAGAGCTCAGTTAGAGGACATATAATTATCTAGTTAATGTATTTCATGACATAAAGAATATATTAATATAAACAATTGATATAGATATATAACGTTATGAATCAACCTACCTTACTACTTCAAAAGTTGTTCAAACGAATATATACGCCACATATGCATTGAAAATTATTAAATAAAATATCTAATATTACAATTATTAAAAAATAATAATAATAAAAACAAACCTAAGTCATTACTATAATCAAACAGGTTTAAAAATATAATTAAGTGAGGTTTTTAATCATAGAAATATCAGTAACACTATTCGTAAGTACATAACGTTATATAAAGCTCCCATTACGTGAAAGTAAACGAAATAATGAAAGTTCTATTTGTCATTAAGTTCGAGATACCACTAATTGTTCTCTTATCAGTGGCTATTCAATCACCTATCACAGCTAATATGTCGGTTAGACAAAGCGAGCAGGTAATTTGCTTGTCAGTATAAATAATCAATGTAATCAGACCAGGGGGGGGGGGGGGGGGGGGGGGGGGGGGGGGGGGGGGGGGGGGGGGGGGGGGGGGTCCTCCCCTTTTTTGGGGGGGGGGGGGGGGGGGGGGGGGGGGGGGGGGGGGGGGGGGGGGGGGGGGGGAAAAAAAAAAAAAACCCCCCAACCACCCGGGGGCCCCCGGCCCCCCCCCCCCCCCCCCCCCCCGGGGGGGGGGGGGGGGGGGGGGGGGGGGGGGGGGGGGGGGGGGGGGGGGGGGGGGGGGGGGGGGGGGGGGGGGGGGGGGGGGGGGGGGGGGGGGGGGGGTGTTTTTTTGGGGGGGGGGGGGGGGGGGGGGGGGGGGGGGGGGGTCCTTTAATTTTTTTTTTTTGGGGGGGTTAAAAAAAAAGGGGGGGGGGGGGGGGGGGGGGGGGGGGGGGGGGGGGGGGGGGGGGGGGGGGGGAAAGGGTGTGGGGTTTTTTGGGGGGGGAAAGGGGGGGGGGGGGGGAGGAAAAAAAAAAAAACAAAAAAAAAAAAGGGGGGGGGGTTTTTTTGGGGGGGTTGGCCCCCCCCGGAAAACAGCGAAAAAGCCTTTTTTTTTAAGGGTGGAAAAAAAAATTTCGGAAGAATCTAGTGTCGAGGAGATAAAGGAATGGATCCTTATGCTGTCGGAGAGAATAGAAGCAGTAGGTTTAAAGTCGGGTTGCACCACAGCAACGTATACTAAGGAGCTTAAAGCTGCAGCGAGGGATATCAAACAGATAGGTAAATTTCTTCCATTCGAAAATCCCACGGAAAAGTTCTTCGTTTTCAGGCAAAATACATTCGATGAAGGAACGCTTGGGCGGAAAAAAAAAAGAACTTGCTCAAGAGAGAACTTCATGCCCGATCCACCATAGGTTTTGAGGGACTGACGGAAACTTTAAAATCTTTTGGTCAGGAGCTAAAAACCGATATTATGCGGTCTACGGAGGGACTTTTAAATAACAAGTTAGCGAAAATTTATGCGAAGCGTGAAGAGAAGGAACTAATGGCTACTACCCCATCAATTACGGGGAAACAGACTTCACTAGAGTCAGAGACTAGCCTTACACAAAGAAATGTTAAGAAAAAGGTGGACATTGGTTATCAAACGAAATAGTGGGGACTCAAATAAAGAGGAAGAAAAGGCAGCTTAAGTCGCGAAAGCTGGTGACGTTAGAGAAGGAGGGGAAGAAAAAGGGATTACCTACGCAGAGTACTTACAAAAGCGAGGCAAAGTGTAGCCTGCTGATTGGGAAGAAATTAATCAGACGGAGATGGGGGGGTTTAATTGAAATCGAAGGCGAAGCTATGAAAGAAAAGGCGGATTTGCTGCGGTAAATTAAAGATGGCGCTATCTACCATGGCAAGAGTTAGCAGGCCAGAGAAATGGCGATCTTCGGTAAGGGCCTTGACGATCAGTTTCGGTGGAAGAAGTACTGACAACTCTGTCGAAAAAAGAGGGTGTTCGGCAGACCTGATTAAGTGAGTAACATTGAGAAGGGAACAGTGCAATCTGCGTTGTTAAATGCCCAATGGAAATAGCAAGACTACATGGAGGGAGATTGCATAGTTGGATGGAGTGTCAGGTGGTTCTTTTACGAGAGCGTCCCATGCGCTGTTATAGATGTCTGGAGGTGGGACATACGCGGAATATTGCTCTTCTGTTGAAGACCGTAGGACGTCGTAAGGTGTGGCAAAAAGGTCAATATGGAGGGGAGAATGAGCAATGCGTTTATGGGAAAGCAAAAATACCGGCGGACACGTGTTGGGAGCAAGAAATTGCCATGCACAAAAGCCCAATAGACTAAGACATAATGTAAGAGGGTTGCCATAGCAACCAGTCAAGGGGGGGGGGGGACTTTTGGTAGAATGCTAATCCGAGCCGACTCCTTCTCGCTTGTGAGAAGTGAAGGAGCCCAAGTTTCTCCACTTGTGACAGTGAGTTGGGAGGGGTTTAGCGTTGGGTGGGGGTATATAGCGAGTCCCACACTAAGTGCGGAAATGCCATCCCCTCGTTAAAAAAAAAAAAAAAAAAAAAGTACTGTCTTGGGGAATTGGTCCTTGGGTTTGTAAAGTTGGAGGGTAGTCTAAAATTTTAGCAAATAAATAAAACATAGAACTCGCTGTACCCTGCGGTTTCATCCGCCTTAACAGTAATTAAGTCTTCCTAAATATTTCATAAATATTCAATTTAAATCAATTTTGCGTTAACAAGCAATTGCTCCAACTTTGTAACGTTATTATAGAATTCTTATACAAACTGCTATTCTTAAGATACTGCTGCGAATTTACCACTTCAGTATCTACCCACTGTCGTTGACTTTCTACGTTCGCTAAACAATAAGTTTTATATTGGGCTAGCCATAAGAGCCTGTGATCGCCCGAGGTGTCTCATTACGAATACTTTCGCTATATGACGTGATATACTTGTTCTTTTGAATGGAGAACGAGAGTGGTTAACAGTTTAACTGAAGCACTGACCTTGCTTTAGCTAAACTATTAAAAGGTTTAAGGTTCTAATTATTACCAACAAAATCTTTGTTGTACAATAAGGGTTACAGCTCAAAACCTCATAAGAAATCCTTCGGAGAAATTTTTCAGTATAGACCCTATATACCTTATATATTTGTTTCTATAATCTCTATGTGCAAAATTGTAAAAGATAGGTTAAAACGCTTTTGAAACCGTACATCGCCGTCGAGTTTAAACACGATCACGAAGGGTTTAACTTTCACCAAGGCAGATAAACAAATAAGATATTTCGGCCTCGTAAACAACAAGTGTAATTTCTTTTAGATTAAATCATATGCCAAACAGGTCCGAAACGCTACACTTCACATCTGACGTGATATTCACACGCCAATCGCTCACTTCCGGTGAGCGAATTCGGAAATTATGATGCACCACGATTTATAATGATCATATCTAATGTGATTTGCCTAATTAATATATTATATATACTAATTAAATAACATTTAATGTACTGTTGTTTACTATAAGAACATGTGCTGCGTGGTTTAGGTTTCAAATTGATCGATGCAAAGTCGAAAGTTAATACGACCGCAGTTAGTCTGCAATGTAATTTGTAAAAAAATTTAAATACTTAATAATTAAAGCATACAATAACTGTATTACGAAAGGTATTCTATTTTTGAATCTAACTAAATTTCTATTCTATATAACTAAACATGTAAGTTTTTATTTGAATCGTCAATCTATTTATGGCGTGTAGAAAGGCTTTCGCCCACAATTGTTTAAGGCGTTTATAGCATATTACCTAATTTGAAATAGCTTAAATCGTTATAGGACCAAAATAAAAACCGTGTCACCTATTTCTCCTTCAATTCTGTAAGATCTGTATATATGATTAAGTATATGATATAAATCTATATCCTTCTTACATTATTATCGTGATAGCAGTCTGTATGTATACAGCATCCACTTTTTTCATTGTTTCTCTATATGTTTGCCATTTAAATTCGTGCGTAATATTGTATACACTTTTCATCCCGGAAAATGACTTCCCGTAAGTAATTAAATAGCTATAGTAATTTTTGTATATTACAACAGCTCATACATATAATTTAACTTTTGGCATGCCTATCTTAGTAATTAGAATACCTATTTTATACATTACCTTATATTCCGCCACAATGACTATGTACTATCTAAATTATAAACTCCATAAAATAAAAATATTATATTATATTATATTATATTATATTATATTATATTATATTATATTATATTATATTATATTATATTATATTATATTATATTATATTATATTATATTATATTATATTATATTATATTATATTATATTATATTATATTATATTATATTATATTATATTAATACATTACAAATTAATACAAGAGCATTGTTAAGGATAGTCTTTCGTAAAACAGTTGTGGATGGCGGTCGCCATTTTGAACTTTCCAAAGAGGAAACATCTTATGTTCTCGTTTTAGTCATATATTAGAACAATTACGTATATACCTACTATAATTAATAACAACCATTTGAATTAACAACCATCGCGCGGGGTTCATGTAAGGTACGTGATTCCACTTCGGACAGCGCCTGCATTAACATATTATGGTTCTTTGAACCGCGTTGTGAGTTCATTCACACATGATTAGTTTTTTTAATGTGTAAAATAGAACCAGAGTCAGCTGTGCAGCTAGAGTTTATGTTTTCACTTTCATATAATTATCTTACTTTCGCCTTTGACTCGCTGTGGGCGAACCATTGACATTACGATATGCAAATAAAAAACAGACTACATATAAGAGTTATTAATGACAGTACTTTGGTCTACTTGTGAGAGGTTCAACCATTACTAATCGATTGAGCTATTCAATATCGTGTTTTGGAGGAAATATTTAATTTTCAACGACATTTTTATAGTTAAAAAACTTTTACTTTTTAATTACTTAATAGTTAATTTCCCTTGGTTTTATCTCTTAATTAATGTTTTAATCAATAAAATACTTCATTCGTATTTTCTAATGACGTGTTAAGACTTAAACAGCGCATACGCAATCGCTGCTTTATATGATTAAAAAATCTCGTAATTTTCATATTATATATTAAAACCGAGAATTAATATAAATAGTATGTATAACATATTAGATATAATAGATGTAATGATGTGGACGGGACTCTTAAGTAAGGAAAAATACTGAAAACGCGTGGAAAAAGATTATTATTATACAATAAGATTTTAGAAAAGCTCAAACCATTTCATGCTTTGATTCGCTGGTGAACGCATATTATCTGTAACTTTAACTCATTTTATTTTATTGTATTGTACCTTTATAAATATACATTTTTCATGTCTAAATTTAATTCTAATAATAGTACTTGCGCACCTCCTTTTTATGTTATTTAGTATTTCCTCCAACCTGGGTTGTCTGGAAGAAATAGCTATCGTAGCTATAAGACCGCCCTCTGTACACAGACATTAATTATAAGTTCAAAATAAGTTCATTTTTATTTATGTTTTTATACTATACGTTTTTTTTTCCTGTTTTATGTGTGCAATAAAGTATTTTTATTATTATTATTATTATATTATTAAAGATTATTAAAAGTAAATATGTGTTTGTCACAATCTCTGTTAGGGATACTGGATTATTTAAAATATATTACAACAGAAACAATTTTATTCACTTAAATTCATAATAAATTTCATTAGCAATATTACATGCGGTTGTATAATGGTTAATAAGCTAAAGGGAATCGCATGCAATGTCAGAGGTCGAATGGCAGTGATTGAAACGCAAGCATATCAAATTAATTAAACGTTATTTCACACACACTATGTTTTTGAAATGACCACACACACACGTATATTTGTGCGTTGTTCGACTCATTAACATGTAATCAATAATTATTGTTACAATTATTAAGATATCAAAGTGCTTTTATACATAGATATTAAACAAATTAAAAAAAATATTAATGTTATTTAAATGAATACTTATTCCCAGTAACCAATCATTAGATTACCTTTACAAGTGCAATAGCGGTTTTCAATCAACCAGTGACAAGATGGCCACTTCCCATACGAATGGAGGCTTAGTTGTACATTTTCCCACAGTTGTGTTACATTGAAAGATTTACGGATCGTTATATATCATACGTGCTTCGGTTTAAAATTAAATTATTTTTCAACGGTACTCTCACGCAATATAGAATATTATACGCTATTCTGTTATATTCGCAGCTTATACTTGAGGCCTGAAGTAATTGTAACATTACAAACTTTCTGGCGTTTAATTATCAATTTCATGTTTTCTTAGCCTCTACATTATAGCTTGTGTAAAAAATATAAATTCAACAATTATCAGCCAAAATGCTCACCTGTGTTGATTGTATAAGATTCAAACCCGGACCTCCGTTCGGCAGTTCAGCAGGCTCTATTAGGTACACTGAGTCATCGTATTGTATATTTGTATATTCCAAACTGCGTGTAAGTTTTCTGTTATAAATATATATCAACCGACATATATAACTTTGAAGTATACGTTTTTTAATTAAATAGTAATTTTATTAATATAAAACATATTGAAATTCGAATGTGAAAACATGTAATCTTTTTTAATATATCCTATGTTTTAGGGGCGTTAAAAATCTATATAGGACCTCATTATCTCGATCGAAACAATGTCACGTTTAAATATTCATGCGAAACTTTCCGTTTCTGTCAGCTATCTGTCAAATGTCAACATGGCTGCCTTACATTGGCTAAACGATTAAGCTTCCTTTGCAACTACGGATGTACCTCAACAGTTACCTAACAGTATATTTAAATACAAGTAATCGTCGGCACATTGATTGAAAGGCTTCCTCAACATTTTTTTCGTATGACAAAATACCTGTCAGCCATGTTTAATGTCCTTGTAATAACAGTTTCTTCCAGACTTCACGTTGATACAAATAAATGACATGCAACACTACAATTTCTTCAAAGAGCCAACAAATAGAGTCTAAGCATTGATGTAATATACCCATTTATGTAATATACAGACTAAATTAAAGAAAAACACTTCATTAACGGATAAGTTATGTACTTTACAAAATTAAAATATATTACATTATTTAAAATTTTTACACTACCGTCTACCGTGACCACGCTCGCTGTAAAGCACGCGAAACATCGGAAAATTTTAAAATAATGTAATATATTTAAATTTTGTAAAATACATAACTTAATCCGTTAACAAAGTGTTTTTCTTTAAATGAATAATAGTTATGTTTATAAAAGACAATAGGATATAGTATACAAACTATAACCATTGACCACACGTTAAATGTGTATTTACTATGTATTTAAATCCTACTTAATCAGTTGCAAATTCACGTTTAATGTTTAAACTGTATTTTAACTGCAACCCTTTTGATTACTCAAACGTTCTCTACAAATAATTACATAAATTTACCGCATAACAAGCGATAATATACAGTTAATTTAACCTTAATACAGGAAGCATTAGTTTGGAACAGGCATTTATACGATACAACCTAGTTTATAAGCTTGTTTTTCAAAATTACAAGGAGCGGTGAAAATCGATTGTCTAATAAGTATGTAAGCAGCCACTTTATCTGAATCCTTATTAAATAAAAAATATTTATCTGTTTATTTCCTTCCATTACAAATTTTAAACATTGATGTTAGTTACATTTTCTTGGATATATTATAAAGCTAAATACTCTGTTTAGTTTGTAGAGCATAGAATGTAAGGATGTTTAATCCACTTATCGAGAAAAAAATAATAAATTTCAGGCAAGTGAAAGGTGTATCTTATATATAACAAATACGGCTCAGATTTCTTACATAATATTAACCGAATATTTCTTGGATATAAATAGAAAAATAGTATATCAAACTTAACTCGAATCGCATTGTTCTGAGACGTATATTAACATAGAAATTTCAATGAATAGAAAAGTTATTTCGCTAACATTTGATACCATCTTAATGGCATAATGCTTTCTCATATATCAATAGAGATTTTGATCGCTAATTTGAAAAACAATGTTTATTGCTTCATGTTAGATGAATAAAGCAACAACAGAACATTAGTCCGAAGGTGCCTGTTTGACCTGTATGTAGAATTGTATAATGTATGTTGTATGTATAATAAGAAATAAGCAACGTTGATGAAATAAAAGCTAAAACGAAATTAAACCCAAACTATGGATCTATATGAATTGTAGGTAGGAAGCGGCTCACAGACTTTCTGCGCAGACTCAAGATTTACTGACCGTATTTACAAATTTCTTCACCGTTCCTCGTCTAACATAACATAGGTTCTATTAGATGAAGATTAAATATTTGCGCCTGCAACTACGCGAAACTACTGAGCCAACTGCAAAAGCACACCTATCAAATCGTAATTGTTAGCAAATTGTCAGTATGTCAATTGTCATATGGCTGATATGACAGTTGCTAAAATTATAGAGTAAATTTGTAAGTAGCAAATAATACAATTTGTGCGGACTCAACGTCTAATTCGGTTTCGTAGCAGTTTTTGTGGTTAAACTCCTCCGAAACGGCTTTCCCGATTCTCATGAAATTTTGTGTGCATATTGGTTAGGTCTGAGAATCGGACAACATCTTTCATCCCCCTGAATGAAAAGGGTGGTCCACCTCTAACCTTTTTTATTTGTTTGGAATTCCTTTTTTTTTCTATGATACAGGATACAAAAATACACACAACAATAAATTTTTACCTTCTACGATGAACCCCTATTTTTTTTCATTAATTGAAAATTGAAACACAGACGGCAAAATAACTTCGCTCGGTCAGCTAGTAGTATTATAATATGATATAATCGTGAAAAATATACAGCCGATTACAAAGATTATAAAAAATATGGCTATATATCTCAAAAGTGTAACATATGGAGTCAATGAACTTATAAAATTTCGCCGAAAAGAGATTAAAATTCACTTGAATGCCGTGATAAATCTTGTCTGGTCAAATCCTTAAGTTTTAGGATTTATTACAAAACTTTATGCACTGCTCAAGTTTAGTATAAAGACATTGTTGCAACCTGAACATAAATTTTTACTTATTTATGACAATGCATTGAATTTATTTGAACTCCTTATATATAGCGATACTATTTAATAATTTATATTTATCATTCGTTTGTGTATTCCATATATAGGAACGATTTGTATTTTTTAATGTAAAAACAAAAAGTATTGAAATAATTTAAAATTATTTACCTCTCTCGATCAATAAGAGCTGATTATGATTATTATAATTTATTTGTTAACGTACTGTGCTTTATAATCTACTCCTTTCTCACTTTTCAGCTGTCTAATATGATTTTATTCTTTCTTTTTGTAAAACCTTCCCTTTTAGCTTTTATGTATATTGCCTAGAAGAGATCGTTAGCGATAAGACCGCCTTTTATTTCTATACTAGTTGTTTTATTGCTACTTTTATTCCTTGTATTATGGTGTTATAATAAAGTAATAAATAAATATATCACATATTACTTACAAATATAAAAAGTGTTTTAATTTAAATTACTTTACGTATGACGTAATAGAGCAGATTATATACTATTCATTGTATCTGTTTTTAGTATTGTCATGTACATGAAAAATTTATTTAGATACAACTTTAAATGATTCCTAATTTAAATCGATGGTGATACTCCGGCAGTTCAGTGGTTTTCTGGTTAAAGAAACCGAACATTTCCTTTTCCGTGTGACATTAAATCTATCGGCAAGTGTGACATATCCTGTGTGTTATACGAAATAGAGACATTTTATACAGAACACACGAAGCCCTACTACTGATCATTTCTAATCTATATTTTGACGTATTATAATAGCTTTAACTGCTACTGACGTAGTTAGTGGTGATAATTTCAGTGGTAAAGTTATCACCACTGACTTGCCTGTCCGAGAGTTTTGTATAACTTCCTACATGGATGACTAAAAAGCTCCTGGGACAATATTGTATTTATCCAACTCATTCAATTCGCTTTTATACTCTCAGCTTTGTAGAACGAAAGTTATATTTTATTTATTATTTTAAATCCGACGAACTGTACTGAAACTGTTAACAATTAAAGTTTATGCAAATAACATTTAAGGCATGATACGTCTTCAAACGCACAACGGGGCAAGTTTTATATAAAAAACCGACTCTAAAATGTACAAATTTAAAAATTGTAATATTCCTTTGCATTGATAAGTTTAGTTTTAATAGGAGAATGTAATGCTTTTTTATTGTTAGATAATTAATTTATATACAAGTACAAGTTCGTATGAGGCTTGGAATATAGACTTTTATTAGTATACTAATTTTATAGATACGGAAATACTATAAACAAAACACTGAACAAATTTAAAGGCTATATATAGCAATAAGAAGCCTTCGAGCTCACTGTTCCAATACGTGATCACGTCCTTGCAAGGCCGACTAGCATTGTTTCAATGACATGCGCGTGGGCAACTTCAACAAGAGGATTAAGATAAACGTATCGAATTCAACCTGTTATGAATAAAAAAATCGTAACCTTGTTACTATGAATGTATTTTACAAGACAATACGTCTACTCGAGTCAGTCAAAGCCAATATGGGTAGGTAAAACTTTGAACGGAAAAATAAATCATATCGGTAAATCCAAATAACTTATTTTAAATAAGTATTCATTTGGATACGTATATTTTAATGAATTGAAAATAATAACATAACATGCAGATATCGGCTTAAAAGTTGTAACAGACCAGATAATAAAAGACAATTTAAACAAAAATTATGTTAGTAAATATTAAGAAAACTACCAATCGCTAAAAGAAATCTTCGAATTTGTACACTCTTTATTGGAAGACTCAAAGTTGTATTCGTTCGGAAAAACAGAAAGTGCCTAAAGAGATGCCTAGTTCTTGATAATTGATTTTATGTATCTGAATATTAAAGAAACTAGATAATAATGGAAATTTACTGGCGTCTGTGGGTTTAAGTGCGACGTTTAGTACATTACAGTCCTCCCAAGGCCGTTCTGTTGAGTTACTCAACCGAAACCTTATCTTCATTCATTACGAGGTAATAGTGAAGTGTATTTTAATATTACAAATTTGAATAGTAGTTAGTAAAATAATTCGCACTAAAGAGATGTAAAATCAATGTTCGTCTGGCAATATTTTCTGTGTTCGAGTTCTTATGTATATAGACTAGCAGAGTTGCGTTAGTCTAGTGGCTTCAGCGTAGGACTGTCAACCCTGAGATCCTGTGTTCAACAGGGTTCGAATTAATTTAACTTTCCAAGTACGCAATATAACACAGGAAAATATTTCGAGGAAACCGAAATAATTTAGATTCAAAAACCCGAAGCATTTGTGACCTATTAATAACTAATTGATCATGCAATTGATACAAAAATCTGGGACCCAGACCATTAAGACCAGAATTTTGTCAATGTTTATTTATTGATGTAGACCACCAATAAATAAACATTGACCACTGACCACTCGAGACGACGCGACGTATTGAACTGAGCGGCTTAAAAAAAACTTCCCAGATATAAACATCGTACCCACGTCAACACAGGTTACGTCCTCACAAGGCCGTCTTGCGTTGTGGGTGGAAACTGGTTGCGCACTGTACGGTATAGAATATCATTATGGATACTCGTGAGAAAGTTGTCTCTGATTTTTTGCTGTTATTTTGTTACCGTACAGGTTACATAGTTAAGGCCGTAATGTTTTATGAGGAATAAATAGAGCTCTAGTCTCTTGGGCTAGTACGGTATTTTAGATAAATAAATCTAATATTTAATTTATATTAATTTAAAGTAATTTCTTATAATTCTTACTTACCAAGGCCGCATATAAGATAAGTTGGCGGCGGTTTGAGGACGGATCTGGAATAGGCTCCACGGACGGTTTCTAATGCCCGAGGTGCGCCGGCCACCAACAGCACCCCGGGTGCCACGTACCCCGCATACCGGAGTTCAGCCGTAGCGGCAGCGAGCGCACCAGCCCACCAACATTTCGCATTCGCCGCGAGAAAGCTCTGAAAATATTAAATAATGATAATTAACATTTTATCACCGTGAAATATTACTCTTAAGAGACTTTATTCTTAAGCAATCGCGTTGAATATAAATAAGACATCTTGGATTTGAAATTAATTATTCTTGTAATACTATAATTGTGCAAAATACTTGGTATTTGGATAATAATAGAAGGTTTAAATTAATACATATTTTATTTAACTGATTTAGAAGTTCAGATATGAATTAAATATATTAATTATTTAAACAATAGGTTACTCTTTTGAGATGAAAACAAAACAGAACACATACACAATCGGTTATCCCACAGATAAGCTGTCATATCTGTTAGATTTACGATTTATTAAAAACTTATAACACTTTTCATATCTATGGAATGCATTTCGATTTCGGAAGTCCCAAATAAGGAATTGGAATGTTGAACTAGTTTCCAGACCTGAAGAACAAGGTGTAACTTGAACGAATTTAAGGTGAATGGAATCCGCCTTCGCATTGTCTCGTTGTTCTGCGGCGTCTTAACAGATCACTGTAAGAACATTTTTGGTTTCCTCATACGAAATAATAAAAGTACTAATTTGGAATCGTAAATGGAACTTAAGCGAACCGCCTATATCCCATGGCTAGTCAAATCCAAGGCATTCTCATTACATCCGTAAATGATTGAGTGCAAATGTAAAAGGACCCGATGGCATTTGTTAGGGCGAGTTGCGAAATCTGAAATGCCAACGAGATCATGTCAAGGCAACTCGTACAGAGAAATGCTCGCTTTCAATCTTCAACTTTTGAAAATAATGTCAACGTAGTTTTCATATAGTGTTGTTAGTCATTAGCTTAAGAATGGTTAGTCTTTTTGTTTCGATTATATGATATGATTACAATCATAAGCTAGCCCCGCACTGGGAATGAATATCCGCTGTTATATTAAAAATCCGCTGTTATAACAAAATGGTAAGACACGAAACATTACATCTATTACAGATCATAGTTCCAAATTAAAATTATGTTATTCATACCAATGAAGTTCTAAATAAATCAACAGTTAACTTACACTATTAATCAATATAAAATTAGTCTTACTATCGACTGGAAAAGTCGGTTAATTGATTTTGACAAGAAATAGTTCAAAATTTCAATACACAAACATAAACTATTATATATTTATATAAATAGCATAAAAACGAGTAACGAAAAAATGTGGGAACTTAGTCTTAGCACTTAGCTCAATCAAAGCCAATCATTCTCTTAAATCTCACTCTCATCACCTTTCAAAGGATTATAAAATATATTACTTGAAGTGGAAATCTATAGTTACTGCTTACTAAGCTTACAAAAAAGTACCTACTCGAAAATACTCCGATTCAATAAGTATTTCAAAGTACTATATTATTTATTACTTTACTTTAATATACCACATAACAAGGGAGAAAAGTAACAATAACAACTTAAAAACTAGTATATAAATAAAAGGCGGCAATATCACTTAACAAACGATCTCTTCCAGGCAATCTGACATATATACGAAGTTAAAATGGGAGAGCGGTTTTACAAAAAGAAAGAAAGTCCTTTTAATAAGTGAGAAAAGAGTAGATTTAAAAATATAACAACTATACTTTATTTGGCGTAAATTGTTGGATTTGTATTAATTTTGAATAATTAAAGAGCCCAATACGTTAATCACAAAATGAAAGACACGCTTTTATCTCTTTAACTTATAATATACCGGACGATTATCATTCGACAGTCTAAAATTAGATAATTCAATTCTACTCTGATTCTACCTTAGCGAGTCATGATTTACACACATACCTCAATATTAAAGATAATTGAGCTGTGAAGCCAACATCTATAAGAAATGTTCGTACAAACCCGGTCATTCACATTTCACACAGCCATAGACCACAAAACTGCCGTAAAAATTTGGCCTAACGAACCAGAATAATTCATAAAGACATTAGTAATACCAACATAAATGTATGGCGAATTTTAAAATAACGATTTGCTTTTACTGTTAGAGTCGGTGAATTACTTTGTAAGAATAAATATATCTACTACTCTTAGGAAGTACCTAAGTTCAGTTCGTTAGTTGGCTAGCTAGCTATCCTTATACATTCAAACACTGTGACCCTAAAATCAGCGTTCAAAGAAGTACGTTATAGAGATCTACTGATAAGCTCTGATACTACACTGTATGAGTGTGGGATGAGATCACCTGAAGTCGTACGCTCTATAAAAAGCTCATAATTATATTATGCCGAATACTTTTTCACAATTTCTTGTGCAATTTTATTAACTAGTTCTGTCGTTGGTGCATATCATTGCTTTGTAATGACGGGACTCACACGGGAATGTTCACAAACCGTGAACATGTGTTCATGAAACGAATCATACCCGTAGCTACGATTGACGCAAATTGAAGGATACAATAAACCAACTTGACGTAAATATAAACTGTAAAAAGGATTATCGGAGACGAAGTTACAATTTTACGCAATCTAACTTGATTTTTCGTTAAAGCTAGAGGTTTCAAAATACAACCTAGTTAAATACTAACAGATTTTACGAATACAGTTTGAAGTTTATATGGATAAATTTGGAAGCATTACAAAGTTACAATACATATATATAATATATTTATATATATATATATATAAATTTTGATGAATTTCAATGAAATTTCGGTGTACAAAAACTATGTCTGTAAATACCCAATTTCACAGTCCCAATTAATAATATTAACGCCAATGTACAACTATTTTATCTCCGTATGAACAGAGAAATGTAGCTCAGATAACAATCAGTTCTCACATTTAGTTCCGTGATTAAATTAATTAATCGTATTGTTGTTTGACTGTTTGCATTAATTACGAGTTTGTACGTTCGACCTCTGCGTGGGAATAGAAAAGAAAATGGTTTTCTTTTCGTTTTCAACATTGTTCTGCCGCCCCTTAAGATATATACAGTCTGTGACTACCTTATAGCTTGTGTGCCTGCATGACACATGAAAGAATGTGTAGATACAGGAGAACACTAGTCAATACACAGAAGTTATTAGATAGATAGGTGACATGCTAGTAGAGCTATCGGCAAAGATAAAAAATCTAATTCTGGAGACTCTTACCACTGATGGTATATAAGTATACCAGATTCCCCGAAATGCTCCCAGGCCAGATCCAGGGAGATCTCGAATTTTATACAAAAAATTTGGCAAACAGAGAATGTATGCTCCATTTAAGGTTACGAAATATTATTATGAATGAACAATAATAAATGATAGTAATGTCACCTATGAACTAATACACAATTTCACTCTATTGAAATTTATGTTCGTTTTCTATTAAGTAAAATGATCCATGCTATGTCAATTGGTATAACAAAACTGACCCTTAGTTCAATAAGCGAATTTAGATTTGCTTGTAAATTTGTTTTATTATTATAATTAATTGAATCAGGCGTTACTTTGCGGAAGTCCAGAGTTCAAAATCCCAATAGACCATATGAAAGCAGTATTCCGCGAAAAAGCCACAACCACTCAAACCTTTTCGCGGATTTTGTTTTATTATTATTTATTATAAAATATTTCATATATCTTATTATTCAAATCTACAAATGTAACTTAACATCAGATCAGTATTCTTTGTTGTTATGTTATAACATTTTCAAAATCATAACACAATCATTTACCAATAATTTATGGAAATAAAAATATAAAGTCCTTCGTTAAAAAATACTGTAAGAAACGTGAAATTTAATAAAACTTATTATTCATAATTCAATGGATTGGATTATGAGATTGATCTATTTATAGCTTGTATTATCAGTGTCAACGTTATCTTAGACATATAGTTATCCGAAATACACACATGATCCTCACCCAAATATTAGTTTGAATTGAACACTATTCGGTAATCAGACACGGTGACTACAGTGCCCATTGGCTTGTCATCGTGGTTTATCAATGGTAAGTCCGAAGTAAAGACAAATGAAGGGCTTTTTATTAAGCTTATATCAATAGTAACGCATTTTATGAAATGAAAATCCTTCTTTGTTTATAATTACGTAAAAATTGAAATTGCCTAGCAAGTACAATAAACTTGAAAAACATTCATATTGTTCATGTTCAATGATGGAACAATACCCGCGGATTTTGCATACAATCACGTGCATAGCGGAGGATAAATGTTCCTTGCTATGGGAATTTCCGTGGGAAATGGGAAATAAACGGCCACTTATACTGCAATAGTTTATACAAGCTGGGAAGTTGTGATTTTTTTCATTAACTATTATTTGACGAGGAAAAAGTTTCTGTGAATGTATACGTTCACAAAATTACAAAAATCCTCTGGATAATCACGATATATAGAATTGAAGCCTATTGTTAGTAAAACACTAATTAAATAAAAAAATGTGCCAAACGGGTGCTGTTTGAATCTCTTCTTATTCGGGTCAATGAAAGAGGAGAACGGAAGCAAATGTCTCTATTGTTCATTCATCAATCCCCGCTCATCATTCAAATTAGTGATTGATTAATGAAGCTTTTTAAATACCCCTGACAAATTTTAACAAGCTAGAGAGATCAATTTTCTCAACTTAAATTATGCTACGGTCGCCTTCCTGTATAAATGGACTATGGGAGAGGTAAACAAGTTAATAATTCAGCAGTTCCTGTAAACTGTGTGATAATAATAAAATACCTAGAACAACGTCTCAGTATAGGTAAAAAATGTAAACCAGATTGCGACTACACATATGTTCTTACATCATGAATGAAGTGAAAGCATGAATGGGCCATACAATCGATGAAACTTAAATATTATAGAAATCAACGGATATAATTTCACGTTTGTTCTTATGTGGTATTGTATGTTATACATGTTTCATTTTCTCAATCGTGAGAGTACTAGAGGTGGACAACCTTATAGACAAAGATCAGATATAATCTGTTTCATAACACTGCAAATTTATGTTATTAGTCATAGAAAATAAATTAATGTATGTACTTTTTCTGACGTGATTACGTTGTGGTGAAAAGGTTTAACACTTAAAAGGATGCAATAGAATTGACTTATTATTTTATGGAAATGCATTTTTAAGATAACTGAGCTTTGTGGTGTTAAATATCATAAATAATCCTTGTTCTAGACCATTGTTTTTCAACCTGTGGGTCGCGACCTCCTGGGGGGTCGCGAAGCTTCTGTAGGGGGGGTCGCCAGTGGTCGAAAAATATGGGTAATCTAGTAAAAAGTAACAATTAGTAACAATAAAGACAATTAATATTGTTAATAGTAATACTGTAACATACATATACATACATGATAAAAAACTGAAGGGTCAACCGGGGTCGCGAAATATTTTTTTATACCAGAGGGATCGCATCATGAGAAAGGTTGAAAAACATTGTTCTAGACAAATCCCTATTCGGTACAATAGACTATAAATATATTTAAAGAGATAGAAAATAATTGTATGTTTTTATAAAACGGGGTAAACAGGCAGGAGGCTCTCCTGATGTTAAGTGATATCGCCGCCCATGGACACTCGCAATGCCAGACGCCTAACCAGTGCGTTGCCGGCCTCTAATAACGCTCTTTTCTTGAAGGTCCCTAAGTCATATTCGTTCGGAAACACCTCTTATATCCGTATATAGTATCTCCATAATTTGTTTACAATAAAAAACACAAAACTTACTTGAAACGCATACTTGCAACGTAAACGAAACGAAACGTAATTTACTTATCAAATATCGTATTATTTCAAACATTGCTCGCGTTTAATTCTCGTTAGTACAAAATATCTAGATAGCAATATCTCGCTGATATTTCGAGCGATTTCCTGTTGATATAATTGATGCGATACACAGATAGCTGGGTCATAGGCCAGTTGTATAATCAATAAAGTAATTGTTATATCTGTATATTTCGTCAATCTTCGACAATATTATGAAAGATTTTGATTATGCGTTTCATTAAAAGCTCAAAAGCATAAATTATTCCAAAGAACAATACAAATACATCATGCTGTGGAAGGCCATATAATTAAAGAAAAGCATGACCATTAAAAGAAACTTAATATTTGATACCTTGTAGATCATAAATTAAATAAATATTTTAATTTCTATAAATAATACTAATTGCATATTATTGGTAAGTAGCCGCATCGATCTATTAATGATCAGAAGGTTTATTTGTTTGAACTTTGTTAATCCGTCTTTTGTGTTGAATCATGTACCATGGAACCATTTTTGCTAATAAATCAATCTGAAGTAATATCATGTCACGATAATAGTAATATTACTGACTAGCCGACCCGGCAAACGTTGTTTTGCCATACATGTGCTTTATACGGCCACGGCGCTATGGCGGTTTTGTTTACTGTTTGAATTTTTTAATTCGTAATATCTTTTTAATGGAAAGTCCAATTTAAATAATTTAAAAACTATTTTATAGGTAGTTAAATGGTCTTGACCATAAAATAATTTATTTGGATAAGGATTAATATAAACACATAAATAGCATGGTTTGAATTTGGTTAGCATTTTCTTTGATGTTTAAAATGAAAAAAGTTGTTGTAGTGACATAACTACAATAGTTGGACTTATGCTACCGCGGAGTTTTTTATAGACATTATGATGTTCTTCAATATTATTGCAATTTTGTTCTATCGCTAATAGTTTCGGCAGCGCACTCGACGAAAGACATTTTAAGACTTTTTCTACACCTTCGGTTACATTGTTCAAATTTTACCAAGGATCCCTAATTTTTTTTCAAAATGACATGTCAAATTGGAAGAATGTAGGATTCTATTGGTGAAAGAATTTTTTTTTGCATACAAACTTTCCTCTTTATAATATTAGTGTAGATAAACCAAATATAGTATAAGAACACAATTGTACGATACGAATCTATATTTTTAGAACGATGTCAGCTAAGTTAAGCGTGCCCTAAGCCTCAGAAGTCGTGTATTCGAGCGATGGCTGTGAACTAATCGAGGCGAGTACAAGTAAAGATAGTCATAGTAAAAACTTATTTGCCTAGATATGACGACAGCCGTATTGTATATGCTTGGACTTCGAGAGACAGCGCAAGTGGTGTCGTTTTTAATCTCTTGAACTTTTTGTTCAGCCTCACACTTAGCGATCGCATCTACAAGTAGCGGCTCTCTTCGGCACGAGTTTCGAGATCTCACAGGAAACTCCCTTGTGGTAGTCGCGGCACTACGAATTAATCTTGGCGGAGCTACACTCGCCACATAACCGAAGCGAGCAAAACAAGGCTCCTCAGACCAGTAGCGAGTTTCCTTTAGTAAAATATTGTTCCTGATTGTCCTTATTGGGGTGGGTGCGTGAAATATTGTCTTTGAAAAAGTAAATCTCTTGGCCTATTAAGTTTGGAATGTATTAGGACAGAATTGCCCAATTCCAGCGCAAATAAAATAGTCAATAGTAATGTTCATTTAGTCTTCAAAGTACTATAACCATTTGTTAAAGCAATGGCGACTGTTACGGTGACATATGGGTCTATTTGAAGAAATTGAACCACACTCTGTTCGATCTTGTAGCTTACGCAATGTGTAATAATTCTTTTGTAGCCATGTTTATTGCTTGTCTGTCTCTTTCTAGCAAACTCAAGGCTGTGTTCACCATATTAAGTATATAAACTGCTCTATTTTATATCTTTTTTAATATATACACTAAAACAAATACAAATTTCCTAATACAATTTGTTCGAGAATAAAATAATTGCTTATTATTTTAAATATATTCGCTTTAGGGTGCTGAAATTTTAATATATCAATGAGATTCCAAGCCTTTTATACAAAGAGATATTTTGTGCTTTTTTAATTATTTTAAATAAAAAATCCCATATACAATAATAAATAAGACAATTTTGTTTTGTAGATTTAATTTAATATTAAATTTAATATAATATTTAAAGTATTCAGATAATTATCGAACGCGCGATTGTAAACGTAAAATACCTTATTTCTAAGTATGGTATATTATATAATTTCAGTATTAAATCTTACTCTCTGAGTTACATTATACGTATTATTTACAAATTAACAAAAAAAGTGTAAGTGATATTAAACCTTGTACTTATAGTTCACCTTTCACGCGACTTGGCGTGTCATCAAATAGCATTCACATGTTATTAAACCTTATTATTGCCACTTGATACTTTTTCTGACCTTGACAATTCCAGTATCAATGACTTCCGTTACACTATGTGATACCTGCCTTTTTATCATCAATTTTATTCTTTATTCATTATGAAAGAAACTTTTCCGTTTTAAAAAGATTTTTTATTTATCTGCATTGTGGTACAGGTTATAATTTGACAATTGACATAACAATTTTTGATTGATAACGAATGATGTGATTAACGTATGCAACTGCAGAAAAAGGTGTATGTATGTATAACTTTAAAACAGTAATTTTAAACAAACACACAGTAAAAATGCACTAACTATTTAAAAGAAGAATTAATTTAGAAGTTTTGAATCTTTTCCATTAAGAACAATGGTTATGTTAATGTATTAAATTTCCAAGTAAGAAACTGCATTTCAAATTAAATTCCAGACGTTAAAAACAGCTTAAGTGAGAGGCTATAATTATAAAGTTTCGAAATTTAAAAAGCCATCTAATTTCAAACATGGTGAAAATTAACCATCAAAACCATAGACACCCTTTTACGAGGCAATTAACACGTTAAAACTGGCCGGAAAGAAATGCGGAAAAAATAAAAAAGATGTCAGCGGGAGATTTATTACCAGACATTTAAATATATGCACTAGGACATCGAAAGGCAACTGACATTCTTTTTACAAACGTTTCAAAATGTTTTCAAACTATCGCTAAAAATAAACCGACGCTCTTCCGTCGAGAGCCTGGCAAATACGGTTGATAACCAGTTTGAGTCGACCCCTGCTTGTATTCAGCGTTTTGAGGCCCATTTCAGCAAGGGTGCTTAGAAACACTTTTGTAAAAGGTTGATTGCATTTAAAGATAATAGTTACTTTAATATAGATTTAATTATTTTTGAACTCTCAACTCCACCGAACGAAGCAAAATTTTGATGATCTCTAGCAATTATTTCAGCATTCACATTTATAGTTATAAACAATAAGTCTTGCCTTGAACGATTGAACAAATTAGAGCGTCATAATTGCAGATTATTTTCTGATTTCACGTTACACATATATTTTATATCCTTGTTAAAATTGATAGAACATTTTAGAGAGTCCATATGAACAACTTTTGCTCGTATTAGTAAAAGTGGTTTCAACGTGTGTACAAAAAGTGGTGTTAAACGTTATAATATAAAAAAGATCATTATGAACCTGCTATGATTTATGTTTAATACCGATTTAACAAGGGAAAGGTAATTCATGTTTGTAATTAGTTGTAGTAGTCTTTGAAATAAAGTACTTAATACTAACATGCTAATATCGGGGATTACTTTATAATTTTCATTATAAAAAACAAAATTATTTAAGCCAAAACAACACTTATATTTAGTTAAAATACAATTTCTATAAAAAAAGATCCATAACCTTTTTGAAGTAAACTTTGGGAGGTTCAATAATATCGAAGGGCCGTCCTATATTGGTCAAGTTCTCGTGTCAAACACAGACCATAGAGACTGATGGATCGTCCCTATCGAGAGCTTTTACCAAAGAATATTATCTTTTTAAAAGCCCTATTGACAATATTTTCAGTTACACTTCGTTGAAATTTCGTTACATGAAAAGCATTCTCTTCTAAAACATTGTGTAGGTGTATTATATGAATTATAATTGTGGTTATGTATAATTATTACGCGGATTCTAAACAAAATTGTATGTGAATTCAATGTATATTCCTTATAAAACTATACATACAATTTTTTAGCCTTATAGTTGACAACTAGTTTATCAACACACGTGATATAAAAAAGCTTTCCACAATCTTCACTATTAAATAAAATAACCAGTCTTATATTCAACTATTAGGTACAATTGTTTTAAATTATACAGGGTAATAATACAATATATTTACCACACACAATAAACTATATTTATATAATGAATGCGCATTGCGAAGTAGATCGCTAATTATTTCTCTGTGGCAATATAAATTTCATACATTCGACATGCTTTATTGATTAAAATGTGTTTTGCAAACGTAATTGTATTGACACAATGAGACTGTTCTCTTATTGCAAATTTGCGGGTAATTGATTGTATATGATTGGCAGTTGTAAATTAATAAATGTTTTCTGTTTTAGCTATATATTAGTTATAATGAGGGAAGAGTTTGCTCAGTCAATCACTTTGTTAATGTTTGCGATACTTTTGCATTATTTTTATTCATTTAAATAATTAAATAATCAGGTAAATTATTACGTTTGCATTGACCTGCAAAATGTTCAGTTTAGTTTGTAAGTACGGCTTGAAAAAGCGATCGTTATAATATATAGCGAAATTTGCATGTGATTAAATTTGAAATGATTTATATATTTTTTGCTTTATATTAACTAACACTTTAAATGAGGGTACATAGAAACGACCTTAGAGAAATTTTAAACGTACAGAAATCGTTTATGTAAATGAGTCCTACTTTACTTTCTTTAGCCCTAACAGGTACTTGTCCTTCTGGTATCTTAAATAATTTAACATACGTGAAACTTGGTATACTTTTTGTTTAAGCCCACATTAATATTCACTTTCTTTTGATAAAAACAAACTTATTAAGTTAGTACAATTAGGCGTTTTTTATTAATTAGTATAGAATATTGCTGATAAATATAAATATTTTTCAATTCTTTTAGACCAATATTATTGTCTAAAATATATATATATCTGCATGGTTATTTCAGATCACTGCGTTTATTAAACTATTAATAAATGAATAATAGATATCTATTGAAAGATCGTAACTAAAAGTATAGAAAAAGAAAAAGTTAATAAAAAAAGTTGTTTTAACAGAAGAAAGTCCCAACTCTCAAAATATTTACTGCCAAAAATCCTCACGAATTATGATATGATAATACGATATTCATAGTATTTTAATGTATTAATGGAGTATTTTAATAATATATACGACAGCTAAAAACCAACAAAACCAATTTCACGTGCACTTTTTATTTTAATTTGAAGACATTATCAATAATTTACAGTAGGGTGGCGCTGTAAGGAAATGCGAAAATCATGAGCCATTCAAGGTATCCCCAAAATTGCCCCAACGATTAGCTAATCTGACAATTCAGCCGAAAAAAGGTTCTGTCAAATAAGGGAGAACGAAACTTACAAAGAGTGAGATTTTACCTTTTCAATAAGCTCTATATATACATTTACATAAATACTGTAAGAGTGAATGACTGATTTTAATAAACAGTATTATGCAAAAAAATAATTTAACCAATAGAGATCCGAGATTTCAAACCAATATTTATTTATTATTACGTGACTCTTGAGAATTCACTCAAACAACACGAGAAGGTGTCCACTCTTTCATGAACCTCGTTTAATATATGCATAGCCCTAGTGAGAGGGGTCTTAGCGAGCAGGTTAGGTTAGGTTAATATGACTAAAGGACCGTATCGTCACCTTAAAGTCAGGAAATGTAATTGTAAGGCCCGTAGCATTGTGTTCATGGGCGACCGCCCATCATGAATATCGCCCATGGTATCACTAACGATCAGGAGAGCCTCCTGCCTGTTTGCCCACTATTTTATAAAAAAAACACAGATGTATAGTGATATTTTATTTACATACAAGCGTATAGCGGTTAATAGAAAGCAAAAATCACGTATTTGCCATACGCATGCTACTATGTAGTGACATTTTTAATTTTTATTATTAATATTTATTTTAACAGTTCATTTGTTTAGCGTGAGTTACTTGAAATAAATAGTTTTAGTAATATTTATAATTGTCCGTTTGAGTTTTTTTACAATTAGACTAGTTATGTTATATACGATACTTTGTAAGTCTATTGCATGCAAAAAAATGCCATTTCAATTAATTAAGAAATTCTTCGCATTATATTAATCTTAACGCCATTCAAACTTAAAAGCAAGGGCGTCAAGCCGACAGCTCTTCACTCCGTTAATTATTTATTCTCCCCTAAACGTCACAAGTGTTGAAAGTAGTATCAGCATAATGTAAGTTTAATTTATAATTTATTAGGAAATGCTTTTCAGCAGCTAAACATAGGTCAGTGAGACATAAGATATTTTGTTTCATATGTTTTCTGCATTGTCAAGACGTAATTGTCACTGTCACAAGTATACTATTTGGATAAAAATTTTGAAATAAGAATGTTGGGTTCATTTTGTAATCTTTGGTACATGTTCGGTTATTGTACAATTTTTAATATTTAATATCGATTTTGTGAAAGCAAATACATCCAAAGCGTTTGCTGATGGTACCTATTTCACGTGTTTCGCAAAGTCACGCGAATTATTACACGCGTCTGGTGGATAAGATTAGTCACATTTATATTATAAATACAGGGTATTTAAATGCTTCTTTACTTTGAGGTTAATCATCTTAAGAAAAACTTTCGACTTCAAATCTATTTGTCAGAGGTCGAATTTTTTTATTCGAATCTTACTATTCATATATGTGTTGATATTTTGATTTGAAAATATATATCCGAACTATTCTGCCCCTAAAATCGCCAATTATTTCAAAGGAGATTTAAACAAAGAACAAGTACGTTCTAGGTATAGAAAAACTTTGAATGGCGTTTGATAGCACGTGACTTCGTTAAGCGTCTGTAAAGTTCTAATTGTATGATACCCTACGTGCACGAAAAGGTAATCTAGGGCTAGATAAAGGACACTTCCATTTTTAAATTTATTCGAGAGAGAAATTTAGGAAAAAGTTTTTAATTCTTTTAACTAATTTGGAATTTATAAGAAAAAATATAACGAAAACCATTACGGTTTAGTTTTAACAAGTAATGCCAACATCGAAAAGTTCGGTATACAAATCACTTCAAGTAAACATGTAAAAAACATCTACACAACGACAACCTGTCACGATGTTTGTCCGCAATGGACTCCTAAGCTACTAAACCGATTTTAAAATAAATTGACACTCCGTGAGCAATCTGGTCTGGAGATAGAGCAGCTTAGATCATTAATTATAGTCGCAATTTTATTTTTGCAAATTTTTTGTCTATTATTAATTGACAGTCACAATTATCTGTTAATTCAAATTCTAATAGATGTCGATACTTTTCGACTGGATTGAATAAGTAATCAATAGATGGCACTGTTTTGGTAACCCGACAAACGTGTCATATAAAGATTAATTTAATAAACTAAGTAAAGCATACTTTTATTTTTTAAAACGCTTTCGATTATAAACATATCCCTGCACACTTAAAGATAATAATTATTTGTATTGAACTAAAAACAATATTGCTAGAAATCACATTTATGACAAAACAACGTTTGCCGGATCAGCTAGTATAATATATATCCCTAATAGCAAAAGTAGGTTCATCGTAGCGCAATGATTGATGTGACAAATGCACGATAATTTCTCAAGATTTTAGCCTTTAAATTAAACGTTATGGCAATGCAAATGACTGTATTTTTTCTACTTTGAATCATAATTTATCATTTATATTCAAATTGAATACGATTAATATACATTTTTATAGTTCAGTGCGTAATTTTAGACATTTAAACATTTAAAAACGTATCTATGTATCAATAACTTCAGTGAACATATATAAGAAAGCTAAAATCTTTGTTGTCTATACTGCATCGAATACGTCAGTTACTGCAAACGCGTGGAATATGCCAGGTGGAATCCTTCTACTATGGTTCGATTATGAAAACATATGAGGAAAAGGTTTAAAAATAATGTTGTGTATATTACAAAAACATTAAACAATATAAAGGCAGTATGGTTAATGATTGCGATTATTTACCACGAGACGCGGCGGTCGCGTCGCCGCCCCTCGTGGGGTGGTCGGCGAGCACCTTAATTATTCTATCGTACCTTATCTTAGTCTAGATCGTAATCTATTGTAATGCATTTTATACATCTACTATTTATGCAGATTTGAGTTTAACAAAACCCTTTGTTCCTTGTATTAGTTATGGTTTTTGATGACTGAATACGTTGAATTTGTATTATGGCGTAAAAAATAAAACACTTTTGAAATTGGAAAGAACGGTTCTTTTGATATTACTAACGGGTCAAAAGTAAAGTAATATAATAAAAATTGATATTTTTTTTACATTTTATCAACCCGAGTTTAAATATCTAACCTATAAGCATATAATAAAATATAATGTTTTTGAGAACACTCTAAAAACTATTTATTAGTAGAATTTATTAATAGGAGATTCTGTCATATTACAGATATACTATTTAAATAGACACAATGCACAATGATGTTTTTTTCTGTGGTGTATATATATATGCTGATCAATAACACTTATATTTCGTGTTAATTATGAAATTTTCTTCACCTTAACTTAATCTTTACTGTATTGTGTATATGTAAATAAAGCTTTAAGCCATTTACATTGTAATTTTATTTAAACACTAAAATAACAATGATATCGAAACAAATGTTTCATTTTTAATAAAACCGTAAAAACAAATCGTTATCAGACTTTAGATTTTGTAATCTGATGAGATTCATCTGCAAAAAGTATTTATATATTTTCAGGATCTCTTTGGTGTCGGTTACAGTTTAAATATTAAATTAGGAACCGAACTGTCAGTGATTAAAAAATAGCAACACGTCATAACAACTGACAGAACCAGATAGAAAGCGCGGCAAGTCACGACTAGGAAAATCACAAATTAAATTGCCGCAAACATAATTGCATACAATCGGGCGAACTGTGACATCATTAAGTGTCTTAGTAATTTTACATGCGGAGCGTGGAAGCAATACAGGATGCTATGGAGAGACTGCCAACCACATTCTGTATAAAAACAAGAATCGTAGTAATTTCAAAATCTGCAAAAGAATACAGATACGTACCTAGAATGGTGACATACACGCCGAAAATTATGTCCACAGAATAAGAAACATTAAAAAAAATTCTATAGTTTTTAAATATTTATTATTCTACATTATTAATGTTTTGTTTTAAAAATTCAATAAACTTTCAAACCTACGTCCTAGGAGATGCAATTTAAAATTTTTAATGACGCTTTATCTGAGCTGAGATGTCGAATCTTGGTGACGCAACCAAAATAATAGGGTGGATTTTAATCATCTTTATACAAAGCATTCAGAAAACATCCCGTATACAAAGGTTGTAAGACAAATCAGCCTTCTAGGGCTCCTGCAATTATTCTTTTAATATTAGAGAAAGGTTTCTTGCGCTAAAAGACGTTCGTGTTTACGTAAAACTAATTAGTGGCAATTGTATTTATTTTGTGGCTTCCTCATTGTGGGTTTTACTGATATAGAAACCTATTTCAGAGTCTTACTATTCCCATACAGAGCGTTTTGTACGATAAATTTATATCATGGCTACATATTTTAAACAAGGTCGCTTAGCCTCTAGGTAGGGTTTTCCCTCTAACAGTTATGTTACAAAAACACATAGTTACAAACTTTTATATAACCATAACAATACTACGGCTAATAGTTAAAAAAATAAAAATCGAATTAATGTTATTAATGTATCATTACAAAAAATTCTAAATGTGTCTGAAAATATATTTAATGATGAAAAAGATTATCTTTATCTTAAATTGAAATAAAATGTAATCTTAATATTAATGGCGTATTGTAACGGATAAGATCCTTATCTCGCATGCATCGATTTAAAAAATTGCCTGTTTTATTTCAATGTATGACCGAGATCTTTTAAATGTTATAAATAACGATTATTGTATTTTATTATAAACATAAACGTATAACAGTTAGGTTTTACTTAACCGTGCAAATATAATCGTGCTCATCCGATGTTCACTGCCTTGAAGCTTCCAAATATATTGACGCCCTATTTATTTTTAAATATCATATGAATAGATATTTTAATGTTGATAGGTGACCACTATTAGATACAGTATATAAAATATATTAATAAATGTTTAGTTTAATAATGTATTTTTGTATGTTGTATCATAAAAAAATAGAAACTAAAAATTTTGTCCAAAAAATAAAATTTAGGGGTGGACTACTTAATATTTAAGGGGATGAAAAATTCTCCGATTCTCAGACCTACTCAATACGCTCACAAAGTTTCATGAGAATCGGTCAAGCCGTTTGGAGGAGTTCAATTTCGAACCCCGTGACACAAGAATTTTACGTATATACATATTCGATACGATTAGACGGACCATAATTTTTGTACCTGAATAATTTAGATAATATTAATAAATTATATCGATTTTATCTCGCAATTTTACCTTAAAAAGTACAATTGTCGTTTATAACCCGACAATGTGGCTTCGTTTTTCGGCAAATGAACGGTGTAAGAGGCTGTATATCTATTTACGTAGCGCAAAATGCAATATGACCTTTAATTGAAAGCGCTTTCATTCAGCACTTTTTGTATAATTAGCGTTGTTAAGAGAAACAACTTGTTTGATAAGATCTTGATAACGATCTGAATGCAAAAATATCGAAAACGCAATGAATGCTCAGGTAATAAAATTTTATTCATTGAATCCTTTGAATATATTGCCGTTAATTATCGTACTTTTAAATTGGCATGTAAGCATTTTTCTTTATGTGTACATTTTACAATAATCAACATGATCTTTTACATGAGAAAGTCCCTTTAACATGACGACCTAGAACTCTAAACAATAATTATCTTGTCGTAATACAGTCATTACAAATTTTATCAAATAACTCATTTAACACTTAATTCCGTTATACATTTCTCCTTCATACCACACAGTTATAATGGTGTTAGAACTTGACCCTCTGTATAAACCATTTCGAGGCATAGGACCATGACGGCGGGAGCCGACCTTAAACCGAGCCCTGACCTGGCCAATGCTTTAAATGTTGACCTCGTGAGCGTCATACGGCGGTAATGGGAATGTCTAAGATGTAACTGAAGGAGTTTCCTTAAAAAGTAAACTATAGCTTTACTGTTCCTTGATGTAAATTAAATATCGTTTATGAGAGGATCCAAGAAAGGATTACGGTCTCTTTTTAAAGAAACGTAGGACGTATCTCGTAGGGAAGACCTCCGCTATTAGATCAATTTCATCTACTTTAAGTTTTTTTAAGTACAACAGGCGTTCTAATTCATAAAATGCGTAACCGTTTTTAATAGTTACAACTAGGTCTTAAGAAAGTCTGAGGATGCCCGACTATGGACTCGCGCTATCCTTACATAGGCCACATTACATTAACAAGCCAACTACACCACTTAGTGAACAACCATAAATCTGTCGTCTGTTCCTATCTGCGTTAAGTAGCTGTAAAAACTTGTCGAATCATTTGATCGTTGATTTATTTGCCATCGCCGATAAAATTATGTCGTGACATACTGGCGTACAGTTCGTCGCACTGAGAATGTGCGTCTACTATGTACTAATGAGCTGACGAATAAGAAAAGTGTGGGGCTGTGAGATAGTAAGTTTAACGGTTTTAATTGTATTAAGGTGTCAACATTTCAATTATCACACCTTAATACTTTTGTCTCAGCGAGAGATCGTAATTTTACAAAATTATGCTAAACTACATAAATCGATAGTGGAATCAAATGAATATTACAGTGTTAAGTCGTTATTACCGTTAATACTTTTAGAAAAATTTTATAACTTAAGAAAGTTATCTAAACTGTAACTAAATATGGTATCAAAGCATCCTAAAACTAAACACATGTGGTCGTAAAAGCTAACTGTGTAATAATGTATTTAAAACAGAAACCATCATTGCGGAACGTATCCAACCAAGCAGTGCTTTTTGGGAATCTTTTGACCCTTAAAGTATAAACGCTTTAATACTCCGTCTTCAAATGCGTGATGACTAAATTTAAATTATAGGTTAGCCGCCCTTTAAAACAGTGTAACGCGTAAATTTTGGTTCACCGTTGGTAAATGTAAAACCATCGTAGAAACGATGAATGAATTATGGGTCGTAGTAAAATATTTACCGACTATAACCTTTATATGGCTTGATAGAGAAAGTTCTAACAATTTTGTACTGGTTATGAAGGGGAATATCGAAAATATTTAGCAACAGGCATTAATCAAATGCAGGAAAATTCAATAGAGCTTAAATTTCTTGTAACTGGTCAGCGAGATAAAACAATTGAAATTTATCTGTTAAATTGTGCTTTTATAATCTGTGAATATCTTTGTCTTTAACATAGCAGAAAGAACGTGTGACGAGTTACGGGACTCCATTCATATATTTAAATTAATGTAATTGAGCAAAGGTAGCATATCGTATCGTTGTAAAACAAGTGTTCCATTGTTAGATATTCTCATGATTCACAAACCCGTGTGAAATGCATAATGATTGCATCCCGTTCAGAATTGCTAAATCATTGTCTATCAGGCGTTTAGAAGATATTCATACTCGGACATAACGTCGTAATTAAATAGAGCTAAGTAAGAATTAGGTGCAAAGACGGAATATAAAAGTGCGAAGTTGAGATCGCATGAATTGTTCCGTATCATTATTTTTCTATTTGTTGTTATAAAGAAATACATCATCTGTTCAAATTTCAACTGTTTATTACAGTTTATGAACTACAGCGGTCAGTAATAGGGTTTCCGTTAATAACTTTTGTATACAAAATCCTAGCGCTAGGGTCAAAAATTAAGAACCTTCAAAAATTAAGAAAGTTTAAGGATCATAGATGAGTTCAGCTCTTTTCATAGCAGCAGCTTTTGAAAAGACATAGTTTGTATATTTTACTAAAAATAATAGTATAAGAATGTTTCTGGTTTGTTATGACATTATTTATTTATTTATTAACTAAAAAAATTCCATTTGCAAAGTCAATTAAATGAAATATTATAAAAATGACGTATGCTATATAATCATAGTTTCACATTAAAATAATAAAACCTATACTTTATAATGAATAGAAAATTCAATAGTTAAACCGACATGTCGAATAATTTTACTGTACATTTAGATCTCTAAATGAACACGTCAAGAAAACCTGTATCAAAGTCAACGACTTCTTACAATACAACGGTAAAACGAAATATTATAAACATGGCAAAAAGACCTCTATTGTTTAATCTGAAAATACCGTAACACACAGTACACACTCATTAAAGACCACATTTAGTATTTGGACGTTGTATGATAGAAATAATGTTATTTTTGTAAGAGTATGAGCTATAGATTATTAAGATCAAGGGAAAGGGTCAATCATACAAGGCAAAGTGTCAAAAGCTGGCAGCAGACGTCTTAGTTAAAGAATCAGATACGGTTGGTACAACTCAGAAGTACGGCATCCAAAATCAAAATAGCCCCGATGATCTCTAACCTTCTTGGTGAAGGAAGAACAATTATACGCTTCACAATGCAAAGAAAAAGACTACAGTTATTTAAAATAAATTCATCCTGGATAAATGGATGCAACATTTACATAACTCGACCAATCACAGATGCAAATAATAAACTGGTGTAGAAATAAAGGCAAGCTGGACTAGGCTAGGCAAGGCAGATTGGAGCGTTATTCTGGGCCCACAGCCCTTTCTGTACTTAGGACCTTAAGATAATGTAGTTTTCTCGCTCTTTAGATTTTCTGTCGGTAAAGACAAAATTATGAAGTTATGTTTCAAGGATGGTCATAAATCATTAAATTTGACTTATCTGGAAACGGAAACTCTACGTTTTTGGTCATATTAAAACTTAATTTTTTTCTCTTGCCGGAACGAATTATTAATTAAACATAGTCATTTGGTTTCATATTCTTTTACAAATTTAAATATATGGAGTCAGATTTATTTTATATTTTATATTTTAAGTTCTATTTCTCAACGCGAAGACGACCCAAACGTAATTATAGATAGGATTACCTAATAAACAACCGTTTAATTGAATAACTTTCCCATTTTATGTGAAAACGCAGATATTATCACCTATTTCTTAGCACTGTAATTATTGTTCGTGTAATTACAGTTTCATTGGGTTAGAGGGGTCAAAAGTCAAGTACCGACAGAAGCTAGGATTTATATTTCATAATTATGATTAAGGAAACAAAAGATTCTTTAAGAGTAGTAGTAAAGTTATCTGAGACGAATCTCTGCTGAATTTTGTTTTTCTAGATGTTGCTGACATAGCTTGGGTGAAGGATAGTATATGAAGTACTGGTATGTCTTGTATCCTTGTAAGAAAAACTCGTCCTGTTTAATTCTCTTCACGCTGTGTTGAAAAAAGACAAATGCAAACGGTATAATTTAAGTAAGTGATCGTTCAAAGAAACAAAAAGGTATAATTTTGTTAATCCCGTGTTGTTACAGTTTTTCTATTGAAACGAAATTTATA
Organism: Pontia daplidice; assembly: GCA_963693355.1. Taxonomy (NCBI): domain Eukaryota; kingdom Metazoa; phylum Arthropoda; class Insecta; order Lepidoptera; family Pieridae; genus Pontia; species Pontia daplidice. The sequence goes on along the minus strand of CAVNZL010000024.1, from coordinate 1,482,584 downwards.
AGATAATAGTTGGCTAACAAAGATATTGTTATTTACATTCTATACTAAACTTTGTACAAATGCCAAATAAAAATGTACAATAAAAGCGAAGTTAGATCGAAAAATCGCAAATAGTTGTTAAGTACATCAAAGTTCGACACGAAAACGCAATTCACCCATTTAACTTTGCAGAGTTTTATTCTTTTGTTTCGCAATACTTGCTTTAATTTAAAATTATTATGGCACAGCTTTATAACTATAGAATCCAATTTATATAATCAGGGGCCCTACGGCCCTTGAATTTTCAGATATCTATATCACTTACTCAGATTTTTCTTAACAGTTGCCTACACTTCGGTGCCTGACACGCCATTGAAATTTGTATCTCAGAAATTCTAACAAATTCTTGGTGTTAACGAATCCATTTTATTAATAAAACTTAATCAGTATTAAACAATTCAAAAATAAGAAGGGTTAAGCTGTGAGCGAGCAATCTATTCGACCAAATGTTGAAAACCTAGCTGCATTATATCACGCAAATAAATGTTACCATGCTAACGATGAACATCGTACTTGTTACCATAGTTACCATTTAAACTGGTCTCCATGGTAACGAAAATTTAACATGGCCGATACGCAACGCAACTATTTGAGCGCTTTTAAATTTTGACACTTTTATGAATCGGATTTACTGTATGAATCCAGTAACCGTTTGAAAGCAGTCTATAGAAGTATTGACACGGATATATCGATACAGTATCTCTTCCTACAAGCTATTAATATCATGGCGTATCAACCGCAAAGGAATTATGATTGCATAATGTAGCGAGAGAAATGTATCATATAGGCAAAGGGTTTACTTGTACAATATTACTTTTGATAATCATTATTTTAAAAAAAATATCTCACATATGCACCCTCCAACATGTTCGCAGACAAATAATCTATTTATTTTTATTCCTTAACTATTGACGATTTAATCATCTAATATTAGAACAAAATAATTCGAAAATTATTTATCATACTTTCAGTGTAAACATAATGCTTGTATGATAAGGAAAATCTGACAAGACATCTTTTATTATGACAACAACTTAAGGAACTAATCTTGTTTGGATAAAAAGTAATCTTAATTCACGGATAAGTTACTCATTCAAATTCTATTTTAAATTTTAATGCTGCAGTGAGTCCAATCTTAAACCTTTGAATATTTAAAATCTTGCTATCCTTACTCGATCAGATAATTTTCCCATCTATTAATGCCAATTATCTTTTTATTACTTGAACGGCAAATATTGCGAATACTCACTGCTCGTAATTCAAACCTACTGTTATTTAATTCGTCAGGACACTAAATCATTTAACTTACCGCAATCCTTTTCAGAAGTAATCATATTTTATTAATAACTAGCGACTCGCCCCGGCTTCGCACGGGTGCAATACTGATACTAAAAACACTAAAGAAAAAATTAAACGCGTTGTCGTAAAAAGTAAATGACAAAAAAAGTTATTGTGGGTTATCCATAAGAGATAGAAATATACTATCACGGACTTTTCTGTAGACCTTTTCAATGTGTACAATACTTAGTACATTTGAACAAACTCGTAGGGTTCAGCCTGCATTTGCAATGTAAGCGGAAAAGATGTTATTATTTACGACATTAGAAACCTCAAAAATACAACAGTACTTCTCTATTATTTAATGGATGTTATTATACACAAAAACCTTCCTCTTGAATCACTCTCTATTAAAAAAACCGCATCAAAATCCGTTGCGTAGTTTCAAAGATTTAGGCATACAAAGGGACAGAGAAAGCGACTTTGTTTTATACTATGTAGTGATGACATTAGGACATTTTACATACTTCCTTAAAGGTCGGCAACGCAAACATGGATGATTTTGAGCTGTGAATGTTGCCACTTAGACCACCCGCAAGCTTTATACATAAAAAAAGCTACATCAATCATTTGAACCTGCATAAACTCGTTATAGATTTGATTATAAATACATCACTAATAAACCAGCACTTTTGTTCAATTATAAAAGTATTGAGATAATGAGTGATTGTAAAACTTTCTACGCACAGTGCGTACACTAGAGGATATACAATCTAATCGGCCGAGAAATGGGTGCTTGTATTTATAATAAGCTTCATTATTGTGTTATCTAATAGGCACGGACGGAAATTATACTGATTGATTTATACCGAGACGGGCTTTAGGCTAATTGAGTTACGTGTTTAATGTCTATACATTGACATATTATGACTATTGCAATTAGCGAGGTAGCGCATTAATAGGGATTTTATTGCTCGAATCAGGGACGAAGAAATATCATTTTCAATCATAAATGAATCAAGATTATAGCGGCAAGGAATAATTAATATGTTTATTCTACGCGTGGTAGCTAAGTTTGCAATGATGATAATATACTGAGTTGGTTTATGTATGTACAGTAATATATAATTTATCTGTTGTTATTTACACCAATGACACATTTACACCCACACACGCTGTTATCTTTCTAGTTTAGCCGACTGTATTCCTTTCTATTTAGTTTTACAAATTCGTGTTTTATTGTATTTTATATTTTATTTTATAATTAAGTTGAATATTAACAGGTACTATGTAAAATAAGACTGAAAACAAGTTTCTTTCCAAAATCAACTAAGTGATTCAAATATGAAGCGTACGTGTGGGTGAAGCAGCGGTGAACTGCTTAAAATTAATAAGATACAGATATTTAACAATCATACCTAATAAACATGGAATTAATAACAAATATTACAATAATAAGTTAATCCGGAACTTATGGTTGGATGTAAACATATTTTTTGTGTTATAGTAAATTTACTATAACTAATATTGCGTTACTTGACAATTGTCAAGTAACGCAATATATGTAGGTTTAAAAAGTAAGTATATTCCTCCCTTAAGGGCCGGCAACGCAAGAATTAGAATTGATGTTTATGGGCCGCTGTTGCTACTTAGGTCACCCGAAAGCCTATTACATAAAATTCAAATATAAGGAATATTACCAGAAGTACATTTGTATGTACTCTTAAATCTACGTAAACTAAAAACTCATTGCATAACGATTTTTAGAGTGAAAATTTTATAATAGCCGTTTATAGAATCGATAACGATCCATATAGTCATACTAAAACCAACCTTATCACCATAGCATAAATTTTAAATTTGTGACAACTCTACAGAATTGGGACCGGAAGATACGTAATAAAAACATTTGTATCTATCATAAGCCCTTAAAAGATTTTGTCCTGAAGGCATATCGATTGGCGATTCTATATGTAATTGATTCTAAGCGATTGTATTTAGGCAATTGATTGGATATTAAAGATGTTAAATTTATGTAATAATCGTTTGTTAACAAATCAACGATAATTGGTCAAGATTGTGAGCGTGTGAGAAATATGACAGCTCATCTAGCATGGTCAGCCTAAACGAAAACGTTATGTATAAACATTCTTAATAATTTGTATATATCAATATTATAACGTTTTTAAGACTGACTCTGTGATGCACCCGCTACGTATTTAAAAACCCCGTCCTTACCTATTGATTTCAAATGGAAAGCGATTTCTAGATGAACCGATACGAACTCTATTACAAAGGCGTGTTAAGCTTATTCAAAACTATTACGAATTATACTTTACAATACCATTTCCAGCTTTCATACAGATCACTATCGATTAACCGCATAATCGAATGAGTTAAAAAGAAGTTAACGTGAGAAGCAATTGATCATTTTACAATATTTTAGTTATCAGATTTTCACACCTTCCGCCTTTGGTTTTTAATGAAATTCACGTATTTTTAACGCTGTTCTTCAAATTTCCTACAAATTCAGTTCTTGCCGTAGAAAATGTCCAAATAAACTTTGCATACATTCTGAACAGTCTATTTTAAAATTGGAACGCTAACCTCCATTCCTTCAAAGAACAAAGAACTACAGATAAATAATCAAGAGAACGTTAAGAAAACACCTTGTGGGCTACGTTACGAGGCGCTATAACAAAGCGTCATATCGCGATAAATGTATTGTAGGATAGACCTACATAGCATAAATATAATTAATATTTAATAATTTGAAAAAGGACAAGCCTTTTCAATAAAAAAGCCTTTGTAAAGTCTAAAAAACTTCTATATTCAAATGAAGAGCTTAACCCGCCCTACCTGCCTTGCTCAAGACAATGCGCAATCCATTTCTTTGCTTAAAAGATCTCTGATCAATTCATAGTAATATCGCTGAACACTTGGTTAAATAAAAATTAACAGCCGTTTAAAAGTTCAAAAACCGGTGCACTTCAGTCAGTTAAATAAACAATGAAAAGAGGTGATGTTTGTTTTGCGTAAGCTTTTGAGGAAATGCCAAAATAATATGCGCAATGGCGCATTAAAGCATCTTCATGCGTGTCACTTAAGAAGCAATTGTGTGATCTGAACTCATCCCACAAAAGGTGAGTGTCGAAGTAAACATAAAAAAAAATATATTTCGTCACTTAATTTCTTTATTATTTTAGTAATACGAAAACAATAGTGCCAATAGTGAAATTTAAAACCGTCTTTACGTTGACGTCACAATGTTGCAAAATTCATAAATTTTCTAATCTGTTATCTATTCGGTTACTACGCGAATTGTACTATAACTCCGTTGCTACTACAAATATGATATCCAAATATCTTTAGACACTATAGTAATTATTTCCTTAATATAACTTCATTCGTTTGGGCTGTCTTTGTTCTTTATCCTTGGTATTTAGAGATATCCCAGTTCGTGACTCTAGTCTTTAAAAGCTTATTCCCAACGCGTCACAAAGCTCAGTTCTGATTCATTGTTGCAGGCGCCAGCTATGACTGTTTTGTCTGAGGACAGCTGAGCTTATATCATTCAATTTCGATAAATGATAACTTTGTTTGACACTTAATCATGCTCTTTGTTTGGATATTGTTAGTCCAACTTAGGTTGGATTTTGAAATGTTGCGGCAATCAGATAAAATATAATAAATCTGAATCTCCAGAGATATATATTTATTGCTTTTTCGCACTTTAACTTAGTAATTATGAACTTTTTCCATTTATAACTAGCTATAGAGTACATATACAATGTGAATTGTCTAAAACCCACTATGTATTTCCAGTGTGAGACTAGATGTTTAAGAAATTGTTAGTTTTTCGTTTCAAGTCATCACATCCATACAACAACACACATCACATCCACACACAAACTACAAATCGATTTACTTTCATAACTAACGCTTTATAACTTTGAAAAAGCAATCGTGAATTCGAAAAAATTCGCTGACATATAATATCCTTCAATCGCCGGATCGCAGACTTTATAAAATTGATTTTATTTCAACACAAAGCTTCAATTGGGCATTATAGCTTTTAAGTTCTTATTAGATAAACTTAATATAAAACTTATTGTGCTTATTAAGTTTCTAAAATCATCGAATTTCAATTGTTATTACCTTTTAAATAAAATTTTCAGAGCTATTAGCGTAAAATTTGTTTACTTTTAAACACAAATCTAAATTGTTTACAGTAACAGCCAAAAACCTAAATGTAAGTATTCTAGGGTTATATATTTTATCTATATATAAGGGAGATCAATTAGAAACTCCACGAAGGACTCATAAGTGAAATACCTTATAATAACATATCATTAGAGTAATAAGCCTTCCGTAGAAAGTAAAGAATGGCCAGGTCAGAGGTTATTTTCTCGCTCTTTACCATGTCCATTGTTTATTTACAAGATATATGGCGAACAGACACAGGTGTACAAGTGGGTCGTATGTATCGAATTGCTTGGGTCATAGATATTTATCGTAATGCTGCATCCTGTATAACATACCTCTATATTAAATAACTGCTTATCAATTAGTGAATGACAGTATTATTTTATTCAGAATGTTTTGTGAAATTCGCATATAATAACAACTTCACAACTTTCTGTCAGTCTGTACTTTGTTATTTTCTAGTAATCGGATTTCAAAATCGATTCTAGCATATTTGGTCTAAGATCAATTTTGTTCAGCGACAGTTTTGACGTTTCGTTTTTTTTATTGTAATGTATGCCCGCTTTGAAGCAACATATTCAATTCCTTGGACAAATCAAAACTACATACTAAAACTAAAAGAGCAATTTTTTATTATTAATAGATCATAGATTAAGAGATAGTTCATTTAAGAGACTAAATTTGCTGTATTTAACATAACGTACGAAGATCTTCATTCATACAACTAAAAGAAAGTGCTAATCAAAAGCTTTATGAAATCCGTTTAAAAATAAATGGTTCGTTATTTCAATTCGCCTAACAAAAGCTCACTCGCCTTTGTTTGTTGAGCTATCTTTGTCCGCCGCTTCGTAATTTCCCCTGCAGACTGAAAATTAAATATTGAACCGTATACCATGGAGTTTACCAGTGGGACATGAGAGCTTAGGGCATAAATTACACATGTACACCCTATGCCTATCCTGATGCATATCCCACTGGAAAAAGCTTTTTTAGTTAATCCGATCCGATTATTGTTCAAAGCTTAGCAAGACTTGCTCTAAATATATGGCATAATATGATGTGCAAATTTACTGTTACCAACGTACCTGTGTTATCGATAAATTTTACACGATCTCCAGTAAGTATGAGCGGCAAATCTTCGGTTTTTGTTTTAGAACATTTGTATTTAGGTTGGTGTAGTAGTACATATTCACATTGGCTCAAGATTTAACTATTTTTATGGAAAATACATGGAAAAATATGAACTCCCTTAGATGATATAACATTATCAAAATTTGGAATAACATGAAAAATGGGTGACGATAACAAAACGAAACGAAAACGATAGAGGAAGATGTGGTTTCAATGAAAAATGACAGAAAGCCGAAAGTTTTTAACACGATGTGACCTTTACCGAGATGACTCATTTGGAATGGCGCCACGGTAACCTTGCAAGGATTAAATTCTTAAGACCCGTATCGTGAAACAAACCAATTCATTTATTGCTCGTATTTCAGTAGTGGTCGATAAACCGCAAATATTTCTACAAATAAATTTCAACTCTAGATATGATGTATAGAGTTCAAAATCGAACTGAATTTTAGGTGTCGAAATGAACAACATTGTAGCGCCCACAGCTCGTGCTCAAATTGCAAATATGCCCTTAATTTTATAGGCTAATTCATAAAAGATGGTCTTGTTTAATGAGATAGTCTTTAAATAACGTTTGTAAATTATATTTTAAATGAATTTTGGAACTGTATAGAGACTTAATATAAAGAATACACAGGAAACGTTTTACCTTACGACCGATTAATTTGTTACAATAATAATGGGCAAATTATAGGGCAAGAAGAAGAGGAACCGCAACAATATCATCAGAAGAGTTAATCTGTCATAGAAATACTTTACTAAGGTTTTTCATAAAATTGTTGGTAGATTCTAAACCAGACATACCAAAGCGTTTTTATATTCCAAAAGTGCTGCTTAAAGTAATTTTAGTACAAAATCATTGATATCTAATGTTATGTAAGAGTAAAACGATTTCAATTGGATTCGCCACGCACACCACTTGATATATCTAGGCCATTTAAAGTTATACAATCATATGCATTTTTAATTGCCTATTCATTGAGTATCATTAATCAATATATAAATAAAAAAAGCTACAAATCGCCCGCGGCTTAGTAATCATATGTGAAAATAATTCTTTCTAGTTCGGATTTAAGAAATATTGATCATGCTACACTGTACTTTACTTAAAAAGGTTTTCCGAGTAATATAGTTATACTTTTTAATAATATTTTGAATTTTTTGTTCTTTTTAACATAAAAACGATTTCAATTTCACATAAGGTAAAGATATAGAACTTTGAACTGTTTGCTACCCATACATAGAATCTTACGCTCTGAACTTACAATCAATCAGGCAAATAGTTTCAGCTGTGTATTACTAGGTCGCCTCTACTCCATCTATTTGCAAAACGCAGATTCGGTGTCGTACAACATCCAAACATCGTAATATATAACTCAAATCAATTCTGAATCCAGCCTTACATGGGTGAGATTGACATACTTTTTGATTGTTTTTTTTTTTGTAAATATATGTAAGGTTAACGCAAACTGTGAGCTTAAATTATTAAAAATGGGTGAAGCTGACTTACCTGGAAGAGCAGATAGCCGGAGTCGTACATCCAGAAGTCGTCGGGTGCGGTGCCCGGCTTGGCGAGGTGGATGGCGAGGCAGCGCTGCAGAATTAGTTGGCAGCGCTGCCCGCCCGCGCCGCGCGCGCTCATTACTGCCACGCCCGCGGCCGCATGCTCTAAAGCAACATTAAAAAAACATCTTATATACATATACGGTGAAATAACAGATTTCATTCGTGGACTTTTCGTAGATGCGCAAGGAGCACTATGAGTGGATGACAGCTTGAAGGATTGACTACATGTGTTAGTTAACTGATATTTTTCTAACGACAAATAAGAGCGTTGTAACACCCTTATAAATTACAATAAGTTGTAATTACACATACGAATTGTGTATACCATAGATTATTTCAATTATGGTACATATACTACAAACAGCGCAAGCCACGTGACTGAATAATTCTTCATATAATGATATTTATGTTCAAAAAGTCTAAACCAAATACTCGACGTATACAACTCTCAACTAAAGAATTATTAATTATGTATTTTGCATTTCAAACAGTAAGGCGAAAGATAATCTATTCGCAAAACGCATATAATTTCAATATCCGCATACGATATCTCGTTTCTATTACGAATATAAATCGTTTCTATACAATATCATTGATAACCGATAACAGCGGCCTATTTATTACATAATCGTATTATGCCTCTATCAGTCCTATTATTGTGACAAAATAAATATACACCCACATATTGGGCAACCGATTTTATCGGGGTTTAATGACTCCGTTTACTAAATATTGAAGTTTTGTGTTGAAAACACGTCATTCTTCTAGTGAGTGCTGCGACTCACAACGTGCCCAATTGAACGCTGTCGTACGGTAATTATGAGGGTATCGAAATTTTAAAGGCGTACGTAAGTTTTTTTTTATAGAACAGGGGGCAAACGGGCTGGAGGCTCACCTGATGTTAAGCGACACCTCCGCCCATGGACACTCGCAGTGCCAGAGGCCTCACCAGAGCATTGCCGGCCTCTAAGATACTTATACGTTCTTTACTTGAAGGTCCCTAAGTCGTATTTATTCGGAAATACCTCAGGTAAAATAAATCTTAGACTTCTGTGCCTGATGATCACATACTTGTTTATTAATATTACAAATAATAATATATCGTTTAATCAATTTCGCGTATAGAGATAATCATTTCGAAAAAACAAAAAAAAAATAGAAGCAACAATAAAAATCTCATAAGCGCGACATCTCCAGATTTCTTGGCACCTAGACAAGAGGTCTGAGTGTGGCTGGAGGCGCGAGCAAATGAGTGACAGGCTTATTCGTGTGTAAGTGGTTCTAAAGTTCGTCAGCCTAAAAGAAAATGTGGCGTATACTTTTCTTTCAAAGTCCTTATTATGTTTTGAAGAAACTATTTTGAAAGAACAGTTGCTAAATCGAGTATTACTCAATACTTCATACAATGAACGCGACCGTTGAGTGATTTATTTATTTTAAAGGTTAAACAGGTATTAACTATGAGAACTTACTAGATTAGGCTAACGCGTACAATAAAAATCTTAACTTAAACCCTTAATGGTTAGTACAACATAGTCTTTTGGTCTAATAAATACTTTAACTATTTTTTAGTGCATAGTTAATTGGTCAAGGAAAATTTGTATATTTTTTTGTTTAAATTGTTTATTTATTACTTAATTAGGACGCCAGTAGCACGTAGCAAGCCTCAGACTAGTTAGAACATTTAAAACATTAAAAATTATTCATAACCTCTCTGGCGACCGATTTGCAAATTAGCCTTACCAGATCTAGTTACGCATAAGGTTTAAATGAAATGTATTTTAACCGACTCAATAAACCGGAAGGTAAATATTTCGTTGTAGTTTTTTATTAATGGAATGTGTCCCGATATTAAATTATGATATAAGTATTATGTATAAAGTTTGAAACCATTTAAGTAATAAGTAGTAGAGATAATCTTAAGTTGCTTGTAATTAGTTTACAAGGAAACAATTATGCTGAGCCAAATAATACCATATATGGATTATAGGTATGTTAAGTAGGAAGCTTGAATATACAGAGGCATAATTTTCAGTGTCTCAAGAAACAGCTTTTAAACTCATTTCCATAATCGGAACCTTAAGGGTGTCGATATTTGAATGTACAGTACCTTAGTAAAGTCGTATACACTCATATAATTACACGGCTTGAATTTATGAATTTCAGAGAAAAGATATTCTAATTTTGAGGTAAAGAATAGAAAAAAATGCGGGTGGCCACAGTGATTGTGTTGCCGGCCCTTAAGGGAGGAGTATGCTTTCTTTTTAAAGGCTTGGAGGTCATATATAGATTGCCGCAAAAGAAAATGTCTTTCACAGCGACTTGTCGAAGATTTCTATCCATCCAGATGATGTGGATGGAATGAGATGGATACAATAAATATCTTTAATATAACATATTTTGTATGAGTTGAGACATATGAATAAGAATGATATAAAATTACATAGTAGATAGAGTAGAGACGCTTTAAAACAAATTAGCATTTAGGCACGAAAGTAATTCAAAACTCGGGTCCAAACACTTAATGACGACTATCTGTATACGAAATTAAAACTTATTCCGTTCAAATAGAATTTCTATTAGATTGGCATTGCATACCGTAGTTGATTGGCGACAATACCTTTTGATATTGCGTCACATTTGTTGATTTACTCGGCTCTGGAGAATGTGCTTCAATTAGAAATAAACGCTCAATTTGTGAAAAGGAAATAAACGAAAATCTCTATACAATGAAATTGTTTATATATGTCGGATCGAAGATCTCATGAAATGCTTAGATCGTTACTGTTACAGATGATTACACACAGCCACTTAAAGGTTGTGACATTATCATAGTGGTATCGCTGTTATATTAAACTTCACACATTTTTCAGCTAAAGTATAAAAAGTTAAATTTTTTTACGTTGCACCCACTACAAGAGTTCCAAACTTATCCTTCTAACGTGTCCAATGGTATTAATACAAATTTGTAGAATACAGAACCTGCGACCGAGAATTGCAGTCTTAAACCGACAAAATAACACTGTTTCTGTATTCTTATTTGAATATGTAGACATCTTAGAAATGCCAAACGTAGCATTTGATAAAAACTAGCGTATTGTCGAAAATGTTATTCCCAAACTTATTTTCGCCCATTTTGCGTGTAAATGATCTCTATAAAATCACAATCCTATATCCAAAGATATATAACTCCGTCATATAAAACATATTTCTTATAGCACTGACTCTGATAACCTAATACTTCAAAACTAGCCACCTATTTTCTTTTATCACCACTTCACTTAGCTGTTACGTAATCGAATCACCCAGCTGCAAGATGGCCGTCTTTTTGTCAGACGCCACCTTGCTGACACCAGTTCTGCCACTAAGTTCGCTTTTCATATATCATGACAAAAATCTTCCAAAAAAATGAGAACCGAATTCGCAACTCATAAGTACTGAATACAGCTTCTAGACTGTACAATAGAAAAATTGGCGTGAAATGGCAATACTACCATTATAACAACATCAGTTGTATAACAATGATTTACATCACCTGCTTCGTCTTTATAGGAAACATTATCGTGAACAAGTTAGTGTATTACGGTCCTATCATAAAGTATTTAACTATATTTCACATCACTCGGGTGTATGGTTCATAAAATTAGGAAAATTTCATTTTTAAGCCTCCTGGCGTTGAGTGTCCTTGGGCGGGTCAGCACTAATTAAGTGACGCGCTGTTTGCCCCCAGTCTCATTAAAAAAAAAACCATCTCATTGCGCCGTTGTATCTTATTTACTTATCACTGTGAAAATACCTACATGATATGTATTTTTAAACAGTACATCTAACCACAGCTAATACTCATTACATAAATATTGCCATGTCCTGTCAAGGTATAGAAGTTTTTGATATACTGCCTCGACAACTCATCCAGAGTTGTTCACCAAGAAGTTTAAGAAAGCCACATCATTAATAACGCACCAATTTAAAGAAAAAACTATCTACTACGCGATCTTTACCGAATGTTGGAATTTGTTTGAAAAAAAAAACGCCATTACACGTGAAAGGAAACATTAGTAATAACGTCGTTAAATTGTTAAATTGAACGAAATTGCATTGAATTAAATTGACTTTCATAAAGTAAATTGGTCATGGTATATTATCATTGTTTATTGTAAAAGCGAACATCCAATATTACGTATTTATCCATCAATCTTCATAAACTTTCATTCAAGGTTACTTTCACAATATGCCTAGGCAAAAACAGAGGAAAGTCTAGATACTAGACACTAGGCGAGTATGGCCTACAATATAGGATAATGAGGAAGGGACTCCGATTTCATGGACTACTTTTATCAGTATATTGGTTGGATATGTGTTAACAATAACGAAGTATATAAAACTAATAAAACTCTAATATATAATAAGTCTTTGTACACGCTAGTCTCGATATTTGAACATTGGATAGTATATGCTTATTAGCGCCATCCATCTTTTGGCAATAAAGATTTAGCTGGGTTCGTTACTCAAATAATAATAAGAAATAATGTACTACATCGCAATATAAAATGAACAGTTTGCCTAGACAATAAAGACATAAATATCAGGTTTTTTTGACGCAATGAAAATTTAAAAAAAAACTCATTTTTGTGATTTATTATTGTATGTTCACATAACACTTAGGGAACATTTTTCTTAGAACGTGTGTTCTAATTCTAAACGCTCGTTAGTAAAATAGAATAGAAGAGATAAACTTTACAGATTTTTTGAGAAATACATGAATTTCAATTTTATTTTAATTGTTATAAAACAGTAAACATATGACGAAGGCTTTAACGATTTCAGGAAATATTAAATTAAGACCAATATTGAAAGGAGACTGTGCGCCTTTCGTAAGAAAATAAAACTCTTTTAAATGTAATGTTAAAAGTTCTCACACTGATTAACAAGGACTTCCTATTGCGGCACAATTACCACTTATATAACAATACTATATATAATATACAGTTTAAAGATAAAAAAATTATGTAATGTTATAGGGTGAAGTTAAAATGTTTAAAATATTAATTTGTGTCCATGAACAATATTGGGATTGGAGAAGTAACCTGGAATGGCCCCAAATTCACACATTCATGTTAAAATTACTGAATGGATAAACTCAACAAAATACTAAAACTTTACAATAATATAGCTTATACATTAGAGTAACATAAGTATAATTTATAGGGTATTCTTTGTCCAAAATATCAAGCAAGTTGGAAAAATCTACCATCTCTAAGCTACTCCGTGCACACACAAGACTGCTAGAGTTACACATGGAAATATTGCTGATAAATAGTCACAAAAAAGCCCGCCACAGTATATATCTATGTCGTATGTAAGCTCTGTCGTGAGCTTTTTTCGTACGTGTGAGAAATTTTAGCCTAAGTAGAATAATATTTACTTAACGCAATTTGGTAAATAGAGGTTCTATTTATTAGGTATATTAATAAACAAAAAGCTTTATTTAACGCAGGTGAAGCTGTAGGGATCTTCTAGTTAAAACACCGGATTTAAGTGTTGTCACAAGCTGAAACAATAAAACTGTTTACCATGTTAACTGATACAAACACGATTAAATATATTTCGATCTGGCATATTATTTTTCCTTTTAAAGGTTGCCTGGAAGATATTGAGAGCGATGAAGCCAGCTGCATTATGTACGTACTCAGCGTTTTTTATAAAGACTTTAAGGTAATTTAGAAAAATAGCAAATGTTTTTAACTTTTGTTTCATTTATATGTGTGTAATGACGTTTTCCAATTGTAAATAATAAATCGTAATCGAGACGTTACAACAGATGTTATCAATTTCCTCAGAAACCGCCACCATGGCTATCACGTGGCTTGATTTGTTTATAAATGTTGCAAATTCTCAATTGCATCAGTGCATAGTTCAAGACACAATAGCCAACTTACTTTCCGAGAAACTGTTACATGCTGTCAGCGAAAGTGCAGCTTGGATACGGCCAAGTTGTTCGTATACAAACCACCATAAACGAATAGAAATTTGTGATATTCTTGAATCATCAAGAGTTTATATTTATTTCTAAATAAATGCGTTAGATACGCAGCAACCAAAAACGAGTAATCGTGATGAAAAATAAGTTAAATTAAGTAAAATTTACACAAATGTTTACTTAAATCTATCCTTTCGAATACAAATATGAGGCAATCATGTATTGGTTGAAGTAAACCTATTGTTGTTAACCACAATAAGACAACCGCAAGTTCATTACGATCTTATCTTTTAAATATGGCGAAACTTCAAAACGCAATCGGGTATTTGCAAAATAAAAATTTTAACCGTCACGAAATGTATGGTATGGTTTCAATTGTCAAGGTCCGCGACCTTAAACTGTAAAATTTCTAGACATTCTGCTATTAAAGGAGGTTTATAAGAACCTCTTAAAGTACAACAAATATGTATCGTTATTTGTTTAGCATTATTAGTTTTAATTGATCTATTGCTTGCAGGTTGGTAAAAATTATTTGTTATTTTTTATTAATTAAATAATTATAAAATCACACTCACGACTAATTCACCAGATAACCTTTTATTGATCCTTATACAAACATTATTTTGTATTATTCTTCTTTATAACGGCATTCAGAAGAACTTTTGAATATGGAATATTGACTGACACTGACAATTGATTTTTCAAATATTACGTGATTATCTATTATATGATAGTATACTTTTTTTAAGTCGTGATATATGATCTACTTCCTACGATTGTACGCAACGACCGTTCTCAAGGCACGCAAAAGGAAGTTACGCGTATTGCGATTACTCTCGATTTAGTTTTGATCTGGGTCGGTTGAAATGTAACGGATTATATTTGTCAAATAATTAAGCTCGCCAAATAATGGTTTGTAGACGTGTATGGAATTTACTCTTTTTGAACTAATTATTTTTTATAACACGCAACAAAAGGCATCAATTTTCAATGAGAAGATTGTGATGTCTTTTAGTATTCTGATCTTAATCGTGCGTGTAAGTGCGTTATATTTACGCACCTATATAACAATATCGCATCAAACCCAGACTCCAGTTTATAATGTGATTTATCCTGAACATGATTTTAAATCGTTTTAATATACATTTTAAGCAAACAACATTCTTTCTTCTCACTGGGGTTGTCTGGAAGAGACCGCTTGTTAGTTCAGCTACTTAATATTTGATTTCTGTAATGAACCTAAATGTTTCTATTATTATAATTTTACTCAAAAAACTTCGCTATACGATAAAAATTGTGGTATCATTTGTCATGATGGCTTTGTCCTTGGCACATTTTTAATTGGTTTAAAATAAATGTACTGTTTACTGTGTTTTGTGTTTGTTTAAATGTGTATTCCGCATTTGGCTAGTGATAATTTTTCTTTAAATATTTAATATGATAAGAATACCTAAAAATATAAAATAAATATTTTGAGACATTATATGCTTTTCAAAATACAAAAATCTCAAATCAGTCTGTAAGGCGACCAATTAACTAACGGTAATATTTGCAAAATCGTATTATATTGTTCGGAAGTCGTAAACACAGACATTTGGGGTTAACCGGGTCACGATATAACTGTTCGCAAATTTGTCGACGTAGGTGGTCTTAGAAGTATTAAGGCTTAAGTGCATATTACATTACATACAATTCAGTCATTGTTATATTTAGAACGAATATGTAAGAGTGTGTTCTATTAAAAGTGAAAATTGCCTTATATACGATGACATGGTCATAATTGGATCGAATATTTTTTATTAATTCACCCATCTCAATGGAACCCATTAAAATTCTAATAACCCATCTATTGAGCCGTTTTAATTAAGGTATATACCCGTATATAGATGCTTATGCATATTTTTGCATGTTAATGGAAGCGCTATTTTATATATACCTGATTTCAGTAGAGTGCAATACAGTTATTAACGAGTCTCACATTTTTAAAATAAAATAAACGATTTACCCCCAGCTAAATACCGTCCTACATATAACTAGGAACGGTATTTAGCTTAATATGCAGTAACAACACTCTTAAATTACAAGAGTATATTGATGACCTATTTTTCACCTAATGTTCTTGGTGGCCTTTTGGGGGGGGGGGGAGATGTAGGTTTTAGGTTCGTAGGATAAGGAGCAGAAACCTATGTCAAAAGTAAGTCTAATAAAGTGTTATGCATTTATACTTTTTATTATTATGTTATTAATCACAGTGATTTCAGAACCAGAGTGTGCTTAGTAAAACAGCGTATAAAGTACAGAAATAAATGCAATCAGATATAGATAAGTATAGTTATAATTATAGAATAGTAGATAGATAGTAATAGTAATAAAGCAACGTTTTTTAAACTATAGGCATATTATTTGGGAGTATTAATATTTTACAGAGTAAGTGTAGTCAAAATAATAATGATTGCAGATTCTTCATCTAGAACATTGTTTTTCAACCTGTGGGTCGCAAAGCTTCTGTAGGGGGGTCGCCAGAGGTCGAAAGAAATGGGTACTTTAGTAAAAAAAAACAAAATTAAAGACATACATAATAAAAAACCGAAGGTCAAGGGGGTCGCGAAATATTTTTTTATACCAGGGGGGTCGGAAAAGGGGGTCGCATCATGAAAAAGGTTGAAAAACACTGATCTAGAAGACCCAAAGTTTTCCAATTAGGAACGCCAATAGTATGATGTATATCCAACTTAAATGATCATTTTTTCAGCATAATTGTGGCTTTAGAACTTCGCCGCTATTAAATAGCAATTTTTTTTACAATTATGTATCATCAAATTATAATAGACCAATTTATTAGCAATACTCCGTGAAAAAACCCGTAAACACTCAACGCGCGTTTCGACATAGGAGCATACAGTATCAGGATCTCCATACGAACAGAGGATAATGAATACAAAATTCTCCTTATCTTTTCCGTTTGTGAATTCACTTAGCCAAAACTTGAACTTTGTTATTATGATTATCATTGATTTTATGAGTTAATCAATATTATATCCGAAACTAAATAAACACAAAAATAGTTTTTATTGATGCAGCATTATTGAAGTGTTTTGTTGAAACAACAGAAAGTACTTTTTCGTACTTTTGCTTAATTCTTTTACTTTACTTAAGTTTAATGAATAATAAGGTATAATATATTCTAATTTAGTAAAAAGTGTGTTAGGATCGTAAAAACGTAAACGGATCCGCACACATTCAAAACATTGTGCACATTTAAATCAAAATTCTGAAAAGTTGAAATTGCACAGAACACATATCACTTCCTTATACCAATAATAAAAGGAAATATTTTTAATATGCTATAAAGTAATTTTATTTGCGTGCATAGTATGCATTCCTCTATTTATTACTTTCTTAATATATTTGAGTAGAAGTCCATTCAGTATGTAGTATGTGGTCTATCTATGTTTCAAGCTCTGTAAAAGTTGTTTTTACTTATTTATAGCAATGTCGGGGATATAATCTTACGGGATTTTACCATACTATTCATTTATGTCCACAAAAAATGAACAAAACCCGTTGTATTTAGTACGTATATGGAAATATAGATACTAAAAATTTATTGTAATGCAGAGGAAAAAAGACATAAAATAAAATAATAAAATAAATTAATATTATATGTGCCAAAGACGCGTATAAAAAATGATCATACCTTGGAAAATTTCAATGCAACAATTTTCATTTTAACTGCATGAAACCGGAACTTTTTGTTAACATTAAAATATAATAAAACTTTATTATGCGTATAAGAAATTATATAAGAACAATTATATAAGAATTAATACGTACCAAGGTTATTTTCTGGCCTTAATATAAAATTTCTTCGTTATATTTACCTTGTATTAGAGGAAAACATTAAGATAATTATTCATACAAAGTAAAATATTAAAGGCTTAATGGGACATCCTTACTGGTCCTAAGCTGGTATTACTTGTGGTAAATAGTATATATTATATACAAACGTAAGGTAAATAATGTTTTATACATACTAAAACTAAGATTAAGAATATTAACTGAATACCGTCCCAATTTTAGAGCTTGTTATAGATAGCCAATAATCTATATACTTAAGAATATATTACATAATAAATCTTAAGCAATAATCTACAAAGAAGTGGCTACCTAACTCTCAATGAGCAATCAATTTCAAACAAAAACTAAAATCTTTTTTTTTCAATTTATCTCATGAAAAAAAAACAAAATAGGTTCATAAGTAATGAGGCTATATACACAAAAAAATAAACAGACGAATTGAGAAACCTCCATTTTTAAATTCAACAATTTTGAGACTCAACCAATGTCATTCTGTTGGCAACGCACACTGTTCTATCTCATACAAACCTAGCCAAATAATGGTTATTGCTTTGGTGGGCAATTTGCCGTTCAGCCAGAAAAACGGCGAATCAGGAAATGTTTTTAACCAGTTACTAGTTCTCTCTATGTATACGATAACATATGTCAATAATAAAGCTGCTTTCTAGAATGTATGGATGGAACCACACACATAATATATTACCATTGAAACATATAATTATAAAATTACAGTGCTCATTAATTATCAAAACATAATTCATCATTACTGATGATTTAGTAATAAGATTAAAGATAATCTGAAGACATTGCAAAATTAATATCAAAGTTAGGTATAACAAATTAACCGTTTATGTCTTGGTTAAGAGTTCATGAAGCGTTCACGATTATTTGAGCCGTTGTAAATATAAATAATGTCACTTATCAAGACAAAGGTTCAACAATTGATTAAGGACATAGACACAAGAGTTCTGATGTTATTTAGAATATAAGTATATGACATGTGATTTTATGGTGCAGAAGGCAGATGCAGAAATAATGCAAATGCAAATTATAGATAGGTTCCCGATACGAAAAAATCAGTGATTTATTAAAACTAAATATGTCTTAATTGCATTGTTTCAATGACTCATCTGACTTAAATATAATCAAACAGTAAGAGATGAAAGAGAACATGAGTATATGAGTAGTGTTAGATTTTTTTAATGTAGAGCTAATTTACCGACTCTATAAGTCTGTTAGTGAACAGTGGTATAGATAAACATAATAGAACGATAAATACAACGTAATTGGCGTTCACAATTACCCTTGGGCTGGATTTAGATCAATAAGACTATTACAATATACAAGCCTCGTAGAGAACTTATATTATTAGTAAGTTGAATGAATATTTCATACCCGTTCCTTAGGCAACGCAGGTGGATGTGTATTTTCAACAATATTTCATTTATAAACATAGGTATAAACATTTAGGGGAATTTCATTCATGTCAACAGTCCAGCTAGTGACTTCAAACCATGAGCTGATCGAACCATGAATCGTGGAATTCTCATACAAAAAGATTGAGACCATAGGCGTATATAAAGTCTATACAGTTAATATGAAGTAACTTTAAATTTTACTTAAGTGATGTTGTGTGTGACTGAGTACTTTTCAATGTGACTGGTGACTCATAGATAAGAGTGCCGACACGGTGAAGCAAACGACCATAAAGAAACCGGCACGCATCCAAAAATCAATTAAGTGTGTCGTGCTCACGCTGATCTACTTAAAAAATCACCATGACTGACCCAGAAATGTGTTCTAAACCGATTCATACTATAGTAAAAATTTTCATTGATAAATTTAAACCTACTAAAACAGACTTAGTCGAAATGAGTTGAAGAATCACATTTATGTATTTTAAAGCCAAAACAAGTATTAGTAATTTCAGATAACTATGAAATATAGGTGGCATGCGTGACGAAACATGCAATGAAATTATTCATAGGAACAAAGACTGCAGAATCATTTCGTATAAACACAAGGTACTGAAAATTACGTCACGCCTAAGTCACTTATAATGCAGCCTTAGTTTTCCCATGTTTTCCAACTTAAGTATCAGCGGAAACAGTCGTCAAGGTCACATAATCGAAGTCAGCCACGCGAGACCAACCATTGTTTTACATAAATAGTTAGTCCGTCATAGCTTCTTTATCAGAATGATAGGAATATAATACCTTTTTTTTATTTAACATTAGAGGTTTTAGCATCCACTCCATTGATAAATCTCTAGTAAAGACAAATAGGTTTATGTTATATGTCATGTGTCACATATATTTGGAATATTCATTAATAATGATATAAATATATTAATAATGATCGATTAATTGAAAATAAAACTTCCTGAAGTAGTAATTTTTTAAATTAAATTAAAAATCATGAGGCATTTGACGCTAATAAGAGCTGCTCGCGATTTACGCAAAGTATCCATGCACGTACGTTGTAATTCAAGGCTTTTTTATAAAACTTTCCATAGCGCAGATTATAAAGTATTTTACACTCAAACATCTTTAGTGAAATAGATAAGAAATAAATTTGATTAAAAAATCTATGATTTATTTTGGAACCTTATCGATCATTAAGGCTTATTTCTACCTAGTAGGTCGTTAGTTCGCAAAAAAGATTTGCATATGACATTTAGGTCAGTTTAGGTCACGTACCGGAAGCACTACCCCGGATACAGGGAAACGGAAGTCCATAAAAGAGTATACGAGATGTTATCTTTATATGGTCTAGGCTGTGGAATTGCTACTTTTATTAATAATAATAGTATTAACTTGTACATTGTATTAATAGTACTATAAACTATAAAAATAAAATATACCCCTTCAGTTTTTATTTCTTAACGCATGCTAATTAAAGAAGGTATGTACAAATTCCTTCCTTTCTTTTTCCTTTTGGTATAGGTTGCATAGTTTTCGCATGGAGACCTATACGCCATACAAAATAAAAAGAAATAAAACGACTCTGGTCGGTTTTATTTCTGACACCTGTAATCTCATTTAGCCGCAGGCTTTTGCCTTTCATAGGTGTGCATTAAGTCCTAAGATAACTTAGGACTAATATATATAGTTTAAAAGATTAAATAATACTATAAAAAAAAGTTTAAAAGTCTTTTATTTTTACTATTAATGCTTTTCAGCAACGGTGACCACGGCCATCCTCGCACATATCTTAAAATTGCAACACTAACTAAAAACAGAAATATTCAATTCCAATTGATCAAAGCCAAAAAACACACATATTTCACAAATATCACAGTTCAAATAGGAAGCGTTTTAACCGAATCCGCTATAACGATACAAATTCAAAACGCTTCATTGTGTACTAAATAAGTTTTTGGCTGTAATCTGGGTGTGATAACATATGTCATGTATATAAGGGTTTATCAGTTATTAAAACAAAAAGCCTTGAAGCTAACCGTGAGTGAAATTTGGCCTAGTATTATATATTAAAATCTCGATTATATGTCAATTTAAATGGTGCAAGCTTCAAAGCCTTAGCCATTAGCCAATATGCCTCCATGAAGTATAAACCACGCTAATATCACGGGTATAAATCCCATCTATCAGTTCCTGGCGTGGAGCCAACTGTTATGTCATTGCCTGGTTCTAATTGCAATAAGACTTACTCAACATTTAATTGAAGTTGAAGCAAATTGTTGAAGTTGAACTATATTCAAATTTGTTTATGTAATTGGGCCACGTAAATGAATGGCTCTACAATTTCATTCTTTGATATTAGTGACGACGTTCTGTTTAACTGAAAAATGGCCGCTAGGAATGCTTTTAAAGTGTTTGGTAGCTTGCTGTAAATAGGGCGCTTTTTTGAGTACGTGGTTTCAGTTGCTTGTTTTATTATAAAAAATATGTAACAATAAGACAATAACTTCGTGTTAATTAGCCCAATTAACCAATTATAATAAAACCTTCATTCAGTATTCCTTCGAAATTCAAAATTCTAGTCTACGTGTATAATTTCAAAATTCCTCGTCTAAACCCTACTCAAACCGCATCATTAGGCTTCAAGCACGTTCCAAATTTAAAAGTTTAAGCTTTTCGGGTTCCAGGAACCAGCTAATGAGAGCAAACGTACAAGGTCACCCGCACTGCAGCCCGCAGACGACTCTATTGATCGCCAAAGCGCGTCTGCAACGCACACACCAGCGAATTAGGGTCGCCACTCGACACCCTTAGGACTTTGAATCTCCCGAAATTTTAATCCCTCTTAAGAGCCAAAACGGCACCTGAATAGTGAAATAGATTTGCAGCGTGTGCGACACATATAACAATGCGTTAAGATATAATCACTAATATTCATGCTGATGTTTCGGATGCTACTCAGCAACCGTGGCCTCGACACATTTTAAAAATTGCTCAACAATTATTAAAAACAGAAATATTCAATTCCAAATTGATCAAATCGAAGACCTAAAATCACAATTGATATAGGTACGGTTTAGACATCGAATCCGCTATTACGCTAAAGCTCCAAAGCTCAAAATCTTTTAAGTAGAAACCCTGAGTACATTTACAACACACGAGCGCGATATTGGGCGATATACCCTTCCTTATGGGTCTAGGATGTGTATACGAGCAGAATTTAAAGTGCCAGACACCTAAATTCAGACACCGTCTAGGGTCCCCTACAATTTAAATAAGAAATTGCATATGCTAGCTTAGCAAGAGTCTTCTTTGCTCTATTACGTATTGAAATGCAAATGTTTTTAGTGCATCTTGAATCGATTAAATTGCACATTGTAATACTCTTTTACCACTTTTACAATAAGATACAATATTTATTTAGAGGAGAACAAATACATTTATATTCTATGAATGATATTTTTTAAACGCACCATTTAAAAAAACTATGAAGGAGTATATTAGTTTGAGTTGTATAACTGTTCTGATATATATGATAACAGTAATATACTTGATATAGGAAGAGTAAAATTACAATATGTAAGCAATTTTTCAAGTTCAAATGACATTGATATTCAGCACAGATAATAAATTATTCATACATAGGTTCTGATTGATTGTATAATAGGTCTTATATCGGCGTATAATAAAAACATTATTCACATAACTATGTGAAGTATGTGAACAGAGGTGGGACTTATGCTATAATTTAAATTGTCGATTTTCATTACGAAGCATTCTTTATTTCTTGATATCTTCGGTCAGCTTCAACAATAAGCACAGAATCTTAACTTGATTCTGTATTTGAAACGTCATTCTTTTTTCAAATTTATTTGCGTAGATTTCTTGCGCACAGAATAGATAAAACAAAAGAATTGACAATTTAATAGGCAACTTTGTGTACGACTTTTAACTGTCACAAAATCGGATCGTCTCTTAGCACGTCCCATAGCTAGGGGCGATTCTCTCAAATGAAAAATGGCTATTTGTCAAGGTCGGTGTTGGGGTTTTTGTTTGTTGTCTGTGCAGTTCCATTAAAATTCGATACTGTTTTTACGTATCTGACTTTCATGGTTCATTGGAGGCGGAATGGGTAGTGTGTAATTTTGTAGGCAGTTTTATTTTAAAACTCGTCATTTTCCAACTATATTCAAAATGATCCACTCCTCTTACTGCAATAAATAATCATATGACTGGGGCAAAATTGGAAACATAAAATTCAAATTTACATAATTTTTGATCTGTTATTCCGTTTGAAATATAATTATTTTAGTTGGATATATTATATACTTTTGTTATCCTTTTATGAAGTCGTCGCATTAGCTCGCAATCATAAAATAAAACTGTGGTTACGTGTGCAATTATACAATAACTGATAATTGTTTATGCGTAGATACACGACTTAGGACCTACAAGGTTATCTACAAAAGAGGTCCATGTTAATTTAACTATCTGACGTTTCATAAGAGACACGTACCGATTGAATCATGCTACTTTTGAACGAATATATTAGATTAAGAATCGTTTTAAACAGATAAAATAATAATAAATCTCATTTTTAACCGATTTCAACTGGAACTACTATACTATTCGGGTAAACATAAAATAATTATTTTGTAATATTGTCTTTTATTAACATAACTATAACTCAGTTAAAGAAAAACACTTTTTTAACGGATTAAGTTATGTATTTAAATAATTCTATTGTTTTATTTAGTTCTTTCACAAGAGTAGTCTATTCGGTAATCAATGTTTGTACATACCGTACAGTTTTGATCATCTCGTTCGCGCTAATGTAAGTTTAATTAAACTAGTAGTAGGTTTTTTTTTTTTTTGTTTTATAAGTGGTATACATTGTTTAACTGTTAGGGTGGAGGAGAAGGAAAGAAGCGGCTATTTGATACCTTCTTGTTTCCTTCTCCTTTACATTGGTATGGTAGTTTGTTACATATGGTGTTTAACCAAGGAGTCGCAGTCCTTGTTTGAAAAGAAAGTTATACAATACTAAGTGAGATATTATTAATTTAAACAAGAATTAGTGAAATAGCATACGCAGATGCTTTTACTACATTTTAAATTTAGAGAATCAAAAAGAAAAAAGATGAGGTGAACAGAAATATGTTAAGTTTATACATTTAAATTATCTTACATTAAGAATTTAATTGGTATTCGCAGATACCCGTGAATTTATCTACTTTAGTGTAAATACTGAGTTTAATGAAAAAAATCACAGATGGTGATATATTAATTAGGCTTAGCATTCGCAGATGCTATAAAAAATGCCTTTTTATTATTTAGAGAAGTAGTAGGCTTGATTAGAAAAGGGCTAAAAGTAGGTGGTAATATCAATGAAAACATCGCAAAGAATGTGTCTCCAAACATCGACCATGTCAGGTGATGATGAAACCTGTCGTAACGTACAGTCTGAAAATATTGAAGTAATAATACGTACCTCTATGAAAGATTGTAAACATTGGGTCGTTAACCGTTAGTATTAGGAACCCTATCTAGTTTTTCCTTAGTAATCACCTTTATATTACAATTCCTCCGATCACGCAACACAATTCAAGAAATTCCACAAATCAGCCATTTCACTTTCAATTCACAAGATTAGATTTTCAAGACATTTGCGCTCAAGCAATAAATTTCAGAAACTATCGTATTGACATGAACAATTGTCCGTAATTGGCATATTCACAATGCGTGGCCATATATAGTAAAGTCGCATGGCATTTGACCCGAGAATCGAACCCGGTAATTCTGTACAACAATGGGATATTTAGCATTTAAAAATTGCTTCATTCGTTTTAACATCTTAATTAATATACAGATGTTTTGTTTATTGAATGGAAAAATAAAATTACCCTTATCGCCAAGACAATCAAAAAATTCCATTACATTTGAAATAATGTTTTATTAAAATGTGAATTATATACGATAATATATATATATTTGTAACGTAGTTATATTATATCAATCGCGTTCCATAATCTCTCAGACTACATTGGTTATAAAATGGTAACACCGGCTTTATTTTAGAACTTTTGAACAGAATTCAGTTTCATTCTACATAATTTTTTATGTATTTATACAGTCCTCGCGTAAGTCACCCATTCACGCTGAAAAATAAATTACCCGCTCGTATTGTAGCGAAGTTTTATAGCCTTCGATAAATGGACTTTGGCGTGTTCAAAAAAAAATCACATTACCAATCGGCGCCAATCAATCTTTAAAAAATATTAAAACGAAGCGATAATTTGAATTGTATTCCATATGTAATTTCCTTAATTCTTCGTTTCAGACTTAGCAACAAAATTTAATTGAAATTCACTCTGCATACAAGCTACCATAACAAAATCATAAAGCGACAGGACAATGAAGCGAAGTGGCAGCTACAGGTACGCATTAGAGGCTTAAGGAGCCATATACTTTGCTTTTGAATTACCAACATTTAATTAATGGTAGATAATAAATTGTATAAACTATAATCTTGTCTTTTATTAACATAACTATTACTAATTTAAAGAAAACACTTTTTTAACGGATTAAGCTATAGCTTTACAAAATTTAAGTATATTACATTATTTCAAATTTTTCCGACGTTTTGCGTACTTTACAGCGTACGTGGTCACAGTAGACTGAAAACAAAAGGCGTTAATTGTCAAAATAAGTGTCACAGCTACAGAGAGGTTATGTGTTATCTGTATTTATTGCCCCGGAATTGGTCTCGACCAAAACCTGAAGGATTTTTACAAAAATAATGTAATATAATGTATTCCGTTAACAAAGTGTTTATCTTTGTATAAACTAAATCTCTACTAGCTCCACTAAAACGGGATAATCTTAATAAGATCATCTTTTCAAGAATATAAGCCCCAAACATTGCGAGCCTCAAGATATCGCGGGGCCTTTTTAATATACGAAGCCTACACGTGGATCCGCTAAGCAAATGTCAAGCATTGTCAGTGTACAGCTAGCCATTATGGAAATCCATTATTGCGTTTAATTATCTCATAACGCAGATCTGAATACAAATATGTACGGTCACATAAATAGAAGTATTTTAAGATTGTATAAGACATGTTTAATATCTGAGCTTAGGTAAACTTTCCTTATATGTGCAAATGTATATTTAGAGAGTATGTCTATTCAAAAAATACAATATATATAAAATATAAAAATTGTGATTATACGAAATTATACGATGTGAGGCTTACCGAAATTTGTGCACAAGCAAACATATTACTATGATAATATATGTACATTTCATTAGATAAATGAGTGTTTTAAGAATCTTACTAATAATATTGAATACATTATAAAGATCTTGTTTTTGGCATCGTTTCATATTTAATGAAATATTTTTATCATATTTTAAATAACGTCTATGGACGTATTATTGTAGTTAGTAGTAAACATTTATATAATAAAAAATATACATTGTAAAATCATAGAACACGTTCCCCATTGCATCGATTCGACTGTATTTATTTATAGATACGTAGAGAGTACTAAACGTCTAAATGTAACATCACTCAATAGCACCTGCGATGGTCAACCTTGTCGTTGTTGGCCATCAAATTGTTCAAACACTATTTGTTATAGCCATTACCAAATCTTTATTTCCGTGAACAGCTCAAGGTACCGCACAATGACAAGTTGACGTAATGATGTACATGGACATGATTTTTATCTAAATACGGCACCGGTTTTGGATTTTCAATGACAGCAAAACAAGGTCATATAGGACAGAAGACTCAAAAGTATACAAACAAAATTCATGTCGTTAGATTCTATGTTTAAAGGCTAGATGGTTTTTAAAAATCAAATTGCTCTCACTGAAAATTTATAAAACATTAGATATGATATAAATGTATGCAGTAAGTAAATTTATTAAAAAGCATTTAATATTTTTACGTATATTTGCAGCATTATTTCTACTAATATTAAAAAAAAACAGTGTTTTGTTGTCACTTGTCACGTTCTAAAAAACATATACGTATATATTATAAGCCGTATATCATAAACAGAAGTTGAAATAATAAATATGAATAGGTTCTTACAGGATAAATGCAAAATTGGTTCAACAATTGCTAAGTACAGACAAACACAATATCTTAATTAAACTCAGTTATAACAATTACTGCTGAAGCAAGCTTCATATTAACTTGCGAGAGCTTTAAGCTCCATCTCGGAAACTTTCAAGTGTAAGCACTAAACCAATATCCGGTAACTTCGGCTTGTGCATTAGAATCTTAACTCGATTAATGTTCTCGTAAGGATTCATAAATCACTGATAGTTATTGTTAATTGTAATAATAAACTGATTTTAGTATTGTATGGAATTACAAGAATTGAAGCATGAAGTACTTACAATTATAAAGAATATATGCTTGTAATTATATCATTTTAAATAGTTTTTCCATTTTTAACAGGACTTAAGTCAAAATGTATTAGTAATAAATTTTCATGTTGGTAAATCAATTATTATTATATTAAAAAATAATTTTATTAATTGTGAATCAATTATATAACTATAACTTTGTTATAATTTAAAATAACTTTGTTCGTAGAGGCAATATCCTGAGGATACACCGAATGAATAAATACTTAGCTATCTCTTCCGACATTGTGTAAATAAAAGAGGATAGATATTAAACAAAAATACCTCCTTTCCCTTACACCATGCACCGTAACGTTCTTGATGTGCTGTCCTTTAGAATTCACTGCGCTTTGTATCAAATCTCGTACCTCATTAGCACTCACCAGTTCCGACTGTGATATAACGCGTTTACATAAATTACACCAATTTGAGCAATTCTTGAATATATTGTACTAAATAAGTAAGTATACAATCGCTATGAGATGAGTTTAACAGAGAAACTTACCTTTGATAGGCTTGTCTAATATAGTATAAAATCCGATACCGTTCGTGTCGTAACGGCAGTGAATCTGCTCAATATTTCATAGATTATTTTTCAGTAATTTAGGCTTAGTTTCGTTGTGTATTCCTTATTTTCTGGCATATGATGTTGTTTTATAATCTATTTGAATAAATATCTGGGCCGCGTAGCAATGCCTTTGAAAATGGAACCAAGCTTTCTTTTCCATCAGTGAAAAGTATTCTTTATTTAAACTCATGACCGTTGCTAATCCCAGATGAATATCATGTTATATCACCACAATCAATTATGACGATAGCCGCAACAGATAATAGATGGAGCCACTTTGTTTTGTTATAAAAAGTCGTTATGTAAGTTTATTTGGATTTGATGGATTTGCTTATTTGTTAAAAAGCTACTGTGATTGAATATGTTCAAGAAAATATAATTTTTGTGTACATAATGACGCTTGTGTGATAACTGATGAGTATTTGATGATCACAAGTATAGGTTATACAGCTGTTCGTTTGTTATACATCTCCGAAATCGGAATTATACTCCGAAATATACGCTTATCCATTATAGGCCGGCAAGGCGCCTGTAAGCCTCCTGGCGTTGCAGGTGTCCATGGGAGGCGGTAATCACTAAAAAAATATTAATTAGTTGTTCTGAAAATATAACTATTTAATTACAAAATATATGAAGTATTATGGATAATACTTGCCATGTTACATCAGTACTATATTTACGTAATATAAGTTCAATTTGTGTGAAAACATGACTGTCAGAAACCGTCATACACAGGAAGTTAAACATGTAAATTTTTGGATAATCGTACTTTATCGGTTGCAATAAGTGTTTAGAAACGCAATCAATGGAAAAAAGGAAGGAAATAAAAAATAAAGGGAAAAAAGGAAAATTATAAAACACGAGTTTACCTTTCAAGTTTCTCATTTGTATAAATTTAAATAAATGAAAGCGTCATGGTTTATCACGGAAATGTCGTGGCCATTCAATAAGACAAGATTGAATTGCAATATCGAATGGTTTACTAACATTACCTGTAATTATATCTGTAGGACACTAACCATATGAAGATTATTGTATGCAGATTAAACTATAAAATAGAATTTTTGAATCAAGGCTTATTTGACAATAGAATTGACGAGTTTAAAATTTATTATATATATATAATAAAGTTTGTAATTAATAAAAAGGTTGTTTGTCTTTCCGAAAGATTATACATTTATTTTATAACAAAATATACACTATTTACAATAAATTATAAAATAAAAAATAACTGAGCTGAAAAATCAACATTTAAAGCCCCTTTTAATACAAAATATTAGAACATTAAAATTAAAAAAAATATTTTATAGAAAAATTTAAAACGAATAATTGACATGTGTTTCCGTCTTAAATAAAAAATGTTTAAAATAAAAGAGGTTCTCTTTATACATATATCAATATTATAATTACGGAAAATTTATTGTAAGTCCTCTTCGTTAATCCGATTCTTTCAAAGAGCTTTATAAGATTACTATTAATGCAAATTAACAACCATTGAATAAAATTAGCGAGACACAGCTATTAAATGGCTATAGACTTGTATTACAAAGTAAACTAAATGCTATTAAACCAAAATTTTATTTAAAGGCTATTAGTAAAAAAAAAGTAGAGCCGGTCTCGCGCTTGGACCAATATTCGAGTAAGAATAATCACGTTCGCCGTATCACTAATATTTGAAGATCAATGAAAATTCCAATTACAAATATTCAATTTTAATTGTGCAATTGTAAAATTAAATAACTGTTTACATAGATACGCGCGCAAAATAATTTTTATTTCGCCCCAACAGTTCCTCCTATTATATTACGCCCACATCTAACTGACAGCTGACAGCAACTACCATGTAATCATGGGGATGAAGACTTAAAACACACGTCACATTATTGCTAAAGGGAAAACTGAGTAATGTTAGCTTTAAAATGATATTCTACCTTTGTGACAAAGCCAGCAAATAACTTGATTATTGTTGCGTAAATGTCGTAAAATAAAATTCAAAATGAAGTTATACCCTGAGTACATACCGACACAAAATCCTTGTTTGTACTCGTTAATAGGCTCGTAAATTTCAGAAGGTTGAGAATGATTATTAACATGGGATATTTGTAAACGCTACTGATTAAACCGTATACATACATTCACCCATAATATACTTTTTCTTCACAATTAGAATACAATTTTTTTATAACTATAACTGCGTGCAAGTTATAAGATGGCGGTCAGCTGTGTCTCATCTTAGGCTTCCCTCAATATATTCTAATAAATTATTTTCTTACAAAAAATCAGTTAAACGCTATTATTATTTTCTATTGGTACGAAATACTAGTTTTGGTCGCATTTATTTAGAATTACTTATTGTTATTACTGATTTTATATATTTTATTTTATATTCAAATAGTATCTTAATTAGAGCATCGAAACCTGTTGTTCGGGTTAATATATACCAATTTTGAACCCGAAACAAAAGGGTCACTTAAAATGGATATATGAAAAAGTTTGAAGCAAGTCCGACGCTGATTTTTTCTTTTTCTGTTCCAAATCAATTGTGTTAGCAGATTGACAGATACTTAGGGGAGAACGTGAAGCGTCTATTGATTTATAGGATCAATACGCACTGATAGAGACCTATCATTTGAACAACTATAAACGTCGAATGGATAGGTCAAATTGTCTAGTTATTTGAACATTATAAAACAATTAATAAACACATCAGTAAATTATTATCCCAACTAACTGTGATTCTTACCATGGGAAATAGATAATTCATACAGATTATTAATACTCTTATAAAAGCATTACGTAATTCAAGGATAAAATACGAAATCGTGAATCAGGAATAAGTTATTCAAATGGCTTCTCGTAATGAATTGAGAATAGTCGTATTATTAATCCGAGTGTTACCCACTACAATCTCTCTCCATAAACAGATAAATCCGGACTTCTTAAGGAAAGCAAAGTGTTTTAAGGGCTGGCTACTTCCACGAAAAATTGAAACTATGTTGTTTAATCCTGTCTAATTTAATTACAAATTTAAACATAATCTGTTAGTCTAGTACAAATAGTATTTATTAATAATAATATACTAGTAATTAAAAGGTTAATATTATTTTGTTAAAATGTTCCGACTGTGTCTCGTTTCGAGCAACTCACCAATATCTATCATATTGGTGAGTTTTGTGTATTAAATTCGAATTTTTATCCCATAAAATGTATGAAATGTATGATACTCGCAAAATCCAAAAACTATATAACATTAAAAAAATAAATTGTATAGTTTATGTTATTGTAAGAAGAAATCTTCTTATATCTTGCAATTTTCATCGTACCCCATTATAATTAAAAATATTACATAACATCCCTATTATTCTTATTCTTCTCTTTTCATGAGAGAGTAAACACATGCACAGCAAGAGACGAAAAAGTACAGTTTAAAGATTGAACTTAGCTTAGTTAAGACGGCCCTAACTTAGGTTATTATTCAAAATCGCTTTGAATTTTAAACTATAAAGCCAGTCATATAAAATTTATTACACCTGCAAATCAAATGGTCATAGAAAATTAATGAATAGTTATTTTGCATTGTGATTAAGTGCGTTTGCTGTTTTTACGTATATTAAAACTATAAAATACATTTCGTTATAAGGAAATTGTAAATGATATATGCAACACATAGCTTGATCTGATATTTAAATTCATAGGATTCTGTTTATAGTTGATCTTAGTTTTCCGAAAAATTTGTTAAATGTATGATATAAATTACATTATGAAAAATGTTTTAGCAATATACACAATCATCAATAAAATGTTGGACAAGGAAATTTACTAAATTAATATTCTACACTAATTCCTAATTCCTTTGAAAGAACCATCAAACTGGGAATATGACGTTCCGCTAATTTTGAGTTCACTTGCGGCTGATGCACTGTGTGTGTAATGTGGCCATATTTATCAATAGATGACCAGCTAAGACATTATTGGCATACGAAAGTTATAACTCAAGACATGCACATAGTTAAACGTAAATGTGCTTCGCTCTAGACTGGACTCCGAGAGGTCGATCCTCCCGGCACCTGGAGGCAAATACAGCCATAACAACGGAACGTTAATTTAACTTACGTCGTAAAGACCTGTAGTCGTCATTTAAAGGAAATATTTTAAACTTAATATAACTGATATATTGCCGGTGTATCGTAACTAGACACGTATGCCATGCCTGTAAATCTTTGTCGGATCGAACCCAAGTTTAAAATGTGAAAAGGTGATAGCGTAACAAACAATTCCTCTGATCTCCTTTTAACAATATTGACTGAATAAGCAATAGACAATGATGCATTATGCATAAAAGAATATCCGTCCTTTAAAGTCCCTACACCTTAGCACAGTGACATATTTACACAGTAAATATTAACTTAAGCAACAGTATTTCTGCTTGATAAGTTATCATGTCTAAATATTGCTTCATTTTGGTGTTTCGTAACGGGTGGCCTGAATTTAATGATGTTTAATGAAAAGCCGATAGCGGCTTTTTGAGTAGAATCCCGATACAGTATGGTATGGGCTCTTAGGCTTACTGAAAGTACCTTCCAAGCAAATATTTTCGCTTGCCATAAATAACGCTGGAGCGATAAGTATGGATTCAAAATGTTACCCTGAGCAATGAGTTTCAGCACGACGCACGATGAATTTTTATCTATAGGTCAAAACCAAAGCTTCTACCACAATACAATGTTGTGAACCACAGACTTAAAATAAACAACAAAGATAGAATATTCGTTACCAACCAAATAATATATCAACAAAGACAAATAAAATTTCATCAAAATAAATCAGTTGAGATTGGTAAAACATACCTAAACTTTAATTTAAATTAAACATAAGCAACGAATATTACTTTCAAAGAAATTCATCATAATCATATTATTGCCATTACAATTGTATTCATTTATTAGAAAAGGTACCGTATTGACTGAATGTAAAATGCTCTACTCTCACTTTTAATTAAGCTTGGTGTAATCGATTTTTTAAGTAATTAACGCAGCATAATTTCGAAAACTATCCGTTTGCGAATTATATATAAATATGCTACTTAGAATAGCAGTTTACAAGTATTACATACACATTAATATCCACCGAGTTTCTATTTGTAATGGAAGGTAGAAATTTTACAAAATAACCGCTCTAACAGTCTTTACGGATAGACGATTAACAAATTTATATAGATTGTATTATGCTCACCAAGACCCGAAGCTGTAGTACGACAAATACGTAAAGTGAGTATGAGTATATTTGAAGCCTCATAAGTTAAAATCAAAACCCTTGCCTGATTGAGCATTTATTGTGGTTCCTTAATTTTAATTAATGCCATAAATATCAGTATCAAATTATAACGACCTTGATAATGAAACGAGTCAAATCAAAAATGAAAGTGTTTCAATCTGTTTTCACTTTTGTTACGTGGATGACTTAATGCTAACAAAATTTAGATTCTGTCTGCCTGAACGACACGGAAAATTCAACAAAAATATTGCATTAGAGAAATAATTTCAGATTATCTTAGTTTAATAATCGAAATCTTGAAATAACTACAGAATTTGATATCTTAATGTTTTTGAAAAAGAGAGTGAACAGTGATTCGCCTTTTGATTACAACGTTAGTCAGTTTAGGAAACGTCTATCAGTTTCAATGGACGTTTTTCGAGGCTTAACATCCACATTGTGTCTGTAAGACATGCCAATATGCCATCATAATGCATTTATGATTATTTAAGATACTTCAATATTCAAAGGTTACTTGCATATGTTTAGGGGAATATATTAAAATTTACTATAACGTAATAATTAAAGCAATACTCTGCAAACTATTTAGAAATAAATTACATACCTACGCCTTGCACAACTCAACTTACATCTGAGTCACTTATGAGTATCTCAGCAAGTTGATTAAATAACTCACCTCGTAAAATTTAAATATTTTTATCTGTAATAATTTTAACTATTAATATTAATACAAATAAAGCAGTTTTAGAATTTATTGATAACATATTTTTACACCATCACTACGTATATTATTTGAGATTTAATAAAAATCTTCAAATATTACTTTTAAAAAAACTTCTGGCTGCTGACGTCTGGCCTAAGTTATCTAAATTGATTTGTAGTATAATCTAGATTCATTGTTGGTGAAAACAATGATCATTGTACCACAATAACCTTGTATATTGGGTCATTCTTGAAATTAAATGTTACGTAATAAAAACATAATGCAATTAGCTCGTTTCTCAATTGTGACAAATTTAATTTTGGTGAATTATCCATAAAATTTCCACTGTGCTGGATGGTTTAAAGTTTAAATCAGAAATAGTTTAATGTAAACCAGGCTATGTATGTATTAGCTTTTTGACGCATCTGAACTTGGTCAGGTAATGACGAAATTGTATGCACAAAATATTGCCCTTGCGACCTCTTTTGTTGGTCGGAAGGCGCTAATCAAGTTACTTGGAACATAATTGGAGGGAAGCGAAAACAATGCACACAATTAACGGTTTCACGCCACTGGTAATTAAGGTCAAAATCGAACCCTGTTCCACATTGACCCGTGAGAAATCAACCCTAAAGGTTGTCGTAATTAATACGATTGTAGAAAGAGATGGTGGAAAATTAATAAAAGTGTAAATAAAGCAAAGAATTAATTTAGTAATTAAGTTACTGAAGTGCTAAACACGTATCATATGTTTAGAACTTCTGTATTCCAAACAGTTATGTATCAGGTAATATACACTGATATAGGAACTTCAAGTTTGTAATGTATCTATTAAGGATTACCTTTTCTATATTTACATCCATATATGAGCGTGAAATTGTTCGTATGAATACGTATTACAAAATGAAGTAAAGCAGGCTATACATTTTATGTCGACGTATTTTTATATTTTATTTGATGTGATAATTAATAAATCGTTAAATGAAATAACCTTGGTTTATCGCAAGTGCAAAACCGATTTGAAAATAAAAGGTTGTTACGCAACTTATCTTTTGAATTATAAAGGTTAATTCAAACTTGCGAATGTAATGATGAAGAAGGAAAATTGCGAATTGTTATAACTAGTTTTATGATGGTAATAAAATAAGGAATACATTTTCCAAGATTTTTGTTCAAATGACCGAAACCGAAAATAAACAAACGTCTCGGCCTTTTCCTGTAACTTAACAATTAAACAATATAGCACAAATAAATATTTATTATTATGAGTACTCGAATGTAACACATAATCTATAACAATTATAATGTCTTAGATTCATAAGGTTATATCTTTTCATAAATAATAACATTATTGACATTAAATAATTAAATTACACCAATCACAAACCAGCATTGTTTCAACCAAAGACCGGATGAACCTTAGCACTTTCACCAATTAAATACATTTCACTACTGCGGAATCAATCAGCCGAAACTACACATATTATAATAATTCATATGAACCTATATTATGAAAACCTTATTTAATACTTATAGGATGTTTGTGGTAAGTATAACTATATTAAAAATATATTCACATTAATTTGTATTCAAAGTGACATGTAATGGGGTTAGGGTTATAGGGTCTCTTTTAATTATATATATTATAAATTCTCGTGTAACTGTTACATAAATATGTACTTTATGTTATGTACTTTAAAATCTATCTGTATGTTATTTATAATTATTGCTACGCATATGTAATGTTTGCGAACATAGTAATAATAAAATAAAAAATAGTGTGTTGGAATAAGTAGCTTTAGTAATAGCAATTACGTTCTTATTAGACGCTAAAGCTTACTTTTTATCATCTTACCTAAAAAACGAACATCTAATATTTTGATACTGTCAAGAGTCTCAGCCTGTCAATATTGACATGCTTTCAATAGACCATTACAAGGCCACACATGTTCACATAACGCACACTACTCAACTGTAAAATTGATTTAAACCACTCGTAATTGGATGTAAATTTTTAAAAACATACACGTGGATATATCCAGAAAAACATAATCCTTTGTAATATGAAACCTTCGTCGTTTAGCTCAATCCAGGTGCACGCTTCGATTCCCGGTTAATTGAAATTGAATGCTTTTTCAGAATTGTTGTACATTACAATTTAATTTGCTATTTAATCGTCACTCTGGCAATCTCCAATGCCTCAACCTAACGATGCTCGTATTTGTCAGATCGGGTTGTTTCAATAATATTTGGAAGTCACATATCAAGGCGTGTAATTACGATGAACAAGTTGTCATACACGACACGTTTCTCAATGGTGCTATAATAAGCACAAGGTCTCCGATATTTGCTCGCACTTAATATGCTAAGCTTTGATTGCGTAATAAATCAAATAAGGATATATTGACATTGTATTAAGCAAAACACAATATTGTATTCAGCGCCAATTAAAAATTAGAACTAATGTTTTATGTACGTAAAACAACACTACATTTAAATTAAATATTTTTAAATTCTCTATTTATTAACCATTCAGTTCTCTTCCAATTATCCTGCCCTATTTCGATGTCACAGGAGAAGGCAAAATTTATGCCGCAGTGGTTTTTGCGTGTCCCGCGAACAAAGAGCATTTTTGAAAAGGAATCTTTTGTCTATGGAGGAGTCGTTGGTTCATTCAGGCAATTCCTCAAGAAATGTTACATCCACATTTTTATTCTTTAGTCGTTTGGTGATCAAACTTTTACTTAAGAGTACTTGGTTATTAGAGTCAAGTTTTAATTATTAGCATATGTGAATTTATACTAAAAAAAATTATGGCCTCAAATAACATCGCTGGCCTAAATAAGGGAGACGCTAACTATGTACAACAACCATTGTTTTTGGGCATAACCTTTTCAATTAGGAACTTATTGCATAGCATTGGAATACTTTATTGTCCTACGTTTTGTCATTCGATGAATGGGCCAAACTTTATTTTGCTATTTATTTGTAAACGACTTCTTATTTATATTTGATATTAAGGGTCAATTTGTTGTAATCTTTTTATTCCCGATTGATTAATTCGATTTTTTGTAAAGCTTATATTTGGATACTATTTAAAAGGGAAAAGCATCTGAAACGTTACCATAAAATATATTAAAGATAAATTTTAATCACGGTATACAGTAGTTTATTTAAATATTCGCGATAGGAATATATAGAAGATAATAATACAACCGTTTAAACTTATAAGAGGCAGTCGAAATACATAAATAGTATTTCTCACTACGACTAGATGACGAGGGAAAGCTAGCAAAACTACGATCTGATCATGTAGATCATTTACATGATTTAATAAATGTTAAATAACAGCAGTTATTGTTACTTCCGTAAATAAAATTCGCTTCGGC
Source organism: Pontia daplidice (assembly GCA_963693355.1). NCBI lineage: Eukaryota > Metazoa > Arthropoda > Insecta > Lepidoptera > Pieridae > Pontia > Pontia daplidice. The sequence goes on along the minus strand of CAVNZL010000024.1, from coordinate 1,444,749 downwards.
CGTTAAAATCGTATTTAAACATGTAAACGTTATCATGATATCTGAGAGTTACACGGAATGCTTACGATCAATTTGAATTTATCTTTTTACGACTTATCAAATCTGTCCTAGAAGGTTACTATGTTTTATCAGTTTATTTATAATCTCATAGAAAGTAAGCTAAATATTAAATAAATATCACATTCATACTATTTACTCAATGTAATGACTTTCAGTCGGGTGTATTATTTATATATCTAACAATAAAAGTTATCAAATTTGATATCAATCGCTGTTTTTTTATTTACGTCTGCAAAATGATTATTACAACTGGTTTTGTTTTAAAGGTTATCAAACAGTGGTAATGCTTTGACGGGCCCGTGATGTGTGTATCAAAAGCAGAACGAAATACAGTTATGAAATGAAAACTTAAATCCGATATCAAAGGTGTCAATCGAGGCCAAACTTAGCAATAAAAAGTCTCGAGGTCTATCAAAGTTCAACAATTGCTCGTAAGTGAATTTCTCTCAAGATTTTCAATAAAAAGTTAAAAAAAAAGATTAGCGAATTTTTTCTCAACTGCTCTACTTTTTGGTTTATTGTACACATGACACTTTCATTTGATGCTCCACGGTCGAGGTCGTTTCGATCTAAATGTAGATCTAAACCAGTCTCTCTTAGTTTTAATCTTTAATGAGCACATCGGTGATATCTAGGTAATATATTCATATTATGAATTTTTACGCGTTTACGTAAACACTGCTAACCTCGCGTAACGTTATTTCTATTGTCTAGACTATATTTTTGTGATTTCCATTCCTATTCTATTGTTTTTACGCGTATAAAATCTTGATAAGCTGTTTTCGTATTCTTACAAAAAAGATAAACTTTTTATACTTTTACGACTTTACTTTTTCATTAATCACCGTTCTATTTTGGTAAGGGCAAGGACTGTTATGCAATTGGTCAATTTGAGTACTTGGTTAAAAACTTAATACCTGGGTATTAAAACTGAAAATTTAAAAGCGACTTACTGCAACGTTTGACAGCACTCTAATAAAAAGCCGACCTAAACGGAAGTCCAGTCCTCCTCAAATCGATCTTTATGAGATAATCCACAGACACTGATCACAGCACTGAAAATAAAGTTCTCACTTCACGAATGTCCTGCCACGGGAACAGACCAAACTCGTTCTTGGGGTACCAAATTCCGGTTTAATGTAAGGTCACTCGACGTTTGCCGGATGAAAAACAGACAGTTCCAGTTCAACAGTATTCGTGTTGAAAGGAAAGTCAAGAAAGTTTCGTGTGTTAACTTTTTTCGCGATCGAAAGATCGGCGTCGCGGCGCCGGGCGATACGTACAATACAAACGGCGGCTCAATGCGGACTGCCGCGAGATTCTAGTTAATTTTAGTGTGCACACTGCACCGTGCAACTGGCAAAGCCTTCTCGACGTCACACATGCTTCTGTGTGAGTGACGAACTTGCAGATTCCCGCACTACGTTACAATTGAACAAGCCGAAGCTCGTCTAACGATATCCATTGCGTTTTTCGTTCGTTCGGGAACGATACTGTCCTACGGGATACGAATATGTAATGAATACAAATGCAATAATTACTCCGTTGAATTGAAACAGACCGTTCCAGCGGGGCATCAGGTTCTGTAGGTTTGCTCATTTATTGTTATGGCCTTACATGCAGTCGGTGCATAGTTTTATGAAATTGGTTTTTTGTTCTCGCGTCTGGGAGTCCTAAAGATTCCGCGCTCCCTTTATGAGGTCGCTGAACTTAAATAAGCATTAAGTTTACGATTTCCAACAGGAATAAAAAAGTTCTTTAGCTATTAACTAATTCTATGTATATTTTTTATAGGTATGTTCAACAAAACGATGTCTGTACCTGCACCTTCATCTTTCAATAATTAATGTTATCACTAACACGCCGAATATCAGTCTTAGTAGAGATTTGAGTAAGTAGAGACTTCTAACAATATTTTTACTTTTCAAAAAATATTGTCAAGCTATACTTAAGCTTAAATGTTCATACCTGATAAATTATTACAACAAAGTTTTTTGTCATTATTATATTTAGACAATAATGTATAATATTTATTTACGAAATACAGATATCGATTCTTATTTATTACTAGTACCGCCGGTCGGGTGCAATACTTAAACACAGTACAGTATTTAATAATAAATGCTTGTGAAATCGCTGGTAAATTCTATGTGCTATGCTATCGCTATCGCAATTGTTAAATCTGTAATTTTTTGAAAATATTCACTTAAAACATACAGTGTAAAGGTCCATAAAAATCTATCATTAAATGATTCTAGATATTCTAAAATTGGTTAACCATTCATGCATTGCTATGGTTAAAATCTCTGTCAAAAGGGTGCTTGCGATCACTTGTCACGCTTAAAATTGAATGGCAAAAAAAAGTTATTTTGGATTATCGATAATAGATGGTCTACTTCTATTTGGACTTTTTGTAGACCTTTTCAACTACAATACCCTGTATTTTATTTTATAAGCTCTATAATAAAGCCTGCGTTTGTAATGCAAGCGGAAAAAATGTGACATTTCACAACTATACAATTTGACAGCTCTCAAAAATACAACAGAACTTCTACCCTAAATTTAGTGGATGTTAATTATACGTATATTTTAACTTCCTCTTCAATCAATCTATCTATGATAAACTTTTGCGTTACATTTATTCGTTGCGAAGTTTCAACCCCGAGATTGTAAGGATAACCAAAGGAACCATAGGTTACGAATGTTGTTTATACTATGTAGTAATTATGTCCTTAATATATGATGACAATTTTAGGATTTTTACTAATAATTGTGAAATTCGTTGTATAAATGCGTCCTATATGTAGGTTACGAATTCAGTATTGAAAAAAATCGAACTTTAAGCATGAACGAAATATGTCCCCAAGATTTTACACCTACACCCTATAGGCACTACTGCATATAGTTATCCGTCTTGTAACTTAAACGGGTAAGCTTGTAATTAATAGATATATAGCAGGGATTTTGGCGTGCGATTAGTATCTTTTGAATTTCGTCATATCGGTCTACTTCGTTTTTGTTTTATTCTCACGTAGTGGTACAGATAACCATAGTCTACAATGCTACTGAATTTAAAAGAAATTTTCGCAAAACAGTTTTCGAGTTGACTCCAGCTTACTGAACTCAGCCCCTAAATTGGTGAGATGTGTACGCACACGGTTGACTTCTAGTATTATTAATTTTTACGTATCTAACATTCGTAATAATAAATAATTTCCTCAACTCTGTCCAATTGGTTGCAAAGCCTAATGAATGATTCGACGCCTCTATTATCAACGGTTTCTTTCTGTCTTTGGTGTCGGTTGGAATGAGAGCAATAATGCAAATGTTTCAACTTTCCTCTAACGATTTCCTACGTACAATACATTAAAGAAACATAGTATTATGACCGCGATCCGACGGAACAATAATCATGAAATATTCGCACGGTCCCTTCTCTCGTTCGCACGATTAACATTTAACTGATAACCTGGGCCCCCACATTACTCCTATTTCTGAAAATAGCTATGTCCTAAGGCCTCTATTTCGATAGCGTTTATTATCGTTTACTATCAACATTAAATGGTATATCTCGAACACTCGTTCGACGTGATATGAGAATAATTAATCAAAGTGGAAAAATAATGAAATGTTTTCTGTTAGAGATCTATATTTTTGAATAGACGTTATGTAATTTTTAATTGATATTCATAAAAATAAAACATGAAAAACTTAGTTATCGCTTCCATGTTGAATCTCGAATGACGTAATACAGGCATGGTGAAGTCACAAGGTATCACCAGACATTGCAAGGTACAAAACTCTTATAAATTCTAATTGTCGTAGAAACGAATGCAAAATCGATATATACATATGTAAAGAGTTTCGTTCAACCTCTTTAGTTCCATGGAACGCTTGTCATGGCAACAGATTTAAAGATAAACACTTTTTAACGGATTTATGCTATGTATTTTTGCAAAATTTAAATATTACGTTATTTAAAAATCACATTATTTAAAAATTTGTGGACGTTTCACGTGCTTTACAGACTATTCAGGGCAGAAGCAACTTCGACAAGGAGGCTGCAAGGCGCATCCAACTGGGTTTTGGGAAACTTCGTTGCATATTCTCCTCGGCTATTCCTCAGAGCCTGAAGACAAAGCTTTCAACCAGTGCGTCTTGCCAGTGATGTCGTGGACACTGACGGTGGGACTGGTCCACCGATTTAAAGTCGCTCAGCGTGCTATGGAGAGATAGCTCTCTTGGGGTTTCTCTGATGGATCGTATCAGAAATGTGGTTATCCGTCAGAGGACTAAGGTTACCAACATAGCTGTCAAAATATGCAAGCTGAAGTGGCAGTGGGCTGGTCATATCTGCCGAAGAACCGATAACCGTTGGGGTGGACGAGTTCTCGAGTGGAGACCACGAAGAGGCAGACGCAGCGTGGGACGCCTTCCTGCCCGCTGGACCGACGACCTTAGGAAGATAGCCGGTAGTGGCTGGATGAGGAAGGCCGAGGACCGAGTGTTATGGCGCTCCTTGGGAGAGGCCTATGTCCAGCAGTGGATGAATATAGGCTGGTAATGATGATGATGATAAAAATATATTCCTTTATGAATGTTAAAATTTAATTCAATATAGAGTTATCTAGTTTTACACACATTTCAATCATTTCATTTACAAACTTTAAGGCATTACTTTAAACTTATTATTCGTAAATCAGTTGTTGAATGGTAAACATCCCGGACTGCCAAACAGAGGGTTCCAGGTTCGAACTGTCTTACAGTCATCAAGTGTGAAAAAACTATATATTAATAATGTAAAAAATATTTACAACGGAACTCTCAACCCTCACAAAATCTTTTTCAGTATTATCGCTAACAATTTGTCCAACAAAAGCTTTGCTATTTTAAGTAATATCATATGAATTACGACGCGAATGTCCTGTTCGCTCTGCTGAGTACATTAGATTATGATGTGATATAGAGCTCATAAGAAACGGCCATAATTTCAATTCACGCACTACGGTAAAAACGCTGCGGGTTTTGTGATGTTGGTAACCGAAAAAGAGTTTTCGTTAGACAATAACGCGTTGAATTCGAGGATGTGGTTTGTTAAATGCGTGGTATAAGATGTACTGTGAGTCAAAGCTTTATAAAAACATAAGTTTTCATATAATTAGTATATTATTTATAAAAATTAAATTGTTGTTTAAACGTTTTAGTGGAAGCTTTCCGAGTCTTTCTATCACATCCACCACAATTTAACTAATAGACGAAACAATATAAATTAGTGTATGCCCCTCTTACAATATTAAGTTATATAAGGAGTAAATTTTATTGAAAATAACAGTACCATCGTAATCCTTAAGCAATTTTGTGGTTTTGGCTCGCGGGTTAACCCGCAGTGCGATCAAACTGGCAAAGTTGTGACATTTTAATGCCAACGATTTAACTTGTATATTGCTGTCACATTTGACTATTTCTAGCAGCAATTTGATTAGTGATATATGCTTTTGTTTATATCTACGTAACGTCGTAAAGTAAATTGAATATTTTGATCCTATTTTATGAGGCTACTGGTCTTAATCCCCTAATAAGAAGCCCTAACTACGAAATAAAGGCGTGTAAGTACGCCTAGATAAATAATAGAATCATGTTAATTTTACGACATATTTGGATAATATTATGGTGTGATTAAATTATTCCTGCTAACCGTTGATTACAGTTGTAACTAAATTCAGTTTACTTTTGTTTATAGGGATGAATTGCCTTCACGGAGACAAATCTTAGTCCGATATCGAATGTACCAAAGGAGCATTGAGATAATTTATGATAAATAAACATATATATTGTACAGGCCATAAAATACCATATGATAATTTACTTAAATAACGCGAAAGATACAGAATTATTTCCAACCAACGGTACTTCATATTAAACATTATCTTCCAAACACGGGTTATTAATAAAAGGTTTAATGATCTTCATAAACGTTTTAATTATAAGCTATGGTATAAACTATTGCATGCATATTAATTATATATACCTCCGTTCCAGAAAATGTGATGTCTTGTGGGACTGACTGAATGGAAATTAATTAAGCATTTTTCATTTATGTCATATTTTTCGTTCCTAAACCAAATTTCATTATTTGATTTATGTATTTATTTTGTCTAATACCAGAGCAACGTGAGATTTCTTATAAATTTAAAAATGGGTTTTGAGAACTAATGATCTAAACTCTCAAATCTTTAATGGGATTTCAATTGCTATAAGTCACAATGCTTGGACTCATTAATCAATTTACATGATATTAAATCTAGAGCTAATATGTAAAACGTGACTTCACAATGCTTTATTTTGTAATTAGCCGTGTTGCTATTTCGTCATTTCATTGTGTTTTTATTTTATCGAGAAATGATAATTACGTTTCAATACAAGCGACTTTTAGATTTCATCTAAAGAAAAACACTTTATGAACGGATTTAAGTTATGTTTTTGCCGACTTTAAAATTTAGAGCCACTGTGACCACGCACGCTGCAAAGTACGCGAAACGTCGGAAAAATTAAAAAATTATGTAAAATATATTTAAATTTTGCAAAAATACATAACTTAAATCCGTTCATAAAGTGTTTTTCTTTAAATGAGTAACAGTTATGTTAATAAAAGACAGAATTTCAAATCACAGTTTGTGTCAAATCAAAATTTTAGCTATTTGAGAGCAGAAGATTATATTAATTCATTAATTAGCAAATAACCAAGCCAATTCCTCTTTGTTAAAAAACATTATGATCGAATTAAGGTCCAAGCAGCATTTGTAATACTACTAATGGTTTAAATCATAAATTAAAATTATGTGTTAAATTAATAACACGCAGCGTTATTAATTTTAAACGTCGTCACAGCCACGATTGCTGCAAAAAACATATTAAGACAACCAATAATAAAGGAAAAATTTATGTGCGTTTATAATGATGAATATACATATATTATATATTGGAACATTTTGTGTCTACATCGTCAAAGATTAATAAAAAGTCTTACTACATTACGATCAATTGGAACAGATGAGTTTGTAAGGCTAAACTTAGCGTGAACCAAAGCGACCCAAAGCAAATTTAAAATTAATGGAATCTGTTTTGTTGTTGTATCTCTTATTAAACATGTTCTCTTGTAATAAGCATATTTTGTCAGCAACCAGGCATGGCGTGCTAAGTAATTTCAGTAAATAGCCGCTAATTATTGCGCCCAACTTAGACGTCATGTTGAAACCGACACAAATAGTGTTGTGGCATTCGTTACCAAACAATTGTCAAGTTCTCATGCTATCTCAGGCTAATTGTGGGTAACTGAGACACACCGATTCTACGGTGATAAAATTTTTGATTAAAGCTCCAGTTTAGTAACTCAAAAAATTAAGAGGAGCTTTTGCTTGAAGTCTTAATCTCTATTAATTATGTTGACGATATTATCAAGTGTCTCTTATGAAGGTTACACCCACCCTTATAGTCTTCAGTTAATAATTACTAGGGAAAATGAGACCTTGAACACTTCTTTTAATATTAAAAAAATTAATAAAGCAGTCCAAGTGCACCGTATTATGTAAAGCATTCGTCTGTCTTTAGTCATTATAGCGTAAACACAAAGTGTTATTATAGAATTATTTTTAATAAACAAGGCTCCACTTATAATGTTCTCTCTCTAGAAAGCTTACACAGTAAAACTTAGTTTTCGGTATGGCACGAATAACAAAAAAATGCAATAGATAATAAATATTGCAACAAATTAAAATTATTTTGTTTAAAAATTTGAAGATAAAATGTTTTATCTAGCAACTTATTACTTATTTAAAGAAAAACACTTTATTAACGGATTAAATTATGTATTTTTGCAATTCTCGTGTGTATGTGGCCACGGTCTACCGTGACCAAGCACACTGTAAAGTACGCGAAACGTCGGAGAAGTTTTAAATAATGTAAAATATATTTAAATTTTGCAAAAATACATAACTTAATCCGTTATAAAGGTGTTTTTCTTTAAAGGAATAATAGTTATCTCTATAATGAACAATATTAAACTTATTACTTGTCAGGCTCGCGAGCACTGTGTAGCTATTGAAGAATAGTATGTACACATCGACGGCTATCCACGATAATTAGACCTAGTTCCTCATTGTGTTTTACACAATAAAAGAAAACGCTCACATCATCTAAGATCCTATCTTGTTACTGAGATGTTTATATCTCGGACCTCCAGATTTTACCTCCCGTAATGTTAACGCGTTGTTCACCAGAATCTGCATTTATTTTATACTTATATACAGTATACCACAATATATTTTACATACAAATTTACATTCATAGTTTCATTGGTTTCATACATTGGACGACGACTCACTGTTTATAATAAAAACTTTTTGGTATAAAACTTCTTTATTACGTTGATGGTTGTTATATTTATCAATGATTATGTAAAAGTTGAAAAGAATTGTAAAATAGAAATTTTCGTAGATTATTTTATTATTATTAATATTGTTTTTCTTTAATATAAAATTCGTAATGTCAAATAACATTTTTCGTTATCTCCTATGCACGGTTGAAAATTTTGTGAAATCGACATATTCGCTTTATTGAGTTTCGTATCAGTTGGCTTAGATATCCGTAAGGTCGGGCCCGTCACACCCTTTGAATAAGGTGCTAGTAGATTAAAGTAAATACCAACAGTGACAAATTAGGGGCACTAGACATATATTATTAAGATATCTGAATAGAGTCAAAATTTATAGTTCAATTATATTTACCATACGATATTGGTTAATATATTTAATTAGTTAAATGAGGATACATAATGTGTCGCTGGTCTATAGGAAAAGGTATTTTAGTATATCTCCAGTTGATTCTATAGAAAACTTAATCGTTTTATTTTATCAGGTTTTTATAAATTTGGGACCGCTAACTAAAGATTAGATAATTCTAACTTATAATGTTAACTAGGATAACGTTTTGACTAAATGGATCTATTTTTACTAGAATTGTCATTTATCTCTTTTCTTCAAATTATGTTTACGTTACAATAAAAAGAAACAAAAATGATACTGTTAATAATTAATTTCTCTTGTAAGCGACATTAGTGTCTTTTTTAGAGAAATAAATATCTTAAACCTTAAACGATGATTTTGTGTCATTGTGTAATTTGGGCTGGTTTAGGTTTTATAATAATAATATCATTCGAATAAAACGAAAAAGCTTTATCAAGGTATATAGTGTAGGAAAACTCTAAATGAAAACCACACCGTCTGGCTACAACCACCTTTCCATTAGTCTGAAGGTTTAAGTGTTTAAAAGGGGCATACGGCTTTACTATTGTTTTGCAATCCAGACAGATTTTGCTTCATTGTGAACATAGACTAAAAAAAGTTATCACTGACTTAAAGCTTTTTATAAAAGTGTTCTTCTTCGACAGCAGAAGTCGTACAATACTAGTAGACAGGTATATCTTAAAATAACTATTATCTTCCTGCAACATCCGGTCAAACAACAACATTTTAGCCAATCAAGTCACTCCGCTTGGTGAATTCTCTTTGGTAGCCAGAACTACTCAAAGAGAGCTGGTGAAGATTCATTGCACTCAAGGTGCACCAGGTAGCCCTTACCTTGATTCTGGAGGTTGTAGGAAAATAACAAGTAAGTTATGTTTTGAGGTTTCTATTTATTCTCTCTATATATTATTTTATTATGTAGTGTTTTGTAAAGTTTTGGGGAACGAAGTCCGAAGGGAAAACACGTCTGAAGAAGGTGCTGACTTGTTGCAATTTAATTGAGTCTCAGGAACCTGGCTGAAATCTGTTTTTTTCATCCAATCTTCTAGAATTATGGGAACTCGAAAATTATTTAACAGTTTGACGGTATTGGACGGGACAGAGTTTATATTTTGGACAAAGGTATTCAGTCCTTTTAAATACCTTTCAATTATGTTCTACTACTTCATTTTTATACTTAGTTTTCTAAATGCTTATAAATTATACTTAATTAAACTAACTATAATTGACCTTGATTAATAAAAATGCAACCCTCAGTCCAGTCGATCTTTTATCGGTGTAATCATTTCTGCTCGTGGCTTCTCTTATGCGACACACCAGAACCAAAAAGTTACTACATGATAAAAAGCATAATATTAGATAAGCTGTGGTTGTAGAATACTATAATATGAGTCGATAACGATAAAGCAATCTGATAGAGCAAGATTCACAATGTGTGGCTGTGCCATGAACACATCCTTTTAACTAGTCTTTAGATGTATGCAATAATTTAAATTTTATACCCTAAATTATTTATTCTACATCCGTTAATCAGCCGTCAGTGTTGACAAAGGTCAGTGCTGGTCACGCGGTGAGCTCCCACGGCCCCACCCATCGATCCTGATTACTCTAACACGGATCTAGTAACGACAGGTCATTCCTTCAAATTAACTTCAAATAGTTTACAAATTCTTTTATTCTTCCTTTAATTTGAGATATTGTACGTTATAATGGAATTACTTTGTGTAATTTAAACTGTGAAATACTTGTTTACAAATGTTTTGATTAGGATTAGGATTATCCTAATTGCTATCACCTATACTCCTACAGTAATACCGGTGACATTGCGAATACCTAAGAAGAATCCATCCGTATTATTCGTCTTTTTCATCATCTGCACCTTCTTAATTTAGAAGACATACAAATACGAATAACTTCTTATAATACGAATTTTACATTTTACTTTCCAAGGTTCCAACCTATTTCTTTATCCTATTGAACTTTGTGCATTCTATATTTAGGCCCATATATCTTGCTTTCTCTTTCTAGGCTCTGTTTATGATATCTCGTATCAATAGATTATGTCACTGCACAACTTACGATGTAGATTATAGGACATGAGTAATATTAAATAGCTGGCTTTATACTAGATTAAAACATGATACAGCGGATATGTAAGTTTTTGTGTCATTTCACACAAACAACAGTTATTTTTTTTTTTTATTATTACTATGTTCGCAAACATTACATATGCTTTCTAAAGTACATTTAAAGAAAGAGAGAGAAAGAGAAGAGAGAAAGAAAAGAGGAGAGAAAGCATTAAATTACGGTAGATTTCACGATAACAATGAGAGAAAAAAAGAAGAGAAAAGAAAGAATAAAAATAATAATACTCAAACAACACGCAACGATACTGCTAAAACTCCTCGGCGGTAGACCTCCATGGAGTCTCCAAAAATGTCCACCGAGTCATTTCTATTAATAGTTTTATAAACTTTTGTGAACGTGAAACGTCGTTTTAGAATACTTAGTCATATATTAAACAATTGAATGAATTTTTATAGCCCAAGAAGCAAGCAGAGTGAGAGCATTTTACGAATCTGTATTCGGTACAGCTTACCGTAAAGCCAATCGATATAAGAATCAATTCTGTCTAAAACGAAAAAGGTTTAATAAGAACTTATTAAATATTAATATTTCACTTATCTTTATTGTACGGATTTCAATCAGCAACAAATTAAACTATGAGCTAACGTCGCGCAAGGCGAACCACTGGCAGCTGGATCGATACTAGTTACACCACTATTTTATAGGAGATTGATTTTGTTATTTTTATCTTTAATTTAAGCTACAGTTATAAACACATGGATGAAATATGGTTTATTAATTTTCAAAAGTTTCGCACTATCACCATGTAAACCAGACATAGTTTTGAAATACCTCTTTTGGCAGTGAGTTAAATTTGAAAAGCCAACAGCTCACTTGAGAGACTTCTGGTAGTGTGAGTAGTGTCACTTAATCTCAGGTCATCTCCTGCCCGTTTGACCCGGTTTTATAAACAAAATTTTTATTTAAACTCTATATATAATTAATCTTATACGAGAAACAATCGCTTACAAATTGCTTGTAAGGAAATCAGCATACCTGTGTGTGTGTGCTGTAAGCTAAATTTTGTTATTATTCCAGCTCTTTTTGGTTTTTCAGTATTTTTCAGCTTTAATTATCGTATATTATGGTCACCTTAGCCATGTAGTTTGACAAGTTGTATCTAGAAGTGTTGACAATAAACTAGTTTAGCCTAACCTGTGATTCTATAACCCATTTTGTATATCCATATCATAATATAACATTTTCGAAATCCAATCGTATCCAATATTTTTGTGTGAATGTATAAACTCTCCTCATATATAACATATGTAACCGTACATATTATACAGAGATTCTCTTCTTCTATAATATTTAGAATATCGATTTAACTATATTCCACATATCATACACAAATAGGAAATCACTTGGTTTTATAAAATAGGTTACAAGATTGGCCCTTTATGAATTTTAATTAAACTACAATAACTATATAGCTTATATATTAGAATAATACTATATACCAATTATTTAAATATTGGTGTGAATTGTGTTAAATATCAAGTAAGTAGAAAAAATCTATCATGTGCGTACTATTCTGGCAAACGGCAAATATGAAATTTATCTAATGTAGTTCTCCATACAAGCCGGCCACAGATGCGATACATACTGTTAGATATCTTAAATGTAAGTCAACCAAAACTACAATATACTAAAAATTTATAACAAATGTAATTTTCGTAGTAAGAAATTGGTTTATAAATAAATATAATATGGGTAAATCAATTTATCGGAACGAAGCCCCAGGGATTATATATACTCACTTCCAATCTTCTATTATCTTTTGTTAAGTCTAAACTTGTCATAACATATATAAAACAAAGTCGCTTTCTCTGTCCCTTTGTATGTTTAAATCTTTGAAACTACGCGACGGATTTTGATGCGGTTTTTTTTAATACATAGAGTGATTCAAGAGGAAGGTTTATATGTATAATAACATCCATTAAATAGTAGAGAAGTACTGTTGTATTTTTGAGGTTTCTAATGTAAATAATTAAATTTTTTCCGTTTACATTGCAAACGCAGGCTGAACCCTACGAGTCTTATCAAAATAATGTACTAAGTATTTTATACATTAAAAAGGTCTACGGAAAAGTCCGTGATGGTATATGTCTATCTCTTTTGGGTAACCCACAATAACTTTTTTTGTGGTTTTTCTTTTTTACGACAAATAATGGCTAATTTTCGAAGCGATTTTAACCAATACAGCATTAATCCTTAACCAATTAAATTCCTTGAATACATTGTTCATTTAATATAGATCTATATGGCCCTTTACACCGTATGATTTAAGTGAATATTTTCGAAGATATTACAGATTTAAAAATTGCGGGACGTAGCGTTTGCGGCGTACCGGCCGGCCGCCCTATCCCTCGCTAAGCACTTTGAATTTAACAGCGATCGGACGCATTTATTTTTCTGTAGTGTATTTAGTATCCGCATTGCACCCGTGCGAAGCCCGGGCGGGTCGCTAGTATATGAGAACGTGGATCCATATACCGTCATCCAGTGATAATACATACTCGCATGCCCCACAAAAATTCATTAATGTTAAAGTTACTTATACAAAGCTCAATCTCATTAACATTTAACTCTACACGCGATTTGATAATTTCATTACATTATATGTTACGTACAACAACGAAAGCTGCATCACGGAACTCTGGAACATAGTGCAAATATGATTAAAGATTAAAGTTCTATTATACACATTCTATGTATGAACGTTCATTTGTATACTGCAGAGATATAGATTTGCAGGAATAAGTTACCATAAGATCTATGAATGATAATAATCAATAGACAAGAGTCTATAATACAAAACTAAACGGAAACTAAATAAGAATAATTGAAGGATGAATCATATTGTACAAAGAACAATTTTTAAATATTGCCTAACGTTCTACTTCTATTTTCCATGTTTCAATATTATTCTCTCTCTATTAATAAAATATGAACGGCTCACCGCAATCAATAAACGTTTATTATATCGTATATTTCATTAAAACCCCTCCATAAATTATTAAATATATAAATAGAGTAGGAACTATTGATAGAAAGTTCTCATCGCAGGTCGTTGCGGTGAAAAATGTCTTATGATTAAATGTTATATTTCCTATGCCTCGAGCGCTGGCAATTTGTCGAACTCGATGGTAATCTATGGTACCGTGTTTAATTGTCTTAAATGTATGCTCAGTTATATAATAGAAAGGAAGTGTGTGTCAATCAACACATAATTGGGTTCGATATATTTTGATATGATTTTGAATAGCATACGTTTAATAACATTTGTGCCAAGACTTTGTAACGAACTGCCAACTTAGATATTTCTATAGAATTAAGTAGCCAGCTTTTCAGAATTATAAGTTGATTTTTTCATGATAATAACGAGTAACATTATACATATTTTAAAATTAATCCTGAAGCTTATAGCTTATAGCGTAAACACATAGTAAGAAAACTAATAAGTATGTATGCAAGCAAGATAGCTGCGCCCGCGTCCTTAAAACAAACGTGACAATTTTTAGTATCGTATTTATGACTGGTATTTGACAACAACACAACCTTCATACACATAAGTATTTATTTAAAGCTGATTATTGTATAGCAAATACGGCAAAACATTAGAGCGTGCTCGTGAATTTCATTCGTCATTATAATGATGGTCATTTGTGATTCTTGTTATGTCATTGATGTTGTGAATCGTGCAAAAACTTACGCCTTGGGGAGTGAGAACAAATTTCGCTTTTACTGCTCAACTGTGTTTGACGACTCAGTTGTCGACACGCCGATGTGCCAATCGACTTTGCAAGATTCAATTCCCGGTACAACATTTATATGACGAAAATATCTGTTAACTATGATCTGGGTATAATTTGTATTTATAAAATTATATTTATGTGTTGACCACCCTTAACACAAGCTTTCCTCGTTGCTAGCCGTGAAATATCATGATATTAATTTATGTGTGTATAATTTTGTTTTGGAAACGGGCAGGCTCAACTGATCTTAAGTTATACCGCTACCGATACACTCAGAATGCCAATGCTTGCAAGTGCGTTATTGGCATTTCAGATGGTGAAAGGTCATCTTCTTTTCTTGAAGGTTCTGAAATATCTCTATTGCCAGCTGATTCCACAAAGCCACGGCGCGGCAGAAAGTGCGTTCTAAAGCACTCAGTAGTGGAACTAGAGATCGAGATGATACGATATGAATTCAACTGCAGGCAACTCCAAACAACTCTTCCAAATCCTCTGCATTATAAACCAAATGAAATACGTTATTGATTTTACTATCTCTTCGCAGCGCCAATGGACCAAGTCGCTCGGAATGTTCCTCGTTGGGTGCGAAGAAGACGAAAGAAGAAAAAGGATTTTTACAATACGACGTATGTTTTTGGTTTATGCCAGTATCACTAAACAACTGTTGATTTAATTACACCAATTAATTCTTGACGCGCTGATAACGCGCCACAGTTTTTATATAATCGATAGCTTTCCTTTACAAATGCGCTATCCAACACAAAAAAAATTCAATTAGTTCGTATGGTCCGGCTGAAGCAATAACCTCTTCAATTTCGCAATCGTGTACCACATTAATAATCTTTTGGAAGCCTAGTCCTATAAGGTTAATGATCGCTTAAAGAAACTATGTCAGATCACTTTCAGTATCTGATATAGCCGTATAAAAATACCTAGATAATTACCTCGTCGCGAATGGAAACCGATAATTAGACTAGAGCAGTTTCATTTCGATTTCTAGGTTTTTAGAAGTGAAAATCACGTGATTTTTTAAATATAATGAGTTGTTTATTACGTACAACTCTCTAAACATCTCATCCTTTAGCATAATCGAGAAACAGAAATGTTATCTTAAAATAATTTTTTAGTTGTGTTGGTTTTGAGTTTCAGTACAAAGGGTTTACAAGTCTTATTTAAAGTTATAGTTATAGTTAAAGTTATAGGTTTGACACCAGTACTCACTATTTTCCTAAATAGATCTAAACACTTCCTCTTTGGTAGTACTGCACATTTATTTATTATTACCTTTTATTATACAAATCTTAGTTCATTAAATTATTTATAAAACGACGTTTTAACTGCTTAAAATGATATACATATATGTGACCCAACAGGGAAATGTTACAACCGCAGCAGACAATCGAATTCTTAAACAAGCAATAGTAAAAAATAGCAAGTATGATTGCTATTTTTTTTATTAAATGTATCGTAGTAACGCAATCGAAATGAAGTTAGTATTTTACAATTCAATTCCATTTCTATTCCACCGGATTCACAAATTACGAATTCTAGGCCGCACTGTTGTCACAAAGGAAAACATTTTTTTATATATAAAAAATTCGATCCTTTGTTTTACTGTATGTGTTAGTGGGGCATAGCCACGTCGCAGAGTCCCCGGTGGAACGCGAAAGCAACACATCTGTAACGTGCGTACAGCAGTGTTAGTAATAACCAAGGTTGGTTTTTTTTCTCCTATATTGAAAACGTTACTTTGTCGACAGATGAAGAAATTCTGTCGTTAAGGTGTTTACAGTATTATCTTTATGTAACTTAAATGAAGTCTTTCTGGCTAATAATAATAAACCTTGAAAATATTTTGCAACACAATTCCATTATTTCGTTAAAAATTTGGCTTACCTTTTGAATTGACACCTACGCGAGTTTACTCGATTGATTACAAAAGTGTGCAAATGTTTTATAGCATTTTCATATTTATATAACCTTATCGAGATTTAGTTAATGTGGGCGTTTAGGCGGTGTTTATATTTTGTAGGTCGCCTAAATAACGTAGGTCCATTCATAGTGTCGTAAAGTATAGTTTATATGTATAATGTATTTGTATATATATACTGAACATATGTATACACTCGGTGTATGAATCAATTTCCAAAGTTTTTATTAGTAACTTGGCGGACTGAGTCGTTATCTAAGCTAGCTACAGTTCTACAATAGTGATTAAAGGATTTGATTTGATTTTAGGCACAAGTTGAACAAATAGCCCACGGCAAAATATTAGGAACAGTATATAAAAAATACAATAAAATGAATATCTGTTCCAGACAACCCTTGACTGTGACCATTTTCATCAAACATTACATACGATACATATAATTCACATTTTCGTTACATCTACTTGCTTAGTGCTTAGTCCCTATTAAGTTTTTTATGACACCTTTTCTTGTCATTAGATTTGAATCCATACACACTTTGGTTTTGATATTTGGATTGATGACACTGAACTTTGTTATTTGCATTAAAATCCTGAGCAATACATAAACGATATATCTTGTCAAGTTTAATATAAAAACAGTTTAATGAGTAATAAAAAGTTTTAAATACTTCTCATTAAACGGTATAATCGTATATTTACGACCCTAGCTTTGGGTATGTGAGAAATATGCGAGAGATGTAGCTTTTCAAAGACACTTTCGCAGCCCTAAATTTATTCAAGAAATACGGAAAATAATACAGGAAGTATTGCGATAATTTATGAAGAATGTCATAAATAGGGCTCAAATTTGCATCAACTCTACTCACCGTTTAAGAGAAATCATCTTGAAATCCTTACGATATTTCATGGCAGAAATATACATAAAGTTTTCGGTAAAATTCTAGTTTTCTAATTTCGAAAAGAAGTTATTAAACATTAATACTGAACCAAAATACTAACTACTTATATAGAGAACGAGTATATAAATTAATATTAATGAATAGCTGAAATTAATTAATAATAACTATAATTTATTAAATTGTAAGTCCATAAGGTTTTTCTTAAAATTACTATAGTAACGAATTTATATAAACAAATTGATATACATCAAATTATTGCAAGCGTAACTGAAATAGTCACAGGAAATTCCATTTCAAGTATTTTACTCTTCATCGAAGCAGATGTTATATGAATGCCGAACTGGTTTACACATATGAAAACGAAAGATGAGACATTAATAATATAAACACAATTCGTGACAATTGACTGGAGCCAATTGTCTTATAGATTCGCGCCGTGAAGGTTCCACTCATAAAGGAACTATGAATAACTTGCGTTTTCTCACAAGACCGAGGATGAGAGAGCGAACAGTTCGCGTGAATTGAGTGGTCGGGGCGTCCTGGAGTCCAGTACGGTCCTTTTGATAGACGCATCACTGTGAAACATCTTCACATTTTTCGCCGTGGTTTACACATTATCAAATTTTCGTCCTTACATATATTTGGATGGTTTAAAAAGCTGTGGTTGAGCCGTGAAAATGTTACTTATAGACTGCACATTATAATAATAGTATGGTGTGGCCAAACGTATCATAGTGGTGTAAGGGTTAAGGGGGCATCTAACTATGAATTAAATGAAAGGTCGCATTCCCTAAGTTAAAAGATTTCGCAATGGCTAAATGCAGTATGTATAAAAGTCATCTTCCACATTTATCGATATAATAATAACAGTTTATAAATTTTTCATTGAAAATGTATGAGAAAGAAAGATTCATTGAAATTCATTAGTTAAAATAGACCTTTTATGTGATAGAGACTTTTACTATTATAGCCTTGCTTATCTCAAAATATCTACTAAATAAGCTTCCTGAGGTGAACTTACATCGTTCGACATTGATTGCAATCTTAAATCAACTATAAGTTTACTTATAAATTTTAGGACACCCATTAGACCTAAACTTACCCAAAAATATAACGCTAACGCAAAAGTTAACTAACCGATTGACACACATTCCACAAAGCTTTCGATAATCCAATCAGCGATATAATCGCTTATCTACATCAAATATTTAATCGGAATAACACGTCCTAATTGGCGAAACATTGCCATGCGTTGGCCAATGCCAATAAAATGGCATATTGACACGTTGCGTGTACGCCTTTCGCTTGTTTGACATCCGACCTGGTCATATTGGCAATTAGCTGAGCTATTGTGAAAAGCTTAGAGGAAAATTACATATCTACCTGTTTATTTGACTGGCGAGCTTTGCATCTTAATATATATAAATCTCCTGTCACGATGTTAGTCCGCGATGGACTCTTTAACTGTTTAACCAATTTTAAATTAAATTGGCACACCGTGAGCAGTTTGATCTTTAATTATAGTCGCAATTTAATTTTATAGCAAATTATTTGCCTATAATTATTTGACAGTCTTAATTATCTGTTAACTCCAAAAGATTCTCACAGATGTCTATACTTTTTGACTGGATTGAGTAAGTAATCAATAGATGGCATTACTATGGTAAACCGAGAAACGTTTCATATAAAGATTAATTGATTAACCTAAATTAAGCATACTTTTATTGTTTAAAACGCTATCGGTAAGCATATCCCCGTACACTTAAAGCTGATAATTATTTTTATTGAACTAAAAAAATTATTGCTATAAATCACATTTATGGCAAAACAACGTTTGCCGGATCAGCTAGTATTACTATAAGTTCTTGGCTATCCATCCGTTACCAGGGTACCCCGTGTATCTCACCCAGATCGTTAGTATTCAAAGTCAAAGTCAAATTCATTTATTCAAGTAGGATCGTTACATGATCACATTTGCACGTCACTTAAAACTAAATTTATAGGCTTGTTCCCTAACGCGCCCGAGTCTGAGAAGAACAAGCAAGAAACTCAGTCGGGTTTGTCGTTTTTTTGATCATGCTTACAACTTATAATTTTTAGAACAGGAGCAATTTAGTCCCAAGCACTTCTGTCATTCAGATAATCCGCGGTCCTGTAATAGGCTTTAGCAATCAATTTTCTTTTAATAATATTTTTGAATTTGTTTATTGACAGCTCTCGGAATTTGCTTGGGACTTTATTTATATTCAACTAAGCTAGCTTACAACGTGGACTACAATGTCGAATAAATATTTAAGGGGCTCCAATAAAATTACCGTGATTTGTTTTTGATTCTATAATACAAAAAAATTAATTACACAAACAATTTCGCACCAACTAGTTATAACAGGACTCGAAATTGCATTTAGGAAATTACATTGAACTGTATAGAAATCCCATCCAGAATTGGCCAACGAATTACAATCGCACGCAAGATTAATGTTGAATAGTATTCATGGGATCTATAAAGATAATTAATGATGTCTATTCAAAGCTTTTATCTTTTGATAAACCCCTCAAAATAGGTGTTTGGGGTCGACACGTCCTGGAACCTAGATTAATGAAGCGGATTAGTTGTATTCAAGTATTGTGAAGTGGGTGGATACAGTTAAAGAGTCAAACAAATTTTCTAGACCTTAACTGTCTAGACCACAATAATCTGAGTTTGGATGTAGTAGCAACTTACCGGTTTTAGGACGAAGTTATGTACTCATAATAAATTTGATGAGTTCATGCAATTCTAACGCGTTATTAGCAGCTCATAGAGTTTTATATATAATGACTCTACAAAAATACACCCGTAAAAGAAACCTTTATTTCCCACACTTGTTTCTTCAAGGTAGTAAATATTATAAGAAGCACATTCAAGAATACTTTTCATAGATATCGATATTGTGGTTTTCAAATAGCATAAGCTCAAGTTCCACTGCAGAATTACGAATCACAAAGAGTCGTATAAACCAGGACCAATTTTAATAATTTCACTTGTTAGCCTTTAAATATAACCTAAAGAACACGGATGCTAATAAGCGAATTTCATTATGTCACGCCTGTTCTGAATTATTACAATGACTTGCCTCGGGCTAAGCCAAAGAACAAACCTATTATCTGCCTACTGTTACATATATTTGCAATAAATGACCGCGATTTTGCGAGTTACAATCGTTCGATGATTGCATTTCATCGATTTTATTTAGATTTAAAGATAAACTAGTATGGAGATTTTACGTTTGTGTGAAAGACGCTTTGACTTCATAGGATATCTAAATCTCTCTTAAAAATGTCGATGTAGAGAGTCTTACGCCTAGGTGGATGGATCCTTCAAAGAACAAAGGCACTGCGAATCCGTTCCAAGCATACCATCGCCAGGAGAACATTTCCAATAGGATGCGACTAATTCTATAAATAGAGAAGAAACTCCTCTCCAAAGGGACGGCAACACAATCACTAAAGTGGTTATACACAGGTAGCGGTTCTTGCCACTAAGCCACTGAGCCGTAAGCTCTTTTGCCCCCTATTTTATAAAAAAAGTACCATCGCAATAATATAACATTGTACCCGAAGAATTCGGTACTGATTTATAAATGTAACAAAACAATTCAAGCACTTTATATAGGCAACCGACGACAGAGCGCGCGGGGCGTAAATAAAACTCAGTCGAACATAGCACGGTAGTAAACATCTATAAAAATGGCAAACAAAATAAATCCGTCCTACGAAGTTGCAATGGAATCTTGAACTAGTACACACATGGCCGTAAAACATTCATTAGCAATATGCAATAACAATTTACATGATATACATTGCTTCATAATCATTTTAAACATTACCAATCTTATATAAATTAACATTTAATTGTACCATGTAAAAATTATATAACGACCATTTGCATAGTAATTGATTATTAAATTCTCCTGTGTTCATTCGAACTTACATCGCCCGTAATGTCAATATAGTTAATCTTAAAGAAAGTTATAATTCGGATGTCGTTATAGTCATAATTATGTCGGTTTCTCCCAAAATATTTCATAACTTTCATATGAAAACGACATTGCCAATTAAAAATACTAATTAGTTACTATAGGGGCACAAACGCGGGGGCGCAGCGCAAATACCTAGTAATAGTAGGCGCGAAGACAGTACCTGTGACTCCAGAGATGCATGACAGCATCGCACTAGAACATAAATAGTTTAATTTAATTTAAAAGCATAACAATTGATCTTAAATATGAACTATTTTAACCCATGATTAACCAACGTAAAAGAAATCCACAAAGAAGCATTTTATGGAAACATAATATGCTAAAAAGTAATAAATAAAAGATATATAATTACAAGTGCATCTATACAGTAGTTTAGAGTATAAAGTTTGATCATTTAGCATTAATTAATTTACCTTTTACTTAAAAGTAGCCGATATAAGCCATGAATGTAAGGTAATGATGACATCACCTTTTTCTCGGCGTCGGGATGTGAGGACGCCACAAAGCCCAATGGTGAAATAACCGGTGACTCTGATATCATTCATCCTGTTCCAAGTGAGAGAGCTGAGTGCACTTTCTGCCGCACACCGCCAGTATATGGAACCAGCTGCTAATAGAGGTATTTCCGAACCAATAGATAGATCTACGACTCCAACTACATTTCTGACAATCAATCAAAAACGACACAGTTTTACATAAAATAGTATAGACAAACTATGCTGCCCAATTTGTTGTTGTTGTACAATGGGTACACCAATGGTCGTCCCGGGGTCCTATAGTAACACTCTGTGTGTTATCACAAGAGAGCGGCTATACTCAGTAACTACGATGGCAACTCAGCCCTTATGCACGTAGCTTGCCGTCGATTGTGAGCCGCCACGAGTACTGGGCGACCGCGTCCATGTTGGCATCCTAACAGTTGTAAGATATTCAAGCTATGTTCTCTATTTCTGATCTATCTATCTCCATTTTCGCAATGCGATATCTTGTCCAGCAGCAGATCGGCTTTATTAAATCAATATAAATTACAACAATATAGAGGGGTAACAAATTGCGCTTAATTATGGACGATATCGTTATTTGTTATAAATTTGTTTTGTTGCATATAAAATAAAATATATGAAGATATAAGTAACTTATATGTATGAATAACGTATCATCGATATTCCGTGTCTAAAACAATGGCACGTGAAATTCGCGATGCGGTCAAATATATTCAGGTTAATAGTTTATTAGATTTATTGTTATTGTTGGTGAAATTGAAACCAATCCGAATTTCCTATACCACGAGGTTCTTGGCATCATAAAATGAATGAAGATAATATACAGATTTAGTTCATGATTTCTCTGGCCTATCCGGATGTTATTTGAAAATTTGTACTAGCACGAAATGTTTATACAAAATAAAAATGAACGAATAACGACAAATCATGGAACAATTTTCATACAAAATAATTTAATCTAAACCGTGTAATGAAGCTGAAAATTTTATTTGAATCTCAGGAATCGTTGGAAAGATTATTTTGTGTTAAAATATTTATGTTCTATTATGCTATTAAGCTTGTATAACTTGCTATGAACATGTCCTCTACGTGGCCTCCGATGAAGTACTTGTCACAGTTATTTTAATAAATACAGAGAAACTGAAACAACTAGTAAATAATAAAATAAGAATTATTTATGAAAACTAAAATCCTGTAAAACAAGCAAACTCAAACGTGATTAAATAAACAATAAAATGCATCGTAAATAGGATTGCACGACGTCTCTAATATTTTGAAGTTATTTTAATAACTTACTTATAATTAGTAGTCATGGAGTCGTATGCATATTTTATTAAAACCTATATTTTAAAATCGACCGTGTTATGATAAAAATTCAACTCAATGAAAATCCAAACTCAACCTTCGACCTAAAAGGTTTCTTTCAAGCCCACTAAAGAAATCTTTAAACTCTCGACTAACATAAGCAAACAAGTAAAACATATCATGAACCTACTATCACTGCTTCAAAGGTCGCAAAGACATTGGTTCGCGAATGTAAATTTCCGTGGACGGTGGTAACACCAGATGAGCCTCTATTTTATTAATAAAAATGGTTTGGTGTTTAAGGCTGAACTTCTAAATAATATCAATATAGTGTGTTTCATTGTATTATTGTTATTACGTAATGATGTCGCGTAATAGAACTCATTACGGAATACAAACTTGTATGAGAATAGTGACATAGGAGTCGTATTACAAGAAAGGAAGTGTGAAAAAAATCGTCCCAATGAGAATTGTAACGATGGAACCACACTAGAGAAACAAATAATAATACACTTAATCAGATTAAATCTATCTAAGGCTATATTTTTATATGTAGTGGTATCAGAAAGTTTGTCAAAGAAAAAATTCCTCAATGGATTAAGTGTTAAATCCTATCTATCTAATCTAACAGATCTGAGCAGGATGACTCGTAGAAACGATGGACTTTAAAATATTTATAAGAAGAAATATAAATGCGAAAATATGTATAGTTGCAGGACTTTAAACATTAACTATGAACACAAAATGAATCAATAAAGAAGTTGTAAAAGAAATTATACTACAATTGCATTCGTATTCGTTATACGATTTCATTTGCACCAGTCCGATCCAAGCATAAGATTCTGCGGTTTAATTATGTCACTGTGATAGCTAATTATTTAACTACCAACACTTGCGACTTACCAAATATTAACTAATGTTGATCTTAATTATATAGTCAACGTAATAAATTAGAAAACAGACTCAACAAATTTACTGCCGCAAAGGATTTTGGGTTGGCAATTTAGAACGCCAAACAATTGGTGTAATAGGTTGATGTGTTTAGAATACATAAATGAAGCAAATTATTTTACTGAATCGTAATATACCCTAATGCATCGGTATTATTCTATCATTTTGCCGCCAAAATTTGTCTCTGTCTTTATTTGGATTTTATAGGCTGGTAACGATGGTCTCGTTTCTCTGAAATAGAAATTAACTAGTAGTGTATTGTTGACATAAGGCTACACTTCGCAATCGATATTGTTAAAAAAGCATAATGGGAGCTTTTGAGTTATTTTTATAACGATCCTCTTGTCACCGGTGTAGGCAGACCCCACAGAACTATTTGCTTTTCTTTGCTCCAATTTTGTTGTATGTCAATTGAAATCACTACGCTTGGCACATCAAATATTTTCTTACGTCTTAAACATTGGATGTCTTTTTCACCCACAGTGTTGCATTACATAAAAACTGTAAAACTTACTATTTTCGAGATGTCACCCAATGACATTTGCATTCGATTTCTATCTGTCAGCTGTCAAATCAATTGGATAATTAAAAACGACGTATGAGTATTATACAAGCGTGATTAATATGTGACTGATACTAATTAACAATGTTTTCATTGACGAGATTGAGTGTCCAATCGTGGTCACAGTCACGATCTGGCATACGTTAAAGTATAGCTCAATTTACTTGTTGCTACTTTCATTCATAAAAAATATATCCGGGACAACAGTACGTGGTAAAAGGTATTCACAGTTCGTTCGTTTAATAAAACGAAAGAAATTGCAGTATGTTGTTTTTCATTGTGCGTTTCTTTGAGTGTTTGACGTAAACTAAAGGACAAAATAAATTGCGGCCAACGTCTATTCAGTCATATCTATACTAATACTAACTATAAAATTGGAGTGTCTGTTTTTAATATTGAAATAACCGTTTTTTACTACATGCATATGAATATTTATACGATACATACACCAAAATGACATTTTTTTAAATTTTTGTCTGTCTGTCTGTCTGTTTGTTCCGGCTAATCTCTGGAATAGCTGGACCGATTTTGACGGGACTTTTTTTGATTGGTAGCTGATGTAATTAGGAGTCACTTAGGCTACTTTTATTAGGGTTCCGCAGTCTACGTAAAGGAACCCTTCGTCATGCCCGTTCATTCGCCCGTTCTCACTCTAGCGTCGAATCGGTTAGTGTTAGAAAGATGGAACTTTGGACGGATATATGTGTATTTACTACGCCAAAAAAGCTAAAATAAAATTACGCAATAAAAAACGTATAATACAAAATAAAATAGTGCATCAAAGCTACGCTAAGGCGGTACGAAGTTCGCCGGGTCAGCTAGTAAACAATATATTAAGTTTTTTAAGTCAGCATGCTCTTATATTTAGCTTCATATAACTTACTTGGATACTGACATCTTGATCGAATTAAGGCAGTTATCGAGCTTTAGAAACATTTTGCACTTGATCAAAAGTTAAAAAGATCATCACGTGGGCAACTTTTCAGAAACTGGGTGTTAGTGTAATAAAAGCGACTTCAATACAAAGATGTCATACAAACTGCTTTGCCACTTCAATGGGTTTTTTAAAGGCTTTTGATGAAGATAATGTTAGTTTTATGTCCGTATACAAAGAAAACAATAAAAGATGGAAGATAGCATACGTGACCAGTAAGATAGCTCCTATATCGAAAGACATGAATTCGATTACGGTTGAAATAGGCATTGTTTTTTGGTATTGGTTACATGTAAATTCCTCCTTATTAATTTATTTTGTTGTTTTTTCAACATTTTGAGCCGCTGATACTTCTACATTGGTGACATTATTAGGCTATATAGTAGAAGAACTTTCATTGCCCTGAAAATAAAACCAATTAACCCTCTCAACCAACTTCCTTATAAGATCTTAATCTGCAATGTTTAAAACATAATAGATACTTAACCAAAGGCAGTTACCGTCTAAACCAAGACGAAGTTTACCAACAATCTAACGCTCCGTTAATCAGCATCAGCAATACAACTTTTTCTTAGACCTTGCAGAATTTTGCACGAAATCTAAAATGGGTTTATATTTTTATGGATTTCCAAGTTTTTATCCCATAAAGCATTTATATGATATATATAAAATATTGAAAAGTATTTTTTTTTTTCTACAACACTAGACTAATTGACGCCCTTAAGCAGGGCTACTGGGATTTTTTATGAGACTGTGGGCAAACGAGCAGGCGGGTCACTTATAGAAGTGCCGCGGCCAAGGACATTTTGTTTAACCTTTAACAAGGACAAATTTAGAGTGATCAAATCAGTCTTATAAAGACAATGATTGAACTTTAGCTTGTTAATTTTAAGGATAATTTTCATAAAATAATGTAATGTAAAGTATTATCACATCAAAACGTATTAGATTAATTTAGATTAAGTAGAATTAAGGTCCCGGTCCCTGTAATGGCATAAAATAAATATTTTAAATTTTACTCTCAATAATTTCATTAATCACAGATTAAAAAACAACTATTAACAACGTTATTGAGTCGATGTACATCGTCCTAAATGGACCACGAATGACATCGATTTCACAATACGATTGACATAATCCGTTTTACGGCCTATTGCCATATCAACACGTTAAGAATGCTTCAATTGTTATCTTACGTGTTCGCCTGCACGATTTCTGACGCGTATTATGAGATATTACGTCTGTCTATATTTTGTGACGTACTTCTCTTAGCTTATCTTAGCCATTTCATCTTATTTCTGATTATAATTTAACTTTATTGATTTAAAACAAATAACTTAAAATTTAATTTAGTCTGCTAAATAACGTTTCTAACAAAATTATGTCAGTTCTGTTTTAATATGCTTGTATTTTTAATTCACGTTTTCCATCAAAAGAGAAGCCGAAAAGCCTTTTCTTTTGTTATTCATACTCGAGACACGATAATCATTTATTCTAAATAGTATTTACAAAGTGTTACCAATGAATAAATTATATTTCATTCATTTTAATACAAACATCGCAAGTTTTCGCTCACTGTCGCGCACTCCAATCATATGCTATCGCTTCATTGGAATCCATGGGCAGAAGTTTGGCCGCCGAAGATAATAAAAAAAAAAAAAAATAATCTAAAGACGTTTAAAGATTTAAAAGATTTATTTCGTAATAATAGTTCAATACAGTAATTCAAGTATTTCAGTTGTGAAAGATGACTCTTGTATTATCTCTGAGTTACTGAAGTTAACGCCCACCTCCGAATATATGGATTATAACTATTTACTTGGAGGTCAAATGCGAACGTGATGATTGGCTCATGGTGGACTCCCTTTTACTCAATCCTTTCCTGATATCAACTCTCATGACTTAATATAAATACAGGCTTGAGATTGCGGTTCTGTTCTCTGGGGATATTTGCTAAGTGGTTCGAAAAAAAGCGGCATCCCTGATGGATTACGAACGGCGTCGCTTTAATGGTATCCTGTATGTGTTGATCAAAGAATAACGCTGAAATTTTAAATCGTTGGCGCTTTATTCAGTCCCAATCATAAATCTGAATCTGAAACAACTTTCTTCTGAATATTCAGTAATAGTAGGGTAGTATTTTATAAGGTTTTGTAAGATCAAATTTTAAACGGGTTTCTCATGAATTTGTTATCTTCATTGTTGAAGTCTGTTTCTCTCCTTTATTTCCTATCCTATACATCCTGTTAAACATGCAGCAAAAAACAAAAAACCTCATATTATAAGAATTCTTATCATTATAATATATTTAACGTGTTTTCTCCTATTACCTGTATACATATCTTATTTTCTAAACATGACCTTGGCAAAATCCAGTCGAAACGTATACGTACGTAAGAACGTAACGTAAGTATCTGAAACAAACGTATCGTAGTCATATAACATATCCGTAAGAGGACCTCACACAATTTTATCAAATGTTCTTATTTTGCTCTTTGTTATGTAGCAAATTAATTATGCATTGTTATAGATACGCATCTCTTATTCTCGAAGGGCGTGACAGTTCACATAGTATTGTTTTACTTTAATATGTAATCGTCCCTTCGTAATAAGAATTGAGATAAAATGTACAGACAGCAGGACATAAGTGTTATTATGTATCTTAAATTCTATATATTAATTGAATTTCAATCATTTCTCTTGTAAGCGACAATAATGTCTTTTTTGTGAAATAAATGTCTTAAACCTTATATTTCAAAATATCAACAACCTAACTTATACGTACTAAATAGTATAAAAGTTTTATATTTTGTAGTCTGTGGCCAGCTAACTTTGTGAACTTGAATTTGTTGACTTGGCCATTGATTGCCCATATAATACAATAAAATATTAAAAGCTCCTAATGTCACACAAACATAATCAAAAAAACTATAGCCACTATATTCAAATTATGGAAAATGTATAAATAGTTCTTTGCCTTTGTTTTTTTTTCATAATTAATTTTAAGTTTCCTCTTTTTGTATACTTAAGTAATGCATGCCGTCCGCCACTTTTATTGAGGCCGCACTTTAGCTGTTAGTATGTGATTTGTTTCTTTTCCCTGTGTCCTTTTTGGCGTGGCTTTAAAAATAAGTAATATATTTATATGAGTACGATGTAAACCTTAAATCCTTTAAAGAATCTTAAAGATCATTTTATATTTATTTATTTTTTTAAGTCAAATCCTATCACAGACTTGCGTATCTGCATTGTATATACATAAGTATAAGTAGAGTAAGAGTAGAAAAGAATAATCAACAATTCTCACTTCAACTTGACACGAGAAAATCCACTTCCGTTCGAGGTTAATAATTCCAATAAAGCTTTTCTTAATGTTAATCTTAGTATTGAATTTGTTTTTCTGACCGTACAAGCGGCTTCCGGTACGTTGCACAATCTACCGCAAACGCTCTATTTTCACTAGAAAGCTGGATTCGATATGTGTAATATTAGAAATATAATTTTTCAACATTAATAATTCATCTTAACCTAGTGGAATTATCGACCCTGATACTAACCGTGGCGCAGCAATTCTTCTGTTTACATACCAGTAGGTATTATAGAAACATCATGAAACACGAAGTCAAAACCAAAAAAAAAAATTACGTCAAAACAAAAAAAATCTATTGAAATTTAACAAAGAGAAATAAATAAATAATAAACTTATTTACAAAAGCATTTTTTGCAAGTTTAGCATGAGAACTTCATTAAAAATAGACAGCATATTCCACTTAAGTGTTAATTATACTATCTGCTGCGTCAGTGTTTAAGTCAATGTCTTGTACAGTCCTTTACAGTACGATATTTTTGCGACGTAACTTTTTTTAAGTTAACTTATTCGAAGTTCATGGTTCTTCTTTAATGCTAGATTAAATTAAATAAAATTTAAAAATTAATTTCATAATAATAAAAATAAATTTTTTCTTTCTATCGCTTTAAATTAGTTTGTGAAACAAGTTATTCCTTGCAAGCCATGGGTTTTGAAAAGACGTAAAATCTTAATAAATTTACTCGCTTAGGTCTATATACCTAATGTAAAAAAGCTTGCTCTACTTGTTATTAGAAAATGTAATGTTTATTAACTTAGTCGGATTTTTTTTCCCGTGAGTAGCTTGACTCGTTCTCAGAGCAGACAGACCGGCGCGTATTTTATATCATTCTAATTAAACATACGATAGTGAGAAACATAGATATAAAATGTATACTTTATATGTAACATGTTTATCTGTTGTATTAGCATCCATAACACATTTAAATTGCTTACCGTGGGGCCAACCGATTCATTCCACGATTTCATTTATATGAAAAAAATTAACTAAAATAGTTTTTTTAGGTACACCTTTTAAATTGTAAAATAATACTTATTTATTATACTAGCTGAGCCGGCGAACTTTGTTCCTTAAAGGCACATGATCACATTTTTGGCAATTTTACTTTGCCACTAAGGCAAAATCCTAGCGGTGCTACGGAAAACTTTAAAGCGTCCTAATAGTCGCGAACAATGTCCATTGGCCCAATGCGAACGCTAGTATGCAAGCAGTAATCAGTGCTGCTATATTATTGAAACATTTGATGAATTTGTTCTTGTGCATCGTAAATTAACTAGCTGTTTGAGTTCTGCTAGACGATTTCGCACCAAGCTAGCCGTTTCACGGGCCTCCCTTTGCTCTTGTGAGTAAGAAGCACGAAGTCAAGCCATAAGGCGCTCTTCACGTGCAATTCCTTGCTCGTCTTCAGTGCTTTCATTACGGCTTTGTCGAGAATTTGTTTTTGATTTGATTGATCGATCGTCGTGGCAAGGTAAATGGCACAGCAATAGAATATTAGAAATTTTTGAGGCTTTGTAGCTTTTTATTAGAAACTTTAAATCGTAGAGAGATTATATTTCTGCTCCTGCTTTGCCGAAAATCGAAGACAAGAGAGGGAAACAAAAGTGGAGATGGACAGGACAGAAAATATGATTTATTGAGAAATGGTACTACTATTCTCGTACCCAAGAAACAGAAAGAGAAAAAGAGGCAGACAGTTTCGAAGATGGGAAGACGAAATTAAGCTTGTAGCCGGGAAAACATGGACATGGGAAGCACATAAGCATGGGAACACATTAATAAATAAATAAATAAATAAGACTTCTCTAAGTGACCCGCCTGCTCGTTTGCCCATTAAAAAAAAATTGGTCGTATCACTGTAACAAAGCATTATATTGTTCGTTCCGCATATTTCTTGCCAACGCACCGAATGCGAATTTTACGCAAGATCAATATTTGCTTGTTTTGTTTTTCCATTTAATTAAAATAAGAAAACAATGTTATCGATATTCACACGTGAAATTCAATAGATATCATCCAAAACATTCTGATTGACGTGTTACATAGTGAAACACAATAGATGGTAGAGAACGTAATGTTTCGTAACTTAAAAAAATTGCCTAGTCTCGTTTTTCATGGCCGGATTAAGGTCTTCCTTTTTCTGTTTTAGAAGATCTATCTCTCGCCCATTGGCCCTGTTCTAGCTAAACCCAATCTTAGATTGAACAGGTACAGTGATGCCCGCTGATGATTCATTAACGTTCCTGCATTTAATAAATTTATCGACTGTCATTAGGATTTAAATGAGATTTGTTGTTATTCTATATTGATAACAATTAAAGAACATCACAGTCATCCGGTCAAAGAAAACTAATAATTTTTCATTGACGGGTGTTAAGATGAAATTGCTTAGATGTCGTACTTTGCCTACTTTGATCTCAAATGCCTATATCTTAAATACATTGGTTAGGAACTCCAAATTAGTAAAGACATACAAATGTAATCTAAACCCTAGCAAACCAGCCAAACAAACATTGATTCAAAAAAAGAATACTTGCTAGCATATGGTGAACGAAAGCGCGTTTATAGATTTTATTAATTTCCGTCCGAATCGTCTTTAGTAAAGCGATCAATGAACTAATTTTATTCCATATGTAACGACTAATAATTAGTTAAATCAAATGGACTCCCAATGATTATAAAAAAATACAAATTTATAACTGTACTCCTAAATACTGAAGGCTAGTAGATGCACTGTGCCTTAACTTAATGGTATATAACTAGATAATATATTCGTTCTTAAATTTATTATAAGTATTCGTATAATATTTATTTTAAAAAATTATAATCCTTGAAATATATTTTTATTACTGCCTAAATTCTATTTGAATTGTATTCGTAACGGGCAATTTGTTTAAAAGAAATACAGTACAGAGCAAAGTTTCTCAACACAGACTTTGCTATAATGAAAGTTAGGCGCCTAATTTTAATGGTAATTTTATAACTACGATTGAGGTTTAGTAATATACCAAGACGTTTTTGGTATACAAATGTTATATTAATTGCTTAGTTCCAACTATAAATCTTACTGTTTGCCTACTATACTCCTATACTCACTTTTGCTTACTCAATACGTGAACCCCTTCACCGGTTTTGCTATGCGATTTTTACACCTAAATATACATTTTTTTTATAGGTAAGTGACTAGGTTTAATAATCTACAGATATATTTAAAGTTATCTCCGTTCTTAAACTATGTTCCCTTTAAGAAGAAATGTTATACACAAATAGGAAAGATTTGTGTGAATGTTTGCAAGGATAGCTTAAAGTTATTTCTTTATAAGCTTATGTAAGCACGGAAAACAGCTCGTAGAAATAAATTCGTTGGTTGTAGTTTCAACGATGTAGTTCCATTAATGTTAAAATTGTCCCATTTTTAATCCCGACGACACAACATTAATTCTAATCTTGAAGATTATATTCGAAAGACCAATTCACTAGTCATGTAATGTTCTTTGGGTATTTGTATTAATTAATTTACCACACTTAATAAATGTCTTCTCGAACATAGATGGCAATTAAAAATAACTAAATTGATTATTTAACAAAATTAAAAATGTTTATATGTTTCCTTCTCTAATAATTAAATATGATTTTTTTGGAGTTTTAAACTCTTTGATTCTCTAATTTTTTGACAGGAATTTAACCTATTATTAGAAAGCTATACAAGTCCCACTTGACAAACATGACGTGAATTATACAAAAACTTATTCTATTAATCGTAACCGTAACATAATTCTAATAAATATTTGAAAAACCACCATTTGAAAAAACCGGTTAGATAGGTTTATCTACATATACAAACAAAATTAGATCGCCGATGAATTCTGTACATAATATTCCACAGTGTTATTCAACTAATAACTTTTAATTCACCTTAATCCACATAGATTCCTCCATACATACATATAGCTAAGTGTCAAAAAAAAAACCGCTTTTGAAGTTTAATATATACTTAAAACAAAAATATATTATGTATTAAAACATAGTTGTAAAATCAAACGTCATTCATTGTGTAAACATTCTAAGTTATAGGTGGGTAATGTGGAACAAAAACTAGCAGTTTTCAAACATGTTTTCCAATTGTTATGATTCAAATAATAATGATTAAGGAAATAGCTTACGTAAGAAACGATTTATTCTTATTTCAAGGTACTCATTAAATAATCCATCGAGTTATTTTTATTATAATTTTAATTGGCATTCATATTCGCGTAGTTATGATCGTAATTATATACGTATTGTATACATAAACACAAATCTACTTTAATCAGTCCATAAAAATCTGTTACAAAGAAACAACCTTATTATAATTCAATGAAATTAATAATTACCGTATCGTATGAATTTTATAAAATTAATATTCTTTTAAAATTAAATATATAATGGCACTGAGTGATGCATGCAAAATATACTTTATTAAACTACTTCTAAAATACAATTTTAATACATGAATAACATAAAGCTGATGAATTTGTTTCGTTGAAAACACTAATCGATTATATGAGTTAAAGGATTACATATCCCAACTATTACGAGCCATAAGTGCCGAGAATTAATATAAATATTGCCAAAATGGGGATTTGTTACAGATGTCTGTAATACGCTGCGCAACATGCATAGGGTTAAATTATTTAAATAATTTTTTTAACATATCAGTTTTATTTCTTCGGATATGTCGTATTTTAAACACAGTACAATGTACACCTGGCTTAAGTAACGAGTATGAAGCCACGGCAGAGGGCCAGTACAAAATTCCTTAGTATGGTACCGTTATGTTCAGCAAAAGAGCTTGATCAACTCTAAGTCCGAAGTCTGGATGAATGCTTTCAAAAAATGCAATCGCTCGTTTCTGCAGAAACTTGGCAGCTGATACTAAACTTGCCCGAATATTTTCAATCAACCTATTTCTCTCTTCAACCGACATTCCATATAAATAGAAATCTCTTATTTGATCTATATTACTTGTATCAGTTTGAATTACATGTAACACTTCCTCATTTTTTAATTCCAAATAAGGAACTGCACCGTTAAATGAGTTGGGGTGGTAGTTTGGGTACGATTTTTGATTATCTTTAACCGGCGGTCTACCATCGCGATTGAACGTCAGAGGCTTTGCATTGAATGGACAATTAACCCGAATATTATTAAAGTTTGCACCCAAACGGTAATATTGCGAATCCCTATAAGACAAACGTCTTGCTTCGAACAGTTTGTCGACACCACCCTGTATGCCAGGAACCAAATTAGCTGGATTGAAGGCTAACTGCTCAACCTCAGCGAAGAAGTTTTCCGGATTTCTATCTAGAACTAGTTGCCCAACAGGATGTAACGGATATTTTTCTTTCGGTAGAATTTTTGTTGTATCAAAAACATCAATATCTGCATTCTTAACATCTTCCAGAGATAATATTTGGAGAGCGAGCATCCAAGACGGGAAATTACCGGCTGAGATTGCTTTATAAAGATCTCGCTTATCATAGTCTGGATCTGTAGATTGTATTACCGCTGCCTGCTCAGATGTCAATGTCTTCTCACCCCCGTCTGGAACGAAATGGAATCGGACGAAATAGGGGGTCCCCTCATCATTTGTTACTTGGTAGGTGTGAATACTAAACCCAGGCATATATCGATAGCCATCTGGTATGCCTCTATCAGAGAAAACCCTTATAAAAGTATTCCAAGATTCTGGACGCTCGGTTAAAAAGTCCCATTTCA
Organism: Pontia daplidice; assembly: GCA_963693355.1. Lineage (NCBI taxonomy): Eukaryota > Metazoa > Arthropoda > Insecta > Lepidoptera > Pieridae > Pontia > Pontia daplidice. Next base: position 1,409,772 of record CAVNZL010000024.1, on the reverse strand, counting down.
TATTTGCATCCGGCAAATCTGTGGCTGGGTTGCGTTTCATGGTATGGGCGAAGGTGGTGAAGAATAATGGGTCCTTTAAGACGAACGCAGGCTGGTTTAAGCCGACTATATCAAAGTTTCCGTCCTCAGTGTAGAATTTTACAGCAAAACCCCTTCCATCCCTAACCGTATTACTTGCACCTCGTTCAGGCGCAATTGTCGAAAATCTAATGGCTATCGGCGTCTTCTTTCCGACTGATGCGAATAACTTTGCTTTGCAAATATGGCTGATGTCATGGGTTACCTCTAAATAACCGAAGGCGGCTGCCCCGTTAGCATGCACCACACGCTCTGGTATACGTTCTCGAGAGAAGTGAGTTAAGGAATCCATAAAGTATTCATTGAATATTAATCTTGTGTTCAAAGTACTCGATCCATACTTATTTTCAACCATAGCGCCATTGCTTGTTGTCATAAACCCTATTGGTACCTGAAAGTCATATATAATGTTATTTATTATAGGGCAATGGTCTAAAGTAAACTGTTTCGTTGGAATTTTTAAATTATGATAACAAGTGCCGCTAATGCAACGCAAGGACAAACTAAATTTAAGTTTTTATAACTCAAACTCATAGCAAGTTAATTATAAAAACAATTGAAGTTCACACACATTTAAAAACTAAACACTGTTTAAAGAAACGCAAGAACTGTATAAAAACTAAATATTAGTAATTTAGATGTAATTCTGTATATTTTATAGATTATTTTGTATATAGCCATGACCTTTAATTTATTATTTCTTAATGTACTAATGCTTTATAGATCCCTTGAAATCCCCCAAATTAAGATTCAACACTACTGCGTAGACGAGGAAAAACTTTAAAACCGAGACATTAACAAAAAACGAATATATTTTAACAAATAAAAAAGAATTCTCAAAGATTTTTTCTTTAATTTTTTCTCTAATATCAATTCATCTCACTAAATCGTTTTCTTTTTTACTAAACCCCCTAATTCATAGAAAGTATAAACATCTAATCATTCTAACTCGTGTCAAATAAAAATATAAACGCGACAATCAAAAAAATTACGATAACGTTTATACGACTTTAACAATTTGTATGGAAAATTTCAACAAAATGAATATAAAATACTATATAATAATAGATTGAACTATATCATGAAATGAATATCTTACCTTTGTTATGTTCTTAAATTGTTCTAGCTGCTTCGAAGGATCATTATGATAAGCTAACACAACGGGAATCAGTAGTATAAAACGATGCATATTAAATTTGTGAATTCCATGCGAGGGTCTGCTCACCTCCACCTTGCTTTTATAACTCGTTCTTCGTTGATTAACGAAGTAAGGGAGTGCAGTTATGTATATAGATATAGTAAAACTATCGGGTCAATTCTGTATATTTATAATGGAATGTTAGATATGCATAATTTAAAAAATGTGATAGAAAGTGGAACGAGGACTCGCTGAAAATCAGCTTTTGGTAAAGCCAGACTTTTGATATACAATGTTAGATATAGTTTCACAAAAGTTTTTTTTTTTATTTGATTTGATTGTGTTTTTTATATCAATGTTTATACGGTATAACGTACTTCACTAAGATTTATTACCGTTTCATTAAATATTTTTGAGTTAAATAAAAATCTCTATATAAATTCTTGTTATTTATAATATTCCAGGCGTTACTTGAGACATATTTTTAGTTACAAAATAATTTATCTGAATTATTTGCCATGCAAATCCGTTTGGATAACACTAGTCTAATAAAGCCGGTCTTCACCGGGAGCATTCGCCTAATGACTAATATTAATACAAAAAGATTGTAAGTAACAAATCAATGTAGTATCATTCTGATTTATAAGTCATTACTATAAGAGTTAGATTTGAATATGTCACCAATGACCGGAGGCTAGCGGGCAAGGATCTAGCCTAGGGCGACTCTGGAAATGTCACTAGTCGACTTTCCTTGCTATTTCAGAAGCTCTACCATTAGACCAAGATAAACCAATTACCTCGGTACTAGGGACCCATTATTTTTATCTAAAATTTAACAAAAATATTTGAGGCTTTTTGTTTAATTTTAAAAACTTGTTTATAACTAAGTGAATTAACTCAGAATTAAACTGAGTTAAAATTGTTTCGTCATCCATACTGGAATGATTCTTCCCTGATACTGGATAATGTTGAAACTTAGCCTTCTTTACCTAAAATAATGGCCTTCCGAAGAAGTACTTCAGAAGTACTGCGTATGTAACTGATATAACTTTTATTGAATTTGTTATACATATAGAAATCGGACATTTATAGTTTCAATTAAATTAGATTCTTATTGCGATTATTATGGTTGATTTTCTCAGACTCACAGATAATCCTCTCAATGAAACACCGCCTTTAGAGTAACGACATTGTAATGTAATATTGCGAAATATTACGCTCATTGAAAAAAAAAACAGTGCAATGGCCTCTGATTCTAAATACGGGAAATAACTTTGATTCTTTTACGTTTTGTTTACCTGTTTTATTTATTTTAAATATTGTATTGCTTTTGACTAACATAAATTATATTAGCTTAATTATTAACGAAGTTTAAAAAAATGAAAGCCGGTTTTAATAACATAAATAATATATTTTACTTTTGTACCTGCTTCAATACTTAAATAAATATTGCATTTCATAAATGTATAGAACTTACAACCGTTTGTGGTTTGCTAGTTTAAATTATATTTTAATAACTATCCCAATAGGATTTTGTACTATTAACGAGCAATCCTTGCTCTATTTTATTACCAAGGTCTGGGTGGATTATATAAAATATCTTAAGAGCTCTCTCCTGAAGGAATTTCGCGGCAGGCGCTAATCTATATAATACATTTTCTACCAGGCGACTCCTTTCTTCCGTCGTCATTTCATTAGTGTATAGTTCCCTAGCTTGGTCGAAATTATTAGGATCTTCCTCAAAAATATCTAACAATTCCACTCTTTTGTGGTCCTTGTATGGTACCGGACCATTGAAAGAATTCGGATAATAGTTTGGTATATCTTTACCGTTATCTTTTAAAGGAGGACTTCCGTCTCTGTTATACTCAAGCACTTTAGTCTGTATTGGACAGTTAACGGGTATTTTATTAAAGTTGACACCCAAACGATAATGCTGAGCTTCTCTATAGGCTAGGCGACGACCTTCAAACAGTTTATCAGGACCACCAAGAATTCCTGGTACTAGATTACCAGGATTAAAAGCTAATTGCTCTATTTCAGCAAAATAATTAACGGCGTTTTTGTTCAGAACCATTTTACCCACAGGCCTCAATGGATATTCATCTAAAGGCAGCACTTTTGTAACGTCAAATACATCTATTCTAGCATTTTTTACATCTTCTAAGCTTAATACCTGTAAACTAACCGTCCAACTGGGGAAGTCACCATTAGCAATCGATCTGTATAGTAATCGAGTATTATAGTCAGCGTCTTCGGCACTTATTTTCTTTGCCTCTTCTGAACGCAAATTCTTAATACCAGCGTCTGGCATGAAGTGGAACCTAACGAAATACTTCGTACCATGTTCATTCACTAATTCGAATGTATGAATTCCAAACCCAGGCATATGATGATAGCCATCAGGAATACCACGATCCCCAAACACCATGAGGAACATGTGGAATGTCTCCGGCTGAAGAGTAAGGAAATCCCAGAAACTGTTCGCATCGAATAAGTTGGTGGCTGGGTTTTTCTTCAGCGCGTGAACGAAGGTAGGAAAGATGACGGGATCTTTATAAAGGAACATGGGGGTATTGAATCCTACAATATCAAAGTTCCCTTCTTCCGTATAGAATTTAACTGCAAAGCCACGAGCGTCTCTTGATGTATCACTTCCACCTCGTTCAACAACTACGGGAGAGAATCTTGCAGCTACCGGCGTTTTCTTCCCAACTTTACTGAATAATTTTGCTTTACAGATATGTGTAATGTCATGGGTTACTTCGAAGTAGCCAAATGCACCACCAGCCACTGCGTGTACAACTCGTTCTGGTATACGTTCTCGAACTGTATGCGTCACAGAATCCAAAAAGTACTCATTGAATATTAATCTTGAATTCAGTGTGTTTGTATCTTTGTGCTCTACAGGTCCTCCAGCACTTGTCGTCATAATACCAATTGGACCCTGTCACAACATAAAACTTAAGTATAAATATAATTCAGTGTTTAGCAAACTAAATATTCCATATGTTAGTCATACTGTCGGAAAAGTACTGGTAGATTTCTTATTATGGCCTTTTCACATAGTAAATTATTAATATAACAGTTAAAAAAAGTCTTTTAATCAACTCGTTTCAGGTGACTATATAGTCAGTGTAGTATAATGGAACCTATCCAGTAAGTGATCTTATAAATAATGTAGATTTATTCTTAATTGATATTGACTGTAAAAGTTGAAACGTTCATTAGGGGGATAGGTGTTTGAACAGCACAAAGCCTTTTCCAAGTATTAATCATATATCATTACAAATTGACTTACCGCCGTTTTTTCTTTGAACATTACCAGCTGGTTCGCTGCTGGATCCTTACCTGCACTCACAACCGTCAATACCACTAAAAATCTATACATTTTGACTAATCACATTTTAGAATTTCAGCTATATTCTACGTCAGTCACTCGTTATATAGATCACTTTTGAGACCAACCTTGCTTTTGAACTGACCAACTTACGATAGTGCAATGATTGCAAAATTGCCTAAAAATCGATCAACGTACTTGAACGTATTGTACTGGCACGCTATTATTTGTGAAAACGACAAATATGAGAGTTGTGTCTGTATTTTGTCTCACAGCGTTACACCACTAAGCCTCTGTAATTTATTAGAAAAGGATGAGCCCTTATCTTACAAATGTAACTGTAAGAAACATACGTACGTGACTTTATAACGATGTATAGGTAATTGTTTTGAAAATAATTCAGGATTTTCGATTTTTTTAATTGTATAGTTCTTACTGGTTCTTGGCAACTTGTGCAAAACATTGAGTTTCGAAATACATATATTTAACATAGCTTATTCTGCGTAAAAATTGAATACTCACATTCTGACAGTGGCGCCTACCCGGGTTAGCAATCTATTCTTACATTTCAATTCAGACAAAAATCGAAAACTGAAACTATGGAGTTAATTATCGTTATGTAATAAATGCAAAAACATATTTAGGTCTGTAGCACATTCTCCACGTAAGGACTACGAAAAAACATATCAAAAAGTTCTATAACATAATCGTCATAATCAATTTGAAGATTTAATAGCGAGCGGTTTCTACTAATTTAGGCTTATCTCCATATAAATGTTCAAGGTATTGATACATTTAAAAAGTTATATTTTATAGATACAATATGCACAATATTTACAATAACACTTAAAGTATGCCTAATTACTGTCGAGTGAAAATTATGGAAAATTTACCAATCACCGGTTACAAATGTGTATCTGAAAAGAAATGTGCTACAATGTTTTATGTTAATAAATATATTGTAACTATTCCGCCCGAACGAATCAAGGACGGGCGCGCCTTCATGCAAAATTTCACTCGGCGAATCAGCCAAGCGCGTGTCGGTATGAATTGCACAGAATATTAAGAAAAAAATTGAATAAATTAAATTGTCTTTTAAATTTTTTTACTGCCTGTTTATTGTATAACTGTTATGTAATATGTATGGACCGCTTAATTATTAACCGCTAAATTTTAAAATTATATGTCAGGCGGAGTTTTTCTAATGGACAAAGGTTCCATTCTTTCAAAATCCTCTTAAACTAACTGCATATAACTGATCCCATAACATTTTTTTGATGATACGCTGTGACATTCTTATTAAAATGTAGTATATTTTATTTAACTATCTTCAAACTTTAAACTCCTGAGAAATTTATAGAGTTACGCCAGCTATGCTGAAGTTGGGTACAGATTTGTTTAAATAATAATAATTATCGATTCATAATAACTTTTTTATAGATCTCCCAATACTACAAATCTTTGAACTTTTTAATTTATAAGCCCATAACTATTTTCTACTCCAATATTGGTTTGTATCTTATATCGTTACTAGCTGATCCGGTGAACGTTGTTTTACCATACATGTGACTTCAATTTTCAATTAATAAATAAAAAATAAGGGTTGATCATAGAAGGGTGAAATTTAGGATTGTAGGTATTTTTGTATGTTGTATCATAAAAAAATAGAAACTAAAAATTTTGTCTAAAAAATAAAAATAAAAATTTAGGGGGGATGAAAAATAGATGTTGGCCGATTCTCAGACCTACTCAATACACTCACAAGTTTCATGAGAATCGGTCAAGCCGTTTCGGAGGAGTTCAAGTTCGTACCCCGTGACACGAGAGTTTTATATATTAGATATTATATAAATACTTGTATCAGTTAATGGGCCTCATCTACGCCCACAGGGTACGCTTGGAAAAAGATTCCAATTATTTGTCCTAACATGTCTTCTTCTAAAAATAAATTATTAGGTTATATTGAGCCTCCTGGATAAGGCCTCGCTATTACCAGGTCTCGTAATTAGCGCTAAGGAGAGACCTCTGGGGCTCTGACCCCCACACTCCTCATGCCATGTATATGTATATTGTCCCGGCGTGGGGATCTGTCGATGGATTTCCCATCGTGAAAAAAAGGTTATATTCAGCCTTGCCCAGAAAATACATGCTAAAATTTTTGGCAATATTTCGTGAATAAACCCTCAAACACTCGACCCACGTGTCGCCAGCACCGGAGCATTTTTAAGATGTTACCTCTACTGAACACTGGTGTGTTCATTAAGTAGTATTTACAAATCTTATATAATTGACTCTAGGGCTCTCGCGAGAATTAAAAACATTACAAAGAAAGTGTTTATCATCTAAGGATCTAAAGATGGCAATGATCTGTAGTATCTTAATATCATAATTCTTAGGCAAAATACATACCCACTCACAAACTAAATGTCATCTTATTTAGTTCAAAGGCTTCATGTTAATACTCATTATATAGTACAGAATAGTATGTATAGATGGCTCTGTTACCCTGAAGACGCTAACAACACTGATAAACATTTATCATTAGAAATAACTTATATAAATCTTTGAGGGTGTCATTGATCGTAAGAGTAGAGTCGATAGTAATAGAGTTATAGTAATGTAAGTTAATAAAGTGTTTTTCTTTAAATGTAAGTTAGTTTATTAAGCAAAGTTACCACGCGGACGAAGTCGCAAAGACCAGCTAGTATTCATAATTTATTAACGAGAAAGTAATTCAGCATATATGTGGTATATGAAACATCAGAACCTTATCAGCGATAACGAAAGTATTAAATTATCTTATTTTCCATGCATTATAAAATCGTTCATTGCAATCGTTTCTTGGTTGGTTACCTTCTTACTTCATGATTACTGGACCGGAACCGAATATAACTTTCTTAGGTAATATTTACTCATAGTAAATTTGATTAACGTTTGACTAACGTATTATTGACATGGATCTAAAAAAAGCAAATCAATTTTGCGCTAAATTAATTTGTTTAAATATTAAAACATGCTGACTAAATCAGATGTAATGTATAACTTAAATACCGTTGCCATTTTAAGTAGGTACATTTAAATATAAACTTGACAATCCAGTTACACGTTCTAAATTAATATTCATTGGATATACTTAGATTATTTATTTGTTTCTCATATAACCTGTATTAAAATACGACCAGTCCTATTTTTTTACACTCAAATAGCTCGTTGTTACATTTGACAGCAAACCTTGTTGAACTCTGCTCCCAAGATCCTGTGAAACTAGGCCTAGTAGTTCTACAGCCTTTTCTTGCAAGAACTTCGTCACGGACCCCAGACTATACAAAATGTTCTCAACAAGCCTCTCTTTTTCACCAACAGTCAACTGATTTTCATACAAATCCCGTGCCTGATCAAAATTATACGGTGGATGTTCGACTATTTGTATTAGTTTCGACTCTTCCACGTATGGTATTGGACCGTTAAACGAGTTAGGATAATAATTAGGTATATCTCTCTCATTATCTTTAACCGGCGCTTCACCATCGCGATTATATGTAAGCGACCTTAATGGACAATTGACACGGATTTTATTGAAGTTAGCCCCTAGTCTATGGTACTGAGCCGATCGGTAAGCCAATCTTCGAATTTCAAATATTTTGTCAACGCCCCCAAGAATTCCAGGTATTAAATTTGAAGGGCTAAACGCTAATTGCTCTACTTCGGCGAAGTAGTTTTTCGGGTTTTTGTTTAATACCATCTTTCCCACTGGATGTAGAGGATATTTCTCGATCGGCAGTACCCTTGTTACATCAAACACGTCCGTTTCGGAATTCTGAACCTCATCAAGTGTTAGTATTTGGAAAGATAGAGTCCACGATGGATAATTACCTCCCTCAATCGCTCTATACAAGTCGCGAGTAGCATAATCGGCGTCCTCACTGCTGATTATTCTGGCCTGGTCTGCAGTCAAAAACCTAACCCCGCCGTCAGGTATAAAATGGAATCTAACGAAGTAATATTCACCTTTATCGTTTACAAACTGATATGTATGGATAGAAAATCCTGGCATATAACGATAACCGTCGGGGATGCCTCTATCTCCGAAAACTCGTAAAAATATATGCATACTTTCCGGTCGAAGAGTGATAAAGTCCCACAGCATATTAGCATCAAATAGATTTGTCGCTGGGTTCCTTTTTTGGGTATGGGTGAACATTGTAAAGTCGATTGGGTCTTTGATGGAAAACATTTCTGTATTAAACCCTACCATGTCAAAATTACCATCCTCAGAGTAGAACCTGACCGCAAAACCCCGGGCATCTCTCAGAAGATCGTTGCCTCCCCTTTCGGGGTTGATTGGTGAAAATCTGGCAACTATAGGTGTTCTCTTTCCTACGGCACTAAAAATCTTCGCTTTGGTGATATGCGACACGTCATGAGTAACTTCAAAATAGCCGAATGCTCCAGCTCCTTTCGCATGAACGAATCGTTCTGGGATACGTTCTCGAAAGATATGCGTAATGGAATCCAAGAGATATTCGTTGAAAAGAAGCCTTGTGTTCAATGTACTCGTCGTTTCACGCAACGGAACCGGTACTCCATTACTGGTTGTCATAATGCCAATCGGTCCCTAGAAAAAAAATCATTCACGTCCAACATGTTACTTCAAGGGTTTTTACACATTCTATTACATAACAAAACCAAATTCAACTAAACACGCTTAATTTTCTACGTCTTTTCTTTATATAATCTGAATTAGAACATTAAAAACTTTGAATTAGAAAATTGTTCCAATAACTTTATTTATCTTTAAGATACTTTGCGCATTTTAAATTTATTTAATTTTACCTCACTACTTTGCGATAACTCAAATTCACTGTCAATTTTAGTTTACGCTAATTATGTTATAAAAATGCCTTACAGTGCAATTCGAACAAGAAAAATGTGAAAAAAACAGAGTTCAAAAAACGGCAGGGGGTTTACCATTGGATACTTTTGTTTCTTAAAAAGGCTTAGATGTTAATACAACATAATTCTCCAAAAATATTACCTTAGTTCTCTGTCTGAAAACTTCAATTTGCTGAGCGGGGTCATCATCGAAAGCTAAAACAAATATCGAAAAATGTAAAACAATAAATCGATACATAATCGACTAATTACCAATAATGCTTGTCGATTACTGACCAAACCGAATTAATATTTGGTATGTTATAATTAAGTATACTTGAAGTAATACTGCAATCCATAAAAAATTCGTACAACCGCATCATTATCAGAATTGCCTAACTATCGAGTGAAGGCAAAATGATTGAAATCCGTCAGTCAAGTCATGAAATAATATCTATCGATATATAATATATATTGTGTGTAAAATTATATTAAAATAAAAACTACACAGCAATTGTGTCTGGACATCATTTAAGAGGGATATTAATTCACAAGGCGCTCAATTTATGAAACACATGTCTTTTTATATCACGCAGAAAAACCTACAAACAGTCTACAGTCAGTTCATCAGTCTTCAAATGTACCAGCAACCATCATGATGACTAAGGAAGCCAATTTATAATATCTAATTCCATTCTATTTCTACAATAACTGTTATACATATAAATAGATAGATATGTAACAAAAACATTTCGGTTTGTTCGTAACATACTCTGTTAGTGCATAATTTTTTCTTCAAGACCATCATAGTCACTATCAGCCTTTATACCATTAACATGAAAACTTGACTTACTCAAGTCTCAAGCTTAGCACAGTACCTAATAAATGTTAAAATCAAATTTTCTCCATCTAAATACAGTTACAAATTTCATTAAGCTCGCTTTAATGACATTTTATTTCATATAATATAATTCTTTGAGTAACTTAATTCAAAATATTGAGAATAAAAGTCTTAAAACTACCGGCTACCTTCCAAGTGTCTCCGCGGGCAGGAGGGCGTCCGTCCTGTTTGTGGGCTCCACTCGAGAACTCGTCTCCCCAACGGTTATGGTTCTTCGGCAGATATGCCAGCCCACTGCCACTTCGCTTGCATATTTCGCTATGTCGGTACCTTAGTCCTCTGAGGGATAACCTCATTTCTGATACGATCCATAGAAAACCCCGCTTTGAGCATTTTAATGGGGGGGGCGAATCCCCCCCGCCAGTGTCCACGTCTCTGCACCATACGTCATCACTGGCAAGACGCACTGTAAGCCTTTTTTCAGGTCTGGGATGAGAATATTCGACGAAGTTTCCCGAATGCAGCCCAACCCAGTTGGAGCGCCTTGCAGCCTCCTTGTCGAAGATGCTTCTGCCCAACTCTAGCTGTCGAGTAGATATAAAGCACAACTTCGATAGTTGCCTCACCACGATCACCGGCTCTGGTTACGGAGCATGTACATGACTTTCGTCTTATCCAAGTTCATAGCCGGGGGCCTACACGTTGTGAAGCAGCATTTAGGTCTTTTAGCATCCAGAGTCTTTATTATACTATAACTTTTTATATTATTTAGTCCTCCAACCTGGTTTGTCTGGAAGAAATAGCTGTAGGGGGGCTATAAGACCGCCCTCTGTACACAGACATTAATTATAAGTTCATTTATTTTTATTTATGTTTTTAAGTCTACTATAAGTTTTTTTTCTGTTTTATGTGTGCAATAAAGTATTTTTATTATTATTATTATTATAACTTTTAAGCTATTTTACAATTTAGAAATACGTTTAATCTTCCTTTACTTTTTAATTTTCTACTGATTACATAGAGAACCCGTCCAGGACCAGGAGTCAGCCGTCGGGATGGCACAGAATAAATACATTAGAATAATTTTTATTCTATAATCGTTCTCCATATATCATATCTATTGTTTAATTTTGACAACTGTCAACTATTGGATACTTCACATTTCACGCGTTCAAAACTTAATTTATAAATATTAATAGAGAACTACGATTAGTAGTTATTAAAATGTTAAATCTCTGAGTTGTCTTTATTCGTGCTTGATCTAAAATAATAAGAATAGTAGTGAACCTGTATATTAAAGAATCATGGCAAGGTCGTCGAAAGATGATCCGAGGTTCAGCGACTCTGCATGGAAATATCACGCTGACACCGGTGAAAATCATGGTTTAGCAGACCTAAACCACTCTATGTCCTCTAATACAAAGGATCTGAATGAAAGTCTGTACACCAGTCCAAATTTTGGTACCGATGTATACAAGAATCAATACAACATGCAGGCGCATGATATCGTGCCTAATAAGGAAGAAAATATTCCATTCAACACAGCACCCAATGTCAATCGATTTCAAAGACAGAATTATGGTAATGCAATGCTTAACTTAGGTAATGGGCAACTGGTCAGAGTGTTTTATGATGAAAACAATCAACAACTTATTTTTCCAATGACTGGTCAGTATGAACTCTTCAGTAATAATCAAGGGCTTTGTGATAGACCATTACAACCTACCCAACCTCCCCACATGTTTACTCTAAATCAAGATTTCTCTAAAGCCCAGAATGCTCACGCTCCAACAGCAACTATTGAAAATACAGTCTATAACCAAGATATCAATGCTGCAGCCAATCAGCCTACTTCAAACTTTTTAAAGGATGTGTTAGGTAATTGGGAACCCAACTCCAGTGGAACATACTCCCCATTTGGTCAAAATTATCCCTTAAATCATCCTGAGCCACCATTAACCATGATACCTAATCCTCAAATTTCTGAATTGAATGATCAAATAAAGCAGTCTCCTAAAAGGAACGAAAATAGTCCTTTAGCTGATACAAGCACCAAAAAACGCATAGTAGCTGAAGTAAAACCTATGCGTCCTAGTTATTCTGATGTTCTTAGTAAACACACTAAGAGCACAAATACAGAAATAAATAAAACTAAATTACAAAATAACGTAGATATAAAACTGAACAATAAACAACAGAAATTTGATAAGCCTGGTGGAAAAACTCAAAATTATGATAAAAACAGAGGTGAGAAGAAACAAACTAGCACAGTTTCTTCTGGAAGTGACTCTGGAGACATAAATACTGACGATAATGAAAAATGTCAAAAGCCAAATAAGAAATCCAAAAATAGACGTAACAACATGTTGTCTCGCAAGTGGTCTTCTCTTGATGATGTAACAAATGAAGAGGACAATTCTCTAAATCAAGAAAATGAGAGTCAATTTGTCTTCATCAATTCTCAGGAAAAGCCAAAGAAAGAGAAAAAAATTGAAAAGCCAAAAGTCTCTGAAACTGTTGATATTAAGCAAGATGAAGAAGAATCACAGTTTGTTCTACAAGATGGGCAAAGTGATGGAAAATCCAAAAAGAAGAAGGAACCTCGTGGGTACCACAAACCTATCAAGCCTGTGAAAGATAAAAAGTCTCCAACACAGAACAAAATAAGGCGTAATAAGCCAAGGTACCTGGGGCTAGCTCAAAGCTACCTAGAACACTGGGGTGGTGCAACATGGAAAGCACTAGTCTGGTTGCTCTACTTATTATCTGATGTATGTCATATGAGTCTTCACCTTTCATTTGACTTGTAAGTTAACAAACACAAATTTTATAAAATCTTGAAATAAGTATTACATTTCTTATTGAATTTATCTTTGCAAAGTCCATTCCTTGCATGAAAATATATTTACTATGTACCTTAAGTTCTATTATACCATGATTTCTATTTCCTGTATTGAAAACAGCGGTTATATAATTTATTCTCAGAACCAAATCTATGTTTCCAGATGTACGTCAGTATTCACACAGTCTTATGTGAGCTGTCAAACAGTATGGAGAAGCAGCAAGGAGTGGCTTTCGAAATTGCAGGACAATAAATATCTAATGTATATTGACAGGAAATTTGGACATACCAAGTTTGGTTTTTGGAGAAAACTAAAGTGGTTTAAAAAAGGTTTATTTCTGTTTTTTATCTAAAATATTCATTTGTATTTATTTTATTTATGTTTTGCTTCATCAGACTGCAATATACTATAAAAAGGTTGTATGCACTTGTCTGTAGCGATAAAGATTTATTAAATAAACATTCCACTGCTAGCCTATAAACCACAAATACTAATTAAGGTTTACAATTATATTTTTATTTAAAAACTGTCTCTCTCTAACTAAATTGTTGACTGAAGCTTCATATTTATCTTATATTTTTCAAACTCATTTTATGTAAGAGTTATAATGCTTAATGATTATCAATACTAAAATAAGAATTTATCAGTGCGTTTATGTCACTGTAATTTAAGTTGTAAAACAAAGTTCTTATCTAATCAATGCTGCTAATGACCCCAATAAAACATCTTAAATATCTTCAATATAACACAAAACCAATAATATTACTAAAATAAATATTTTGGATTTTAATTAGATTTTAAAATAATATATTCTCTATGGAAATTCACAAATTTATTTGAGACATTTCTACTTCCATTCCTCTCAAATTATTTATATATAAACATTGATATGTGAATTCTCTTGAAATATATTTTTTTTTTATTATAGAGAGAGATGTGGACACGGATAATGAGACAAACAAGTTGAACTCGAATATACAGCTACCATCGACTGGAGAAGAAGCTATGAAGAGGCTTCTGGCATGTCAAGGCAAAGATCCATATAGGTACCAAATTTTATTACTTGGAGATTAATTAAAATGGTTATATATTGGATAAATGTCTATATATTTTATACCTAGTTGATTAAATATAAAAAATCCTATTTAAGTGTACATATATGAGAGAATATAATTCAATTTATATCTTTTATTTAGTCTAATTGCAATTTAATTACACCAATAAAATAATTAGTGTTGTAATATATAAAATATTATTTTAATACAATGAAACTTGTTAATGGGTGATTAAACATTATTATGTTTTGAGAAGGGTCTATTCTTGTAACAATATTTATTCAAATGTTATTAAAAGTATATTAGTACTAGCTGATCCGGCAAACGTTGTTTTGCAATACATCATTTTTAAATTAATAAATAAAAAATAAGGGTTGATCATAGAAGGGTGAAAATTTAGGATTGTATTTATTTTTGTATTTGTATCATAAAAAAAAAAAAAATTTTGTCTAAAAAAAAATTAGTATGGGTAGTCCCCTTAACATTTAGGGGATGAAAATATATATTATGGGATAGATGTTGGTCGATTCTCAGACCTACTCAATACGCTCATAAAGTTTCATGAGAATCGGTCAAGCCGTTTCGGTGGAGTTCAAGTTCGAAGACGAGAATTTTATATATTAGATTTACAAATCTGAATTAATATTTGCCTTATTTTTTCACAATATTAAATATCTCAACATGTTTTAAGCATAATTTTTTTATTCCAGCATTTTAGGTGTGAGCGAGACCTGCACAGATGAAGAGATCAAGCGTTATTACCGTCGCCAGGCATTCCTCGTTCATCCGGACAAGAACCAGCAACCAGGTGCCGAAGAGGCTTTCAAAATATTACAGCATGCCTTCGATCTTATAGGAGAGCCGGTAAATATTTATTCCATGATAATTGTTGTGGTCTGGGTCTATGGTCTGGGATTAATAAAATCGGGTGTGCTTCAACTTTTATTGTCCGCACATCAAAAATTATGCATTTATTTTAATTATTCATCTTTATTCTATTTTATCTAAAAATATAAAATGTATACGTGGACGAATTAATTGTGCTATGAACTTTCTAATAAATATATTTATGTAGAAAAACATATCGTCTCTGTGCGTACGTACAAAATCCTGTTACACGCACGTCCGACGAACACTACGTACGTGTTCGTCTGTTATTTTTCATTCGGGCATCGGCCGATGAATGGTTATCGGTGCATATCTGGATTTTACAATATTAACATCGATTAAAAGAATTCTTACTTACCTTCGTCTTTGTTGCATTTAGAAAAAAAAACATCGCACTCTAAAGTACACTTGCTTTAATGATGTCGACGCCGTAGTGGGGCAAACGATTGTTGTTATAGTTAGTAAAATGTCATCGGAAATGAATTGTTTGGTGGTAAAGGAGCGCCGCGAGGAGTACGAGCGAAAGGCGCGCGAGTCCCGCCACGTGGAGGCCGCCTGGAGCGAGTTCAGCGACCTCTTGGCTCAGCTGCATCGCAAGATGGACTTCGCCGCCAACACCATACGGTACCGCCTTCTATACTACCTCATTCGGTTAACGACTTTATTAAAAACATTACATTGTGCTTAAGTGTTTTTTTTTTTTGTTTTATCCATGTTTATATTATTCGTACATATTTAAACTTTTTTTTTATGTTTATATTCAATGTTCATCACTACTTAAACACCAGAACTGTTAAACAAGAAATCAAGTGGCATGAAGAAAAATATAAACAGCGTTTAGCGCAGCACCCAAACCAGCTCGCCAACCAGCTTACCATTCCCAGTGCACCGAGACGACTAAAGAGGCGTCACATATTAGAACTGGGAGATGTCCCAGTACCTAAGGAGTAGTTCCAAGTGTGGAATAACCTCCACCTGCCATTGCATCTCGTCCAATCAACACATCTGCTAATAGTCTAGCGACTGATTGCAAGATAATTAATTTGAAAAAAAAAAAATATATATATATTCAATGTTATTGTTTATTAACCTATCTTTAATGTTGGTCATACAAACGATCACGGTATGGCTCTGCAGGTGCAAGGTAAGGCCCTGTGGTTTTTTGGTGCCTGACAAATGTATTTGTTTATTTTTTATAAATGTATTAAATAGTAAAAAAAAAATACAGTACAGATTATAATAATCTATACACAATGACATCTTTTAACCTTAATGAAGTTTATGTAGTAAGTATTATGATTTAAAAGGAACCAAAACAGAACAGTGTTAAATATTTTTGGTATATAATCGTAATAATTTCTAGCAATAATTTTTTTAGTTCAATAAAAATCACTATCAGCTTTTAAGTGTGCGGGGATATGTTTATAATCGAAAGCGTTTTAAACAATAAAAGAATGCTTTGTTTAGGTTAATAAATTAGTAATGAGCATTCTGTCTGAGTAGTCTGTGTTAGCGTACATAACACAAACAATAATAATATCTTGACTCGGGGCTAAACGACCGTATGTAAAATGTAACTCAATAGGCTGGTTTCTATTGTTTAAAGTATATATTTTGAATATCTGAAATTGAATATTGACGCGTATTTCAGATGCACCAATTGCGGTCGTCGCCACAAACGCGTAGCCACGGATCGGCCTTGTTACGCGGCGCGATACTGCGCTCAGTGCAAGATTCGACACTCGGCTAAAGAGGTATGTAGTTCAATGTGAATTGTATGTAACTTAAACCCCCTCCAGGGGGGCCCTACTTTTTTATTAAATAAATAAAGGTGTCAAAATTACCTACCAAGGAAAAAAAAAGAGAAATATTAACATTTTTTAATACATTTTTAATGACCATGTATGCAAATCTGATATATATTTTATTATATCTTTTTTTATACTACTATGTATTAAAGCGCCATTTAAATCTTTATACAAAGAAATCGATGTTTAGATTATAATGCGATTTTTTTATGAAATTTGTTCTGACCAAACTTTTGAGTACGACCGATTCCTAATTAATAAAGAAAATATAAAAGCATATACTATGTGTAGGGCGACATCTGGGCAGAGTCAAGTATGTGGGGCTTGCTCGTGATGTACTACGCGTGTATGGACGGCGCTGTTTACCAAATCACGCAGTGGGCCACTTGCCAGGTAAAGTATCTTGCGCAAAGGCCGGCGACACATCCGCATACAGAGTGGGCTGCGGCTGGTACCGCTTCGTTTGACCCGTCTTATAAAAAAAATGGTTTTTTTTTTACAGAAAAAAGAACCTGAAACAGCTGCGCGCTGACTGTCATATTGTACAATATCGTATTGTACTTGGGAATAAGGCGCCTGCGGCTCATCCTGCTAGTAAAACTGGGTATTTTTGCATTTTTTTATTATACCTTCAGAACCTTGCCCCTAAAAGGACTCATTTTAATATTAATTTTTTTTTTAGTTTGTATCTTAGGATTTTTAAGATTTTTATTTTAAGTTTATATAATATTAGTTGATCCGGCAGACGTTTTGCCATAAATGTGATTCCTAGCAATCATTTTTTAGTTCAATAAAAATAATTATCAGCTTTAAATGTGCTGGGATATGTTTATAATTGAAAGTGTTTTAAACAATAACAGTATGCTTTATTTAGGTTCATAAATTAATCTTTATATGACATGGTTGTCCTTTTACCATAACAGTGCCATCTATTGACTCAATCCAATCGAAAGATATCGACATCTGTTAGAATCTTTTGGAGTTAACAGATAATTGTGACTGTCAATTAATTATAGACAAATAATTTGCAATAACATTAAATTGCGACTATAATAATAGATATGCTGTCGCTTAAGTTGGACCAGACTGCTCACGGTGTGCCGATTTAATTTAAAATCGGTTAAGTAGTTTAGGAGTCCATCGCTGACAAACATCGTGACAGATTTATCTGCATTAAGATTAAGCTCAAAACTAGATTAGCTCTTTCGTTAATTAGTAAAACGATTTTAAATGGATTAGTTGTTAACTTTTATTTATCTCAATAATTTCAGCCCGGAACCCAATTTGGAGGAGTTTTTAAACAACCTCTATAACAAATCGGGTGTAATGACGAACACTGCTACCAAACAGGCTACCCCCGAGAGTGACGTCAAAAAGCGACGTAATAAAAAATCTAAAGCTTAAAATATAACCTATAAATGTGAAGCGTTGCCTTGAAGAATATTTATATTGCAGAAACAGAGCTATATATTTCGTTCACTAATACATTTTAAATTGAAGACATTAACCATTCACGAGAATAAAATATTTTTCGTCATTTTCTATTAAAATGTCACTGTCACTTTAGTTGTCTTTTTAACAATATGTCATTTGTCATTGAAACGACATTTTTTAATTATATGTGTAATTCTCATATTTTTATTATTATACTCTTATGCATACAAAGTTGGTATTCAATTTGGCCATCAACACCGTATAGTACAACTTTGATAGCAACAAAACATAGATATTGTAAGAAACCACATTGAAATGTCTTTTTAGTTTATGGTAAAATTACATAATTTTTGACAAATTTATCACAATTGCGTCGTTTCTGAACTGTCAATTGTCAAAACAAAAACAGATTGGCGTCATTTACATGAACAGCTCGAATTTCATCATTAATTTAGAGCTTAGAGTATATGTTAGGGGTGTTACACACATGTTCTGTCCATGACATTCAGTTAAACTGCAATTCTACGTTGTTAAATTGATTTTATTTCTTGTGCCTTTGTTATCTATTGTTTCTTGAACACTTAAAGTTTTGTATTAAAAATCTCAGGTCATGTGTGTAGCGGACAAAGTTCGCACTGCCTTCAAAGAGATTACTAGGTTAGACCGCCAAAACCCATACACTATGTGTAGTTTGCGCTTCATAAGTCAATAAACATTGAAATACAAATGTTTTTTATTTCCCTTCTATTGTTATTATTGTTGAAATTCTTATAACATTATTACAAAAATGTATAATAACTGTTTTATGTAACGAATAACAGTTGATAATGATGAGAGAATGATGATGGTAAGAAGAAAGAAAACACAAATTTAAAGCATGTAATTATATTATACCATTATATACTATCGCGCAGCAAGTCCCTGACAATGTTTTGTAATTATAAAACAGAAATTAGATCAACTCCAATGCCTTGCCTTCAAGAAATAAAACTTAAGATTAAATCTATATCATATGATTCCCAGATTCTCTACACTCAATATGGAAGTACACAGAGTGAAGAAATAAGACACTAGTATTTATATACATTTATTCCATCATATCACTTTTACAGTCTCGATCAGTAACAATACAATTTTCATAATTCCACTTTGGAAACATTCGCTTGTACAGGTTCAGTAGAACAGTGTCTTGAGATTTGAGTTGACCGTCAAACACACACTTCATATGTCCATGTGTACCTGAAGACAAAGAAATAAATTTAAATTTAACAACCACAGCTGAGTTTACAATTAAACATCAGTGGTTTCATTATTGCAAAAAACTAAATAGTATTAACATACATAAAAACTTAATAAAAAAAGGAATAACATAATTCTGATAATTATCTGTAATTTATTTATTTTAAAAAATCTAAAGCATTCACATTTAAAGTTTAAATAAATGGGTAGGTTTTATATATAGTCAAAATATAAGATTTACTTTGAGTTTAAATAGCCTTCTTTTACCCAACCTTGAGTGTTTGAGGGTCTTTTCACAGAATATTGCTAATAAATTGATTTATTTGATTATAACTATCAGTATTTCCTATGTTTACTCACCTAAAGGTTCCTTTATATGCCCAGTTCTGCCATATTTAGTTCGAAGTTTGCAAGGTTTAAAGTATAGTACATCTTCTCTATTGAAAAACATGAATCTTATAACTGCTGATTTTGTGTGTACCTGCAATTTAATAATAAACAATTAAAAAAATTTTATGTAATATATATCTAAGATTACCTTTAAAAAGGTGGACTAAAGATACAAAGATTACCTTTAAAAAGGTGGACTAAAGATACAAAGGTACCTTCTATACTCCATTTGTAGTCTAGGTATTTTTTTAAACGCCTATTGAAATTATAAGTATATGTCTTTAGCTGGCCAACAGCCAGCATACCACAAGCTATTTAAAGCTTATATTGAGGCTTACTGAACATGTTCCAAATACAGAGAAACATGGTTAATTGGAATCTCAAAGGACCAAAACATATGTACCAATTATTAAGGGTTTCCAATAAGACAGGTTTAAAATTATAGTTTCCTCATTTACAGAGGCACCCACTCTTCAATATTAGTTATACTGTCCCAAGTTCAAATATAATTTTCATTTTTTATAGTTTAGTATTGATTTAAATATAAAAACTAAAATTCACCTTGTAAGGATGTCCAGAAAGGATAATTCTCTTAATAATTAATCTGTCAGGATTACATGAGAGCAGCACTCCGGATGCAACTAGTTGCAAATTTGTGTTTTTCTTCTCCTGAAATATTATAACATTTATTCACAAACAAATTTCCCAATCTTTTCACTTTTTAAGCAACTTCAAGAATCAATCTTATTACATGTTATTTATGAATACACATGACATTGTTATTCTTTTCAAGTTTCAATTGGAAAAATTAATATTCAAAATATTCAATTTGCATCACTGCTCATTGGAACTGATGTTTTATTATTACAATCTAATTTCTCATAAACTGTTAACTTATGTTACTTAACTATTACCAATATTAGAAATGATGAATTACCTTAAAACATAGAACAGAAGAGGGGCTGAACTGAATGGGGGCGTAAAACGTAGCAACACATGTGGACGCCGGTTGAAAGAATCGTTCATACTGCAATAAGAAACGAATTAATAATGGAAAATATTATTCAGTTATATATATAATAAATATAATTTATGTTTAAAAAAAAAAAGGTTAGCTGAATAGCTTAAATTGCAAGTTTCACTAATTTAACTTAATGGAACGTTAAGATGGTGCTGAGAGAAACATTCTTCATCGGCTACTGCTCAACTGAAAAAGATTCTAAGAGCTAGTTTCAATTAATTTTTACCTTATGTTTATTTCCATTTGTATGTTGGCTAAATATTGGGTTAACAATAAACCTCCTGTACCCAACTTGAAATATCAATCTTTCCTTACTCTTTATAGGTTCATCGCTTGCACCTGTTCTCTTTAGGACTACATTCATAACTGACATCTTGTTTTCATGAGGTAGTAATCCAAAAACCGATAATGGTGCATTGGGATTTGCAGACTGGAATACTTTCCATAAGTCTTGTCTGACATTCTTCACATGGATTGTTATATAAAACCCATACTGGAAATTAATTATTCAATATTAAATATTAATCATTAAATCTATCATATTCTAATATTGATTTTGATTTACAGAATGTTACATTTAATAAATGGATTACATTGGTACAATACTGCAAGCCAAAGCATCAAGCTCCAAATTATCAAATATGACCAAGAACATAAGACAATTTCAACCATTTTATACCTCAGCATAGCAAAACATAAACCTACAGAGCCAAAACATTTTCAAAAAATAAAACTCAACTAAACAGTTAAGCAAACAATCAAGTTTCTTTAGTCCCATGGTGAATGAATCCCAGGGAGAATATATTCCAACAATATCACAAATAAACATATCAAGTTAGCTAGGACACACTTTTGACTCCAATCACCTTTCACCTGCACAAGAAGCTGTTAACTTCTAATGGACTCGATCTGAAATTGGCTTGTTATAAATAAATGTGATCTCTCTGATATAGGCATCTACCTATAATATGTCCCTTTTTCTGGAAAAAAAAACCTTTGAATATGGACTCTAAGCAGTCAATAGAACAAGCCGGCATTAGAAGTGGTTACAGCGTAACCACTCAAACACATGTAATAGAACAAGTTATTGAAAAGTATTTCTATTTTCGCAGATTCTTATAAGTAGCTTACATAGACTCTAAAATAGCATTTGATTCTATATCGCATACCAGGAATTGGGAAACACTGAAGTCTGAGTCACAGCACATCAAAATATTTTGAAAAATATATACTGCACTAGCAAAATTGTGAAAGAGGCCACATTCAAAGAGGTGACCTGATCTCTCCAAAAACATTTATAGCCTTTCTACAACACATCATGAAGGTGGTTCGGGTAGGTGGTAATTTCTGAATCATCTCAGCTTCCCTGATGATATTATTAATCAATGTGATAATACAAAATCTATACTGGACCACTCCAAGAACGTAAGACAAAAAATGTCTTTTAGTAATGAAAGAAGCACTGAAGAATTGAATAGAAGATTAGGGATCAGCTGGAAACATACTGGACACATAAGGAATTCTTCAAATCCTAGCTCTATAAAATAACTGACACATTAACTTGCTTAATAAATGATGGGTGAACTCAAAGATTGATAAAATGGTCAGGGCCCTATGAGGGCCCTTCGTGGGTGGGAGTGCGAAACTGTATGGCCAACAGGTGAAAGGTGATTAACAACAGCGAGCGATAAAATAGTATAGAATTCTTTGGATACTTTTACCTGAGAAGGGTCCACATAATATAAGCTTATTTTATTCATTGTGTTGTTACGTTCATATCATGTCAATGTCATATACAAAAATAATCGTGAATTTATTAACTATTATTAATAAAATTTCATTAGAAGTTATTGTAGCAATTTTTCAACTTTTTTCAAGCCATGCATCAACTATTTACCTATTTGGCGCCACCAACCGTTTTTTTTATATATATGTATATATTTTTTATGCTACAGTTATATTAGACAAAACTTTGATTAGAGCTACTTAAGATTTTTATAAACACCAAAGTAAAAATAATGCTTTTGATTGTACTTTATAAGTGTTTTTCTTGACGTGAATTAGCACAATCTACATGGTTAAGACGTTAACTTAATATATTTAAGGTATAACTTACCATATTTTCCAAACTATCTTCAAGTTCTTTAAAAACCCTTTTTCTAGTTCGATCGTAATTTTCAAACTGAAATATACGAGCATAATCAGAAGGTAAATTTTCTTTAGGATCCCAAGTTGAGGTTCTAAATGATTCCAGCCCTCTATATCTACTGAATCTTTCCCTTGCTGGTAAGTCTTGTGGAGTATCCACTTCATCTGGAAACTGCTGATCTTCACGAGCTGCAGCCAACTTCTTTAACATTTCGTGCTCTTCGTGCGCATCAATTGTTTCGTCATATTTTTCATCTGTGGGACCAACTACAGACTCGGTAACAGATTCAAAGTCATTTATTTCCTCATCATCCTTTTCAGAACTTGATTCTTCACATGACATGAACTCATCATCATCCTCAGGACCTTCACTAACATCAGAACCGTCATCATCTTCAGCATCTGACTCAACTATCCATGCTGCTTGATAGTCAGACCAACCTTTAGGGACTTTTTTTATCTTTTTCTTTGTTTGATTGTTAGCTTCTTCTATTTCTTCCTCAGTGGGCCATGTCTGTTCCGCATCCATTGGGTCAGGAATATTTTCAGATACAAGCGTTTCCTGTTTTGCAGGATTAGCTGTTTGTAATATTGTAACTTTAATCACTTCAGAGTCCATGGAATTAGGCTTTGTATCTTTAACTGTGTTGATAGGATGAGGATCATCAAGGCCATCAATTCTGGACATTTGGAAGTCTCCTAAGCCAGATATATGTATTAAACCATTTACATTTAAAGGCATTCCTCTGAGATAGCCTGTTAATTTCAAGGTGCCATACTCCCCATCTGTATCAGGAACATATTCAACTTCTTCAGCAAGCATATAAGGCCTCTTTTCTCTGTGATGTATGATATTACGTTTCTGATTTCCTATTCTACGCAATAAGTTTAAACCATCTGAACTCTTATCTAGCTGCATTATTTTTTCATCAGGCAACCATTTCGAAACAAGTTTTTGGACATTCTGTTTCTCTGAGGTTCGTTTTTTTGGGTTTACTCCTTCAATATCCATAGCTACTACAACAGGTGTTGGCATGCCTTGGGCCATGGCCAAGGCCAAAGCTTTTTCTCCCCAGTCATCAATAGGTTCTAGAGCAGAGCAGACAAATAATACAGTATCTACTATTTTCAATGCATCCAGAAGAGCGAATTCATTTTCGATTTCAGGTGCAATAAAGGAAAAGCGTTGTTTAAAATTGGGTAAGCTGAAATATAATTTATATGTTAATGTTTTATATAATTTTATTCTAGTTAAAATAAGGTTTTGAAAGATTCTTCTTACCCAAGATGTAAAATTCCATTTTGAGCTTGTGATACAATTGCACCTTCAGAACAAGTTTTTAATATACTTAAAGCAGATTGTACATCAAGTTGTCTATTTAGAGGTACAATGCATACCAAAAACGGTGGATTTCTGGTACCACCAAGTGCACGTTTCTTCGCCAAAACGTCCTCTCGTTTGTTTTTTCGAATTTGCTTTGCTTGATGTCGACGTTCATCACGCTTAAGTTCATGTCGATTGCGCCGTACAAACTCTTTTAAGTTAACTTTTCCTATAAAATCATACAGATAGGGTTAGTATGTAGGAGTAGCCTAGTAAAATACCAAATAAAAATATAACCTTTTACGGCGGCAGCGATACCACGTTTCGATCTGTGCCTTGATTTATGGGTCTTATTACTTTGCTTTAAATTTCCAGGACGATGAGCTTGCTGCATTTTGTAACCGTGTTGAAGTAAAACCTTATGAAAACATAAAATAACAATTCCACATTTTTAAAATGTACCCAAATTTAACATAATAGAAAGACTCATAGTAAACAGACTAATTAATGTTTTTCACAGA
This sequence comes from Pontia daplidice, assembly GCA_963693355.1. Classification (NCBI taxonomy): domain Eukaryota; kingdom Metazoa; phylum Arthropoda; class Insecta; order Lepidoptera; family Pieridae; genus Pontia; species Pontia daplidice. The sequence continues at coordinate 1,384,832 of CAVNZL010000024.1, read as the reverse complement.
CTACGTAGTAAATCCGATGTTATATGTAGTAGTATATAGATCCATTCGAATGTTTTAAACATAAATATTAAGATTACTTTTGGTTTAAATTTTGAAATAAAAGTTTATTCTGCTAATGTTATAAATTTCATCTCTGCAGGATGCTATTCGACATCTGTGAACATTGGCATACATTATCTGTGGGTTAACTCCAACATCACAAGTCACGTGACATGACGTTGTGGACGTGTCATTTGTAGACGGTTCGCTGGCGGCGTTGCGCAGGTTCATTTTTAGAAAAGTCGAGTTGGGAGTCCTATTATTGAACAAAAGTTGAATGGTTTTGATCGATTAGATCAGTAATTATTTTAGTTAGGATAGTGAAAACAGAATAAATCCAAAATGGGAAGTGAGTATCGTTTAGTTTTATGATAATATATTAAATTAAAATACGACACGTATAAAAATATTTTTGTCTGATTGTGATACATTCGTGTTTTATGTGATAAACTGTGATAATTTATCGTTAATAATTGTGTTTCAGTAAAATTCCTTGAAGTTATAAAGCCTTTCTGCAGTATATTACCAGAAATAGCGAAACCCGAGAGAAAGGTAAGTTGATAATTTATTGTACATCCTACCTTTACTACCTTCTTATAATGGATATACTTAATTAAGACTTTTTATTTAATAAGTCAAATACATTATTCATCCTGTTTTAAATGAATTAAGCAGAACATATTGTACATTCGTACATACAAAGTAATAGTTTGAGTGAAAGTAACCTCCCAAACAAAATTGAAAGGAATTTGTAAAGTTACGAACGTTAAAATTATACTGAACTAGTAATTTGTTGTTTCAGATTCAATTCAGAGAAAAAGTATTATGGACAGCAATCACACTATTTATTTTCTTAGTATGTTGCCAGGTAAGCAAAATATTTAACCTATTTTTTTTGACATTGTCTCCATGTAATTAAAACTCTAAATTCTTTGAAAACCAAAAATACTATTCATTTCCAAATATTAAATTCAATGTTGAATGCCATGTGTTTAAACTTAGAGAAGATAGTAATTTATAACATATAGAATATTATAGATATAACTTATAGAAGAAATAATACCACCTTGTACATTTTGAAATGGCTAAGTCTTTCTATAATTCAATGAACTTGATTGTATAAAAATTGACTTATTATTTTATTTTTAGATACCATTATTTGGTATAATGTCCTCGGACAGTGCAGACCCCTTCTATTGGATAAGAGTTATTCTGGCATCCAACAGAGGAACACTTATGGAACTAGGAATCTCACCCATTGTTACATCAGGACTTATCATGCAACTGCTTGCTGGAGCGAAGATTATTGAAGTTGGTGACACACCAAAAGACAGAGCTCTTTTCAATGGAGCTCAGAAATGTAAGAATCATTTTTATGTGGGATGGCTTGCTATTTTTTTATTGGATATAAAATATAAAGTATTTTATACAAGGTATATTATATACAATTAAAATGCAAAAATATCAAAGTGATCCTTTATTACAGTGTTTGGTATGGTAATCACAATTGGTCAAGCTATAGTATATGTCATGACTGGCATGTATGGTGAACCTAGCGAAATTGGAGCTGGAGTCTGTCTGCTCATCATCATTCAACTTTTTGTTGCTGGTCTGATTGTGCTGTTGTTGGATGAACTTTTGCAAAAAGGTTTGTTTTTTATTATTTTACATATACATACATACATACATTTTTTTTCAGTTTTTCTTTAAACTTGATAATTAATAACTTTCATACTTGTTTAATTTTAATTTAATGTTAACTTGGTATAACATTTGTCTTTTCAAAAGTAATCATGACTTTAAAATTAAACACAATGACACAATGGCATGAAAATACAATTTCTAAAGATAGTTAAATGTAAAATGCACTATTAAAAATTTTTCTAAACAATATTTAACAACTTCCTTCTAAGAAAAAATATGCCTATTAATCATCTGGCAAATTTTGCAAAATCCAATAAAAAAATTAAAAAGAAATGTTATATACTTAAATTATTTCAGGATACGGTCTGGGCTCTGGTATATCATTGTTCATTGCCACCAACATCTGTGAGACCATTGTATGGAAGGCATTCTCACCTGCGACTGTTAATACTGGTATGTTTTACTTATTATAAAACAAGAAGCTTTATCTGAAATTAAATTTGCATTTGATATACATAGTTTATATTCACAACTAAGTAATGATCAAGTATTACATGCATTGTCATGCGCATGGCTCTCAAAGTAAGACCAAATAATCATATATAAGTAGTACATCTCAACTTACAATAATATTGCAATGGTAACAGTTTAGTTATCAACAGTTTTTATACTAAGTATATGTCAAGATCAGAGAGCCACAAGCTCTCCCCTATTACACATAAAAATTAAATTGTAACCAACTGTACTGTCACTATAGTTCTAATATATTCCATACAGGTCGTGGCACAGAATTCGAAGGTGCTGTGATAGCATTATTCCATTTGTTGGCAACTCGCCCTGACAAGGTTCGAGCCCTGCGTGAAGCCTTCTACCGACAGAATCTACCTAACCTTATGAATCTACTTGCTACTGTCCTCGTCTTCGCTATAGTCATATACTTCCAGGTATGTAATACAAATATTTCAATAAATGCGTTTACAACGTTTAAATCAAGGATTAAGTATTTTCTCCTTCAGAAACAGCGTGACGATTTTGCTGCCGCATACTCTTAATTTTAATTTTGTATATTCCCAATTTGAGCAAATTTAGTTATTCCTTTTTTTCTGTTTTTTTTTTATATTTATCCCAATTTTTTCCCAATTTCTGTTTATTATATTTATACTTTCTTATTTTTAATATATTATATATTATTTTCGTCTATACAACAGGAGCAGGCTGAAAAACAGCGCTGTTTGAGAATTCAAACAGCTATAAGCTGAGTCTGGTCCTGATTGCCCGCCTTTAGATCGAAACAATCATATTCTTCTCTCCTATTTTTAATTATATTTATTTTTTTTTTATAAATTGGTTTTTTTTTTCAATAATTATTAAGTAGCTTGCACTATATGATTGTGATTAGTTTAGTTTTTTAAGATTAATTAAGTATAAGTTATAAATGGCAATGGCAATAAACGATTCTGATTCTAAAAAATTTAGGTTTCTTTATATATATTTAACAATTATATACTTGAATTTTGACTTTGCTCATCTTTTAAAATGTTTGCAATGAGGCTATTTAGACTGAAAATGGATTTTTTTTAATTACATAAATGTAATCATTTCAGGGCTTCCGCGTAGACCTACCGATCAAGTCGGCTCGTTACCGTGGGCAATATTCGTCATACCCAATTAAATTGTTCTATACTTCGAACATTCCTATCATTCTACAATCGGCGCTCGTTTCCAATCTCTACGTTATCTCACAGGTAAGTCAACTCAAGCTTGTCTGGTAACGAATTTAGAAACTCATAAATTATCTATTACCACTAAATTATGATTTAAACTTGAATTATTTTTATATGAGAATTTAAATAGAAAAACACTAATTAGTAAACTAGATAGAAATTAGTTACTGTTATAGTGAAGTATTGATCATATTCCATTTGTTTTTTGTCCGCAGATGTTAGCCGTGAAGTTCAGTGGCAACTTCCTGGTGAACCTGCTGGGCGTGTGGGCCGACGTGGGGGGCGGCGGCCCCGCGCGGGCCTACCCCGTGGGCGGGCTCTGCTACTACTTCAGCCCCCCGGAGTCGCTGTCGCACATCGCGCAGGATCCGCTCCACGCCGTGCTCTACATCTTCTTCATGCTGGGCTCCTGTGCCTTCTTCTCCAAGACCTGGATTGATGTTTCGGGCTCCTCTGCCAAGGATGTGAGTCGCTCTCACTAAATATTTATCAGTTTATTAAAATAAGTGGTGATTTTATTTTATTTTTCAAAAATTCAAAAATTGTTTATTTTCAGGTCGCCAAACAACTTAAAGAACAACAGATGATAATGCGTGGTCACCGTGACAACTCAATGATACACGAATTGAACCGTTATATTCCAACAGCTGCTGCCTTTGGTGGTCTGTGTATTGGAGCTCTCTCAGTTTTAGCCGATTTCCTTGGAGCGATTGGCTCCGGAACTGGTATTCTTCTGGCCGTGACCATCATTTACCAGTACTTTGAGATCTTCGTGAAGGAACAGGCGGAAATGGGCGGCATGAGCACGCTCCTCTTCTAAGCACTCCACGCGGTACTTTCTAGAATATTCCAGAAGACGTGTGCGTTGCTTTGGAACGTTTTAAGACTTATTTTTTTAGTTCTGGAATATTCTGTTCTAGAATGTTCCGAGTTGGTGTGTTTTATGCGATTTCAGTTTCGGATGCGGATTTCAGTGTTCACGCGTTAATACGTACATAATTGGATAATTGAGATTAGATGACTGTTATTTTTTATTAAATATTAGTTTCCTGGATTGTTACTAGTGATCATAGTAACTCATATCATAATGACTTAATCAAATAAAATAATTCCCGCGTCTGATATCTGAAAAGCGTGAAGTTAGTAGTATGTTGTAGTGTGAATCGCGTTGTTCACGTGAGTGGCGTGGGTTATGTGCTATTTATATGAAAGAAAATTTATAATAAATACTTTAACGAAAATCAAATACTTTTAATTTCCCTATGAAAGTGTTCTATACAATTTCCAATGATAACGTAATTAGAAAAATCTACGATGCGTAGCAGTCACTTTTCACAGTTTAAGTGATTAAACTCTTGACAAAATATTGTTGTTCTATAGTTAAATTTAATATAGGGACTTCATCCAACTTTGCTAAGACTACTTGCAAAACTTAAGTATATTAAGTTATTGTTGGAATATTGGGGACCATATTCTAAAACGGGTTTGGAGTATCTAGTTGGTAAATATTGATTTGATCCCGTTTTAGTTTATTGGCCTAAGAGTGGGTACAAAAAAAAATTCAAAATTTGGTGTTTGGATTACATATTAAGTTGTATCATAAGTACATTTCAATAAAGATAAGTTTATAGAAATTTGTTTTTAATTTGAATAAACACTTAGCGAAATAAACTGCGGAAAAGTTAAGTAATTATTTATTCTCACTATACATGCGAAATACAAGGACAAAAAACAATTTGCGATCTCAAGCCTAGTCAATATATCGTAACAAAATATATAGCTAGTTAAGAGTGGTAACAAAGAAAATACTTATTTACAAATTACAATTACCATTTATATCCTTTACCACAAAATTAGGAAATGTTAAAAACCTAATATTCATATAAATATGGCACAACACAAATTCTACACATTAATAGGCACTTTCTTCACTCGGATTTAAATATTGCTTTTCGAAAGGAAACTCTTGGTCCCAACCAAGACAGACAATTATTTGCGAATAATGTGTAGACGCGAAACACGGAAGACAAATCATTCATATAAACAAACGTCAAATAGCTTTATAAAAATAATTTATCAAATTAAAATAAGCCTTACCATCTCTAAGGCATTTATGTGATTTTGTCGCTACTAAATTAAACTATTATTAATAACAAAATATGATTTTCGCCTTATGTGATTCATGATTAATGTGAGATGTAGGATTATCAGACCGTTCTATTTCGATGCTATTACAATATATTTCGTCTCTGCTCTAAATAACTGAATTAGATAAAAGCACTCTTAAAATTCTATAATATACAAAGCTCTATTCCTATCTTTATAATTTATGGTACTAAAGATGTCTTCCAACATGAATATAAGTCCAAGGAATGTAATAGAAACTCCTTCTTGATCAGAATAAAAAAAATGTGTTTGAGTAGAATATAGACCCACAGAGTATACAATATAGCCTTCGACTTGTAATCAATGTCAGAAGATAGGATGTGTTACGCTTTCAATCTAGCCCTCAAACATACCACAACGGTCTCAAATTCAACTTTAGATGGAGCTTAAAAAAAACTAATTGAATAAGGTGAGTAAGGAAACATTTATTTTAAACTTTTTTGAAATAAACAAACTAAAAATAACAGTGCCAATGTAAAAGTAAAAGACATGGATTTAAAACTAAACAAACCATATTCAAACGCTCCATGCCCTACAGTGACGATAAATTTGTATAAAACTTATTTCAAGGTGTACTTCAACAGCATTTGTCTAAAATTAACTTAGAATAATAAAAAAAAATGTCGAAAAATATGGACCCAATAAAATAAAAAAAATAACAACAAAAGATACTGTCGCTAGTAAAAGTTTGAAAAAGATAATCGTGTACAAAATACTATAATTTAATTTAATCCTAATATGAGAGGTGATTTTTAACGGAGGGTAGGTTCAAGACTCCAGAGGCCAATGACCCCAATTTATAAATAAAAGCAATCGGATTTAATCGCTGGATTTACGTTACAAACTTGTACTAGCGAAACAGACTGACCGCACCGGCCAACAATCAGAATCTATACAAATACATGCTAATAATTCGCTAATTAACTATCATTTGTACATGCAACACTTAATTTACTCCTACATAACTCATTAAAATATGGTAATTTAGAATTTATTCAACAAGAGTCAATTAAATATATACGCTCTCTAGAGATACTTGTAAGCATATTTAATTGACCTCTTAGCGGGTAGCTTGCTATAGGCAGATGAGGATTGTAGATTTTTAAAAGGTGATAATTTATCACAGATTAAAAATTATCATTGTCAGCGCTGCAATTAGGAAGCTTGTTGGGCAGTTTTAGAACGACAGTGTTGCCATTTAAAAAATAAATGTTAATTTTCCCCACCCAAAATATACTATGGTACTAATTTTGATGATACAGCTAATAAAAGAATATCTTGTGGTTTATGGGTGAATGTTTATGGCAACAACCCTGGGCTTCGTTCCAAAACATATTGCAATAGTTTTAGCATCACAATTAGCACCACTGCCAATGTTTATATGATTAAAGGTTTAATTTACATCTAGTTTGATCTAGCAACACCTGTCAAATGATTGAAATCTTTAGAGAATTGTGAATTGACAGAAATTCATGAAAATGTGAGCTTTGTTCTCAATTAGAATCATATACACATTGGCAAGCAAGTGTTATTTTTCTATCAAAGGCAAGATAGCACTTATAATACGGTTGTGCTATCCCGCGGTATCGTCATACACTAAGCGATGGTTTCAATCTCCTCCTGTTCCGGAGTCGGTATCGGCTTCGGCGGTTTGTACGGCAGAGTCTTGAGCTTGCGAGCCTCTCTCCTTTGCTTCTTCTGCTGCATGACCAGTCTTAATTGCTCCAACTTGCATTTCGTTTTGGTATTTTCCATTGCTATGGTTTTGGCGGTAGTGCACTTTTGGCATAGTTCGTTTTTGCCCTCGCAGTTGGCACAGACCGGGGGGACCAGGCGGCTGCAGTGGCATTCCTTGGCACAGGTACACGACTTCCTGGATGTGGCTGGGTGCCCGTCGCATTGGCCGTACGAGCAGGTCGCTTGACTGCAGTTTGGGCATTTGTCGTCCAGTTGAGCGCTGCAGCTGTGTTTTAAGTCCCTCTGAAAAAACAGTCCGAGTCAAATACGCGAAAACCCTATCACAAGTCAGGGACGTCGATGATAAAGGCACGTTCACGCCGTCCCGGAAGACCACTTGCAAGATGGAAGGACGACATTCAGGCAGTGGTAAGAAAGGCATGGCTCCAAACTTTAAAAAATAGAGAAGGATGGAGACACTTGGAGGAGGCCTTCACCTCCTTCACGCCCTCCATTGAGGGTTCATGCATAAAAATTGATACAAATGACATTTAGATAAACATTTTTCGATATTCGAAATAGAAAATGGTATTTAAATTTTAATTAACATATTATATATATATATCATCCACGTCACTCCCTGACTTGTATGCAATAGTAAGGAAAAACTTTTTTTTTACATTCCCTTACATTATATTCGGATTAAAATACTTTCTAAAAATTACGTTGATTTCAAGTTATTGCACAACCGGTATTAGGACTTCAGGCTTTCTCAAGTTCATATCATATGAGTAATTATTTTCAATTATAATCGTTTCACTTTGCATGTGTTACGTAAATGAGTGAATTCGTATTCAACAAAGAGCGCAAGGATTTCTCATCGCAATATAAAGTTCAAGGATCAATGCTATTATTTACATTAAACAAACATTATACTAAATTATTTTTTGAGATAGCGGCACTCAAATTTCATTATTTAATTATTCATTTATTCAATGTTTTACTCTCAAATTACTGTATACACGTTCGTTTTCATTGCAATCAATAAAATATATTTAAATGAACGTGCGATGTTTCCACTTTCCAAATTTTCATTTTAATATCTAAATTTCAAATTAGATATCAATTACGTCACAATTTTTTTTAAATTACAGGACATAGATATTCGAGAAGATGGCGTATAACGTAAATATTATTTGTATGATTAAACGAATATCAATGCAACAAAACTAAATTTTTATTTACTGGCAAGAGCTAGCGAATATTTTCTTTTAGACCAGGCATTTTTGTACTCCAAGCAGAGTTTTTGACCAGGATCGACTTAATATAGGAAAGTAAAGAAATTATAGGAAGTATACTATATGTGCAATCTCAAACTAATTTTCTATCTATCAAAACCATATATCAGAACTATACATACCTGTCCTAGAGGTGGTGTGGCACACAGTAAGTCATTTAGAATGTGTATGATGGTAGAAATATCCCTCTTTGGCCTGCCATATCTGAAAAAAATAATCATAATTAAGCCCGTTTAATTATTATTTAACTACTATTACATAATATGTTAAATTTAAAAGTAAATATATCTTATATTATCGCTTCGATCGCAATCGATCTTCTGGGAACTAAACGGGAATATTTCTGTTCGATCTGTAACTCGTGATGTATGCTAACTAAATTTCTAAAAATTCATTATGAAAAAAATATATAAATATATAATATATAAAGGTTAAAAAACAAAAAATATTACATATAGGACTTTAATGGTTAACACAAAATGTATTTAACGGAAGTAAACAAAATGTATATTTTCGATTTGTGTCATTAATCAGTTATTCCTTAATATAAAAACAGTTAAAGAAAAAATAGCGGAGGTTAACCGAAACAAAGATATTTGATCTATAAAAGGTAATTTGTTTATAATACTTAATATAATATGGTACTTGTTAAGAATGTAGCCACATATATGAGTTGACACTTTTATACTAAATTGGAAATGTCGAAGTAAAATATGTTTAATTATGCGAGGGTATTTTCTCGGAATATTAACATTTATTTACGTTTTATAAAACAAATCTTCGAATCGTTTAACATACCCCCAAAAGAGTGTTTTGCAACTTTACATAATGTACGCAGACCGCTTTTTTTGAGAACTTATTAATAAAAATAATTTCAGTTGTTTTTGCGCTTATTGTTGGATACTCTCTTTTGTATCAAAACCATTTGTTTCCGTGCCATTAAAACGACATTGACATTATTTATTGTGCCAGAAATGTCATTTAAGGCAAACAAGAACGAAATTTATCTTCATGTATCATCTGATAACATTTATTTTTACGTCTTTAATCAAACACGAAATCGCGTATGAATAATCTCATGCATGCTGTAACATCTTCTATATATATATATTAATATAAAAAAAAAAAAAAAATAAAAAAAAATGGATTATCTACGTTTTAAGTTAATACATATAGAGAATTTGAACATAAAAACCTTTTTGGTTAATATAAACTGAAATTTACTGCCATTTTATCAATATTTCGACTTATAAAACCCCAATAGACCAATTATTTTTTATTAGGGTTTTGTACTATGGACTTCCGCAAGATAACGCCTGATTCTATTAATATTTCGATTTATTTGTATTCAAAAAATTGAGGGATCTTTAATTTTCATTTAAAGATCTTTCAAGTGCTGAAACATCAGCATAGAATGCTCTATAGAGTGTATAATTGTTAATCTTTAGATTTTAGGATAGACTCCTTATTAAGATTAATGCAGGCAGCAGATATTATAACTATGAGATAACGCAAAACAAAAGTGAAGCCTTGATAAATAACAATTAATAAATAAAAAAAAAGATATGATTTGTACACAATAACTTGGGATTAAATTTTCAAATCATTATGCTTACCTGTCTTGGAGGGCAGGATTCAGTGTACCGGAAAATGTTCCAGAATAAATTCCTCTGCCATGGTGCTTCATAGACTCTATGACAGCCCCCGGGCTAATTTTAGACCGCACTGACTGCTCTAACGTCTTGATGTCAATTTTTTTTGTAAGAACCTCCTTTGATAGTTTCCTCAACTTTTGGGTGAGGCTCCTGGATGCTTCTTTAAGAGCACTTGTATCTATTACAGGTATTTCTTCGGTAGATGTGGATGGGACAGGCATTTGCTTCGAAGTGGAGGGTATTGCATATATATCAGTCTGGCTGCCTGTTGCGATCTTTGTCACTGGAGGCTCTGACTTTGAGGTAGACGGTTGTGGGGTAGCAGAATCTATTTGTATACTTCTCTTCTTGTTAGCCACTTGCAAAAATGTCTTCTGCTTATTCTGGCTGATAGGGTGCTTAAACTTTGATGTCTTGTGTAGTAAATATTGAAAGCGCTTGTTTTTCAATGGCTCGTTGATGCTCTGGAATGAAGGTAGTGGTCCTGCTGTGGTTTCTTGACTGCCGTGGCTGGTTGTTGCTAGATTAGATATTTCACGATCCATCATTGTTTCATCATGTTCAGTGAATAAGCCTTTGTCAACAGCACTGTTAAATAAGTTCTCCATGGGATATTCATCTATTGTATTCTCTGCAAGAAATGAACTTTGCTCACTAAAATTATCACTATCGTCACTCATTGAACTATCAGTGTGTGTTGTAGATGCACATGGCTTGTCACACGAGCTTGTAGAAGGCCTATCAATGGGTGATTTATTTGATAATAAGTCAAGCAGGCTGCTTTTCACTGAATTTGCAATTGCCTTAGCTTCTCTGTTCTCAGGCGTAGAGTGTATGGGACTAGACACTAGATTTGATAGGGACTTTATAGGTGACTGTTCACTTTCCCCAGAGATTTCCGCCAGATCTGACAAAGTACAATTTGAGGAATTACCATCATCTTTGTTTGTGTCACTTTTATCACCATACTTCTCTTCAGCCATTGATCTGTACAAGTCAAAAGCATTTTGCAATAAATCTAAATCCTGCTTTTCAAAATGTAACTCTTCTTTGTGTTTATCTTTACTAGAAGATGCGGTATCTGTTTGAACCTTATGAGCAGTGGCTTGGGTATTAAGGGATTCCTTGGACTCGGTTTTTGCTTGAGAGCTCTTTCCTGTATTTCTCAATGAGCGACTAGAGTTGAGGGTAGACAACTGCAGCTGTATAAGCATCATGTGGTCTCCCAGCCTCATGGTGAGATTCAAGGGTGACCTTCCACTTAGAAAGTCATTTACTTGATTATCATTTAATGTTTCTAATGCTTGCATTACAGAATTCTCTGATCTGTGAGTCTGTAAACAAAAGAAATTAATAATAAAACAGAGCCACTTGAAGTGATAAGTATTATGATTACTTTAACATTACGAAACACGTGATTATCATGAGACAGAGTTTTCTTGCGAAACTGCGTCACGTACGTACCAAGAGTCCAGTTTCGACACTGGGCAGCAAAATGACACGCGAACCATCCAGTAGGCCATTTTCTTCTAAACTCCCATCCATAAGTTGTCTGCAAAGAGCAAACCAAACATCAATAATCAAGTCAAAGGACGCGAATGCGTCATCGTTTCGACGCAACTTATTTCCGTGATACCTATGTTTAACAATAGATGCTTGGCGTCTGACGCCTCCGTTATTACCTTTCGCGATGTAACAAGCATATTCGATCCTTTGACACTTTCAATTTCCTTGAAACGAGTTTCTTTAGGTAGTCCACTGAATTTTTACAGTTCACGCTAATGGAGAAATTACCACCAGTCGTCGTTTGTATATTCAGCGTTATGTCCGATGAATGGGTTGAGCCACACCCGAACACCTCTGTTCCTGTTGCACGTTCCATATTGTACACATAAATAACACTATTATCTTAATGTATTTATATTTCGTCAAATCAGAACTACACTAGAATTACACAGCTATTTGATTGTAGGAAAAAATTAACAGGGTCACACGCTAGACCCCAGATTTGATGTGGCCGTCGGTGTGACCAATCTCCATCGTCGATTTCCCGTTATTTTTTTCTATAACAGCTGATGCGAAGCGCTACTCTCACAACGTTCCGTTACAAGCAGAATAAATTTTAGACCGAAAGAAAATAATGACAAATGAAGTATTGAAGTATAATTTATTAACGTCAGTGCTAAAGATCGTTACTTATGTAGTAATAAAACACAAATTATAGATAGAAAAAGATAAAATTTATAAATTATAAATTTCGAAATAACTATTGTTTAAGTAGTTGGACGTTTTATCGCGTAAGTTGAAATCGAAATTGTCAATTTTCTGCAAATTACACATGACGCTTCGATTGCGCGGGCTATACAAAATTTTTAAAAGGATGTTCGAGGATGCGAAATCTACACAATAATGCTTGTAACTTTTATCAGATTTTTTTAACTCAAGAGCTAAAAAAATTGCTTTAAATCCTGTTTGGATAGTTTTAAATGGAATCATCACTTTATAATTCCCAAAGCTATTAAATCTATTTGCGTATGTTATCATTCGAGTTTCATTTAGAATGTCAATAATTGTTGGTAGGTATATTTTACTGTTTGTACTCCAATTTTAATTACAGTTAATTTACCCTTTATAAAACTAAAATTGTACATTTGTTTTCAACGGTGATGGTTATAGCTAGTCGTTACAATTATTTTAAGGGTGTATGATTTTACTATAAATGCAACTTTATTTAAAGACCTAATGAATTTTTATCCTTTAACTCTTTTAAATTAACTTTCGTAAAGAGGTTAAAAACGGAAGTGACAATTTTAAAAATCATAGTCAATATAAGTCATTTTTATACAAAGAAGCTAAATTCATGTACTTCTTTAATAACAATTATTACAAAAAAATTTGAACGTAGACAATAATCCGATTTGGACGTTTATTTATGGGATATTTATTTCTTTGTTTTTTTAAACCACCTATAAAATAAATTATTATTGTGATAATATTATCTTCACGATCAAAACGGGAATGAATCAGTCTTACTTTCTAAATAAAAAATATTTATATCCTCAACCGTTCTTTATTGACCCAGCACCAAACAACGATAACAAACAAATATAACACATTATCACTATTCTATCACAGCGACACTTATATAAATAAGAGCAAATCAAGATTTACATGGGAAAAGTGCACATAAACTCAATAAAGAAATTATAATAATGAATTTTGAAATTAGAACATCATATTAACTAGGAAAGCCAGTTGCCGCCATTTTGATTCTCAAATACTAAAGGAAATTAAAACTGTTTTAAAACTGTTAGTGATGTAAATTCTTTATTACAGAACAATACATTTACTAAATTCATTGTGAACCTCCAAATTATTTTAAGTAACTTAAATGAATACAAAAGTTACTTTATATAATAACAAAATTCCAATTTGCAAATAAAACAAAACATTTAAAATTACTACAACAGTAACATAACAAATCAGCTCATTAAATACATAACATGATTTTCAAAAAATATCACAAATTTGAAACGTTTACCTAAAATCACTTAAAAAATGTGATCACAAACTTTACTTTAAAAAGCAAAATGGTAACATTTATTCTTGCAGTTGCATTTCAGCATTCTAGTTGGTTTAGCGGGTTTAGATCTAATACACAATGATCAGACAGATCAACAGACATATATATAAAGCCTACATATTATATTACCAATATGATTATCAGGTTATATTAATATAAATATATATAATATAAAATAATAGTTTGTAATTTCCCTCTGTCACTCTGTAGGTATATATACCCTTTGGAAAATACTACAATATTTTATTTGTATTCAATATACTATTAAGATAGTGATTTTTGTACTCTGTGATTTTCAAAAACTCAAACTCTAGAAGTTACCTTTTTCATACATATACTATAAGCCTATACAATAAAGATGTTTTTATCACTCTGGGGTTCATTTAGAAATAGACATAAAGATTATATTTAATAGTTTCAAGAAAAACACTTTTTAACAGATTTATGTTATGTATTTTAGCAAAATTTTAAAAAGTGTTTTTTTTTTAAATTAGTAACAGTTATGTTAATAAAAGACAATATGATTTAATGGCTTCTCATAGTATGTTTATGAAGTGTTTGTCATCAAACAAAATAGGCTTCTATACCTCATTGTTACTTATTAGTCTACTTATATGTTAAGTATATTGACACAATTTATTGCAATAATCTAATTACTTTCATAATAAATGAAAACATTTCCAGTTCCAAAAATAATATAAATATCACACGCGTGGCTTTGCCACAATTTTATAAGCATTATTATATTTAAGAATGCTATTTTTGTTATAATTTGAAAAAAAGTTAATATTTTCATAGTATGAACTTTTTTCTTTAATATATATTTATTAAGTGAAAATATGCGTTTAATTTATATGTTATATCTATGTATATATAATAAACTAAAATTGTTTATAACATGGACACACGTCACACAAATAAGAAATAGTTGGTCAAAGGAAAGATTTGCTTCACAAGCACCACTTACAAAAATATTACAAAATAAAATATATAAACATTTGTTCATTATAAAATATATAAGTCAAATGTTACGTATTTAATCTACGTAGAGTACAAAGTCAAAAAGATTGGCTACTTAGTATATAATTATTCTATAAACAGTTTGCAATACGCATAGACAAAGTTATGTAACCACAGACACCTTGTAATCTGGGACTAATTGCAAAGGAAATCTCGAAATACATTTGAATCCTTTATTAAATATGAATTAATTTTCCTTCCAAATATTACAAACGACAAAATATTATTTCTAAATTTTGGTACATATTATTATATTAATATTTCATTCCATCAAAATTCGATCGACCTAAGTTGGAAATTTCAAGACTTCAATATTTGCCATAATCTATAATTACAACTTTAAAAAATCAACCATTTTGATCTACAGTAGTAATTGTGAACATAAAGTGATTATTAAATTATTGAAACTGAATAATTCTTATTCGAATATTTTAACTGTAACTCACCACAGAGTATAGATTCAAAAAGGAACGAACTGCTGAAGTTCAAAGGATGTCAATGGTCAAACTTGTCTATGCTCCTCCATAAAGAATGTTATTACAGAATAATCACGATCCGAATTCCTGAGTCGTATTATCGATCTCACCGAAAACGTAACCCCCTCGGCCGTCCATTTGTAAATAATGGTCGTGGTGTTGCCATAACGATTTACGATGAGACACCGTAAATAGAGATATTCCCATCTGGAAAGGGGAAAAATTTATTTTATGTTAAATGAATTGAAGATTGAAGAAAATATAAAAAGAAAAAGATTTTTTGAACAAGATTGGCTGTACTTGTATTTTTTTTAAATAGTCCTCACCATTTAAAAAAATACTCCAGAATTGTCCTTGATTTTCATTGAAGAAAACGTCTCCTTTACAAAGATGCAAACACAACCAAAACGTAATTTTTTTACTCTATATATCTATTAATTTTACTATGACATTTATATAATTACCTCTCTGCAGTATTGGTACATCTGGCCTTCGACATCCACAGATACAGCACTGGTACACTCGTCCAGAATAGCGAATTGCGGCGCGTGATAAAATAAACGCGCCATCTATAATTAATGTCAATTGTCACATTGGGATAGTTCATAACTTGTACAATTATGAGAATACCTATTTGGCAGAATGAGAGAAGATAATTTCATTGAAGATAAAATGGAAATCTAAAACGAGTTAATTTGCCATACATATCCTAACAAATAATGATACCGGCCGATTCCTTTAGCCATTTTTACCAATATATATTCATCAAATTATACTGCTAAGTGTCAAACGTAGCATACAATTGAGGGAAATAATTATGACAGTACTAGACTTATATTTTTATCACACATTCAACAAAATTCATTAAAATCTCTTTGACTAGCCATAGATATATCATAGAGGTCAATCTGTGCGACAGTATTGAAAATTCATCGAAAATACAAACGAAAGCTCAAAACAGAGTTTAATTGCCGTATATTTACTAACATATAATGTTATAAAGCTAAAAAGTTTGTTTGAAACTACTAGAGCGAATTTGAAATGTGTTAGTACATTTATAGGAAAGCTAGCGTAATTGTTCCTTGGTGTTTTAATAGTGGATGAGAGTGTTTAACTAGAGTACGCGAAACGTCGTAAAAATTTAAAATTATTTATTTATTTGTGTATAAGATTCCTTACAGCTATTTATTAATATAGTAGGATTAAAATAACAGATTAATACGCCAATTATAAGGAATACATTTAAATAGGTGACATAGACAATAGAAATGATCAAAATTTAACCTAAAAAGTATATAATACTAAAAAGGTTAAAAGGAAGGCCTAAGGACGTTTTCCCACAATTGTGTGGTTACGTATGTGTTTTGGTTATCGCGTGTGTGTGTGTGTGTGTGTGGGTTTGCATGTACCTTAGTTTCTATACATACTCATCATAATTAAGGTTTGATTAATGCATCTATTGTAAGTTTTTGAATTTATTTAAATATTTAAATTTTGCAAAAATACATAACTTAAATACGTTAATAAAGTGTTTTTCTTTAAATGAGTAAGAGTTATGTCAATAAAAGACAATATTAAGCGATTAACTAATATTGAAGTACACTTACCGCAATCCTTTGCTTCTCACCACCGGAGAGCACATCCATCCAGTCTTCTACAGCATCCCAGCCACCATCTCTCGTAGCGAGATATGACAACTGAACGATGTCGAGATATCGTTCCAATTCTGCGTCTGTACGACCGCGGCGCGTCATCTCTTCACGAGTTTGCGGATATATTATCTGGAAATAAGTTATTTAACTAGCTATAGCCCGCGACTTTGACCCTTTGGATTTGACACTCCCGGTAAAGAATGGTGTTTGAGCTAAAAAATACTTGAATCTCATTTTTTAAATCTATTGAAATTATGTTATAATGTTTGTGTATATGAAAATTGTGTATATGAAAAATGTCTATACTTTTCGACTGGATTTAGTAAGTAATCAATAGATGGATAAAAATTAATTTATTAACCTAAATAAAGCATATTTTTATTATTTAAAACACTTAAAGCTGATGATTATTTTTATTGAACTAAAAAATGATTGCTAGAAATCACATTTATGGCAAAACAACGTTTGCCGGATCAGCTAGTGATATTTTTGATATTAGTTAAGACCTGTCTATGTCTATCCATACCTGATCCCTGAAAGTGCCCAAGGTCATGTAGGGCCTCTGCGGCACATAGAACAGCTTGCCCTTGGGCGGCTTCGTGAGGGTTCCCCCAAAAATGGGCCACAGCTCTCCCAGCATTCGGAACATGGACGACTTACCGCAGCCATTCGGCCCACAGACCAACACGTTTATACCGGATCTGGGGAAAATAATTTAAGCTTGCGGTTGGCCCGAGCGGGAACAGCCGCAGCCCATAAACACCCATTAATGCGTTGCCGGCCCTTAAGGAAGGATTACCCAAATGGTGTAATGGTAACCACGCCGGATTCCATTACCGGGTTCAAACCCTGTCCGGTCAACATATTTTTATGTTTATTATTTTTACTACGTTTTCTAGTCGAACATGTGACAATGTTTCGTGATTAATTAATTAAACATATTTAACATTAAGGAGATTTATTCTTGTTATAATACTTCTTTAGTGACAATGTCACTGTTTATCCTACTTGAATTGACATGACCTGTTTCTGTCCTGTTAGAGAAACCATGTGTGAATGTATGTCTACTTACTTAACTTCAAAGGTAAGTTCCTTAATCAGTACGTCACCGTTGGGCGTAACCAACGGTACTTTGTCGAACCTTATTATCTTGTCTTGGTAAATGATTTTACCTGCCCCGGGCTTTAACGCCATTGTACTCGCCCCCACTGTAAAGAAAGTATAGTAGATTTTATATCTGCCGCTATGTACAAGACTAGATGGCTTCGATTATACAGGATGTCCCAAGGACGACGGAACAAAAATATTTTTTTTCGAAAAGTCAGTAATTTTTTCACCCGACTTTACATATATTGTCTATTTTATATTGAATATAAAACCAATCTGAAAAAAGGAAATTCCTCACAGTTGCAAATAATATAGACAATATTATGACCACCTGACTTTACTGTTAAATTAATCTAGATGTCAAATCAATACTACTGCACCGTTGCTAACAAATAATCAGTGTTTGCTGGGTTTTAATACCAGCAAGCTAAAAAAATACTTTAAATATATGTAAATTTTTCGGTATTCAATTTTGACAATTGACATGATCAAATAAAGATTTCAGAAATCTTTTACACATTTAGAGAAACACTTTTTAACGGATGTATGTTATGTATTTTTGCAAAATTTAAATATAATTACATCATTTAAAAAATTTCCGACGTTCTTTAATAAATTCATTAAAAAGTGTTTTTCTTTACATGAGTAACAGTTATGTTGATAAAAGACAATATCTTTTACACTTTACCAGCTATTTGACGATTTGTGAATTGTTACTTTTGTCTATCTATTCGGAATTCTGTAGTTTACACTTGTCTACTTTGCTATCTATCTATAAATATATAATTGCTCACCAGCGCCTATTTGCCTATCCACCATTGTCCTTTCATAGTTCCCCTTATTGATATCATCCAAAACATTCCTTAATTGGGTAACCCTCGCCGTGAGTCCGGCCAGCTTGCTCAACTCTCGGCCGGATAGTACCAACCGGCCGATTCCTTCGGCCATTTTTACCAACATCCGGCCATAGGTGTAGTAATGCTAAAAATAAATATTATTGCTAAGAATAATGTCTAAACGTAGCAAAAAATTGTGGTAAATAATTGTAAAAATCACATCATGATATTACTAGACTTGTTTCTTTTAAAGAAAAAACATTTTTTTATAAATATATAATAAATAATAAACTTAAATTTTGTAAAAATACATAGCTTAATACGTTAATTGTGTTTTTCTTTAAATGAGTAATGGCTATGTCAATCAAAGACTAAATAGACTTGTTTTTTTCGTCACAACAAAATTCATTAAAACAATTTTGACAAATTTTAAAATGGAAATTGGAATATTGGTGGCGATTCTGATGTACAAACTCTAAACTAAAAATCTCTAAATTTAGCTTTAGACCTGTCAAATAGTTTTAGAGAACGTAACCTGTTCTGTATATCTCTAAATTGATAGCAATAAGGTTTAACTTATAAATGTAGAAATACATAGAATAGGTTGCACACGTTTGACAGGTCTAAACCTAAATTTAGAGATTTTTAGTTTTAGAGGTGTACATCAGAATCGCCACCATTTTCACTCGGGTCAAAATTAAATAGTGACCAATAAATTAATTTGTATTACATCAAATCAATCATTTTATTATCATGTAAAAGGAGCTGTCAAGGACGAAACAGTGCGACGATATTGAAAATTTATTGAAAACCATCATCTGGAGGGAATATTTTTATTTTATTTTAGGGAATATTCTAGAAATTGATATATCAGACATTTATTATAAGTTCATAATAAGTTTATTTTTATTTATGTTTTTAAGTTTACTAGTTTTTTTTTCTGTTTTATATGTGCAATAAAGTATTTTTATTATCATTATTATTAAATTGACAAATACGAAAAGAGTTTTTATTATTTATTTCTTATAATATGCTATTGTTATAAACTTACCCTGAACCTGTCTTGTTCTGTGCCACCGGTCAGTAAATTATGGTCCTTTACAAAGAATGGCCGCGAAACTGCGTAAAATCCAACCACGATGGCAATATCTATATAAAAAAAAGATTGTATAACTTTTATAAGTATTTTACGGGCAAAAGTGCTGGAGGGTCCGATGTTACATGACATGACATAGAAATATGTGAGTGTGTTGCCGGCTTTTTCAAATGCGACAAGTTCTTCATGCGTGTTAGTAGACAAACGTATCTATTCACACAACAATAATACGTCACAAATTCAAAATAAAATCGATAAATATTTGTTATAAAACCCCCGTTTCGCAATCGGTACGGAGACTCAGTGACCGCAACGGATAATCGTACTTTTTGAGAGCTCGCAGGTGCGTTTCCGGCCTTTTAATCAACGAAAATTTTTAAAACTAATTTTGAAGTGTTTTTTTTTTAAATTAAATATTCTTTTGTTTGTCTTACATTTAGCAACGATGTTGTCGATGAATCCCATCGCGACCCGGAAGTTGAGGAAGTTCCTCAAATGTCTCGTGAGCTTGTAGAAGCTTGATAGCAATGTCAGCTGCTCGCGGCGATTACCCTGCAATTAGTTTAGAAGACAATTAATATACAGACTTCAGCCAATTGAGACGAGCTTTGAACGCAGGTATGTCGAGAAAATATTTTTTTTGCCTTAATTTTTCACTTATAATAAAATGTATGTCATTTTGCACAATGGCCACCACATTTGCAAACAAAGGGTTTTGGTTAAGCCCGTCTTGAGACACAATAACAAACAATCCACATACTGAGGCTCGTACGCACGCAAACAATGTCTACGGGGAGAGAACAACCGCGTTTATAGTCCCGCGCCTTATTAACTGTATGACGCCTAATCTTAGCCTGACACCGGAGAATTGTAAGAGCTCTGAAAGGTATTTTTTTTAAAGTCTGGGATGTGATTGCTTGACTCTTTTTGACTATTCTTTATTTGTTAATAATTAATCTCTCTGTTTATTGTATTTAAGCATTTTCCGTATTTATTACTATTCGTAAATATATATTTTTTCACTCAATATTATGATTTAATTTTGCTTATATAAGGTATGGCTCTGTGGGTGCAATTTTAAACCCCCAGTGGTTTTTTAAGTGCCCGACAAATCTATTTTTTTATAACTCTATGTAATGGTAATAATGAAAAAGAATAATGGTAATAATGTAAAACGTATCTATACAATCAACTTTTATTAGATATCTATTATAATTATTAAATCTATGTTTGTATGTGTTTATTAGTATTTTTTTTGGCGAGGTTTAGTATCTGAATACTATCAATCTATTTAGAATCAAAAGATTTATGTAACGAAATAAATTACAGATTTCACCAAAACAAATTGATGCCTACAATAATAGTACAATAAACCGAGTGTTACAGATATTAATCATATTTAACTTATCTTCATTTCAATTCCATAGACAACATCTAGTAATCTGTCTCTGTAGTCTACCGCCATACAGCTTAACCCCTCCAGTAGATTGTTATCAGTGAGTTGATCACAAACGCGGTCTTCAAATAACCAGCGGCTCAAAAACTGACCAGTGAAGTTTCCTTTCTTTGCCGTGGATAAGAGTGAGATTTTGTTGTAAAATATCTACTATATGTATACCAAATAATTAAGCGAAGTGATTATAATAATAAGTTTTAGAAATACGACGCTTTATTTAACACGAGTTTTAATCTATTCCAAAGTGTTTGCTATGTGTGGTACTTGCCTTAATAGAGAAAATATTATGAATTTCACCAGAAACTCATTTCACGCAATATAAAAGCCTCGATAATCGAATTTTTACACCAAATGTGAACAAAATTACCTGATAAAATGCCACCTCTTCGGAGTTGGTAATGAGCCTCGAGTTTACATATCTGTATTCGCCTTCGAGTTTTTGTTCCTGCACCGTCATACGAGCTAAAATATTACATGCAAATTAGTAAGAAAAACAGACGATATTTGGTCATGATCGTCAATGAAACTCAAAGACGCATTATATTAGTAAGAAGCATGGGGATCGCGAGTGCTTTACAAAATAATTTATTAGCTGAGAAAATAGCTGTACAAAACGAAAAATGTATACACATTTTTTTATCTCAGGTCTCGACGTATCTAAGGTCAGTTATGAACTTAAACGTTTTTGCTGAGAGAATCTGAGAATGATTACCAAAGTGACTGAGTTTTTAAAATCTTGATTTAATACGTGTCCTAAACGAGAAAAGCCAGGTGATAATCTGGCATCGCCTTTGTTTAAATAAACAATGTACAACAAACAATTTAAATAAACAACGGAAGCTCGATTATTAATATTATTTTTCTGATAACTGTAATAACAGCCAACTGACAGCTGTGTGTTTTAAATGTTTTCATATTCACGCCATCTATTGGTTATATTTCTATGTTTTCTCTATTTCTTTAATCTATATTTCTTAACTTACATTGTCCGCTTTGTTTCTATAGAACGTACACGCTCCCAACAAAAAAATCCAATAATTTTCAATGTAATTAATAAAAAAAGGGTTTAACGTTGATTTTAATTAATAATAATTTGAGACACATGATATTTGTACGGATTATAGCTTAGTAATCACAACGTAACTCAATGCCGTGAGAACCAAAAAAACTTGTACAAAAAAATTATTTACCAGAGGCCGGTTGAAGAGAGTATCCCGAGACGCGCATTATATGTTATTAATATAGGAATATATGCATTACAAATTATAGTACTAAAATAATTAATAGAATATTGTTAAACAAATATGAGCCTATGATTAAAAACAACCCTAGACCATAAGGGGAGTGAGTTCGAGCAGCAAATTAAAAAAAAAACAGTTAATATATAAAATAATTACCAGTAGGTCTTCTTAGGTAGGTTAAAAATACACCGGAAGCCAGCAAATACGCCATCATGAGACCCGGTGTCTGCAAATGATAATTTTAAATCACAATAAAATAAAATAACATTTTATCTACAACATTAAAAATACTTTTATTTGTTTCATTATAAATATAAAAAGAGCTGGCAACACTACAATGTAATTTTTTATTTCTTTATTAGATTCAAAAAAGTACAAGTTAAAGATAATATCCCTAGCTCCCCCACTAGGATACCCTGTGTTGGGGACGTTTTGGCCAGTCTCTTTCATTCTTAATACATTGTAACAGTTAATACAATAAAAGTGGTCTTAGAATTGTACATAGTTTTTGTATCTTATCATCTTAATTTATATTTATTAGTAATTTTCACACAGTTTTAACTAAAACTTACCGAGGGTCCCAAGTTCACGGTTAATCTATACAAGTAAATAGATATATCCAGGAGGGGTTTACTTATATAACTGTAGAGGTCTATTACGGTGTCACAGAACTTCTCTATATCGGTTGTGAGAAGTTGGTCAGCGTTTGATATTCTGTTGTCCAAGTTGGTCACTCTGTAGTATGTGAAGCCTCTGAAAATGAGACAAACATTGGTTGTAAAACAGGGAACAATGTAGTTTTAAGGTATGAATGTGAATAAGTAGATTTAGTATGGCTTTGAATTAATGTTTTCATCGCTTTTGTATTGTTTTGGAAAGTCTTGTCAGAGCGTGACTTGGAAAATATAAATCTAAAACTATGTTTTTGAAATGTATTTTTTCTCTCTAGTCTATGGGCTATTGGAGTGTTTTCTCTTATTAGTAGCTGATCCGACAAACGTTGTTTTACCATATGTGATTTCTAGCAATAATTTTCAGTTTTAAGTATGCGGGAATATATTTATAATCGAAAGCGTTTTAAACAATAAAAGTATGCTTTATTTAGGTGAAAAAATTAATCTTTATTAAAGTAACAAATGTATTTTAATATCAAAATAAAAAAAATATTCTTGCAAAAAGACTGTTATTCTTTAATAAATAAAATATAGGTGTTGATCGGGGTAAAAATTTAGGATTGTATGAATGAATGAATGAATTTTTATATGTATCATATAAAAATATAACAAAATAGGGGTGGACCACCCTTAACAATTAGTGGTTATGAAAAATAGATGCCTTCTCAGGTAACTGAATACGCCTATAAAATTTTAAAAATGGAGCCGTATCGGCGGAGTTCAATTATGCACCTCGTGACTCGACAATTTTATATATAAGATTATTATATCTATATAGAGTTCTTACTCATTTTCTCAGACTTCAATAGTTAAATTTCAACTCGAGGCGATAAAAAGGCCTTTTTATACTCAGACTCACCAGTCTGAGTAAAATTGTTTAGACTTAATTAGTTTAATTGCTTATTAAAGCCACTATACTAAGATGAGCTAAGAATGGCATTGTAAGCAAATAAGTACTTGAATGGCAACTTGATTTTTAGCAAATAGTATTGTTTGAATACCTGCCACAATTTAACTTTATTGGTTTACAATAATGAGTGTTTCAATGATGTTTCAATATAAGTCGAATAAATTTAATTTCATAATGCAGTTATCATACTTGATGAGATTTTTTTGTTATAATTTATTTGCAATATATTTAAATACGTGTTTAATATTCGAACTAATATCATTACTAAAATATCCTTACAACTAAATTGAGAATATTATCATTCTAATTTTGTCTAAGCCTGTCACAAAATGAATTTGTTTGAACGAGCCCGATAGATGGCGTGGATACTTATAAAATTAACCCATTTTTAACTATATTTAACTTTAATACTTGAGTAGTAGAACCGTATAGGATCAGAGGTTCAAGGTGATGGGGGGGTTTCTCAAAGCTATCGGGCAGCCTCACCATGATATAGCACTTTGAGAGGACTTTGGAATTAGCAAAATTATTATATTGAGCTGAAGATACACTTTAAATATAAATCACATATATATACACATATACAACATTTCTTATGTGAGTTGTTGGTGTATCGCGCATCTTCAGCAATAATATTTAGAACAACCGTGTCACTAGTGCCTGCGGTCGTCCACGTTCAATGACATCTGAATAATATTTTTACACCCCTCTTACGTCTCAAAATACTATTTCAAACTTTTGTATATAGTAATACTGTTTAAACTTACAAGAGGTATTTGAAAATATTGCTACAGACATAAAATGTAAATAATATTGAAATCTTCACAGTAAAATGCTAATGCATCCAGTTCAAATAGGTTAAGACGAATATAAATGAACCTTATTAATTATGTACATTAATTGAGGTCTAGATAAAGCTACATTGATGTCAAATTAACTACAATCGGCATTAATGTTTTCTGTTTGTTGTTGTAAAAGCGGAATAAAAAATCTCTGGTTATTTTTTAAGATTATATTATTAATTGTGAAGACCACATAGACTACACCTACTACTGTTTAAGAAAACCGTTTGGTTTCATTTCCTTTCAAATTTCGGTTTTCAACATAGCTCTTTTCATTCAGAAGGAAAAGGAAACATGCAAAAGTATAAAATTGTATGATTACTTCAATGGTGTATGGAAATCTTACACTTAATCATGTCTAAACTTTATTTTCCTCTACCGTGAAAATTCATGCCCAGATGGAAAAAATAATTATAGTAATTGCTGTGGAGCAGCTATTGAAGTCCGTAAATATGTCAGCAATTTCGTTCTATAACTAATCTGATAAAAAGTTTTACGATAAGGATGTAAAATATAGAAACTTTAAAATTTTATAATTGTTTTTAATTAAATGTTTTTTAAAGCGATAACCTTGATGAATGCAATGATAATATGTAAAAGACGGTACGTCCGGACGGTCTTGGACGGAGTTCCCTTTTATCGTACGTTCAAAATTATTATTATATATTATATATTATATTATATATATTAAAATCAATGAGAAAGCGCGTAGCTACGGCTCAGATATGTAATAAGATATTTTATACATTATGGAGATGTATGTTAATCTAATATAATTATAAAATTCTCGTGTCACGAGGTTCGAACTTGAACTCCTCCGAAACGGCTTGACCGATCCTCATGAAACTTTGTGAGCGTATTGAGTAGGTCTGAGAATCAGCCCAACATCTATTTTTCCTCCCCCCTAAATTTTAAGGGTAGTCTACCCCTAAATTTTTAATTTTAGACAAAATTATTAGTTTCTATTTTTTTATGATACAACATACAAAAATACATACAATCCTAAATTTTCACCATTCTACTATCAACCCTTATTTTTTGTTTATTAATTGAAAATTAATATCACATGTATGGCAAAACAACGTTTGGCGGATGAGCTAGTAATTTATAAATAAAAACCTCTTTGTAAGTACTGGCATGTAAATAAAAAAGGACGATCGCCAAACATCGGGCAAACGAGCAGGCTCACCTGATGTTAAGCGATATGAACACTCGATACCAGAGGCCTCACCAGTGCGTTGTCGGCCTCTAACATACTTACACTTTCTGAATCCTTGTACTCTAAATAACTTACTTCAAGTATTGCTCGTAGAGGTGCAGCGAAAGATTCGTCCTTATCCTAAGCTTAATCTCTCCTATACTCCATTTCAGTACATTATTAACAAGGGAAATCTGGAAATGAAAACAAAGATAATTACAACAGATAGAGAATTAGGTTTTAAGTCTGGTATTGGAAAGAGAGGTCACTGGACCGAGAATACCCGACAACTGAATATGATATATTCCTCTTTCAGTCTTCGGGGGTTTAGAGAAAGACATTTGACTCTAGATAGCATTTGACAAAGCTACACAACATGAGTCGTGTAAATGCAGACAATACGATGTGTGGAGAACCGGCTCCCATGTACCTGTACGTCAAAACATTTCATTTTGTGTACACCATACAGAACGCACAACAAAATCTCTTTTATCTCCAATGTAATTAATAAAAAATGCTGCATATTTCACATCACTCACCAGCGGCATAGCCATGAAAAACTGTGTTAGCAATTTTTTGAATTCTAACTTGTCCATCGTTATGATTGACCTGAAACAAGAATTACATCGGAATATATTATATCAATGGTATATATATTATAAGAGTTTACACATAATGTAGTTAGAATCAAAATATTATTAATTCTCTGGTGATTTCCTATAATAAAATTATATTTTCGATCAAATTATCTGGTAGTTAATAGAAAATCCGTTTTGCATTAATTAAATACTCCATCTATTAAATGCAACACCACAGACTACATCTGGTGAGGCAATGGCTAGTTTTAGTTACAACATATTGGACCGAATTATAATTAGAAATTTGAATTTAAATATGGAACGTCAGTATGATAGGAGTTCTTATAACAAACTGTATACCAACAGATCGGACCTTGACGGCTATGGTTACAACCGCAAATAAGACGCTTTCATTAGCCATATCATTACAGGAGCTGCATTCTTCAGTCTACGTTCAGCTCATACATATAACAAGTATTATTCGAGTCTTTGTCTCCAACTAAGACTCAAGAGGAGATGACGGATGTCTATAATTACATACATAATTCCAACCATCTCCTAGCTAACGAGAAATACAATACAAATAGATTTAAGTGGTTCGAGAATAAATATACTTCAATGCTGACATTGATGGGTATACATATCGGTTTTTTATTAATTATTTATTTATTTAACTTTTATAATTATTGTTGAGACAATAAATGCTAATATATAGTTTGCTTCAATTTGAAATTACTAAACTTACAAAGTTTAGTATTCTCTCTTCTGTCTCTATCTTCATTAGTCAATTCTTTTTAAATGGCGTCAAACACAACACCTCCGCCGGCTATCTATAAAGGCAGCTCTAACCCCGGAAGGTTTGAATTTGTAGCTGCGTCAAAGAGCAAGCTTTTTTAAAAGATTCAAAGAATTGGAAAACATCGAAAGGCAGAAAATAACAAATATGGCTATATGTAGAGAATGAAATTAGAGAACTACTCAATTATTAAACGAACAAACTTTAAAACTCCCGTCAAACTCTTAATTATGAAGTACAAGATAGCAGTTTCATTGGAATATTCTATACATGAGAGAAAAATATTCAATTGGAATATACAAAAATATGTGTATAAATTTATCGTTAAGATGAGTCACACGTAATTTTCCGATATGGTAAGACTAAAAAGTCGATAACACGCAATGGATAGAGATTAAAATTAACATATAATATATATAAATGCCTTGTAAACGTCGTTAAAGAAATAGATAGAATTATTAAAAAAAATCTTGGCAAAGCATTGGCAAAATAAACATAAGCTGCAATTTAAAATAAATATATAAAATAGTCTAAGAAACAAAAAGTTCTCATTAACGAAACATTAAAAAAAGAAATTTGTAATTAATTGAAGGGTAGGCGTGTTATTTAAAAATGATACAGAAATTTGAAACCTAACCCAAGGTTTTTTTTATTCTCCATATATTTAATAATGTACTTATTTTAGGACAAGATAAATCGTGTTAATTAGTGGTCAAAACAACATTCCAACAACAAGTCGCCACTTAACAACACGGAAATAAGCTTTGCCTCGTATAAAAAGATTTCTCATATATTTAAAATCGTAATTTTCAAGTTTTTTCCATTGTACTTCCACGTAATGGCATTGCAAATATTCTACATGTTTTCTGTTATGAAAGAAAACATTTAAGTTAGGCCATCACACAGCGAACAAAATGAATGTTCAAAATACACACACTTCTTAATAATGTAATCTTTGAACTCAACCGGTTTAGGCATTATACTTTTTTATTCAAATTTCGTTAAACTATGTTTTATATTGATTCTTTAGAATCGATATTATATTACGACGTAATATAAAACTAACTTTTTACTGTATTGTATCAAAAAAAGTTCTATAACGAATGAAAAATCAAATAAATATTTTTTTACACAATTTCAGCAAAAAGTGTTTTTCGGCAATATCTCGAATTATATTAATAGTTAATGTAATTAATTCTTGTTTATATCCGTAGAGCTTTGATCGAATCGAAAATATGTTTAAGTCATGGAGGTTTAGAGAAAAATGGTTTTTGTTTTCTTTGAAAACAAACTTTTTTACTGATTGTATCAAAGACATTTCTATAACAAATGAAATCAAAAAATATTTTTTTACTCATTTCAGCAAAAAGTGTTTTTGCGGCAATGAAAATATCGAATTATATTAATAGTTAATGTAATTAATTCTTGTTTATATCCGCTAAAGAGCTTTGATCGAATCAAAAATATGTTTAAGTGTAGTGTTAAGGAGGTTTACGAGAAAAATGGTTTTTGCTTTGCTTCCAAATAAGATTTTAAAGAAAACAGGTTTTACTTCTCAATATATAACACTTAATATTATATCAGTGATTTAATTGAGTTCTAGTTCTATGAAATTGATGTCAACCTAAACAGCATTGTATCTGTATTATACTATTAAAGTCATGTAACAAATTACATATTTTTATATATTAATCAATTAAGTGGTAAAACTAAAAATAGAAAGTAAACAGGTTAACCACCTTCATGTACAATGTGATATTCGACTTATCATTTCACACAACTCTTAATAGTTTGATTACTGTATCATATTGCTCACTCACCAATATATTAAGTCCCTTCTTGGTAGCGAATTCACATGAGTTAAATAGAAATGAAACAGAGAGTCCCTCTTGGTAAATATGAGTACATAAAAAGCAGATATTATAAAATTCCTTTACCAAACTTAGTTGATCCAAAATATTGACACGATTTGCAGTCTGCACTCTCAAACAAATTGAGATTCATTATAGCTACTTAATTAAACTATTAATATTACAAAATTTAAAATATACTTAAAAAGCCAAATATATTGTAATTTACAGCACAATGATTTGACATTTTAATACATAATGTATAATACAGTCACTAGTCTAATTTTATCATAATGTGTTTATATTAAAGAATACATTTTGATAGAAGAACACACCAAGTAATTTCATGTTTTTACACATTTACATCAGCTATCAGCTACTTTGCCCCATTGCAATGAAAATAATTCATACTAAATCAGAATAACTGCTATGAAACTTACCCTTCGATAAATGTTGTGTGTTGAATAAGCCATAAATCACACATTGTTCTAGCAATAAGAGAAAATGCTATTAGCACCATAAATCCACTCTCCTTTGTCCATAATCCTGGCACCATTATCTTCCATAGCGCTTTTAATTCCTTGAAAAATTTTGCATTTACTTGTGCTTTAGTGCTCCTTTTGTTTTTATCTTTTATCATGTATTGTACACTTTCTTCTAAAGTAAGTTGGCCGGATTTCACATATTTGGGTTTGCTATAACAATAACAATCAATGTTAATCCGGTTAACACAATTATGGCATTAACTTAAAATGTAATATAACGAAAATTTTGTATTAAATTGAGAAAAAATACTGGTAATAACTTAGGTTCGTAAAAATATGTATAAAACTTTTTACATATAATAAATGTTACTGAAGATAACCAGCTTTGAGCAAAACACTACACTTTTTATCCTTATACCTATAGTGAACCTATAGAAACTAACTTAATTTTTTCTATAACTTGATATGGTAATATTTACACCCATATTATATGTATTAGAAACAACTGTAGATGTAGAATTTACCTTGATTTTACGGAATTCTTTACAATCCATGCACCAAGTGCAGCTGAAGCTGCTATGGCTATTTTCACATCAGTCCTTGAGGTAAATTTGCTCAAATTTGGAGCCATTATAAAAGTTTATGGAGACGAGAGAGAGAAGATATTTAATATTTATTGTACTATCACCTACAACTGAAACATATTCACCACAGTCACTAAACACAACCACCACTTTCCACTAAAAAATATTAACTGCCCAATATGTACTATGGAGTGCCCCGATTTGCACAAATATTTTCCTAAGAAGGATTGTAGCCTTTAACCTTCACTATTGCACTTCACGTAAATTTGTTTTTAGTAATGCTGCCACTGCAGCGCGAAAATAACAAAAAATTGTCACAACAGACTATAGCAAAAATCATAAAATGAACTTTATCAACTTTACAAGTGGTTATAGTCTTGTTGCTATACTTTTCTGTTAAGTAAGTCCATGGCTACTAATTATAATTTAAAATTCAAGTAAAAATTCGTACTAAATTGACTATTCAAAGACAACTGGTGGTGATTGGTGAAATGTACAATGTCTTGTACTTTGATCATTCCAAGCCATCCATGCCATTGCGTGCTGACACCTGACATCTAAATAAAATATTGTATACATAGACAATATTAACTGACATTCAGATAAGTTTTATTCTAATTTTTAGTCCTTAACTCTTTTATTAGATACCCTGTAACTTTAGGGGGTCCATGATTGGTTATTGATTCTATGCGTTTCTTACGGATCTTGGCGGATTCTGGATTCTGAAGTCGGTTAAAAAAGTTTATTTCGTAACGAAAACATCTTTAAATTACACATAATTTATATAGCTCGCAATATTTTTTTTTTAATACAAACACAAACGGGCAAAATGTTTACCTGATCGTAAGTCATACCGTTGTCCATGAACACTCACAAAGCCAGAGGCCTCATAAGCGCGTTGTCGGCCTTAAGATAACGATACGCTAGTTTTTTGAGGTCCCTAAGTCATATTGTTCGGAAATACCGCTCTTGGCAACGGTTCCAATAGCGGTGGTGCGAGACAGAAAGTGTTTTCTGAAGCACTCAGTTGTAGAATGTCATGTACATCGAGGTGATACGGATGGAATTTTGTATTCTGCCTCGATTTGATTCAGAATATGCAGGTTTCAATCCGAACTCTTTATTATAAATATCGATAGAAAAGTAGTCTCTCTACTTTTCTATCGTCACTACATGATTACATCTCTATGTCTATCATATACATAGAGATGTAGCGACATTACAAAGTAATGCCTAGACACATGAGTGTTCCGGCACTGCTGCATAAGTTGCAGCATGTCATTAATATCAAAATATCAAAGTCATCTAAGCTGAACAAGTAGTAGGTGTGTTACATTCTAGAAGGAAAAATAAAACATAGTCATTATTATACTTAATTTTATTCTAAAATTCAGCAGTACATGATCATCTGTTGATTATAGAATGATTATAATAAATAAGTAAAAACTAATCAGTCCAGTAACTTAAAATACTATTTACAAATAAATTTAAAAATTAAGAGATCCATAGTCATTTTAGTCTACTTCTTCCACTGTGGGTCCTTGGTTGCTGTATTGCTGGTAGCCTTGTCCTTGTTGAAAACCTGGTCCTTGTTGGAATCCTTGGCTCTGCTGGGGTCCACCAGATCCCATTCCGTGCATTTTGCTCATTATTGGTGAACAAGTTCTCTGTAATTCTTTCAGCTTATGTTCATACTCCTCTTTTTCCGCCAAGGTATTGTTTTCGAACCATTTAAGAGCTTCATCGCATGCATTTCTTGCACTGTCTTTGTCTTCTTGGGTGATTTTTTCACCAGCATCGTCCAAGGCCTGTTTCACGCTGAAGATGTATGACTCGAGTTGATTTCGCGCTGCCACTCTTTCTCTTTGACGGTTGTCTTCTTCTTTGTACCTCTCGGCTTCGGCCAACATACGATCGATTTCTGCTTGTGAAAGACGGCCCTTATCATTCTTGATCACAATGTTCTTGCTTCTTCCTGTACTGTTTTCTTTTGCAGAGACGTTTAATATTCCATTGGCATCCAAGTCAAAGGTAACGTCAATTTTAGGTACACCTCGTGGGGCTGGTGGTATTCCAGTGAGATCAAATCGTCCGAGAAGGTTGTTGTCTTTAGTCATAGCTCGTTCACCCTCGTAAACTTGAATGGTAACGGCTGGTTGGTTATCCGAGTAAGTGGTAAAGGTCTGGGACTGTTTGCATGGAATCTTCGCATTCCGCTCAATGATCTTCGTCATGACTCCTCCAGCCGTTTCAATACCCAACGATAGTGGAGCTACGTCTACTAGCAATACGTCCTGGATTTTACTGTGCTGTTCCCCACTCAAAATAGCTGCTTGAACCGCAGCTCCATAGGCAACTGCTTCATCGGGGTTGATAGAAAGGTTCAATTTCTTACCACAGAAGAAGTTTTGCAACATGCTCTGAATTTTCGGAATACGAGTAGAACCACCAACCAATACTACGTCGTGAATGGAGCTCTTATCAAGTTTAGCATCCTTAAGAGCCTTTTCCACTGGTTCAAGAGTACCCCGGAATAAATCAGAGTTTAATTCTTCAAAGCGTGCTCGAGAAACCCTGGTGTAGAAGTCAATTCCTTCGTAGAGGGCGTCAATTTCAATAGTGGCTTCTGTGCTTGATGACAAGGTGCGTTTAGCTCTTTCAGCAGCGGTTCGTAGTCGACGAAGAGCTCGAGGGTTATTCTTCATGTCCTTCCTGTACTTCCGGTTAAATTCATCCGCCAGGTGGTTCACTAGTCTATTGTCAAAGTCTTCACCACCAAGGTGGGTATCGCCGGCTGTAGCTTTCACTTCAAATAAGGATCCTTCATCGATGGTTAGGATAGACACGTCAAAAGTACCGCCACCAAGATCGAAAATCAAGACGTTACGTTCTCCTTTCAGATTTTTGTCCAAGCCATAAGCCAAAGCGGCAGCGGTGGGTTCATTTATAATCCTTAAGACGTTGATCCCGGCGATCGCACCCGCGTCCTTGGTTGCCTGTCGCTGTGAGTCGTTGAAGTAAGCTGGTACAGTGATGACAGCGTCTCTGACCGAAGAACCCAAGTACGCCTCGGCTGTTTCCTTCATCTTTGTGAGAACCATGCTGCTGATCTCTTCCGGAGCGAATCGTTTTGTTTCACCTTTGAATTCCACTTGAATTTTTGGTTTTCCGCAGTCGTTTATAACTTTGAAGGGCCAGTGTTTCATATCCTGCTGAATTTTAGGGTCGTCGAATTTCCTGCCAATAAGTCGCTTTGCATCGAATACTGTGTTGTTGGGGTTCAAAGCGACCTGATTTTTAGCAGCATCTCCGATAAGTCTCTCTGTGTCCGTAAATGCAACGTATGAGGGAGTTGTTCGGTTGCCTTGGTCGTTTGCGATGATTTCCACATTTCCATGTTGCCATACTCCCACACAAGAGTATGTCGTTCCAAGATCAATTCCAATAGCTGGCATTTTGATGGTTTTTATTTATTTGAACACTCGTTGAATCAATAAATGCACTATTATAATATTCGCCTGTAAAACTTGTTGCTTGCACCGACTTCGCTTTTAATATTCGCTTGTTTGTCTTTTCAAATACTGATGCATTGCCGCGCTTTCGCGCTCCTTATATACCTCGGGCTCATTGGCGAATAGCGTACGAGAATCTTCTAGGAGCCACGAGAGCCAACCAATAACAAATAATCTGATGGAGAATATTCTAGATAAATATATTTGCCGTCCAATCAGAATCACCCTCTGTGTGACAAGAATAGTAATATGGTGAGGCTCCCATGTTAAACAAGGACAAAACTTTGTATTTATTTAGAGAATTATTTTAGTGTTGCCATTGATCAGACATTTTCCCAATTTTGGCAAGATGTGACAATTTTATTCTTAGATTTACAGTCCATAGTTAAAAAAAATATTTTGAACTTCTTTACGTACTTTTTTCAACCATAACCAACCAATTATTGATATATGTGCTGCTCACTGAATTTTGGACGATAGAACTCAGTAAATAATAAGTTTATGTAAATAAAAAAGATTTATGATTTATGGTCCAGTAGTGAAGAATTAGGAGAAAACTACCATGCGTTGCCACTAATTTTAGCAGGAGATTACAATATTAAATTCAATAAATTTTCTATGAGACAAATTAAACTTACAAATGAATAATAACCATAATGTGCAAACTACAAGACATGGAACAACAAAAGATGCAGTTTTTCTAGATAATAGCTGTCTTATTTTATTTCAAAAATATATGTATTTTATTTCTCATACCTGTCTCGGGTATAGAATCTACCACAGTAATGATCGATGTGTATAATAATGAAAATAATACTCAAAATTAAAAGATCTATTCAATAATATATGCATACATAGAAGGAGTGAAAGAAGTTTCACTCCAGTCGTGTGGTCAGAAGCAAACTTGCTTTTTTTTTATTTGCCAGGTTTTTAAATGAAAGTTCACAAATAAAAATGTTTTTAATTTTTTCTGTATCTTCTTTATATTCAATGTCAGACGACTGTTTAATTCAGTATCAAGAATTTAAAAATATATTTTATTTCCCTTAAGTGATAATAAATACTTTTGGGACTTTTAATTTAACCAGCTTGCAACCCTAAAACTTTTGCACGTTTCCACTAACTGTCACGCACACATACTTGATCTTAGTGTGAGTAGTCTTAAGAAGTATACACACTGTTTTTATTTAAATCAATTTAACATTTTATATTTTATACATATTTTGATATTTACAGGCTTCCTCTAAAAATCTTTTTATTCAGTGATTCGTTATAATAGTAAAGTAAAATGTCTAATAAAAAACTTGTTTATCAATTATTGGTACAATACCGTTTATGAGAATTTATTTTCTTAAATAATAATATGATCTAGATTTTCTACGACCGTCTGTAGGGCCCCATTTTTTCTGGAGTCCCTGATGATCTTGGCCACCCTAAATGAAATGGCTTGATAATAGTTTAAACGAAAGCCACGAATATCTGTTATATCTTATTTGTATAAGAATCAATTTTTTGAAAAATCAATAGGAAAATGAAATCATAATTGTTGGTTAACAAACCACCAATCGTATTAAAGTTTCTACCAGTGCAATGGTATCAGATTTAAACTTTTGCCATCTCTTTATGTTTCAAGTGTTTCTCTTTTTTTATAACTATTGTCTAAAAATAGTAGCTTTTAAATAGATGTAGAAAGGTATATCAAAAAACTAAGTACTTAAGTAAACAACATTTTTAACACATATAATAAATATATAATTCAAGCAATTATAAAATCAGCTTATACGAATGATCCTCATTGAAACATCGTCCTCCCTGCCGAATGTTCAATAATAATTCACTGTGAACATTATGCATTCACCCTAAAATAATACGCATGTGTGCGTTGAAATTCGAGCCCACAAGTAAAAACATCTGTATACAATACAATTTCCAGAATGTTCCAAGGTCTAAGGTATTGATCAAGGATTTAGTTGCGCAGCTGTATCTTTTACCCCATCCCCTACCCCATTCCAAATACACCCCAGTCCCCGGGATTCTGCAGTTTCTAGAATATTCTCTATTGATCTCGATTTACTGCACTGGGAAATAATTGGTCTCGTTTATTTTATAGCTTAAGAGATACTTCAATATTTTGATAAATCTTGTTTTTTTCAAAATAGTATATTGCTAAGTATAAATATTACGATTTTATAAATAAATCCTTACCATTTGTGAATGAATAATATTATTTCTAAAACATGATAATTATTAATTAATATCCTATTATATTTGATGCAATTAAAATTGATTTAATTTATATTATTTGTATATTATCTTTATTCATAACAAATAAATTATTCTAATTGCAATACATATTTCATTTAGTAATTTTAACTAGAGTACTCGTTCGTTTCCATTACAATTTAAGCACTATTTGACAGAAGGATTAATTAAAAGATACGGACAGACTGATTTAGTTGTTATGATAAAGGCAAAAATCTATATAAGTTGTGAAAAATATCCATTTTAATTATTTTTTTAACAACCGTTATAAATAGTAACGTAGATTATTCAAAATAAAAAAAAAAAAAAATAATTATAATTTTTGATATATAAGTAATATTGTTATTGCTCTTTGTCTATAATCAGGTTTTGGAATATTACAATGATATCGTTTTCTCACTCTAACATAGTCTTTTATCTCATTCATACAGACAAAGAATGTTCTAGAACTATAATGCTACCATATAGAA
This sequence comes from Pontia daplidice, assembly GCA_963693355.1. Lineage (NCBI taxonomy): Eukaryota > Metazoa > Arthropoda > Insecta > Lepidoptera > Pieridae > Pontia > Pontia daplidice. The sequence goes on along the minus strand of CAVNZL010000024.1, from coordinate 1,348,001 downwards.
AACGGTATAGAAACTATGTACGAAAGGAAGCTTACATGTCTTCTATACTGGCATCATTATACTGCGTCACCGAATGACGCGGAGAGTATTTAAGCAGCTGCGCGGAGGAATTTACCACGATACCTATTTTGAGAGCGTAGTTGTGAGGTTCGTTCGTTACAATGTACCTTAGGTCTTTATTTAGAGGTACAAGTTTTGGTAATTGTAGAATTAGGTCTTTAGAAATTAAAAATCGAGGTTTCAAAGTGCACTAGAAAAAAGCGTTGAAAAATCCTAATGAAATTGAAATGGAAGAATGCGTAGAATAATTTCAAGATGGCGGAGTCATCGCCCGGTAGAGAACGTAGTTACTGCGCAATTAAGTTTGACGTTGATATAAATGGCTAGAAAACGCAGCTGGAGTTCAAGGATTAAAATAAAAGGTGGGTGGAATTTGATTTTAATATTTTATGACGAAAATAGAAATTATTATAGTTAATTGGTCTAGTAAAAACTAATATGTACCTATGTACATATTGTACATACAGTACTATATTTCACAATAAAGTACTGAAATCATTTTTTAATAACCACCAAGTTTCCTTGGTCTTTAAATTTGTTCAGCGATTATAGACGATTATTAATGACGTAATCAAATACCGTCTCATCATTTGTTAAGGAATGTACCTACTATCGTAATGACGCACTAATTTACATTTCAAGTAGTTGCGTCATAATTAATTTAGTAAATAGTTGTTTGGTAAAACCTATATATAGAGATAAATAAGCAAGTCAGTTTTGAATGGCTTCACGTTATTGGGTATATTTTTATTCTTATTATATCTATCGGCTACAATATGAGCGAAAATATGCGCAGAGGTGACGTCATAGCTTGTACTTATTATACTTGGTATAGTCTAGATAACATTTTCAGATATGCCACTGCTCAGTCTGAAGAGACTTCGAATAAAGGTATAAATAACTTAATAAGCGTGGTATATCTTTTATATTAAAGCTTAGGTAGTGATAGGCCTAAATGGGGAAATAATATTAAATGGTACGTAATAACATTAACATATGTATATAGCGAAATATTAGTAATTGTAGGAAACATTTTCATAGGTTGTTACTAGGGAAGCAATGATTATTTGAGCAGCTGTTCATTTTCAATAGGTGGTATGACGAAAGGTGTTTGTATTAGTATTACATATGATATAGATATCGGTTGAAAAACGGACATTTTAAAGTTAAGAAAAATAAAATAATGTAAATGCTACCCTCGTTACGGATATATTAAGTTACTAAGACATATTTTGTAGGCACGTATAAAGGTAACTCTTATTTTATGTTAAATTACCAATGGACTTACCCACTTATTATATATAAGGTAACTGATATAATTCAATACGTAAAAAGTAACATGGTTGCTTTTATAACATATTTATATATAAAAAATTTCCACATAAATTTTTTGTAGGTATAGGATTTTTTTAACTATAGTTGAAATATTGTAGCATGTTTTGCTACGTTACTTAAGGTGCGTAAATAGATAAAAACAATATATGTCAATATTGATTAAAATTTGACGCTTGAATTTTTTAATTAAACTACAAAAACAAACTTGTTTTCAGTAAATAAGTTTCATATATAATATGTATATACATTCTTCAGTTACTGAACTGCAAATATTATATTTTTATATATTAGAAAGTCTGAAATGATACAACACATGAGATTAAAATCTTAAAACAATTAAAATCTTATTTTAACGATTTGGTTATGTTAACCTAAAATGGTAGTACACTGAACACCTATTTTAAATGTAGAGGAAGAGGACCATTTTATATTATTTTATGGAACAAAGTAATTAAAAATGTAGGTACTTGGACAAATTTAAAACCTATGCAATTGACACAAAATGTATGGTATATAAAACAAAGGGTAGTGACTAAATGACTACTTATTATTATTTTATTTTTAGGTTTGAAGAAAAAACGTTAAGTTAAAATTATAAATATATGGTCAATTCAAGATTATTTAGAATATTGGTAAATTTAAACAATTAAAAATAAGTTGGTAATATTAAAACCCACCACGTTACAAAATATTTCTTCAAGTTGACAATAGAAAATATTATTATTATTAATACGTACTAACTGTATACGTACTAACTAATAATTAATGTTTTATTTTGACTCGGACAATTTTATACTTTAATATACATTAATTACTACTTTATACGTTGAAAATAATCTATATTATAAACTATAAAAATTATACATTAACAAACAGAAGATTTGTCAAAGCGATTTTTATAGAGTTTGAGGTTAATTAAAATGAAATTCGACTACTAACAAATTGTCAAGGAAGTTAATAAAAATGTATTGCAATTGCAAGATATATGTATATATAGAGTACATAAATGTTATTTTAAACACTTTTTAAAATAGTGATTTTTCTAAACAAATAATTAATACCACTAATAATTTAATCAAGAAAATTTTATTAGGGGCAAATTAGTACAAAATATTTTACAAAATAGAGATTTCTCAACTGACTCAAAGTTAAAATTATATTTTTTTAGGTAACTGAAAAGGAATTATTAGATATTTAGTACATAAGTGTACAGTAAATCTGAATTATATTTACTTAAATACATATTTTTTAAAAATGTAAAAAGAAACTTAGTTTTAAAACGGTACCAGGTAACTGTACTAGTACTAGAATAAGAAAAATCGAAACGAAAAATTAATAAGGTTTTAAAAAATACAATAATAATATAGATACCATGAAAATGATAATCAAAATAAATTACTTAACTAAGTAAATATGAAAATTTACAATTTTCTTTAAATTCTGGAGATAAATTCCAAAATCTGAAATTATACAATAATTATGATTATAATAATTACAATTATAATAATTATTATGGTTATTAGTTTTAAGATAAAAGTATTTTATGAGAAGTTAAGAGGTTTGGTAAAGAAAATTTATAACTGTATTAAGGTAATAAAGATACAAAGTTCAATCTTGTCTTATTTTGAGAGGATCGATAATATTTAAACGGAAAATATAGTAATAGTTAAGCAGTTAGGAAAATGTTTATAAAAATTCCATATTTAATTAATCTCGACGAATTCATCCGATTTTTATTTCGAATAAAATCTTTTACTTCGAGTAATAGCAAGAACTTAAGTCTATTAATGAGTAATACAATACCAACCTAGAAAAAGTACGTGGTAACTTTATTATACAATCATTCGCTACGGCGAAAGTTAATAATTTAAATATTATATTATAGATATACATAAGAAGATCTGTCTTAAAGTTGTTTAAGGTAATAGAAAAAATAATTGAAGAGAAAATAATCGCATAAGATTAGAATATAAATAAATGTATACATTTATCTAAGGCAATTGAAAAAGTTGCAATATTAAATTAAAATGTGGTCATCTATCCTGTATGTCTATTGTAATACATACGCTACAATAATGCTACATAAGTAATGAGGAATTAAAAAGGCGATGAATAACTTCTATCAATATAATATAATCGATATAAAAAGAATGAAATCCTAAAGGCGTATAGAATCCAATTAAATTAATTTAATAGGCAAATTTATAAATATGGTTAATACATATGTATATATTATAGTCGTGATTAAGTTCCAAATTAAAATCAGTTCTGGATGGAGAGACGAATTAGTTTGCATAAATGAAAATAAATCACTGAATAAATATGTATAACGGAGTATGGATTAATATTGTAAGCGATTATTTTTAATACTATTAATAAGGAAGTTATCAACCAAAATTTATGGCTTATAAATAGTAATTGTTTTTATAATTTTGGAAGATTTAAGAGTTAAGAAATTTGAGATTTTAGGCGGAGGAAATACGGATTCTTTTAATGACACAAAGTTTGAAATAACTGTTTAGTTAACGTTAGGACACGTTTTTGGGTTTGGAAAGATATTTATATGCATATATATAGATGAATAAAAAACATTACGAGAAATAAAGTAAAACAAAGTTAAAATATTTAAGATCAGATCTCAAGGAATTTTGTTTTGTAGAGGTAATACGCAAATGCAACAAAATGTTATGTAACTGAAAAAAAAACATGATCTTGCTTGGAAAGCCTTGGAAGTAACGTGACAATATGGCATTTAAGATTTAACGATTAATTATTCAATGTATAATTTGTAGACTACTAGATTGCTACATATTTGGTAGGTATTTTGGTAAAACAAAAATCCATTAGGTACTGCTACATAAATCAGTATATTTACTGAAATCTTGACTAGGTATGTCAAGCTATTAATACTGTTACCACACGTGGTCGGATTCAAACATAGAGGTGTATGACGAAAAGGTTATGATATCTGTATTTAGAAATTAGTCGAAAGCAATGAAGAGGCATTATTCATAAGTAAAATTACCTTCTTAAAGGCTAAGAGGGTAAACACAAATTTTGCTAGATTAGTTAGATAAGATACAATTTTTGGGAAGAAGTCAATATCAACGAAAATGATGGAGTACTCCCTTTATTCAAAATAATTTTGCGGAAGTTAGTAAGCAGTAAATACGGTATAAACGGTTAACGTTTTGAAAGGTGTTTAAAATGAAACGATAAGTGATTTCATAGCCACGAAAGCGTTGTGAATAATGGTCAACATAGAACAAATTGAGAAATTGATTATGGTGTCGCCAATTCGATTTAATGTTAATACTTAGATTAATTAATTATTTGAACAAATTATAATTTAGGAAGTCCTAAAAATTTCAATTATTATTTGAAATTATATTCTAATATTAAGTAATTACAATTGTCAAGTCTGAAAATTATGTATTTAAATTTATTTTAGGTACGTAAGCAATTGTCAATTTGAAAATATAATAGTAGGACGGTAATTTTTCATTCGGAATATAAATTAAAAATTATACATATTTATATATAGCCAAGTAAGTTTGTACTAACACTATGGGAATTTATTATCTTATAAATTGTGAAATCATTCCATAGTGAATCAGTTATGCTTCGTCTTTGTCATTATGAGTAATTTTTGTTGACTTTAAAATATTGCGTAATATACAAAATGATACCATAAAAAGAATAATTTTCTTTTCTACATACTACAATTAAACGTTACAACACAATACGCTATGGATAATAATTCGATAATTATTTAAAGGTTAGGAATTGAGACACGTCAATATTTTTAAGGAACATTAATGGAAGTTATATATGATTAAGAATTATACAATTACAACATATTTCTGCATTCAACTAATTAATTTCGTTAACTTTAAATAGAAGATTGTCATTAATTATACTAATTAATATATTACGAATATGAACAAATGCGTTTTAAAATATTGGGAAGCGTTTTATATATAATAAAACAAACTTATATTTAATATTCTAGAATTTTATTAAGCGCTAACACAACCTATGATCATTGTTTACTTTTGAATATAAATACCTACACACATTAATATTATTTTAATAAGAACAAACAAGCCTAAAATAGCCATAATTACAATTATTTTGACTTCTTTACATAAATTTATTTTATATTTATCATTAAGACCAGGAACATCACCATAATTATAACTTTAGACGAATATCTTATGATACTTTATTTTTGTGGTCTGCCATATTGTTTTATATACGTGTATGTGCATTTTCAGGAAAATGATATTTATTGTCTTGATTGATGGTTGTCGCTTTTTCAACAGACTTATCGAGTTACGGGCAGGCAGGTCGGTCCGTTAGTCAACGTTGTTACTGGTCCAGTTGACAGCGTCGTTACTCATACTTCGTATTTGGTCCGCGACAAGGCGTCCGTTGTAGAGAACTGTCCCTTTAGGGATTATCTTAAAATTCTCTCTAGCCAGGTACAATAAATTATTTCAGTAATAAGTATTAACTTTAAAAAATCACGCGGCAGTATTATTTTATCACTTCTATTAATTTTCGATCGTATTTTTGATATAATTTGTTACGTAACGTAGGTCGTTTTAAGAAATAACAATTAGAGATAAGTGAAGTAATAAGTCCGAACGATTAATTTTCAGATATTTATTATATGTATTGGAGCTGCAGGCAGGCTTGTTCGCTATAGGAGTTTTAAAACCATAGGAGATAGTCATCCAATATGCGTGGAAAAATCCTTAAATAGTCGGCATTAATATTAAAAAAAAGTTGTAAGTTCATTAATAGATTAGGTTGAATAAAAAATATTAGATTTAGATAACCGTACATAAATTAAAGATTCGAGTCGAAACGGAATAATTTGGCCGGACGATGACATATATTTTAGATGTATATTTAGTGAAATATTGAACGATTATAATAATACCCAAAATTCAACACTATCCCAACTTAAAGTACTAGAACTGACATTAGGTAGGTCAGTAGAGACAAAACTCGTCAAAGTATTGGCTAAGTATGTACTAATGAAGTCATTGCGCCGGAAACATTACGACAAAACTCGATTCAAATAATTTGTGTACGTATAAATTTCACAAATGTCATTGTCAATAACCCATAAATTAGATTAATAACAATATTATAATTGGTACCCTCCTCTCATTAGCATTTATTTCATTCTGTTAATGGCATTTAAATAATTTTGTAAAAGTATTAAATAAATTATTAATAATTTCTTTTAATGTTTTTAAATGAATCCCGATTTATTTCAGCTTTGATATCAATCACCAATATTTTAAATTTCAGTTGCTAATTTAAACGCGGACGCAGATATCAAATTTATCGCTTTTTAAACCGGAACCATAAGTTAAATAACCGTCTTAAGGTCCTTATATAAAGGTAGATCTATTTTTTATTTCTCAATATAGCATCGAAACAGGGTAAGAGTAAGGCCTAACTTAACGCGACAGATCTGATTTAGAGAAAGGCGTTTCATATAAATTTGGAAAAGGTCAGTACGGAATTAAACCTGATTCAAGTACGAGAATTGATAAAAATCCAGGAATGAAATGGAAGGTTAGTCGGACAAATTATATTCGAACATCAATAGTTTTTCTCACAGGTGAAATGGATAATTCCAATTTATTAACAATAACACTATGATATAGCAGCAGGCTAAAATAGTTGAAATCTCTATAAAGGATATCGTATTTATCTAAAGAAGGAAGGAAAATAAAATAAGAGGAAAGATACGTCAAAAAGGTGTGTTGATTATTTCGCTTCATATGACTGTTATATAAGAATAGGAAAATATAAATTTTCCAATTAAACAATCCCTTTGTTTTTCTATTTTTGCAGAAGTTTAAACGTTATGGTTTTCTTTAAAGTATTCAGAAATTTTATTGGTTTTTAACCATAGAAATTGGTAAATATTAGTTTTAATAACGGATCCGGATAAACAAAATAGATCATAACATAAATGATATAGAAAAAGGATCAATTAATTTTATGGAAACAAAAATTAATAAGTTCAATAACGGACCGGATTAATATCAATGATATAGGAAAGGATTAATTATATTATAAGCAATAATAAGAAATTCAGTACAGCTTAGGAGATTTAATATGGAAGGTTTAATACCTAATTTTAGAAATTCGTCTCAAAGAGAAAACATTTCAAAAGATCTGTTTGATCCCTCATATGCCTAATATATGCACATTTCCTGCTGAAAACCATCGGTAATTGGATAAGAAAATAATTACTTAATCACAAAGTAAAAGTTCTTAATGAGTAGATGAAAATGATTAGTGTGTAAACTATAAAGGAATTTTAAGCGAATGTAGGTAAGATTCAATTACACAGAATACGGATAAAACAAACAAACCACGACTACAAGCTTTTAAAACAAGGCCACATCACATTAATTATGCAAAGGAAACACAGGTTCGTTTTGGAAATAACTAACTCAGTATTTGCTACAAAATTACTTCACCATTCGGATACTCACATAAGTAAACGTTTTGAGAAACTTAACGAAATGTACGAACTACCAAACTCGGATAAATACAATCGGACCTGTAAAATCAAGTAACTATATAAATTTTAATTAATACAAGACGCAAGGTCAGTGCATATGTGCATTTATATATATTTAAAAAGTTGCTGTAAGTATGTATATTATATGTGTATATTATGCTATATTATTTTTGCTTCGTTCTATTAATGCTCCTTAACCGGGAAATGAAATTCAGGTAAACATGTCTTATTTTTTGATGTATAATATCACACCTCAGAAAGGTCACTGAACACGTAAGCATGTACCTTTTTCGTTAGAAGGAAAAATAATTTAATTTCTAGGTTTTCATAATTTTCTGTAATAATATGCACATTCTCAAGAAAGAAAATTGAAGATAAAGAAAATCAAGTAGAGAATAAAGAAATGTTTCAAGATTAAGAAGATTAGTTATACCTAATCTAAATTAAGTGATTAAAATGTGCAGTTTTTACAAGTTATGTAAATGCAATTGTGGAAATAGAGGAAAGTTTGAAATAGTTGAGTGATGGTTAATAAGTGGATGTTTTATTGTTTTGATAAGTTGAAATTTCACACATGCTTTAATCTGTCAGCCACAAGTAGAAAACTAATAGCATGAATAGCGGGTAGCCATTTGAAAATCGTGAGTTAGTGAGTGCTAATAATGGTTTCAGTGGATTGTGATAGTTTGAGGAAGGCTTAAGAAGGCTATAAGCAATGTATGTTGTGTTCGTGAAGTGCTTATTTCAAGTTTTGATAAAGCAATGAATTGATGAACAAAATTTGCGTTTCGCTTCAAAACCATTATCCCCGTAATTTCTGTAGGAATCTGTTCACAGAATTATGATCATGCTCGCTTTAAACACAAACATAATGGATATGTATAAATAATCCTTGACTGTCCACCGAGGTCTCCATTAATGGATCATCCAAATAAGCTTCAGGCACATGCTTGTTGTCTAGAACTTCAGGCTTTTGTCCCTTAGCCCTAGATCTTGCTAACAGTCTGCTTTCAGAATTAGACCAGATGAGCTTTCGAATTGTGGATGAGGGATAGTTTAGAATATTTTAACGAGCTGATAAAAGTAAAAGTCCAGTAAACACATTTGATACTCTACGCACAATGGACCTTTGATCTAATTGGTTGTTGGAAAATTTCCCTAATGGCTTCTAGTAGGAACATCTAATTCAGGCTCCGAGAGCTGCAAATTGTTATTCAGAGAGACCACATCTTTCTATGTAATGTATAACGTAACGCTTTTTTTTAGAAACATGTCAATTTAACATGAGGACCAGGTTAATTCAAAACAAAAATGGTAATACTTTGTAATGTTTTGCATGAAAATTAACTTCACTTTAACACGTCTAGTAGATAGGGAACGGCTTTTTAGTATGTTTCAGATAATTACGGCTAAGCTAATTTCGCACGAGACTGCAAAGAGTTATGGATTTTTTCATGCGCTAGGCAAATATGCTTTCTCAGCACTTCATAAATACTACACAGGTATAATTTCACTGTAATAGGTTTAGGGACACAAACATTTCCAAATGTTTCAGATTCGTTGCAAGCTCATCAATGGAAAATGCACGTTATGCTTAAACAGTTCTTAATTTCAAAGATCACTTTGCTCGAGGATTGTATGTTAAACATTTAATTGGGAATGGAATGATTTAACAGATTAGAAAACATGTGTGTAAATGGTTAGGATGCTACTAATGAAAGTTTTTCAGGAAAATTTTAAAATATACCAATAGACGTTTTAGTAAGAATAAGATTTAGAAATCTAAAAGGGGGCTATAATTTATCTTAATGAGTAACACGGTCCGTGATGTAGATAGTAAGTAATGTCATATGTGATTTTTCCAAAGGATTGGTTAGGGTGCAACTAAACTTGTTTCAGATTAACCTTCCACAATAACTGAAGATGAACAATTATAAAAAGCAAATCTAAAGTATTTGATTATAATTAAAACTAATATGGGACGCAATGTAAAAGTACCCAAGATTGATCGTGACATTTCTAACGTTAAACTGTTGCTACTAAATGTAAGAATGCTAATTTAACAACTTTAATTTACATCTGAAATGTTTTCGTAAAATAAAAGCTTGTATAATATAATTTTACACATGAATACTGATTTTCATTTTTATATGTATTTTCAGAAATCGGTTGATTTAATTTAATTATGTTAATAAAAATATATTTTCTAAGGTTAGGGTTCCAATCATGTACATGTTTCAGATGATCTGAAGGTGCGGTTTGGCCGCATCAATTTTTTTTTAAATTATGTTCGCAGAAATCAGAGCTTAGGCAACGCGAGTCGAGCAAACGTGTAGCCGTCAAGGCAAATAGGGTATAATAGAGTACTACATTATTTATATGATCAATAATACTTTGAATTTATTAGTATTAGGTAGGGTGCCATTAATTACATGTTTCAGACGAAACTGCGCGTTCATCACGAGGCCAACTGGCCCTGCCGGGATAAAATAACTTTGAAAATTTGCTTTTAAATATATGTTCACAGAATTCCTGTCTGATGGCATTACCAATTAAGGCTCTACAGTCGATACTGTAAGTTAGGATAACTAATACCTAATAAGCAATATTTTCAATGATGCCAAAATTTTTTGAATAAAGCTTAATATTGAACGTTCATAAATTAGGAAAAAGTAGTGCGTATGCACAAACCCGTTACTCTTCTATGTTCACAGAAATCCTGAAAGGTTATTGAGGAGGTACACAACACAGTAAAATAGGTAAAACTGTTTTCAAAATTGCTACCGCAATCTTCACATTCTGACTAGATCTCGGTATGTTAGGTTAGGAAGCCAATAACCCAAATGTTTCAGATCGTAGACGTAGAATCGACTTGCTGGGGCTCGAACCTACCGTAGCATTATTTGCAGTATTCAACTTCATAATTCATAGAAATCCTGAGACGCAGACACAGTATCCGGTACTGTTAGTCACAGTCACGAACGCGACAAACGGTCCTCGGCGCTGTAAGTGACATTTAATTTTAGGGCATATAAGCCGAAATCGTTTTATAATGTTCACAGAAATCATGCAGGCAGGTTTTGGAACCGATCAGGCGGTAAACAGCATTGCTGTAAGTCAGTACGTTACAATATCCTTGTTATATAAAGCTATATTAGGTAGGGCACTAGCATAAGCAAAACGGTATCTTAAATGTTCACAGAAATCCTGAGGGATCATTTTCACGTGTCGGGCGGCAATACAGTCCTCAATACTGTAAGTCATAAATTCTAAAACTTATCCTTTACGGTAATTTTGGCCCTGCTCACCAGCAGGGCCAAGTATGCAGAAATGCGGTTTTTTCTGTGCTTTCAGAAAGCGAGTGGCGATGAGCGAATGTAACTGCACGATCGGATTTTTGGTAAATGTACATATTTAGAAGCTTTAATTAGGTGTAGGTAGTATCGCAGATGTCGTTGTTTTGAATGCTTGCAGAAATCCTGACACTGAGCATTTCGAGTACCTGTGTCGAGCGTCGCGAAACATGCATCAAGGTATCCGAAAATATCTTATAGCCTAAATTGTTGCATGTAGGACGTGTTTCTTTTAACGTATGTTTCAGATTTACCCCTTAGCGTTATTAGAGTAGCGATACCAGTGATGTCTCACAAAAAAGGTTAATATGTCTGTATTTAATAAAGTTGCCAAGAAATAATATAAATATTGCAGATTTTCATCAATCCAGCGTAACAAGTGTAAGAACTACTAATTATTAAGATTGCATTAAACTGTATTTTGCGCAAAGCTGAATGTATTAGCATAGTTGTAGTCGTAGGAGTAGGGTTTACACATTTCTCTTGCAGGGTGTTTTCGTTCGAATAACAGTAAACCTAGGCTTTATACATACTGTATGTAAATAAATTCCGATATTGATCCTAAGCACGAGCACGATTACGATTGATAATCACGAAAAAGACCAATCTGGGAGAATTGTATACATGGTAGATATGTTTAGTTGGATGGTGCGTGATTCGTGATTGTTAGAGGTTTGTTTTAGTTTCATGTGCAAACTAATCTTGGGCTTAACTTGTGGTGGCATAAGGGAAATTTAAATTCTAATCTAATTGGCATAACTAAAGCAATTATTTTGCGTTTAATGTTTTCGTTTGCTTTGCATTCAACTTCTTTCGCCACCCACACTAAATAGAATCTTATCTTTAATCGAGCTAGTATAGGTTAGCCTTACGATTTGGTGATTTCAGCACGTAGCAACAAGAGCTGTGGCTAACGTTTTGACATATGCAATTTAGTCTAAGCATGAAGCTTGAATGGTTCATGGTATCAAATCGATTCTGCCGACAATTCCAGCTTGTGTGGTGCATCGTATCCAAATCTGATTTTATGTATTGTAATAATGCACATAACATTATGTTGACGCCAAAATCATGTTAATCACCACACTCGGATGATATATGTGCTTGATGTTGACGTGTCATCGGTATGTTAATACTTAATTTATTCGTGTTCTTCATGTCCTCGCTATAGACCGCTTCAGTCGCAGACACTATCCACACAAGTTTAGTGTTATGCTCTATTTCTGATTTGTCCTAGTAAATTGTGTGTTTTTAAAGTTTTAATATATTTGTTTGATTATTTATATTATAGCTTTGAACCATTCTTACAATTAGGTATTTCACTGTTAATTTTGATGCTATCGTTTATTATATTAAAATGTGTTAACACTAAATCCTGGTGTATTGCAAGGTTTTGTTTGTCTCACTTTGATAGATTATTTATTTATCCAATCATCCAAATGTGCATATGCACGTATAAGCTGTTCTTTCATAAACGCTATAATTTTATCTATTTGTTCTATGTTATATTTAATGCTATATTTGATAACTTGTTACATTTAAGCTAATTGGAATTTCTATAATATATTCTTTTACAGGAACTAATATTTTACATATTTTTTTACATATTCTGTGATAAAAGCTGTAAAAATATTAAGTGTAAATATTATGAGATTTTACAATTAGGTAGGTTAAAAATTTTTGATAGCGATGACAAGAACATTTAGGAATTTATGTATATAATAAATCCGGGCGATGACATAGGTAGGGAGATTGAAAAAAATATTATTCTGTAAATTAAATTGAATTGAATTGTAAAATTAAATATAAAAAAGTGATTCCTGTGGAGTTTCTTGCGCCGCTTCTTCTCCACAGAAGAACACTTTCCGAAGCGGTGGTAGCTTTGTCAAAAATAGTCCAAACGATAAATAAATTCCAAAAACATGAAATAAATGGTTTTTAACTTAACTGTCGTTTTATTCCTTCTCCTTTAAAGTAAAAACCCTATCGACCGAGGTTGCGTCTGTTTCACTGTGAAAGTTTGAAAAAACCTGTAAGCTAAAATAATCTACAAATCAAATAGGTATAGGCTCAATAAATGCCGTATTTTTATTCCCTAATAAATTGTTTTAGAATTGTGTGCCCGTTGCACACAATTCTTATGAACTTATGAGAGTGCCGTCTACAATCTGAATAAATTGAGCTAATGACACTGAAATGTTAACAAATGCGAACATGTAAAAGTCGAATTTATGAATTGTTGATTTCATCTAAATCAAACACTGCCTGTTACTATTTCTTTAAAAAGCGTCGCTACCAATCAAAAAAAGTCTCTTCAAAATCGGTCCAGCCATTCCAGAGATTAGCCGGAACAAACAGACAGACAAAAAGTTTAAAAAATGCCATTTTGCTGTAAATATATATATTCATATGCATGTAGTAAAAAACGGTTATTTCAGTATTAAAAACAGACACTCCAATTTTATATATTAGTATAGATAGTATAGACTAGTCCAATATTGGGCTCATCCATGTCGTGTCATGTAACATTTACGTAGGTAAGCCATGGACGCTGGTTCGCAATTTATTTTAAAGTGGAGAGAACTTTTTTAATATTTATTCTACTTACAACTACCATTGTGGTATTAAAGATTTGGACCCAGGAGGATTTCGGTAGAAAAAGGGAGCATAATTTTTGAGTCGGCACAATAATGTTTAATTAACATTGTAGCACCTCCAATCTTTAAATCTTATAGTTCATGCGCTGAACGAGAAGAACTTGGATTTACACTTGACACTTCAAAAGTTGTTTATACAACCATCAGGTAATATATAACAGGCCTTTGTAATTATTAGTATTTATTTAAAGATAATGTAAAGTTACTACAATTATATTTATACGTATATCCCAAGAAATTTAAGCACATTGCCTTCTCCAAGAACACCGCTGACACCCTTGGTTGGTAGAGCACCAAACATCTTAGTTCTAAAATCGAGTTTAGTTTGGCACAGACAAGTCTAAAATAGATAAGCCTAAAATAGATAACAGACTAAGGGAAGTCCGAAACAAAAAAAATGTATTAAATATGTAAATTTATTTTAATATTGCATTACAATAAAATTGTCACAAGGTATATCCATCCCTACCTTAAATGCCCAATTCACAATATTACGTTTCTAATCAGAATTGTTTCAGTACAAGTTGCAGTATATAATAAATATACCTGGAAAGTAATGACACAAACCATTTAGCACTAACTTTAAATCGAATAGTTATCGTAAAAGAATAGTAACGATAAATTTATATATGAAAAAACTAAACGGAAGCACAAAAATAGAATATCATCCGTTCAGCCTTCGTGTGTTAACAAAGTCTGTTTAGCATTCGAACTGCTAATTGTGTCGAAGAATACGAGGACTTGACGAAATTGTCAGATCATGCTGAAGACACCCCGGATTCGTAGACGCAAAAACCGTAACTAAATATATACTAAGCAAAATTAAAGGTATATAGAATGTAATTGTAGCAGCTTCTTGAAGATTTATATTATTCATATGTGTTAGATGTTATTCATCGAAGTATCTACGATATGTGTTTGTTTACTGAATACTCTCTTGTGTGTCTAAGCAAATTATTTGTTTGGAAATGTTGTGTTTAAAACTTGGAAATATAAACACCTTGTTATAACATGAAATTAAAAAACAATTTGCGAATACGCAATGAAACTTAAAATACTTGTCACCTAGCTCTGTCTGTATACATTTTTTAAGATAAAACGAAAATCTGTTCTATTTTCATTGCCAACAACCAACTATTAATAGCTAGAAAGCCAAACTATTGCTATACAACTCCGATAACTTATACTTAAACACCCTTACCATGCTCAGAATAAGAAGTATATTTTTAATTTATATTGAAGCAGTAAAATATTATCAATTCTATTGATACTAGCGCCATCTTTTAAGAAACCAGAGAACGAAAGCGAAGTTCCTTTTAGTTATTGTTCTGAGCATGGCTCTAGTTAAATAAAGATAAGTTTAGGACGACTTAATTGTGTCATTGGGGCACTAACGAAATACTTATTAACTAGTAAACTTAAATTTACATCACATAGAATGAGACATTTTCTAAGTAACAATGGCCATAGATGTTTGTCATTCCGTTCCCAGCAAAAAGTTAAATCTCAAATTATATGCATATGCTGATCGGAAGAATCTCAAAAATTATCTATCAATCTGTGATATCAATAGAGCTTAGTTTAAATACTGGTCTTGATAAAAAATGAATGTTTTCCCGCAAACTTTTCTCAATAACAAAAAGTGATACGATTTCTAATTTTCATTTATAGACATTTATTATGGGCAGTGCGTAATTTAGGCTAAACAACAGACGAATTTAGAGTCATTACATAATTTTGTTAACTAAAACAGTTATTTACGGCCATCAATTCCATTTCTGATGTTGATCTTTATAATAATTCCTTGGTTCATGTGAATACTCGATACCGTATCTTAAGGGACGACTCTGAGTACCTAGCTTGGTCCTACAGAACAAATTACCTAAATTTCATTTTTACCTAAGAATTTATATATATTTAATATAAAGTACATGATATCAAGAACCTTAGAATTAATAATCTGTTGGGAGATCCGGACATAGTTTTAATAGGCATATATAAAACTTAGATATGTACATTTGAAAACCTTAAGTACGAACTGGAGCTTCCCAACAGGATATTTTCGTTTTGAAATGGCTGTTTTATGATTAAGCACCAGAAATTTTAGCACTATTATGATATTATTATTATGCATGTAAAAATCAAGACCGTTAAAAGTAGAAAACGCTACAATATTCTTTTATATCAAATCGTATAAATGCACATACTATTTTAGGAACAATCTCACGTAACCTAATTTTCAATTTTGTTGATAGCTTTGAGATCGAAGAAAGTGTTTACAAGCCATTGTGGAGCACACACAATTCTATGGTAAAGAATTTTAATCGCAACATTTCGAATCGCATTAGAAAATAACGCCTGTATCTTAATCCTTTTTGTACCTAAGCGTATTTAAACTGATATCAAATTCTCAAAGTCATTTACCGGGTCAAATAAGTTCATAGTATTATATGAAACCTAAAAAGCTTTCCATTAATCCACCATGCTTGTTATTTAATCTATTATTACGTAGAACAAAATATGTCTACAATCTTTTCTTTATACAATGTCCGTTTTTGTTTCCTCGGCAAAGGCGCCAAACAAGTCAAGGATCAAAGGTTCGCAGCTATTCTCATAAGACCTTGAATTTCGAAACATATTGGAACTGCTTTTATCTTGCTTGTGAATGTAAACCGCTAAATGTGACCTTAATCGGCTATTCACTTTTATTTTTATACTCTGTATCATTATAGATGTAGATTAAAAAAATTATAGATGTACATTGTAAAAAAAATACGCGCTAGGTTGACGGAGTGACGCCAGAAAGTTCGCTCTCAGATTATCTCTTATTCTTGTTCTTCATAGTTAGACGCCGCCAGAAGCTCGACTTTTCAGCAGTCGGTTGCTCTTCCCTCGCTTCTTCAGATCTGGTCTCTCCCCTTAGCATATCCAGGAACGTTGGGTCATTTTTCTTTACGTTCTTCTCGATTTTGACAGCTTCAGCGCTTAGTTCAGCCTTAAGTTTTTCGGGACTTGTGTTTTCGACCTTAAACTCATTCGGGTCTTCGACGAACGCCTGTTGCAAGTCGCGCATAATCTTTTTCCTTATTGTCTTCTTCATACTGAGGTGTCTCTCTAGGGTTTTTACGTCGCCATTGGTGTATGTTCTATAATCTTCTTTCTTCTTGCGGCTAGACTTCTTTGTTTTGTCTTCATGCTCGTCGAATGTTTGTTTGGCCTCGTACTGCTGGTTGAGCCCGAAGATGTCACGAAGGTGTGGGATGGCTCGCTCAGATGTCATGGTGGACGATCACGCCCGCTGCTCACGGTCACTGGCACCTCATAGTCGGACCTGGAATTGAGAAAATAATGTTTGTTATAAGAGTAACTTACATTGTTCGTTAATGTTAGTGACACATAAAAACGAATTTTTTTATGTAGGTAATAAAATTTGAGACTGTTGTCTTCCTCCATCAGAGTCCTAAATTATCTGATAAATTTGGCTGCGTAGATAAATAATTATATATAATTTGAGTTACTGTACCGCTCCTCTCATCACTTTAGTTAGTATAATTATTTAAATTGAACGTAGCGGAAAAAGGAAGAGGTGCGACCCGAAATATAACTAATATCCGAATTACAGATTCTAATCTATTGATTATTACGGAACGAGATGTCAGAGATGTATGATGTAAATTTATAAATATAAATA
Organism: Pontia daplidice; assembly: GCA_963693355.1. Classification (NCBI taxonomy): domain Eukaryota; kingdom Metazoa; phylum Arthropoda; class Insecta; order Lepidoptera; family Pieridae; genus Pontia; species Pontia daplidice. The sequence continues at coordinate 1,330,349 of CAVNZL010000024.1, read as the reverse complement.
TGCTTCTGTTTTAGCTAGTTTTCATTTTTTCCATTATGTTAGATGTTATCCAGGAATATGATAAAAAAAATAAAAAGTAAAACTACAATATTAAACCAATATATAGTTTAGTTTATAATCTTGTTTTTGTGATGGTGTGAGGACATTTAGCACATGATCCACATACACAATGGACATTTTGTAACAAGTAGTTTGTATAATGACATCCTCCATTCATATAAACGCGTGAAATCTTCACTGAGCTGAGTTTTTATGGATAAAAAAATTGTTGCAATTACATTAGTATTTTTCCAGAAAACTATATCGTTGGTAGTCTTTAGTAATAATTAGGGTTTATTGATGATACCAATTAGGAAGATTTATGAAAACTAATTTAAAAAAAACTTTATATCATTTACTTAAAGCACTGAGCCTTTTTCACCACAGATTAAACACAGTGTAATAGGTATTGGTACAACATAGTATATGGTAATTTTGGATTTCCTTCCACAACGGCTTCCATTTTGTTTGAATTGGAAAGATTCGGAATTCAGAAATGACCTTGTCTCGTTTAGCCTCGTGAAATTCTATTGTTTTTTGCCATTTTTTTCCTGACAATGTATGCACTAACTATAACCTTCTGTGTGCTTAAGCTTTATTTATATGTTTCCTAAACAAACAAATAAAAGTAAATTATTCATATATCTTATTGCAGGATATCAATTAATTTCCCTCCACAATAATCCTCATACATTATTCTACGTACGTTTAGTATGCATAATGAAAACGCGGACGTACTCACTTTCATCTACTCGACGGAACATGACATTCGTCTTGCATTGTTCATAATATACCCGCTTCACTGCATCGCCTCTCACCTACTTAGGGTTACCACGTACATGTTAAAGAAGTATAAATAACAATCGAAAACATTCTAAATACTTAATCTATAAAAATACGTTAAAGACAAATACGATGGAAAGTTGAAATGCACAACAATACGTCAGTGCCTAATTTATCTTATCGCATATTGAATATTACCATGAAGTTTGAACGCACGACATTACTGTTAATGAGGACTTCATGTTTAATCGCTACGCTTTTAACCTCAATTTTAATAAACATTCGAATGAGATCGGGAATAAGAATAAAAACATTAACAAAATCGCATATTCGAAGAAGGATAAACTAACAATGAAACGTTAACAGGTAATTTTGTTACACTTAAAAATGAATATATATGAAAATGTTGCTGTGCTGGTAACCCTACGACACATTTTGATTTGTTGCGTTACCACAATGTGCTTTACACTAGCTGTTTTGTCTAGATTCTGGAGTTGCGTGCTGTTTTAAAAACACAATTTTAACGGTATATATATATATGGGACGCACAGATAGTCATAGTGTGCTTAGTGGGCTTCGAACTCAGAGATCACTTCCAGTTTATTTGAATGCAACTTAAATTACTTTTCAAACATTAAACAAAGACATTTTTACAATGCCCTCCAAAACTGCTTCAATCAAAGTAAGATCCCTCCTTTCCAACCTCTATTTGGTCGTAACAATTATCAAAATTAATAAATACATGTATTCGATAATAAATGTTTTAAAGTATTAAATTAGAAGAAATGAAATAAATTTCTGAAAGGAATCAAGACTAAACAATTAACTGTGTTTTAACTGTCTTCTCTCGACAATACATATGTGATTATTTGTTATTTTCCTATAAAGAAACCATTTAACTACAATACGTTAATACTCCGCGAGTTATTTAAAAAACGCTACAAAAAGCGTGTTAAAGATGACTACTTAGTTTGTTAGTTTCAAAATCAAACAAAGCTTTAAGTTTTCAATACTCTGGTATATCAAAATTAATCTCTAGATTCTAACTTTGCCAACAGGCCACAATACAACAGCTTTGTTTAACTATGAGATTTACGACAGCACTAAAATCTATGATTCGTGTGGTACAGATGACATTAACATTGGTCGAGGTCATTGCACTTACACGTGACGTCAATTCTCTCGTGGTTTTCATAATCTTATATAATGTCTATGACCCAAAAGCGTTTGTTAAGACACACGAAATATTTTGGTAATTGAGTATGAATTAGGAAAGTATTCTGTTTGGTATTAGGTAAAACCTTTATGAAATTTATTTTTTTAGGTTAGAACTAGACATGCTATTCAAATTCTATGGTGTAAAACGGAGCGTACCGCTATTTATGTCAAACTGCGCAATTGATGTGGTTTTTACGATTTATACATTCTTAAAAAGTAAGCTTTAAACAATCTCTACGCTCCCGAGTGTATTTAGTTTATTTGAAAGGTTTTTTTATTCCTCGTAAATTATAAACAATAAATCTGGGAATTAGTAAAGAAAATTTGATTCAAAACACAATCCAGATTGAAAATTTTAGTGCGCCAACGAGGCGTAAACAGCTTGTTATTGGAAATTGTATAAAATCCATCTGATCTGTATCTTTTAATTGGTTTTGTTTCCATTTTAACGCTTCGCTAAATATTCTTTTAAACCAATTAATTGCGCACAATTTGTAACGGAATGACGTTTGAATATTGCTTGTTGACTTAAATAATCGTAGTTATTTATTTATTATATTAACAAATATAAATAAAAAATATTTTAAAACTACATAACACATAAACCTGTATTTTTATAGTAATGTATCTAGTTTACCTAGTACATGAATCTAAGATTTTTTTAAAATTTGTATGTAAAAAAAATCATTTATGCCATCAATTCTATCGGATGGTAAGATTAGCAAGGGGTTCATGAACACCCGGGTAACAAGTACTGAGTGTCCTCCATCAATAAAATTTTTAGAGTGAACACGCCCTTTCCCACAATTAAAGAAAAATTTATAACTAACTATAAACTCCGAGAAGTTGAGAAATCGAGGCGATTACACATTTCTAGGTCGACCGACGTCAACGAGGATTTGCTCCATCTACCTGGATACCTCATTCAGGATAACACTGGAGAAACAAACCTGAAACAACTATTTTCTCCTCATTGGGGTTGCTGAAAGAGCTTGCTCGCGATAGCCGCGGTGAATTACTATTAAGTTGCTTTAAGTTTGTTATTATTAACGCAACCAGGTGTAATTAAATAAATAAAAGGAACGTTTTATGTGCACCCTTAATCCCAAGGGACTCCAGCGTGAACATTTAAATTCTAAACGCACAGTGCTACGGAAGCCACTAATAAAATAGAGAAATTGACTTTCTTTTGTTTTTTGGAAATCACTCCTCGTAGACGTACCACGGCGTAGAATTAAGCGATCAAATTAATTGTTTCTTCAGAAAATAGAATTGTTTTTTCCTTGTTCAAATACCTACCTACTTGCAATTACGGTTCTGGTTGATTTACAGATAGTAATAACTTGATGTTACTAGAGTTTTAATTGTTGTTTGTCGAGTTCTGTAAATTTTGAAAAATATTATTTTTTTTATTTATCAATGTTATAATGAAGCTATTGTAAGAGTTTTGTATTGTAGTGGCAGCTCCGTAAAGAACAAATGAAACCTTGGGTTTTTACGTCTCATTCTTTTGTTTAAACAAGTGCAACACATTTCATGTCATAAATACACATTAACAATGATACGGGCATTAATTGTTCTTGAAGTATATTTAAAAGGGTGTTATTTCATTAGTGTATTATATTATTAAAGCTACCGTTATATATAAAAGGTACTTTCTGTACCGAATGCTACTAAAAGACCTAAGTTTGGTCAGACTTCGATTATTCATCAAAATTTGAGACTTTCCCAACAAAATATGAATGCCAAGTTCAATTTAAGTGTAATAATAAACTTGGTATTTGCTAAGTACAATTTGTATATACCGTTTTTACCAGACTCGTTTTTTGGTAAATTTGTACATGTTTCTGTGACATAGTTTTTTAGTCATTGGTACGACGACTTATTAGTCTATTTATTAAATTAAATTCAAATCAATTTTTATAGAATAGAGAACATAACATAAATCAGTATTTTGACGTAGAAACGTTGATATGCAATAATGCTCTATTTATATTCTAATTAGCTAAACAAAAACGTACGCAATGTGAGCACGAAAGCGCGCATACGTCAGCGATTGTCGCAACACTGTGCCCATTATGTCATTACAAATGATACGAAATTAAGGCTAAATTAATTAATTGCAATATTTTGACGCCTTTTGTTAATGTTTACTTCAAACATGCTGCATTGAAACTCAGAAAAAAATTATGGAATGTTCAAGTGTTGGAAATGTGTATAAAATCAGTTATGAGTTAAAGGTTGCTTAAGTCGTGGCGATCTAGTAACTAAGAGAGAATTTAGTAAATCTACTACAATCAGATATTGTAGCGGCGAAATACTGGACGAATGTACTGTATGGTTCATGGTAAAGACTTTTTGATAAAATATTATTGTATACCCAACATAAATTCTCTACAGCAGTGTCTTTCAACCTTTTTCATGATGCGACCCCTGGTATAAAAAAAATATTTCGCGACCCCCCTTGACCTTAGGTTTTTTATCATGTATGTAGGTGTACGTTACAGTATTACCATTAACAATATTAATTGTCTTTAATCTTTTTTTTTACTAAAGTACCCATTTTTTTCGACCTCTGACGACCCCCGTACAGAAGCTTCGCGACCCCCCAGGGGGTCGCGACCCACAGGTTGAAAAACAAGGGTCTAGAGTAGTGATAATGATACTGACAGTTTGTACCTATAACTATAAGTATCTTTATAATAATTTACGTGTTTTGGAATCCACGGAAAGATACCGATTACCTTTTTATATGTAGCTCGTTCTTCGCGAGCGAACCTGTCGTACAAAACACATCATTCGGATTTTCAATATTATTTGCAATCCACAAATCCTATAGAAACAAATACAAAAGCTATAATATGCGTCGGTGTAGCAAAAAGTGGAATTCTCTGCGATGAATCAGTGCGAAACGCGTACCTGGCCACGACGATCGCAGATGTTAATAATGTTTGTAATAAACTTTATTAAGATACGAATTAGAACAGGTTGTTTAGAAATAGCTGTATACGTATATTAATTATAACTTTCGTGAGCTTTGTACTAGCTATTATAAATGTCACACACGTTCATTTTGTTTCGTGTGTCTTGTGAAACTCATCATATTAATATAGGTAACTTACTGTGCACACAGTAACATCCATTATTTTATAATAAATGATTCTTAATCGATAGGGCCATTAGAACTGTCCTTACCGTCTCTCCATTCTCTAATCGCTTGAGTAAAACGGGCGATAAGTACTGGTAATAAACACTCCGCTACAACATATTATTTGCCAAGTTTTTGTTTTACAAAATGGTCGCAAATGTTTTGCTGCAAATAAGTACAGTATGTGCTACGGCCGGGTATAGTTAATGTTAAAGGTTGCTTAAATCGTGGCTATCTACTAAGTGAGAATTTACTAAATCTACTACAATAAATGGTAATTCATTCCTCTGAGCTCTTACACCTATTATAAGTAAAATTTACTTTCTTTTTTTGCCCGCTTTAATGTATATATAAAACCGTTTGTTTTCGTATCTAGAATGCTAAATCGATGTTTTTAGGCGATTAAAATTAATAACACAACTATCTCTATAGACTTAGTTAAAAGATTACAAACAAAATCGAAACGAAAGAAAATTAAAATTGACTTAACCTATAGTCAAATCAATTAGTCTTTACTTATTCGAAATAAAACCCGGCTAGTAATTGTTAAAAAAGGCTCAAATATATCAGTGTTTCGTCCAGACTGTGACAAATGTGTGTGTGTGTGTGTGTGTGTGTGTCTAAAAAGCGTATTAAAGCATGCAATTCAATTACATCAGTGAACCTAAATCGACCTCCGTGTACTACTTCTACTTCTACTTTACGTACTACTTCTCTACCCATGTTTCGGTGCACTTTGTCTAATAGATTAGCTCTGTATGGAGCATTCCAATCTCATTACAGCTCATTTTACTTATTAACCGATACGCCATTTCCGCCTTTACAGATTAACATTCCTCTTTAATTGCCATGCCGGAGCAATTGAAAGAAAAACATAAGTACCTAACAACTTTACAGGATAGTAACATTCATTGAACCAAGTTATTGAATGGAAGGAGGAGCTGGTTCATTCTGAATTTGACAGACTATTGTGGCCATCCTCCTTATCTGAGGCTTTGGGCGGGAGGAAAGGGGCTCTTTCTTTTTGGCTGGTGAGATTGCGGGGAGGTGTTTGGTCACTATCTGCATACATAGCCAGGGAGAGGTTTATCTGCACATTGTGTATGGATGACACGGTGGAGACACTTTAAGTGATTGCCTGATGGAATGCCGAAAGGTCTCCTTTGGGGCCCAGGAGTTGACTTTAGCTTCCCAACATTGTTAAGTGGGTGGTGGAGGCTCTCCGGAAGATGATATCCTGGAGAGCCTTTAAAGGTTCTGAGGTAGTGTGAAGGCAAAGGAGGGGGCGAAAGAATCGTGAAGTATCTGTGATGCTCCACCCATACGAGGCGAAGGACCGGGCGGAGGAGAGTGTTTTTCTAGTGACCTTCCACCGTAGATTGGATTGTTGTTTGTTGTATATAGTTATAATAAAGTGTTAAATAAATGTAATATATTATTATTATTGTAAGGAGTAATGGAAGTGGGAGAGAATGTTTGGAAGGAGAGAGAACCTGAAAGGATTGCTGTTACCAGGCCTCGTATTAGCGCAAGTAGGGACCTTGGGGTTTTAGTGGGTAAGGGGGCCATTGACCATCGGCCTCGAGTCCCACACTCCCCGCACCACTTCATAATCCTGTCCCGGTGGGGGGTGGTAAGAGCATTTCCCCAAGTAAAAAAAAAAAAAAAAAAAAAAAAGAGTAACATTCAGAGACACGTGTGAAGTGTATTGGGACCAAAAAGCCTACAGATCACATGTAACGGAAAAAGCCCATAGATACTTATGTTTGATAGATTACGGCCTAAAAAGTTTGTCTCTGAACGCTTGCATGAGTTGTGCTTAAATTAGATCTTCAGAATACTCGGAGAAAATGACGTATTTGCTTTGTATATACCTATACAGTGTTTATTTTGTAACAAAAAGTAACTGTAATTAGCGAAAAGCAATTAGCATAAAAACTGGGTCACATATGAAATATAATGGCGTATTTTCTAATTAAAATAACGGTAATTAATTTAATGGATCGACTGTTTATAGTTTGCATTTGTCAAACGTTGTTTGATAACACGGACTATCAGTTTATAATTTCAACTGACATTATAGCACTTTTTACCCAGTTTACCCCAGCAATACCCATGAGCTGTTGTACTCCATAGTAAGCGCCACGAATCTTCTCTTATAGTCACAATAAAGGATATTTAACTCGAAAATTATTTTGTGCGACTCTCGATTTTACGCGCACCACGGGCACACAAAATTTGACGCCTTACCCACAGATTCTGGTGTTTCCTGAAGGTGGCCTAGCAGTATTCTCACGACCAGCGTTGGATAATGTTACTTAACAATTCATTGAATAGTTGCGCAAGTAAAACTCAAGGTTTGAGTCGTGTGAGTTTATTATTATGCTTGATTAAAAGCATAAATTGATCGATGAAATGATTATTATAATTGCGCATCGACACTTTTATAACAAAACTTACATTGAACTATTTAATTTAATCTTGTTTGCTACTACACTTGTTTATAATATTAATATCGCTCGACAAACGAAAGGAAATATATTTGTTTACAAATTTCTTAAGTATTAGATACTCCCGAATACATATGTTACAGTATTTGCACAATGAGGCTATTGCCTTTTCTCTTAATAGAGACAAACGCGTACTTTAGTTTACGGTAATCAACTGGTTTAATTTTTATGAAGCCTTGCTTTGTTATATTTATAATGACGGTTCGCATTACAAAATAACGCTTCAGAGACCTATATTTAATTCTAAAGTAATCTTTTGACCTAATTTTATATTGATCTAGTAATTTGGTTATATACTCTCGAAGGATAAACAACTTCAAAACAACTAAGTAATTGGGTAAAAATCTCAGGTCAGATGATTATGTATGCGATAATACGGACGTGGGAACATTTGTGTACAAATTTGATGTACTAGATAGCCGTTTCGTTTAATATTCGTATTTCCTTAAACGTTATATAATGTATGTTATATAATTGGCTGTAAATAATAGGAAAGATTTTCATTTTCTTCTGTCTTATCGTCGTCCTTGAATTATTAGTATGACGTTTGAAGTATTCGCTTGCTTTAAAGTATTTTATCGCTGTACATTTTTAAATTTATAAGAATGAATAGTTTTATTAAATATAAGTAAAATTATTAATTACTAGCTGAACCGGCAGACTTCGTACTGCCTCATCGATACATGAAAGACCTAAACTTTTGTCTAAAATTATTTTAAAACAAACAAATTGAATCCGTTTAAAAAAAAAAAAACATTTTTTGTATAAAGCATACATTTTTATTATTCTTTTCGTCACGTCATGTTGCGTACTTACAAAACACAGTTTTCATCAGCTTTTACAACCAGTCTGGTTCCATTGCATAGTCGAGGTTGATTAATATAGCATGATGATAGCTGATCCTACTTTGCAAATTGTGAGGTCGTAATTCAGACAATTCCAGTGAATTTCAAAACTCCGTGGAATAGTTTCCAGTCCACGTGATCCTGGTTAATAACGGTGTCGACTGATTTAGGCGTACCAGCCACAGAATATATTACTTAAAATAAATATACAAATCAACAATTGAATTCTGTGCAAATAATGGTCGAAATTTCGATTCCGATCGTAAATTGTTTTCGGGTGGCGCAGAACTTAACAGTTACGATATGTTCAATTTTAAATATCATACTACAAGTTATAATAATCGAATAATAAAACAAGTTGAGCTTTGCAATAAAGAAACGTGGATTATCTGTTTTTGTCGACAATAAAGGTTGTTTTTCTGCAAATCTTTAGCCTTGAAGTTCGCGTGGGATTACAATCAAACGAACGAATAAATTTTACCTGAGTTGAGACAAAATTGTTTCTAAAAGTGTATGCACTTATAATTTATAATTATACTCAATTCTCTTTGTAGAAAGTTAATTAAATTTTACCTACTTAAACGAAAGTATAACGTAATAATTCAAAAAAACGATCGTTTATCAATTTTAAATTATTCTTTAACGAGATTTCATAGAAAATCGTGTCATTATCCTGTCATAAATGAAATAAATTTCATTCGAATTCATTCAGCCGATCAGGCATTACTAATAATGTCAAAAGTAGTGTAGTAAAAGTAGTCTTTTGACTACTTTTGTATATATATCCGTCCGAAAGTGCTAAAATTGACAAAATACACTTAAATCGGCGTAATTATTAGGTAATGCGTGATTATAAATTATTGTCGCAAACCGAGATTCTCTTTATAATGTTAATCGAGAGTTGAATGTCAGGTGTCCGTCGGAAGAGGTAATAATGTAAATGACTTCCTCCGTAATCATACTGAGCACGTATCACAAATAATATTGGGGATTCATATTGATATTAATAGGACCAGGTTTGCCTTGAATTAATGTCTCAATTCTTAAGTTTTTGTTCTTGGTGACGGTTAGTGACAATGTTAAGTATATTTTAAAAATGAGGGTACAACTAAACACATTTAATATCATGAAATTGCTATGTAGCAGTCGGATATATATTCGATTTGATATATTAAAAAGTTTACTTATAAATAGATATATAATTGAGATATAGAGATATAATATATATAATTATGATAATTTATAGAGTAACCATAAAAAACTTTATTATTTATTAATACTGTATCATGCCATTTTACTTGTATTCAATTCGGCAGAGTAGCAATATATCTATACTAATATATAAAATTGGAGTGTCTGTTTTTAATATTGAAATAACTTTTTTTTACTACATGCATATACGAAATACGATACATACACCAAAATGCCATTTTTTTTTATTTTTATCTGTATGTCTGTATGTTTCGGCTAATCTCAGGAATAGCTGGACGCATTTTAACGGGTCTTTTTATGAGGTAAAAGAGTCACTTTGGCTACTTTTATTAGGGTTCCGCAGTCAACGTAAAGGCAACCCTTCCTCATGTCCGTTCATTCGTCCGTTCGCACTCTAGCGTCTAAACGTGTTAGTAAAAAGCTAAAATAAAATTACGTAATAAAACACGTATAAAATTCTGTAGTCTATCTATAGTAGTATATATAAAATGTACATAAAAGTTTTTGTTATATTTTAAGTTGTGCTAATCCATGCGGACGAAGTCGCGGGCACAGCTAGTTTATAATAACGATATAAATAGATTAAATTTCTAGTTTTTAGCTGTAAGGTAGAGTAATGATTGTGTAAAAGTAAATAAAAATTTCCCCTTAGTTAATGTTCATAATTTATTTTAGTGTGGGAAGGAGCCGTATAATGTTGTTATGTTTGCATTCAATATAAATCGATATACGCGAGCCGAACTAAAACTCTCCAGAATTAATAACAAAAAAGTATTTAAGGGCAAAAATTAATTTAATGTTTCTCAAAATTGCACTTAGTCTATTGAGACTAAATGAAATTTTGAAAACTTTGATGACTTTAGTTCATGGTTGCTTACTCTTCCGATGACCGTTCACCGCATAATCGGTTCTTAATATTTGGAAACAGAAGAAGGATCGCCAGTGACCAGGCGCTAGGTTTTTCTTTTGCCACTGTGAAAATTTCGTTTTCTGGACGTGTGTCAAATAAAACACTTTCTACGGAGTTCTTTCTACAATTTTCGGCAAACAAATGATTGTCTAACAGTCACTATTCATATACATCTTCAAGGACTTTTGGTTCCTCAATTAGATTTCCACAAAGAGAAAGGTAACAAAGATCTCCAGAGTGACGGTAATTGGTAGAAAACGGCTAAACACTAGGTGTCTGATCACTGATAATGGCTCTAGACTATTATCTAATATTGAGCGAAAAAACTAATCACTAAGTGAAAGTATTTGACTAAGTTAATAACGGCGCGCACAGTTCACACGAAAAGCAGCCACAGAATAAATAGAATTTCATCAAAATAATATTAATAATCTTTTTTAACTCTTACTTGATTAGAAATGTCAACAAGTACTTCTTTTTTTAATAATAAATATGTTGTATAGATTTTTATTCTATATTTCGAGGACTGTTGACAAATTGCGCTCTTAAAGTGGCAAAATAAATATGTAATAATATAAGTATAGTAATAATAAAAGTCAATTAATAGCTAGATTTAAACAAGTAATTAATACAATTGTCGATATACCTATTTAAACATTTTAATGTTTATTACAGAATGAAACGTTATACTTTGGTCTAAATGTGTTATCAGTCTGTGGTGCTTCATATTCAGAATGACATTTTCTAGTTGACTTTTCTCTGTAAATTACGCGTACTGTGAAATAATATACATTATTATTAGGTGTTTTTTAATATACAATTTATTACATTTATCAACTTTATTTCACTCTAAATGTAAATGTTCAAATATCGGATATAGCTCTTCAAAGCGGACAAATAAATGCGTCAGTGTCGATTACTATTTTGACTGCTTATCTTTACTAATTTACTACATTATAAAAAAACTTATTTTGGTCAATATGGTTATATTTTTAAAAAATTACTAAATTACAGCTTTTACTATAAAAAAAAAAAAAAAAATGGTTATATTTTTTAATTACTAAATTACCCCCTACTAGTCTTCTCCCCTCTATGCCCTTGATTTGTGAACAGTAAATGTAAATTTAGAAACATTTAATAATTTTAATATATGTTTACTTTTACATCGTTCCTGGTAGAAACTAGAAAGTTTAGTTCTCAATCGCGGTTGAAGGAATATACAGATATAGGGAAATGATAATTATTTACCAGGAAATAAGTCATTAGAGGAAACCCGACGATCACATTACAGTTAAATAAATATATTATAAAATGGCACATTTAATATAAAAGTAGGTAAAAAAGTTTTCTTATTGTTATAATTTAACAGAACGTGCTCTTAGATAGATAGATAGGTTTTATCTATATTGTTGAGACGTTTGAGAATTCTAAAAATCTAAATATAAAATGATTCTAAATTAGGTTATAGAATATAAATATTAAATACAGAGTCTATAGATTATCTAGATATAAGAGGTTTACTCTCGAAGTAAATTCGTTTTATTTCAATTCAAATGCTGCAGGCTGAATGCAAAAGATTTGATTTTGATTCGGATATATAATCAAGAGTACCATGAATATAATGAATAATTTATTGAGCTATAACTAGGCATTAATACTATTACCGAATTTTTTTTTCAACTTTTTAAATATTTTCAATTTGAAATATGTATATCATTGTAAAACTTATGATTTTGCGCCATTTCAAATATTTTTCATGTTCATTATCAAATTACAAGTATTTGGTAATACGAAATATTAGCCGTTGGTCGTCAACACACTTCATAAGCTTTCGTATATCGTATCAATGCATGTAACAAAACTTCGTCGAAGATCAGAAGAGATCGGGGCGAGCGCGCGCTGCTAGAACTACAAAGGCTGTTAAAGCCAGAATTAGAAACCCCTTATGAAGCAAAATATCGCCAGGAGTGAAGATTCCTTCTTCGACAAGGACTTTAGCGCTGAAAAGGACGTACCTCTTAAAAAACCTTTGGATAAGGTGAGGCGAAATTTTCCGTGGAATCCATAGATTCTTGGTCAAACAGATTAAAGGCTTGTGTAAAATCCAAAACTGACCATTTCGAATACGATTTTTTCTGACGCTATTATAAATATGTAGGTACAAGTTTGGATAGAGTATAATATCGAATAATCATTATCGAGTGAATATCGAAACGAATCTTTGAAAGTTTAGTTGCTTAAAGTTTGATTAACACATGAGATCGCTTTTAGTCATGATCGTCCATTGTGAACGAAAATAGATTGCAAAGTGCCCTTACCCGCAAGAATGACGTCATTACAAATTCCTTAGCAATTAGAGCAATACTATTAATTTCACCGCACAGTTAGGATTACATGTGAGCGAACAGACACGTGATTTGTTTCATGATTACTTTTTTTTAATTTTTTTTTTATTACATCTTGCATTTAACTTGTATAGCTCTCTAGCGATCTGTTTGACTAAATCGCTTGGGGCACGCGCGTATCAATTGTCCCTTACAACAATATTTATCATTATATTATCGATTCTTTAAAAAGGAAAATACAGCCCATATTGGCCAAAGATTGAGCGATTATTCCTTCACGAAGGATTGAAATGGACATGCGTTGCACCAAACTAATAAAGACGTTCCCACAATTTTTACATTAGCAATAAATTCCCAATAAGAGAGTGATACAGATATATTTAATATAATAGAGACAGATATATTGGTTTATCTAATAACACCTACAGCTTATACAACTAAACTGACAAGCGAATAGGTGCAGTGGGGAAAAAAACAACGAAAATAAAAAAGTACTTAAAAAAAATATTCTTGAAATACTTGTGCAAGTCTGAAACATTTATGCCCATAACCTGAAAATTATCAATAGTATTACAAAACATCGCTGAACAGCCACAACATTTAACACCTCGGTAATTCAAATCGATTCACAGACGGCTAAGTTTTTCGTGGTCCTCCATCGAAATCAGCCATAAAATTACTTCAACTAAAACCAAATCTCGTCGGTTTATTTTAAACACAGCGTTCACACAATACGATCGAAAGAGACCAAAGATAAGAAGTCTACCGTGCACAATAAGGCTTGATCTTCTATCAAGGGGGAAACTTTAGTTTCTAAACTTTAATACAGATCGATTATTTCGTGAATCAACATCACGACTTACTTTTGTATTAATCAACTTTAATCCATTGTGTTAAAGCATAATATTAATCCACATTCAATGACGGAAGTAAACGTAATGCAACAAGGTTTTTGTATTAAATTTCGTGATATTCTAAAAGCAACTGATAAGCGTTGGTCAATGTCTTATGTATTGCACAAAGGTAGCAAGAGTTTCTTAAATTTTCTTTACAGAAGTATATTATATATACATACGTACATATAATATACTTCTTTTGCTATATTATATTTACATACGTACCAAAACCATACATACAAATTACTTTGTAGTATACAAAGTATCTAATATCTGTAGTATACAGTCTTACAATTTCAATAAAAAACGGCCTTGTCACATTTTTACTATTACCAATGCGATAACGACAAAACTTATTTATTTATACAAATCAAATATAGTTGATACACTAAATTGTAGAGATCATTCATTTCCTTTTACGAAATTGCTAAAACGGTTTACTAAAAGACCTTTTGCTACAGGTATCAATCATTGGCTAATATTTCATGTGACATTTGACGTATAAAATACCACAGATAATGATTCTATATCGCTCCTGGTCAAGACAGGCCGTAATGAGTGACATGTGGTGGAAATTAGAGATACCCTTACGGCCCTTAATAAGGCCCTTATTTGTTCAGGTGCCATTAATGAATAATTAAGTTATATAAATACTTGTAAACGAAATACGATATACGAGCAGTTAAAGTAAAACAATTACGATTGTCAAAACTAAATTCACGCGAAATATCTGTACTTTATGATAGAGAAATAGATTAAAAAGAATAGATTAATATAAACATATATTCAACATTTCTAATTTTCAACAGAAATCTATTTAATATTGTTAGTCGAAAATCTCCGAACCAATTACATTGAGTAACTTTTACTTTCGGTCGCAGAGAACGTCTAGATTTTAACTTACAAAGACCTTTAGTTCTCTTTAGAAAGTTATATTGATAAATTAGTTCATTTAATGTGCTATTGTTTTACTTAATAATCGTTATATCTACGTCTTATCTGCAAAGTTATGAAAACTGTATTTTTAACCTATAGAGGTCAAAAACTTGAATATAGAAAATATTCTAAAATATGGAGTCTTTAAACTCCGATTTTAGATATTCTTATCTTTTCTATTAAACATGAAAAAAATATTAATATAACATATAAGCGAAATTCGGAATACACATTTAAACACACAAAACACAGTTAACAGTAGTAACGTTTTGTTTAGTGGAAAATCTCGTCTAATGACTTATATGACTATTAAAATATTGTTTGTATTTTTTTGTATGAATGTTGTGTTCATCAAAGCTTATACTAAAAATTACTTATGTTATACCTTCTATAAATAAAGATACTCAGTATAAGCTTTAGCCTTACCTAATGTGAAGCCTGTTTGTTAATCTTTAAAATAAATAAATGAATAAATACTGTTTTATTTCTTTCTCGTTTAGCAGCATCCAATCCAGCCTCTGGTTATTTTTATTTTGATTACTAAATTTAACCTAAAGGACTCGCTTCTCAAACAGGTAATTCCTAACTGAGGAGGCTGAGATGCAATTGTATGGTGTAATTATTTTTGAATAAAGTATTCTTTTTATTTTTCTTTGCTTTTACTGTCACATTTACGGCCAACTATTATTATCTCATCCTGTCAAACTGTGAATATTCATAACGGAGCTTTTAGACCATTTTATGTACGTGGAGTATTTTAGCCTACCAGCGAAAATCGTTTTAAGTAAACAATTCTTTGCCAATATTATAATTTAAAACTTTATTGCCGCTACAATGTATCTCCATTGCCTTGAATCATGCCACACAACCGTATTTCTCACGACATCACAAGGAAATCTGTCTCCTGGAACGGAGCCTACAGCCTTCATGGCTCGGTGTACAGGGAAATTTAAATTACGAGAAAAGCAATGTAGGTGACTCGACTTTTAATAGTTTTTTACGAAATGATTCGCTATTTTCATCGAAGCTAATATTAGTATATAGATTGCTAAATCTTCTTGAAATTTTAATTTCATCGTACGAGCGAATATGTGTACACAGTCGTGATTCAAACGCACGACGCTATCCAGAATGCAGCTTCCACTAGGCTATAGTGAAAGTGTTTAACCGACTTTAAAAAGCTCTCCATGTTTTTAGTCTCACCTATATGTAAAAAACACTTAATTTAACCAATCTATTTGCAATTGTTACATTTAAATATATACAAGATCGCAAACTCGAAATTTGTTACAGACAAATTTCAAGGTTGTATAGTACATCCAATATACAACCTTGAAATATGTCTTTTTGGGATTAATTGCGCGTAAAGTACGATTATTTTGTTGACCTAAATTTGTTGTTCGGAAACAATAATTAGCCTTTACGCATCAGGGACTATGCAAACACTTTTTAATTTGTAACATTTGTTTTAAATCGCGTTTAAATCTAATAGGTTCGGGTAAAATTATTAATCGCATTTAGTATGCATGCAACTTGTTATAAAATCTGTTTGGCTATACCATTTGTTGGCTGGTTTTTGTATAAAGAACCTTTAAAATCAAAACGTTTTTATTTTTTTGTGATTTTCATTTGTTTTTCTTATAAGTGAATTTAAGTTTTTTTTTCAATTTCCCAACATATAACTTACATACTTTGGACAAATATAAATTATATTTATAAAAAGAAGCATTTTTTTTTAAATATAAAACGAGAAGAAACTTTTTACCCCAAATTAATTAAAACTGCGAAACTGTGAAACTCAAACTGTCAAACTTAAAAAACAATTGCTGACATTTAATAAATACTTTAACTATACATATCATACGAGGTTGATTTAAGTGCTCGTATATTTAAAGCGCAATAAATTAGTATAAAGAGTGGACATCGAATAAAGTCGAAAATCTACCTTCAGGTTTTGTGAATCTGGTTTAAAAATCAAGATACAAAACGAATTTCAATAATGTTACAAATTAACAATTTAGATTTCAAGCATAAAGTTTTGTTTTAAGGAAGCACAGTTGAAATTATGACCTTTTCATAGACCGGTTTCAGAACTCGCTAAATTAGATTACCTTACTTGGGAGACCAGACTGACATATCTGTTTTACATAACCTCAAAATGAATTTATTCAAAAGACATTTTTGTATAAGACACTGCAAATGTCATGCCATTTTTACTTATTGTCAACTCAGACTGCGACAGACTTGAATACCCGGTTTTTACTTATCTGTGGACTGACCGTGTGTCAAATGTGTCATGTCATGTCCTGTTCTACACTTCAATCAAATTTTTATGGATATCGCCAGAATCACGAAAGGAAAGTTATAAACGAAGGTATTCTTAAAGTTATAAGTAAATCCGGAAATTATATACTAATGTCGGATTTACAATTACGAATTCGCATCTGTATTTACAATTCCGAGAGTCATGCCATTTCATTCGCTAAGTAGAGTAAAAATTTAATAGTGTTGTTTGTTTTGCTGTGAATTTCATCGTAAAAACCTCGTTTCATTCTTAGTAACACAAAATGACTTGTGATACAAAGTGAGATTTATAAATAAAATTCACAGAACTACGTTAAATCGTTTTAAGTTATGACAATGGGAGGAGATAAGGCAAATTATAATAATTAATTAATGAATTGTTCTTTCGTAATTAGATAGATTATGTAAGAACTAATTTTATCTTGCATTTCGATCAAGTCATTGTTGTATATAACCTAGACGCTGTTTGAACTCAAACACGAATTGTTTATGTAACTGAATTAATATATTATCTATAACTAATCGGCAAACGTTGTTTGGCCATACATGTGATTTCAATTTTTAATTAATAAATAAAAAATAAAGGGTTGATCGTAGAAGGGTGAAAATAGGATTGTATGTTGTATCATAAAAAATAGAAACTAAAAAATTTGTCAAAAAAAAAAAAAATTAGGGGTGGACTACCCTTAACATTTAGGGGGATGAAAAATAGATGTTGGCCGATTCTCAGACCTACTCAATACGCTCACAATTGTTTCAGAGAATCGGTCAAGCCGTTTCGGAGGAGTTCAAGTTCGAACATTGCGACAAGAGAATTTTATACATTAGATTGACCGAATCCATTATAAGGTTAGTCGAAAACCTTTCTCGAATATAAATGCGAATTGTTATTAATTTCAAAGTGTAATATTATACCTTTCAGTTCACTATTATCATATTTAAAAATACTTACAATTTTTATTTTGCAATGAAAACGTCCGCGGTGGATGCTGCGTTCTGAAAAGAAAAGACCGTTTGAATATTTAATAAACTCATTTATGTCTCCCGTATTTGCGTTAACGCTTTTAGTGACATCTAGATGATACCATCGATTATCATTTGATATTAGTACTACAATGAACATGTTGGCTTATAAAATGTAGCTATAGCTATGACAGGTTTTTCTGTAGGACTTATATTATAACTCTAGAGTCTAGTGGTTTCGGCAACATGCCAGAATAACGCGCAGAGGGTAGATTTTTCCTTCTTACTATACATTTTAACAATATTCAGATGTATAACCTATAATATTGGAATTTTGTTACATTTATGTTATAAATTCTTCATATTTAAACTATCAACAAACAAATACATACGACACATGTAAAATTATACAAATATTTTTTTAACTGAAACCTAATGTACGATACTATAAATTTATTATATCGAGAAAACAATTGCTTATATTTAAAAAGCAGCCAGACTTCAGAGGCCCCGATGACACATGCAACGACTCATCTGTGAATGCAATTTAAAGTCGTTACGTTTCTTGCCTTACTTATAACTTAGGCATTCGTTATATTCGCTATTTATAAAAAAAAAAAAAAAAAAAAAAAAAAAAAAAAAAAAAAAAAAAAAAAAAAAAAAAAAAAAAAACCCCAAAAACACGGCCCCCCCCCAAAAAAAAAAAAAAAAAAAAAAACGTCGTGGCCCTCTTATCTGTATTTTATTACGATTAATTTCTATAAATATATTTTATTTGTGCATTTATACGATTGATTATATTAACGTAAATTAACGGTTATTATTCGAAGTGTACGTTTATTATTTTAGTGCTGACATCTGTCAATGAACTTAAATGCTCAATAAAGTAAAAAAAACCTAAATATGTATGTATAAAACTGAAAAATTACATAAAGTAAACAAACAAATTAATAATCGTTGCTTTAAAATGTTACCGCACCGTACGGCGTAAGAGTCCTATGGGTAAAGCTTTGTTATTAAAGGAAAACATTTTTAATAATAAAAACTACGTTTCCTAAGTCTTTTATCAACGATTAAAGCGATTTTGAATATTTTCTTTACAAGTCCTGCAAATCAATGAACATTTTAAGAGAAACATTTTAATTTATAACTTATAAATATTTTTTGCAATCCCTGTAAGATGGCCTCTTTCAAACAAAGCTTAAAGTACCTATTTTGTAGCTCGAACCAGCGGATAAAGCGAGCTATTTGTTAATCAACGATAAACAATATTTTACGACAAGTTAAACATTTTAGGGATATTACAGGAAGCTCACACTTGACCCATTTTTACTACCCACCCCTTTGGAAATTAGGTCACCCCAGGTCAAATAGAGGGGTGATACCATAAGGAGTGCCTGCGTGGGTCAACAATAATAATAGGGAGGACAAAAACATTATTTTGTGTTCGTATTTCAAATACGCATCAACTTTTAGAAGGCAAAGATCTTAAAAAGAAAACAATTTTGAATTTCGAATAATAGATTCGATTTGAACGAAAACTTAAGAAGGTTCTCCCGACAAATACGTTTTAATTAAAATTCAATGATCACAGATAATACATCAGATTAGTGCATAGGCTATAATTTATAAAGATTGTACTCAATTAAACGGTAGATGCCGCGTGGTGAGCTAATTTACACATCATAAACATTTTAATAGTTGGAAAATTAGTTTTTCATTTTCGACAGCCCGTATCAATGAGTATCAACAATTTTCAGAAAGCGAATTGACGTCACGTGTTGCGCATGAGTCGTTCATACATTCCGATTTCTACCACCTGATATCTAGGTATTGCGTTACTTTGATACTAAATCTTAGTTTCTTGTTTCGCTTCTTTATATTTCAAGGTCCGGCGATCTCTTTCGCTTTCAAAGAAATAATATTGTCTGTACCACGGTTGGTGAAAAGCATCCGAAACGTCGACCGATCAAATAATAACAAATGCAAAGCGTATTTTACACACACAACAGAACTTTAAACAAAGTACACACACACACACACATACCTGCATGGATTTATAATTTATTTCGTTTGTTTTTCGTTTCTTTCTAAATTCGTACAATTTAAAGTTCTATTCGGGTTTATAGACATCATCATCGTACTTTATAAAATTTCGAAAGCTCTTTAAGAAAGTTTCGTAGCACAGGTTTACTTACTACGAAAGTTTGTTCTTCCTTAATGTTATTAAATCATAAGTCTCTAGTTATAAATAAATACATTTATAAAACAACTTTGTAAAAGGCTTTGTTTTAAATATTATTGTTATTAAAGTAGAGAAGAAAGAATATAAACATTAAACCGTGATGATTAAAACAACTTTATTAACTTAAAATATTTTTGTTGCTCATATAAATGAATAGAAAGTAAGAACAATTATTTAGAAATCAATTATCTTGTTAGCGGTACGATTGGGTGTTGGATAGGTTCTAATTATCAGTCGTTTATAATAACCCCCCCCCCACCGAAAGGAAAATGCTGATAAAACGACAATTTATTTATCTTTTATTTTTATGTTTCTAATATTTTCTTCTGAATATCATGGACATATTACCAGCTCGAAAAATCAGAATTGTACGTAGCTGTTGGAAAACTATTAATAATTAGCACAATGTGAATATTATTATTTATTTATTAACATAATATATAATAAATAGTTATAAGATACAATATTAACAAATGAAAATGTGTAAAGGGCGGCCTTATCGCTACTAAGCCATCTCTTCCAGGCAACCCAACAGTGAAGGAGATATTAAAGCCGGTTTATATTTATTATTGTAAGCTTGTTGCTAACCGACAGTGGGTATCTCTCCACAAAATTTTTATACAACAATTTTGTGCATACATTTCAAAGTGAGGATGGAGACTAGAGCCTTAAAAAGGATTAGCCTGTGTTATAGGTCTCCAGGATCCACCCCCCAGCCAAAATACAGTTCAAGATCTCGCTCAAGCTTAGTATATACTAATTAAACGAGATTTTACTAAAACTAATAAATAATTAGATAAACATTATGGGTGGATTTTCTATCACAAAACTGTAATCACAGACGTCTGTAGGCGAAAATGTTTGGCTAAATAATCTTTAAGGACACTATGTGTTCTAAAATGCTAATAGACCAATATACAAGCAATACTCCGCGAAAAACCCACAACCACTCGTTCTCATCGAACGCTGTTCGTAGAGGCAACATCCTGATGATGCTCCGGTGTCGGAGTGAAACGTGCGTCCAGTGATTGTGGGTTTTTCGCGGAGCATTTTGTACTATGGACTTCCGCAAAGTAACGCCTGATTCTATTAATTATACTATGTGTTCTATCTATAGGAAACTGGCATACTACAGACACAAACTGGTTTAAGCACTATTGCGCTAAGTTGCTTCTATGAAGCGGCTTCTTCACCGTTATCTATGACGTCATAGCCAAACCTCTTACGAAATAGTTGACCCCTTACAACAAATAAACGTCACAATAAAATAGGGGCCTAATACAAGATTATTTTTAATAAGATGTTGCAACGTAAACCGATAAAAAATATCAGGCCTGATTTCAAGTTGTCGGCTCGTTTACCAAGAAACACTTCTAGTGCACCTAGAAACAAAACCCGTTGTGCTTATCGAGTGTAGAGCTTTTTTCAACATTTTATAACTTAACGTAAATATTGTATGTTGTTTATACAGAAGGATTTTTAAAGAGCTTTTAGTGTCTTTAAAATTAAAATGTTACAAAGACAACGATTGCTAAATAAAAAAAAATGAACAGTCTCCGTATGTAATCTGCGTGGGTGCCTATTTCTGTATGAGAAATAGATTAAAAGAATACAAGAGAAACTAGTTTTTAATTTTTTTAAATCCTAAGTATCTCACAAGAGGCTGTCCCGATCTTCAAAATTCTAGCCCTTTCACACTAAGTAGCTGTATCTGCTTGGGTCTACTAAGCCTCCAGATATTCTAATAGACCAATTTATTAACAGTACTCCGCGAAAAACCCTTAAACACTTGACGTTCGTTTCGATACCGGAGCATCCTCAGGATGTTACCTCTACGAACAGGGTTCTTGACACCATTTGGATAGCATATCAAGTAGATAATACCTAGCTTTAAAACAAAGTTCTTATTAAACACAATGTATTTGACTTTTTGAGAGTACGTAATATAAAATTGGCGCCACAAAATGATATAAGCAAAATTGAAACCGGCTAAGTGAGGGGTAATAACCACAATAATTGCGCAAATGTATGCAAACCTGCAATTAAAAGAACCAGTTTTACTTTTGCGCTTTTGTTTTTTCATCAAAAGAGTTATGAACAAAGAGAGTAGATAGTTTAATGCAGTGTATAGGCCGAGTTTCGTATTTTAGAAATCATAAGCCTAAAGAAAATTTATAAACTACAGTTAAGTTTTATACAAAGTAGTTTTTAAATATACATTTATATATGTATAAAAACATATTTCGCGTCCCCCTTCGATATTTATCATGTATGTATGTGTATGTCACAGTATTACTATAAACAATATCAATCGTCTTAATTGTTTTTTTTAAAAAAAAAAAAAAACCCTTTCCCCCCCCCCCCCCCCCCCCCCCCAAAAAGGTGGGGGGGAAAAAAAAAAAAAAAAAAAAAGGGTTTTTAACCCTTTTTTTGATGCCGCCGGGGAAAATTTCCGGGAAAAAAAAAAATTTCGCGGCCCCCTTGACCTTCGGTTTGTTATCATGTATGTAGGTGTATGTTACAGTATTACCATTAACAATATTAATTGTCTTATTACCCATTTTTTCCGACCTCTGGCGACCCCCCTATGCCCCTATGAAGCTTCGGGTTGAAAAACAATGATTTAAATGATTCAAATTATAAAACCATCTCGACGTTGCTCGGGCACAATAAATAAAAATGTAAAATTGTGATAAATCTTCCTTCATAAAAAAAAATATAGCTTCCATCTTTTTTATAGCAAGAAATTCAAAATACGTTATTATTTTAAATTGCAGTGTACAAGCGTACATTTGACCGATTTAGTAACAAGATAAATGAAACTTTTTGTTCGGCTTTGAACTATTTAAGCTTCGTAACAATAAATTAGGCGAAGTCAAATTCTAGAAGGATCTTTGAACAAAGGCTTCTTTATGAGGCGCCTTCCGGTATATCAAAGATTATAAGTGTAGCATTGTTGGCATGGCCTTCGCCTTTCACTGTGTTGTAAGCGATCATTTTTGAACACGCCAAGCTAATTTGATTATTTAAGACTGGGTTTTATTAAGATTAAGATATACTTAATCGGTGCATCCGTGAGATTGACCCCACATAGAAACATACGAACATGAATTTAATCCTAATTTTAATATAACAAAGGCATTTCATTTGTAGATTATTTTCACACCTCCAATGCTTTTATTTATAAATCAAGCGGCAGGACTCACCTGACGTTAAGTGATACCGCCGCCCACGGCCACTAAAGAACGTGCTGAGAGCCTGTATGTTACCGGCCTTCCAGGTGTCGGTATGCTCTTAAGAGTCAACATTTTAGGTTTTGACATGACTCAGAATATTGATTGGTGGCCAATGAAATAGATTTTCTGACCAACCACAAGTACCGATATTAAATAAGCAAAATGACAAACAAGGTGGCAAAATGATTGATCGTTTGAATATTTGTTCTGACAGTTCATATGCTGACGTTTAATTGAAAAGCGCACTTTAATATTAATAATTTAATGTTTATTATTTTTATAATAAACGTGTAGTTGGGATTACAAATTACCTATTTAAAGATATTAAGAAGATTTATTATAATATTAAAGATTATTATATTAGAAATGTACAAATAACACGTCTAGCGAAACAGGGTAATTCAATTTGCCAACTGAAGAAACGTATGTGTTACAAGGTAGTTTTATAACAGGATTTATAATTGTATTCAAATAAATTTACTTAAAGACACACTGTTTCGAAACTTAACCGTTAAAATCCTATTCTTACTATGATATAAATTTTAAATTAGAACCCTCATGCTTCACGGAAACTATGGTCATTTCGATGTTAAGATTATCTGCAAATTATTTGAAAAACACGTCTCTATCGGTTACGTTTAAATGTCTGTCATAAGCAAATATAATTCCGAAACTGGAAGCCTTTAACTTGAAACCTTTCTTTATAAAAAATGTGTTTCTTGCATTCCTACATATGCGTTATTGTAATTCAAAACTTTCCACTGCATTTATCGTATTTCTCCATAAACATATTTAAATGTAAAAAACTAGACTAGAGCCAATGTTAAGACGTCTTTTAGATTGTACTTAATGAAAGAGCTGTGATGATAGTATAAAGTGTTGTCAAAAAGCCTTGTCTATTATAAATAGCTTTGTTCTATATGACATCGAAAAATCAATAAATAAAACTGAACGATCTCCCCAACTAGCAAGTGCTGTAACTACTTTATATGTAAATAAATAATTGCCGCTACAACCGTGGTGTCTGAGGCTCAGACTTCTGTATTCGTCTCATGATCATTTCTTTATAAATAGGATCAGCCAGCTTTCAATATATCTAAGGATATAAATCTACCATTCTTCAAAAAGAGAGCGTACTCTTTCCTCAAGGGCCGGCAACGCATTCATTGATGGGTGCTTATGGGCTGCGGCTGTTCCCGCTTGGGCCACCCGCAATTTAGTTTTGATTTTCTTTTTGATTTTTACTTTCGTAATATCTAATAGTGTCTTCGAGTGTGAAAAATTCAGTGGTGTATAAAAAATACACGTATTTCAAAAATGGAATGTTTATCGACATATCGCGAAAACCTTGATATGTAGATTGTATGAATATCCATATTTCTGAAACGAAGGTCATTATGTCAGAGTGGCGTCAGCTGACAAAAACAAGAACTTGTTTCAAGTTACGTGAAGTTTACACCTCAGTGTAACGAAATTCATATTAAACTCTTTAGAGTTAAAAAATAAAATAGGTTCTGCGGTGCTATATTAATTAATTATGGCGTACAACTTGTTCTGCCGTTTATAAGCAAATAGGTTAAAAGAATGTGCTCGAAAAAACATTAAATTATTAATGGCGCTGTAGAGAAAATGTACCTGAATAGTCGAACTGTTCCCTTTGCTTTAAGCGGGAAACAATTGACATAGAGAGAACATTGATAAATACGAAAGCTAATGATCGTAATCGTAAATGAAACGTAAAATCAAGATTCGTTGAAGCTTACACTCTTTTAATCATTTATGTATAAATAATGTACATGTATGTATGATTTCAAGAAAGGTACTCATACGTTATTGAGGTAATGAATTCGAGTTATTTAATAATCAAATAATATTTTTAAGAATACATATGTTCAGATTTCTGTAAAAGTAAGACGATAAGACTGAAGTTCTCCGGTATCATTAAATAACTAAACATTGTGCATTTAATCGATAATGCGGCTGGATCGTCAGGATAAAGGAGTTATTGCAACTGTGTTACCCTACCCCAAGTGATAGGAAGTCCTCTAGGAAGTTTCTCGTCTTAATAGCAGCTTCAACGTAGAGCTAGAGGTCTGAGTGATGCCAACAAACTTTTTGTTGGCTCACCAATATATATTTTGATATATATTTACTCCACGAGTAATCAAACTTTTTCAATGATTTCACCCTTCAAGCACTTAACGCTTGATATAATATTTGCCAATATTATGTATTTTGAAACTATGGTATATTTAGTGACATTTGTAATTAGAATCATAAATCAAAATTCACACGTATCAATTAATATTCAGCAATAGTCTTCAACAACTCGGTTGGTCACGATTCGTGTCAACGAACTAATTGGCACCAAGTAGATATAGAGTAGCATGATTAAATAACTATAATGTATCAAAATTACATTGACAAAATGAAAACATTTACTAAGATACTGCATATATTCATCGTTAGGACTTTCCACAATACATCTTAAACTTGGAACATCCTACTAATATTATACACGCGATAGTTTAGCTGCATAGATGTTTTATACTCGGTCACGTATAAAATACTGAATGGATTTTAATTGCACTTACAATTATATAGCTTATACTCCAGAATTTATAAAGGAGTAGGAGGCCAGATATAAAATGGGCTAAACGCGTAACGGAATGGATACCTAGGTCTAACAAAAGAAACAAATGGCGTCCAAAAAAGAGATGGGCTGATATCTTCCTACAAACAGCGGGACCTGACCTGGATGCAGTAAGCGAGAATGAGGGATGAATGGAAAAGACGAGGGGAGGCCTACGACACATCGGCGACTAACACTATTAAATAATAATAAAAAGGGAAAATAAAAAATAAGAAAGTTAGTTTACAGTTTAATATAAATTATTTAATGTTTAGTTTTAAGTTAAAAATGTATAAATTATTATTATGATCTAATAAAGGCTATTGTTATTTTATTTTAAGGTAGACGGCTACAATTTATAAAGCATTGTCCGTAATAGGCAAGTAACGAAATCTACTATGTACGCGCTATTATGGCGTAAATATTGAGCTCTGGATGAGAATATACTTGTTCACCTACTTAACCCATATAATATTTTTTTGTATCTACAAAACAAATACATCTCGTATTATCTTAACCTAGATAAACATGTTATCTTCTTTCAATAGTCATAGATAACATTCTCAAATTCTTTCTGATAGAGCGGCATTTCACGTGTTTTTTTAAACTACTTTGTTAGATTGTTACATGTTTGATCTTTAAGTAAATGACGAAGATAAAAATAGATTTGTAATGTTTTCAAGCTTTTTCTGCAGATAACAAATTGTAATGTTTCTATAAAACATTGCCTATTGATTGACAACAACTGAGAATAAGACTAGCCGATACGAATCCAAAGATATCCACAGATAAAGTTGAGTATCAGTTTCGTAAGATTTTGAATCTGTATTTTGTATAAACTATGTATACTTTGATATTTTACTCTATATTTTATTCAGCATACCAGAATCGCAATACAACGATAAAATGGGACATTTTTTATATGTTTAGAGTTATATCTTTCTATATGTTTTAAGTTATATATGCAGCATCTAGCAAAAAGTGGTTACTAGATGTGTATTATGTTTGTATTATTATTATGCTGATATTAGTCTGTTTATATGATAAAAATATTCAAATCAGTCAGTATAATGGTTAATATTTGCTTAATTAATATTCTGTGTAAAATAAAAATTATGATTTTGATTATATATAATGTATTCGACATTAATAATAAATAAACTATATTCAAATAAATTTAGCGGTGTATTTTAATTTTCCGTAACATTCAAAATTTGTTAATCCCGTTGAAGCGAAAAGGGGGATATAAAATATTTCTATATTTAATTATTATTGCAATATATTAAAGGAAGTATAAACCCAGATTATCCAGACTATAATTAAAAACTATTCGTATTTAATTGCTCTCTTTGTAGATTCAAATTATATGAGTTTGAACCGTATTATGATTTGAGACTGTAGTCAAACGTCAACCTCAATAACGAACGAAGCTGGAGGATTCCAGTTTTTTCCATAACCTTTTCCATAGCCTTGGTCTTACGGACTGTGTACTTCAAAAATATTATTCCTCATTGAAATTGCGGTACATTCCCTAAACATTAATTTATAGAAACGTAAGCAAACGATTTTTCCGTCGGGCACAATAAATAGGAGTATGACAATTATTTACTGCGACCGCCGCGCCGTGACAAATACACTCATTCTTCAGGCTCAAGTCCTTAGGAATTCTTTCATAAATATACTTTTTATAATAATTAATCTGCTACGAACTTAGCAGATTAGATAGATAAGTAAAATAGATAGAAAAACGAACGACACTAAACCGAATGGATTATTGCGTCGTGATTACGATAATACATTTTTTACTCGCGTTGTGACAATTACACGGTTGAATTTTTATTTAGATTTAATCTCAAAAACAAGCGCGCCTGATCAGAAATATTATGACGCAACCATGTTTTAGACACAAAAATCGAAATGTGTTTCTGATATTAAGTATAAATACTGGAAAAATGTAAGACGCCAATACAGTATAAATATTGTATTGGCGTTTTAAATGTTTCCGTTCATAATTATTACTTAATTACGTGACGGAGACAACGGTAAAATCTTTGCTTTATCATTTTATAACTACGAGTACTAACTGCGAGGTTAACTTAATAAAACTGTCTGCTGGTCACGACTTCGTCCGGCACATCGAGTACACTAAAAACATACCGGAACGAGCACCATCACGTTTTAAATGAAGTTATTTTATCGTTTGCGTAACTCCTAAACGTTTATAATGTATGTGAGCATGAAACATTTGAGACAAAGAAGAAAAAACGTAGTAGCAATGAATTGTACAACTTTAAGTGGTTTACAGGACTCGCAAACACGTTTTGTAAATATGTTTTCCCCATTGTGTACCGAGGGTTGAGTTTACCTATAACTATGACTTATCTAAATAAAATACTTTATAAATCTTCACGGCTTTAGAGCAGTTTGAAAGCATCTCTTGGTGCAAATATTACGTTACGTTCCGTTACGTTAACGTTTTAACGACAATTATGAATTTAAGTAGTATGTACTTTGGACCTAGACGAACCACAAACATTAGATATACAATATAGTGATTAATAAAATTCTAATTTCTAAATATTGAATATACGGAGTAATTGGTGAATATTCACGGGCACCTGAAAGAGCCATATTGTAGAATAAAACTTATAAAATAATATAAAACAATAATATCTCATGTAAGTGATTGTTGTAATTTTTTATGAGAAACAGAAGTATCTATTACCGTAACCGTAAAAAGTCTCTCAGAGGACATTACCGCAAGCCTGATGATTGAATTTTTGTTTATATAATATCCGACATATTATATAAAATTCTCTAAAACATTGTATTGAAAATCCACGAAAAATTAATAGAATCTCAAACAAGTTCCAACAATGCTCCGCAAACTTTACGAACTGCAGTTTCCTCATGAAACTTTAATTCATTGGGTTTAGTGAACTACTTTCGTATGAGCCGAGTTGTGAGAGGAATCAAGTCTTAAACTAAAATATATATTAGTCGTTAATACTTAAATATATTTAATATAATTAAATACTATTTGAAGTACAAATAAAGTACAAACACAAAACTCAAACCTTTTAAAGAAATGCTAGTTCCATTATTTGAAGTGTCCTAACCCTTTTGATTGTATTGTTGTGAATAAACTTTTCATATCTACCCAACGACTACTAGGATGAAATTCACAGCCTCGAATTTTATCATGTAATATTAATAGTTGTAATATAATCTATGACAAATATAAATATATCTAATATATATATTCAGTAACACTGGCTCTTAATATATATTATACATACTAATAAAAAACAGTATCCGACAGACATGACCCGCTGGTGCCAATTGGATTTATGGTCACATCAGTTAGGTTTAGCTGTCGATACAGTTTATACGTGTGTGGAAAATACATAATTCGCCCCATCAACCTCTCGTGCGTTTCCAGCGGAATAATAATTCAGTAAAAACACTGGGATGGAATTAATATTGACACAACGATTATATATATATAATGAGAACTTTATTATCCATACTTGAGATAATTTATTCGACAAATTTATTTCCCTTTCGCGAATTACTTTTTTCACGGCCTTTAAAAGGAATTTGTTTTAAAGTCCTTTAATTCCATGTTGTAATGGATCATTGGGGTGTGAGGGTTCTTAACATCAAATGAACCAATTGTCAACCTCACCTGCCCGTGGTGCACCCTGCTAAATAACAGACGAGGCTCTGACGACCGGATGATGGCGGTATAACCATCCTAAAAAACAGCTACACTAAATACTATAGGCCGTTGATGGGCAGCAGCGTCACCGGCACAAAAAGTGTAGCCCTGCGATCACCAACCCGCATTGCCAAGCGTGGTGATTACGGCAAAATCCTCCATGGAATCACACCCAAAGCCCCGGCCCCCAGTTCCCGGAGCCCTACTATTCCTGACTACGGCAGCGGTCTAGGTAACGGTAAGGAGGGGGTGCGAAGAATCCCCGGGTTACGGACGGTGCCACCAACAACGACTACAACTGGCTACGTACAACGCACGGACATTGAGAGAAGACAGAAGATGGTGGAACTCGAGGTAGAGTTGGGCAAAATAAAATGGGACATAGGGTCGGAAGTCCTAGAGAGGGCGGACACGAGACCCTGGAATCCGGCCACAGTCTACCATCGGGAGGGTGACCAACTATCCCAAGGTGGTGTAGGATCCTCGTCAACAAGACCCTTGTCAACAATGTAGTGGAGGTTAGCGTGTGTCGATCGGGTAGCGTATCTTGTACTTAAACTAACCGAGAGGTATTCCTTGAAGGTCGTACAGGTATATGCACCAACCTCGACACACCCTGACACAGAAGTCGAAGCAGTATACGAAGATATCTCTAGGGCTATCAAGAGTACTGCTAAGAC
The DNA here is from genome assembly GCA_963693355.1 of Pontia daplidice. Taxonomy (NCBI): domain Eukaryota; kingdom Metazoa; phylum Arthropoda; class Insecta; order Lepidoptera; family Pieridae; genus Pontia; species Pontia daplidice. The sequence goes on along the minus strand of CAVNZL010000024.1, from coordinate 1,299,726 downwards.
CCAATTCACCGTTGTGATGGGGGACTTCAACGCCAAAGTGGGAGTACAAGAATGCGACGAATCGAGGGTAGGACCTCATGGCTTTGGTAGCAGAAATCGGCGAGGGCAAATGCTTGTTGACTTCCTCGAAAGAGAGGGTCTGTACTTGATGAATTCTTTCTTTCAGAAACGGCCCCAGAGGAAGTGGACATGGGCAAGCCCCGATGGTAGGACGAAGAATGAAATCGACTTCATTATGACTGACAAGCGCATATATCAGAGATGTCTCAGTGATCAATAGGCTTAAAAGTGGGAGTGATCACCGACTTCTCCGAGGCACTCTGAATATCAACTTCAAGCTGGAGAGAAGACGTCTGCTGAAGTCCACCCTTCGTCCCACACTGCACCAAATTGAAGCTGGCAACACCAGCTTCCAAAGAGAACTACAGAGCCGATTCGAATTGTTGGAAACCACTACGGATATTGACGAGAGTACAATCCAAATAGTGAAGGCTCTTCGTGAGGTGGGCCACAGACATTTTAGCATGAAAAGTAAAGGCAAACAGTCCAAACTTTCAAGCGAGACACTCGAGCTTATGAGGCAGAGACGCGAATTGCCGTCAGCAGATGACATTTCGTCAGATCTACGGGCACTCAACAAGCGTATAAAGAAGCTGATACGAAGAGATCTCCGTCGCTCCAACACACGCGCCGTAGAAGCAGCTATTGAGCAAAATCGGGGGTCAAAAGTCTTCGTTCAGCAACTTGGGAGAAGCCACCTGACGAAGTTGAGGTCTGCAGATGGTAATATCGTTGCCTCAAAGCCGGACGTTCTTGCCGAAATTGAAGGTTTTTACGGACGACTGTACGCTTCAGGCGGAAAAGTCTGTGGATCAGCTTACCGACTCCAGAGCGCCACTAACACGCCACTACACTGACGACATCCCTGATATCGAAATAGGTGAGATTAGGATAGCCCTTGAGCAGCTTAAAAACAACAAGGCTCCGGGTGAAGACGGTATAACTACAGAGCTTCTGAAAGCTGGAGGTATTGCAATCCTCGAACAGCTCCAGAGGCTCTTCAATTCTGTTCTTCACAATGGCACTACACCGGAGGCATGGTCTGAGAGCGTGGTGGTGTTGTTCTTTAAGAAGGGTGACAAAACCCTTCTAAAGAACTATAGACCGATCTCGTTTTGAGCCATATATACAAGCTGTTCTCAAGGGTTATCACGAACCGTCTTGCCCGAAGTTGACGAGTTTCAGCCCCCAGAGCAGGCTGGGTTTCGAAAAGGCTTTAGTACAATAGACCACATCCACACAGTAAGGCAGGTTATACAGAAGACCGAAGAGTATAGTCAGCCTCTGTGTCTAGCCTTTGTGGACTATGAGAAAGCCTTCGACTCCATCGAAACCTGGGCAGTTTTGGAATCCTTGCAGAGATGCCAAATCGACTGGCCTATATACAGGTGTTGAGAGTCTGTACAATGCCGCTACAATAACTGTCCAAGTACAGGACCACAAGACAAAACCCATCCAACTGCAACGAGGAGTGAGACAGGGGGATGTGATATCCCCGAAACGTTACCAATGCATTGGAAGATGTCTTTAAGACGTTGGACTGGAACGGACATGGCATATGTATAAATGGGAGAAGTCACACCTCCGCTTCGCGGACGACATAGTTGTTGGCAGAATTTTGAGGAACTCAGCTGGATGCTAAAAGACCTAAGTGCTTCACAAGTGTAGGCCTCGGTATGAACTTGGACAAGACAAAAGTATGTACAATGTTCACGTCAAACCGGAGCCGGTGATCGTTGTGAGGCAACTATCGAAGTTGTGCATGATTATGTTACCTCGGACAGAATAGTTGGGAGAAGCAACTTCGACAGGAGGCGAGGCGCATCCAACTGGGTTGGGTGCATTCGGGAAACTTCGTCGCATATTCTCCTCGGTATTCCTCAGAGCCTGAGACAAAGGTCTTCAACCAGTGGTCTTGCCAGTGATGACGTTGGGAGAGACGTGGACACTGACGGTGGGACTGGTCCACCGATTTAAGTCGCTCAGGTGTGGAGAGAGCTATGTTGGGGTTTCTCTGATGGATCGTATAGAAATAGGTACGTAGAGGACTAGGTTACCGACATAGTGTCAAAATATGCAAGTGAAGTGGCAGTGGGCTGGTCATATCTGCCGAAGAACCGATACCGTTGGGGAGACGAGTTCTCGAGTGGAGACCACGAACAGGCAGACGCAGCGTGGGACGCCCTCCTGCCCGTGGACCGACGACCTTAGGAAGGTCGCCGGTGTGGTGGAGAGGAAGGCCGAGGACCGAGTGTTGTGGCGTTCCTTGGGAGAGGCCTAGCCAGAGGGACGAATGTAGGTATGATGTGATGTGGACATATAAGTTAACCCCAATCGAAATAATGGAAGCTCACCCCTCAAAAACAATAACCCAAAATATACTAAACACAAGTAAGGGTGAGTCATAAAAGTAATGGTGTGATAATCTTTCTAATTAATTCAACTGTCAAGGGTCGCCATATGCCAACTAGCAAATTAGAAATGAATGTCAGACGTAATTATACACGTCAGCTGTACAAACAAAATTCACGAAATCAATTTTTACATATGACAAACCCCATCACGAAGATCGAGTGTGGCCGGTCTAGGACATTGTTTTTCAAACTGTGGGTCGCGACAAAGGTCGAAAAAGATGGTTACTTTAGTAAAAAAAAACAATAAAGACAATTAATATTGTTAATAGTAATACAGTAACATACACCTACATACATGATAAAAAACCGAAGGTCAAAGGGGGTCGCGAAATATTTTTTTATACTAGGGAGGTCGCATCATGAAAAAGGTTGAAAAATACTGGTCTAGGAGAAAGAAATATTGAATTGTACTTAATTATCACTAGTAATCTGTGACTGTTTAAATAATTACTTACTTGAAATGTTCCAAACATAAAACGTTAAATTAAATTTATTTACAATAAACATAAAGTGTATCGAGGTAAAAACAACACAAATGAAGTATAATTTGTATAGACAGTTCTTGAATCAATAATTAGCAAGGACAAGCATCTGTAAAAACCGTTAGATCCAAACAGGTAATCATCGGCGAATAAAATTGTAATAATTATTTATTATAGTCTTAGAGGTTATTTTGTAAAACGTCTTAATGATAAATGTAAATAATCGCTGATGGAGCAATTCGATCGTACCAAGCACTTAAATACTGTTTTGCTTAAAAGCATCTCCAGTTATTATGAAGTCATAGTAACAAAAAAGTATTAATAATAACCAAATTGATATATATCAAATAAATATATATCAAATTTAGTACAGGTATTTCAATTAGCAATGGTGTATTAAATAAAAACACGTAATAGTAATAAAAGTCGTTCAAGAATCTATTGTTTTATTAAAAATTATGTCAGAAAGCGCTAGTTACATGTTTATTGACGGTAGCAATGTAAATGTATTTTTGCTTACTTTTTTATGTACGCTATGAACCTTTGTTCTTGTTAACTTCGAAGAATAAAAACAAGAAATAAAATAAAAGAATATAATAATTATTTCGAAAATAAAACAATATAAATGAAGCGAAGGAACTTTGTGCAATTATATAAAAGATATCGATTTACGAATACTAATGATTAGAAAACCAGTTTTAAACCAAAACTGGATTTCCACCTGAAAAAGGCTTTTATGTAGTATTAAGAGCTCACGGACACTTCTCAATCTAAAATAAAATTCAATTCAATAATGTTTAATATTGTACGCTAAAAACAATATTAGTATTATTTTTCTATTTTTAATGACGACTGCATTAAAAGTAGAAAAATCAATACTATCATTTATTGATTATCGACATAATTACACAGAAACATAGTTTACATAGTAAACTCATGAACAATATTTTGTTGCGTCAGCTTCACATTTTAACTATAATATCTCAATAACTAAAAGTTATTTAAAAAAAAATACTTTGGATATCGTATTAATTTGGTTTGTTACAAAAATACAAGTTATGCGTTGTTTTGTAAATGTAAATAAGAAAGCTTTCGTGACTCGTATTTAAAATATTATTCTGCAAAAAACACCCTCTTTGTAACATTTTTGTTCAATACTCCGCTGATGATGACCTATCCAACAAATAAACGATATATTAAAATTAAGTGGTTTTAACTAAAATTTTACTGTTAATAAATTCGCTTTTAAGTAAAAAAAATTTCTATATCCACACCTTTCGGAGTTCCAGCTTCATTGCTTGGTATGGTTTATTCAAAGCGTGACCTGATATCCTGGTTTTCCGGGGCAACAAAAGAAAATATGCTTCCTCATTTTTGAGGTTTCCAAAGCTAATCCTCCAATAGTCTTTCAACACGACAGGCAGAAGATTAGACATTATTTTGTAGATTATAAATAATTTTATAAAATTATAATAAATGTAGGTTAGTTATTTATTTATACAAAACATAGTGTAACATAGTTAGGTTTTTAATTGTACGTGCCGTTAGACCTGAATGGTTTGTCCTGACATTTAGTTATTTATAAAGTTTTTTTATTACCGTGTTTGCTTAACATCTATACGTCCGCATAAATAATATAAAATATATACAAATTTGTATTTGTTATCGCGTTTGAATTCGTAACTATTTTTTTGAATCTTGAGTATTGTGTATTGTTTAAGTTTTAGGCGCATATCACCAAAAATTTTGACTTTGAATATGGACTGTTTACCACAAGTTGGTGTCAGCCAGCATTGACAGAACAGCATTGTTTAAATTCTGTTGTATTAGAATACGCCACATCTTTACATATTTTATTATTTATATACAATCTCCTTTTATTTTCCTCCATGGTACATTTTCTTCTTTTAAAAATAAACTTAATCTTCTGTCACAAATCTTGAAACAAGAAAAAGTGTCTTATAATAATTTATTTCCCTAAATATAATATGTAGCCATAAGTCGATCACAAAAGATCTAAACCCTCACAAATTCACCCTGATTCAGGCCTGTCTGTTATATTTATTATATATATTCTTTAAATTGTGTACTGCATTGTGCAACACATTGTAACCTTGATAAAAAATATTCTTGCCATAATAGACACGTACTCTATTATTAAATAGCTTGGCTGTGGTTTTCTGTTGCAATATAAATGCGCGATTAGCCAAAAAACTGGCAAGAGCTATACGAATATAGCCTAGTTTACTAAAATCTAAAAGTAGAGGAATCTGTTCTAGTAAAATATTTGCAAATAAGCAGGAACTCCTCTCGGGTCAAGTCAGGATGTCAAAATACAGAAGATATTAAAAACCACTTTTTCATGTTGTTTAAGTTAAATAATATTACTTTTGTTGCTCTGTTTTTGTTCTTAATAAGGATTTACCGCATCGATAAGTGCTACGCAGTTTTTTCGTTGGCTTCAACCGGTTCGAATCTGGTGGAGCAAGCGAATTTTTTCAATAAATAATCGCTGTTTTTATAAACTTACAGCATACATTCTCTTCAAAATTAAATCCATGAACGAGGTACATTATTTCTTATAGGTAATGCAGCTGAATAAAACTAATTATTATGACTCTTGCAGACTATTTCAAATTTCGCTATGTGATTCACGACAGAATGAGAAAATAGCAAAACTTTTTTACAGCCTTAGGTCGTTGCAAACGTTATACTAAGTCTCGTCTATTTTTATTAACTTTGTATAAAATAAAACAATATAAACAATGAAGAAATATGCACAACAATCAAGGACTAACAATAAAAATAAATGTATATCCTTATAGCTTAAGTATGTAATAATCATAAGTAACATTCATAAAGAAAGGAAATACAAACCTGTTCAGTACATTTTGAATGACAATATTCTGTACACATTGTTTACCTTAAAATACAATTCAATTGTAAAGTTAAGCTAAGATTATTGTATTTATTAGGTTATGACTGCGTCGAACAAAAGATGCCTTTTCCAGCGAAACCATTATTTCCGATTTAACTTGTCGAAGCTTTGACAAATCACTCAAAATACTTACAGATAACAATATCCAATAGATTGTTGGCAATATAATAAGTCACTGCACGAGTTTTTATATAAAAAAATCAACTTTTTTGTATAACACTGATGTGACGGAGGGGTATGTGTTTACGGCGCGGCAGCGAGAGGAGGACTGAGGACCGTGTCCCTCTCTACTAGTGCTTTGCAAGTAAACGCCGATTCTTCCGCATTAAAATTACAGTAGATTTCGCAAATTCAGTAGATTATAAATCTTAATCTTCCTCAAACAGTTGTAAAATATAACACTTAAAACACTGCTAATAATATAGCGATTACCATTCTCATGTATTTTAACATTACAATGTATGACAATTGTTTGATAAAGTTTAATGTTACGGCATGAGTGTACGATATCTTATTTTTGTACAAAATTCCGCGTTTTTCTCGGAGTATTGCTTGTATATTGGTCTGTTGGGATTTTGTACTATGGACTTCCGAAGTAACGCCCGATTCTATTAATTATGTTATTTTCGTATTTTATTGTAAATACAGTATTCCTTCTGCAAGTGAATAGTATGGAAGCACTAGAGAGGGTGAGGGGCGATAAACTCTACCATGACAAGACTTAAGCGCAGCGATTTTTACATTTATTCAACGTACATTACGCTATATGTATGGAATTCAAGTCTGATTTGGATTTAAATCCGAATTGGCCAAATCTAGGGAAGAATTTATTTTTCAAAACGAATACTCGAATTTAATAACACTATAACATTATATTATTATCCACATATATACATTTTTTATTATTTATCAAATACTAGCTGATCCGGCAAACGTTGTAACTATGCCATACATGTGATTTCAATTTTCAATTAATAAATAAAAAATAATTGTTGATCGTAGATGGGTGAATATTTTGGATTTTTGTATGTTGTATCAGAAAAAAAGAAAACTAAAATTTTTTAGTAAAAAATTAAAAAAAAATTTAAAGGTCGACTTAACATTTAGGGGGATGATAAATAGATGTTGGCGATTCTCAGAACTACTTAATACGCTCACAAAGTTTCACGAGAATTGGTCAAGCCGTTTCGGAGTTCAAGTTCGAACGCCGTGACACGAGAACTTTATATATTAGATGTGACATAAGGAGTCCTTACATCAGGGTATACCGCATACAATAATACACTAGAGTAACGTAAATTAGAAAGGGAGTTTTATAGACTTGATCGGTCCTTTATCAAAATTAATGGAGGGCACAAGCGGGATATTGTTAATAGAATTTCGATCAATAAAGCATCAATTTATTTCCTTTGAAATATAATTAATTAGATTTATTTCAACAGAATTCCGGGCTTCATATTTGGAAATTGCGTCCATTTCCAGTAATGATCTGTGAATATGGAATATTCTAAAAAACATTTTTGGAAATATTAATCGTTATAAAGATAGTACAGTTTAATTATTCTATAAGCATCTCAAAATTAAAACCTTAAGAAATGTAATAAAATAACTAATAGAGAAAATAAAATAAATTAAATATTATATATTTTTATATGTTTGTACTGTTGTATGTCTGTCCGGAAATTTAATAGTACGACCTTTAATAGTGGTGGCGATTCTCATGTACACCTCTAAAACTAAAAATCTCTAAATTTAGGTTTGGACCTATCAAACGTGTGTAACCTATTCTATATATTTCTACATTGACGAATTAAACCTTATTGCTATCAATTTAGAGATGTACAGAATAGGTTACGCTCTCTAAAACAGTTTGACAGGTCTAAAGCTAAATTTAGAGATTTTTAGTTTAGAGTGTGTACATCAGAATCGCCACCAATACCTCGAGTTAACTTGAGTCAGAATCTTTCAAACTTTTTAATGCTTACCGGACGGACATAAGCGTATAGTGATATTTTAGACTAAAACTTATACTTACTTTTTTTATATAAATCGGGGCAAACGAGCAGGAGGCTCACTTGATGCTAAGCGACACCGCCGCCCATGGAGACTCGCGAAGCAAGAGGCCTCACCAGTGCATTGCCGGCCTCTAAGATGTTTATATGCTCTTTTTTTGAAGGTCCCTAAGTCGTGTTCGGAAATAACTCTGGCAGCTGGTTCCACATAGCGGTGGTGGGCGGCAGAAAGTGCCTTCTGAAGCGCTCAGTTGTGGAACGGCGGACATCGAGGTGATACGGACGAAATTTCGTATTCTGCCTCGATGTCCGATGATGGAATTCAGCTGCAGGTATCAATCCTCCGAACACTCTCCGTGATAAATGCGATAGAAGATGGAGAGAGACCCTACATCTCTACGCAGCGCCAAAGGGTCAAGCCGCTCAGAAAGTGATTGGTCGTCGTCGATTCGAAGTGCTCTTCTTTGGATGCGATCAAGGGGAAGGAGCTGATACTGGGGAGCTCCCGCCCAGAGGTGAGAACAGTATTCCATGTGGGGACGAATTTGCGCTTTATAAAGTTGCAAGCGGTGACCCGGTGTGAAATACCGTCTCGCTTTGTTTAAGAAATAAAAATATCTATAACAGTCATAACTTCCGCCGTTTGATATGCTATCTAACTTTTTAAGCTTTGTTTATTGTAAAGAACAGCAGTTTTATATCAATCACTATTCCTCTATCAATCGAATCGTGTTAAGCTGTAGGTGAAGTTAATGTATTTTAGCTAAGCAATTGTAACTGGAAAGATTTAATATTGTCTTTTATTAACATTTCAAGATAATCACTTTATATTTTACATTTCGTTAGACGTTTTGCGTACTTTACAGCGTCCGTGGTCACGGTAGCACCTATACTAAAACTTTAACCAATAGTAATTAAAACCAATAAAAATTTAATAAGTAATAAACCAAGTCATTGTGAACTGTGTATGCGATAGCAGAAAGAGAAACTTTATGGTTTGTTATTTTCATTACACCTTCGAGGCGCCTAAAGACGTAAAGCACTGTATTATGAATACGTTAACATAAATTATGTTGTTTATAACGCAAAGCCATCTCTCGCTTCCTTTATAATATTAACCCAAAATTTATTTACTTCTAATATTATTTTTGCGAAAGTTTATATGGTAGATTGGTTGAATGTTAGCTTATATAAACTTTAAAATAGTAAACGGATCTAAGATGCCGGAAGTTGCATCAAAAAAATCTAAGGCTACAACAGAAGGCTGACCACGCGACAGTCAGAAAAGAGGCCTGACCACGCGGTTGTCATGGCAATGATTTTTTAAATTAAGGGGTTCAAATTTCGCATAATGTATCTTAATTAATGAGGGAAAAGGAATAATAAAGTATATCAATACAACATATCGATGTAGCCGTCGTCCAGATATGTAGTTGTTCGTCTGTGGAACAACTACCGAAACAGAAGACGCAGGTGATGAAGATTTTAGATAGACTGTTCTTCGTCTATCAGTGATTATTTGAGTATTTTGTTACAATTATTATCGGGATATGCTCAAGAATACGTCACAGCTGAATGAAAGTAATCACATAAGATCAAAATGGTATTTTCCATATTTTTTTGTATACATGGTTAAGGCTTAGTTCTGACCTTGACAATGGAATATTCACCGAAACTAATAATTTAGTTATGCCGACGTGCAACTGATTGAGGAAGGATTTGCACATAATACGATTTTCATTCACATTAAAATAACCATAATTACACCATCCACTAAAAAAAAATCATTAAGTTACTGTTTTATTAGCTCTTCGCATACTTACACAATTTTCCCTGTAAATATCATTTACAGATCTGTTGATATGTATATGATATTTATCACATCTAGATGTGATATTGTCTTTTATTAACATTACTGTTACTCATTTAAAGAAAAACACTTTTTAACACTTTCATCTAGATGTAATCACAAGTATTAGAATACAAAAATCTTGTATCAATCAATATATCATTTACTTTTTATGTCATATTCTGTGCTTCACACCTACGTCATGTATGTAAATAAAATAGTTTACAAAATTCCTACAACCACCCGCTTCTTTTAGGTCAGTTCCTTTCATTTCATTGTCCTTGGGCGACAGGCTCTGGAGTGTCTAGATTTTTACCGGTTTGATTTGAGGTCATTTTCAGTCAATTACAATTTAAATATTTTAATTCGTGAAAAAAAAACAGAATCTTGGTAGTCCTAATTTATTCTCCGCGGCGTTTGCAGACCCTTGTCTGAAGATTAAGTAGGCATACAATGGCGAAGGAAGAAACGGTCGGGATTTATCTGGTGTCAAGTTATAACGGCTTGGATATTGGACCCTTTGAGTTTGCGTTCTAGGAAATTATACAATATTTTGGAACCCTACGTCAAATTGCTTCAGACATAATGTGATATTCAGTCCACTTATTTTCGTATATAAGTAATAGAACACGGCAGTCGTTACGATAATTGATTATATTAATCGCATATCGTAAATAATCGAATCGTGACCGAATCGTTACGTCTAAAATGGCTTCCGTAAATTACCATACTACAGCTTCTCGTGAAAAATACGAGTCGTAGAATACGAAATTGATGCTATTTGTCACAGTGGCGTTCAACTTATTTTATCATACAATTAATTGCTGTTATTTGAATATACGAACAAAAACTAGACGTTTCGTTGAATTAATTCAAGTGATAAGTTTTATTTTGTTGAAAACAAGCAATATGTATCGTAAATCCACAGTTAAATGTATCTCATATAGTATAGACTTATTAAATACATCATGAGATATATTAATGTAAGAAAAGGATAATACGCAGGTATCTTGTTACAAAGTGATTCTGTTTTCGTTTGGTATTCTGGACAGGGCCCCAAGGTAAACTTGTACTGTGAGTTCTTAATCAACTGAAAATATTACTATGATTTTATATGATTAGTGATATATCACTTTATAATAAAAGCAGACATAGGAATCGAACCTGTCTCAGTGGTTTTTCATGGTGACCTAGTTACGCCTTCAATATGAGCTATGACAAACGGCAGCACGATTAAATTATTCCTCTTTTAAAACCACTGTTTTATATTTATCATAAGTTTCACCGTTCTAGGCGCGCCCCTCTATTGTACAAAAGTGGGAATATTGAAAATTGAACTGAAAATTTGGAACTCAGTTTTAGTATCAACTGTTTACGTTATATAACCTTTTTTAAATAAAGCGAATATAAATTACATATATACGAACCCGTAGCCTTAGTTTCAATATCCCTTGATAATTTACTTTTAAAAAAACCAAACCCTACCATTACTTACTGAGATTAACTGTTCACCCTGAGAGTAAATATAAAATATTAAAATTTTATTGGTTGATCACAAAAATAAATATAGTAATAATATAAGTACTAGCTTTGAATCCTTTTAAGTAAGTACCTGTGTCAGGATAATTCTTCGTCCACTTAAAGTACCTACTGACAAAATTAACTAATAATAAAAACACCTATCTACCTATTTTACCTTTTTTACGTATCCGACAACAAATATATATACTTATACATACAAGAACAAGCTTAGATAGATAATGAATCTTTTCTCCAAACAGAACGAATAATTTTGTGCCCTAGAGCTGTGTTGAGACATTTTCAATAAAATATTAACATTCTAAACACGTCGTCTGTAAAACAAAACATTGAAATTCTATTATATGCTAAACAAGCATGTCCAAATTATTGTATATAAGGTGTTATTGAATATAAAAATATTATACGCCATTACGAATCATGTTATCTTGTAAGTTGCTTGTTTTTACGATACTGGTAAGTATAACTCTTTTAGGATATAAAGTTAAAATGGGCAGTTTTCTTTGCGGTCTATTATATATCATAATTTATTTTCGCATAATAAAATTTACTATTTTATCTTAGGTCACAACTATCCAAGTGGCAGAGAATAAAGGTAAATCATTCTTCACAGCTATATTTTCAATAACTTATTTACAAATATTACATTTGAAAATTTTGTTTAAATTTACGAGTGTTTTTACTAATATGTAGGTATATTTGTTAAGAGGATCAAGGCTAATAATTATAAATTATTCATTATTATTAAATCAATGATTTATGTTTAATCTAATGGAAGTGTACCGATTGCTGTAAAATTTAGTTTGACTATAAAATTAAAATGGCCAAAAGTGAAGCCGTGAGATAAATAGCTATACCAATCAGAATATACCAGTATATTATTCATTATTTTTCATCATTTTTCAAGGTTGTATAGTCTATCAATGTATTTTTTCACATCCGGGAAGCACGGGACTAGACGCGGAAATTGTGTTAATTACACAATAATAATGTATAATTAGTTAAGCAGTGATTTTTTAGATATTAATCATTAACATGGAGACAAAATTAATTACAATAATTTAATTGTAGCTTATCAAACCCCATTAAACGGGACATGTTTTCTCTAATGTAGCAGAATCAAAAATTTCAGTGAAGTAATAAATTCGCTTTTATATTAAAAATCATCATTGCAACGACTGTCATACTTTAGCACATTAACATTAAGCCTCTGAAAGGAAATATTTCACAGTAAATCGTAATTATTTATAATATTTAATGTGTTATTTGTAGAGGTAAGCCCTGAAGCATGCACTGAGTTTTTAAATTTAATGAAGAAATTGATTCAACCCAAAGAAGATGCGAATGAAGTTACTAGAAAACCAAAAACAAAAAAATTCGAGGAACGACTGGAGAAATGTAAGTGTAATTAAAATTGATAATAAGTATAACCTATTCTACATACTCTTGAAAACTTTTTAAGGATAAAAACGTAAAAAGATAAAAAATCTGTAAAATACGAATGTAGGGGTATGTAGTTGATATGCTTTTGGAAGTAGCATAAACCCGAAATTTCGAATATTATTTTTTGTCTGTGTTCTATTAAAAATGGCTTTCATTATCGTTATTCTCATTTTTCTCTTTTGATTTTCAGATTTTGAACAAAAATGTAAGTGTGAGCTTTATTATTTCATATTCAATATACAGCTATTAATAAATATTTTATCTATGACTTGGTCTACAGATTATATAGAGGATTAAATTTCCATTAGTACCAATGGTACAAATTAGTTTAAATATATTTTCGTATGGTAAATTTGGCGTTATATATTTACTTTTCAGTTCCCTGGTGGCCAAATAAATTAATAGAAGATCTAGGTGTCACCACTGAGAAACCAACTACGGCGACGTCCATAGATACATTAGTTACCAGTTATATGGAGTTTTTGAATAATTTGCTGAAGATTTTTAACATATAGATTGTTTTTAATGTAACCCACACTCGTTTTTTAGAAATTAATTCTTATTACGATAAGGAAATAAATATTCCCAGATACACAAATTTTGAATTCTTTTACGATTTAGTATAGCAAATATCAAAAATAAATATTTTTTTAAACAAAAATGAATGATTTTGTATGTAATCCAAAATATATTTACATACCTTTCTTTAGATAATATACAAACAAGAGCATTCATGGACTGTGTTAGAACTGCTTTATGTTTCACATAATATTGAAAAAGCCTTCAATAATTTATTCTCTTTTTCATTGTGGAATAAGATTCATTATAAACCCAGGCAAGTTGTGGCAACAGAAATACATCATATGAAACAGACGCACTGCTAAACATTCAGGCGGATAGGAATCTCAATAATAGGGACAGGAATCTTTAAACATTAGGGTAACCCTTATAACAAAATTATTTTATTTGCCCTCTTATATAACTGTGACTACATGTGATAAAGACTTCAATGTCATTAACCTCGAAGTGTTTTCCCACGTAAAAATGGAATTTCCTTAAAAATTGGCCTCGTCCTCGTCCTGCCCTTGGTCACATTCCACAAAAGTTGTATCACAATATTTGACTATTAAGAAAGGTTCTTACAACAATTTTTGTTAGTTGTTAGACCGGACAAGACAATTTGGATTTGTTCATAAAAATTTGGGCATAACAATTTCTTGCACTTTAAAGTGGAAAGTTTCAAAGTGCTATCACTTTTAAAGTTATATTTTTTCTGCAATTCCAATTCTTGGTCATCCAAAGATAATTTAAAGTGGATAATAAAACACACAAATAATATATTAATTTAATCAGACTCATTTCACAACAGAAACAAATATTACACAAAGACTCAAACATTGCACACGACACATAGTGTCCCGAACTAAATCTGACTTTACTAAGTACCCACGACAAATATCACAATCTAATATCTATCGAAATCCATACAGCAGCTTACCCTGTAATTTCTTTCGAGACATCCTTATTAGGGTTATTTTAGATCGATAGATGGCGCTGCAATAAATTTACAAGAAGCACTCAATTAAAGACAGCGCCATCTAGTAGAGCTGAGCAAAAAACGTAATTTATTCGATTTGACACTTAATACGATATCCATAGATATTAACTATCCTTAATGCGATTTGTGTGGTACATAGCTTTATATACATAAGAATTCAGTACGTCCCGGTTATCGGATTCACACGGTGATATAAAATACATATTACATTGCACACGCTTCAAATATTGGCAAAGCGCGTCTGCCACACTTATACCCGTCGGTATTTCAATGTCTTTGCACAACACTATTTCCTTATAGCTCGTCGTGCTCCTCCTGTGGAGAAAAAGATTTTTTTTATTATTTTACGGTATAGTTTTTTCAGGAGGTCCAGGAGTACTATATATATACCATATATATTAACACGTGTTAACAATAACATCCATTTCTATACTATTAATGTTGTACAGTATTATAAATTTCAAGTATATTAATGATTATTAATAACAATGTCAAGGTGTCAACGGTAAGCACGACGAAGACACATTTCTGCATCATATGTAAAAAGCAAGTAGGAGAATAAGTCGCTCAAAATTAGTTTCAGACAGAAACAATAGTGTCAGAGTGCTTTCCTGTATGACACACTACATCATGATATAGTTGCATAGATTCACTAAAAACCCAAGAGGAAACTTACCACAGGCGCTCCTTCAGCGGCTTCATCATCGAGATCCTCATCATCTTCATCCTCAGGCTTCTCGGCCTTTTCCTTCTCCCTCTCCGCTTCATCCTGTTCATTCTTCATCTTCTTTTCTCCCTCAATCTTCTTCTTAATCTCTTCTCCTCTCTCCTTTGCTGCAGCTGGATCATCAGTGAACAGGAAGTTGTCAAAGATGGTTCCAGATTTGACCTGCCATAAGTCCAGACCGACTGCGCAAAGTTCATCCCGTTTGTAAAGAGTTGGGTCTGCTGTGTATTCTGGGTTGTCGATTTCGGGGTGTACCCATGGACCTTTGTATGCTGGGTTGTCAATCTGCAAATAATAATAAAATCAATATGGGCTAGAATATAATTTTCCAACTTTATTTCATGAATTTATGATTTATAATTGTAATTCAGTAAAAATACTTTTTGCTTCTAGTTTTTGGTACTTCCCTGGGCACTTAACGCCACGTATTCGTCACATAGATTACGTCACCAGTGTTAAACGTGTTAAATTTGTTAGACGCGGTAACGGTAACAGCGTTCAATGACCCGAACAGACGACAAAATTAGCATCATTAAATCATGTACATACTTCTCATGTTCACTTTTTCAATTTTGCATAATCTGAACTTATGATAAACAAACTCGTTATATTATTACAATATTTTATATATTTTTATAACTTAATTTAAAAATTGTTTATCTAGCATATAAATTGATTTAAAAATAAATCTTACCTGTTTAGGAGCCCACACACCCTTGTATTCAGGGTTGTCAATCATAGGTGGTTCCCATTCTCCATCCATTTCATCGTCCCAATCCTCAGGTTTGGTGGCATCAGGGTCTGGAATGTGTTCGGGCTTGTCCCAGTCTTCTGGTTTCTTGTCATCTGGGTCAGGAATGGTTGCTCTGTCATCCCAGTCTTCTGGTTTTTTGGCTGATGGGTCCTGTGAAAGCAATTTTATTAGAAACAGTCAGGAAGTCCTCATCCCAGTCTCGTTTTTTGGTGATGGTCCTTAAAATAACAAGAAACTCTTGACCAGTGTTATGCGAACTTCAGCGATGCCTCGCGTTGGACATGTTATTTATTAATTTGTTTCAATATATTTGGAAGATATAAGCAATCAAATAACATTTCATACCTTGATCTTCTTAGGAGGTAAGAAGTCCCAGTCATCTTCAAGGCTTCCGGATTCTACCTTTTCATTGTCGATGAGGACTTCATATGTGTTGTCTGGGTTCACAATAAGAGTATACAAGTGTGTGTAGACGTCATCTTTGCAGCGAATGTCCTTCTTGATGAGGTGGTTCTTTCCTTTGTAGCTGAAGATTACGTGCACCTGGGATAAAATATCTCGTTAATCAAACTTATTTCCTTTTTATATTTATAGATACTACTCATCATTAAACAAAATTTAGGCCCCAATTTAAAAAAATACAATTATCAGTGGAATATTAATTCCTATGGGATAAGTGTCCTATTTATTGAGGCAATAAGATAAAAGTTATCTACTATTTTATGTGTTTATCACTTCTAAAGTAAAAGTTAAGATAAGTTAAATTTAAACTTTTAGATATATTGAAGTAAACCAGTAACAGATATCATATCGCATTTTATAGACATTTAATAATTACATTTTCTTGCAAAAATTAGTTAAAACAATAAAATTTAATTATAATTCACTAATATTGCAAAACAATGCAAAAATATTGCACATAATATAATTATGTTTGCATAATTATGAAAATAAATATATTTTTGTTATAAAAGTAATACAGTTAAGTTTTATTACTGGGTGGTTTATTTAATTTTTACAAATTTGCCCATATAATATGCAACACTTAATATTGCTATGTCTGAAAAATATTTTAAACAGAATAATAGGTGCTTTTAAATTAACTTTCTTATCATTTCTTAATTACTTTTGTCCTTTAGTTAATGCATAACTGATAGTTATCCATTTCAATTAATGGTTGTCATTGTAATTTTTTAAGTTAATATTTAATAAGAAATATCCTTATTACCTATTACTTCATATTTACAAAACACTTAGTAATAAGATGCCATCTATATAATAGAATTCAAGTTAGAATAAACTGTAAAATTATCCCATTTTATTTGTGGAAATAGCAATGCCATATAGAAACTCACTGTTTAAAAGGCTTCGAAATGTAAAAAATAAAAAATATGCAACAGAGCATCCATTTGTGTTTTGTTCTTAAAATGGGGGATTGTAATCTCAAGTGAGGGTTAATAGTACTGCAGGTAGATCGCTACATTTACTGCTTACCAAATGGATATAATGAGAATTGCTCTAGAAGTTCCAATATGACACCAAGTCCACCCATTCATAATCACAATTTTTTACTACTAATTAAACCTTAATTTAAAAAAAATTATCTAAGTACATATATTTTAACTTGTGTTCGGTAATTGCCTATGATAGGAATCAAACATGGCACAATCAATGATATGATGGCATGCAAAGAGTTATTCAAGGTAAAACATGACAATTACATTGTGTTCATTTAAAAATGCTTTAATTGTACAGTCATGAAATCCATCCACTTATTACTGATGTATATATCTAGTAATCACTTTTCCAGTAGTAAAACCCTTCTTTTATAATTTTCATTTAAAAGATTTAAATCTTAACAGGTAATAGTTGGAATGTTATCAATTTTATGCAATCAGGAGAAATAATGTTATCCAATAGTATTGAATATTTGTTTAATTCATTAAAAAAGCCAACACCAACCTTTTTAGTACCAGGACCACAGATGTCAGGACCAAACATGATTTCATATGGGGTTTCGCCATGCATGTCCTTTGAGTCCAACTTGCAGTCAAACACCTTGACGTAACCACCTCCACAATCAATGTCTTGCTCATGTTTAACCGAGAACTGAATTACTAAGGGCTTGCCTTCGTTGGAGAAGGGCTTGAACTTTGTGGACAAGGCATAGAATCTGGCATCCTCAGAAGTTTGTAAACCTGTGTACAAGAAAAATTAAATTAACATAATACAAAATATATTTCATAAAATGGTTCCTATTTTATTACTATTAAATTATCTACTTTAAACTAAATTAGAGACTATTATTTTTTTTAATACGCTTTTTGGAAAAGCAAAAACATGCAGTTTATAGTTGCGTGGTGTTTAGTTTATTTTATTGAAATTATCTCAAATATATTGGAATTCTCGGTAAATATGTAAAAAAGGTTAACTTCGGAAACGAGAACATTTAGCCGGTTATTTAATAAAACCTCTCAACGTAATTATTGTAATCTGAATAATTATATTGTAAATTGGGCACTTAATTTATCAATGACGGGTAATAATGAGGCATATACGTGTAGAAATAATTAGAAAGGCGTACCTTTATCTTCTTCGGGGTCATTGTAGAACTTTCCAGCAGTCAACTTGAATTTTCCAAATTCTTTGCCGGGGTGCTCACTGTACACCCACTTTGATTCCCACGAGTCTGTAATAAAAAAATTCGATCTGTAAATCTACTAAAACATAGCCGGCGTCAGCGATCGATTTGAAATTCCAAGCTGCAACACGCGGATTACCGGTAGGCGGTACATGTTTTATTTCGTAGAATAAGTGTTGTTTTTACACTTACCGTCGAGGAACTTTTCTTCATAAAACACTTCACATTTTACTGAATAAATTGCCAGCAAGCTGACAACTCCTAATAAAAACGATTTCATTTTGATAGACGCCACTGACCGCACTCGTGCAAAGTCTCGCCACGAATAAGCATAAAAATTTACAGACGCTCTATTATTTAATTTTGACCGGTTCTTACGTTGTCAATTTGCTTTTTCGCTCTTACTGGTGTAATAGCAGTGTGAATGGGTGAGATAGATATAGCAACGCAGTTAATTACGAAATTTTTGAAAGGAATGGCTAAATTCAGACTCCGTAAGTGTGACAAGGCTAGAAACTAACAGCTCGGTTATATGACGTTCGACTACCCAGACAGATGGAAAGATCTGATTGGTTGAATTTCCACGAATAGGAATTGAACACACCGCTTGTAAGAAGTAAAATAATTCGCGGCAAACTCAAAATATTGTTATTAATGATTGTATGATATTACATACAAAAATATCGATAAAAGTTTAGAAGTTATTCATAAATATTAAATGCCTTTACAATTGGATGAACATACAGATGTAGTTGGAGATTTATAAAATGATACAATAAATAAAAATACTCATAACTGTAAATACGATAATGAAAAAAATATGAATTTTTAACTAAAACTATGATAAAGTATTGTAAATAATACTGTCTCAAAAAAAACGTAAGAGTCGGAAAAATTTTCAATAATGTAATATACTTAAATTTTGTAAAAATACATAACTTAGGTAATCCGTTAATAAAGTATTTTTCTTTAAGTATTGTATACATTTAAATTTTGAACAAAACCCGCGAACACTGTTAAACCGCCAATCGGATGTAAACATGGCATGCGTAAGAGACAAATATATCGATTTACTTAGGTAAAACTGAGAAAAAAGATACTGTTAACGTGTTTTTCAATTCTAAATACCACGAAGTAAATTTTTTAAACATCAATTGTTTTGAAAATTTTCTGACCATGACATTTTTTCTGATGTACTAAATGAAAATTAATTATAGAAATTTTATTATATTTTATTTATTATGGAAAGAACGATTAGTTTTAAGGAAATCACCGGAGAATTTGACAGATGTAAGAAATGTACGGTGCCTGCCCAGGTTTGATCGTAGGTACCTTCTGACGTCAATTTTCAAAGGATTTGAGAGGAAAATCTTTGCAATCTGTTTATGATAACAGATTAGGTGTCGTGTCAATAGCAGACCTCGCAAGACCGGTCATTGGCTTAATGCTTACTCTTCTCCTATACTTTATAAGCTGATCTATTCCGATTATCGCCTATCCTAGGGAGTGTATACTACATACGTGTCTCTTTGGACATCACGGCCTCCATTGCCAAGAGTGCAGGTAGTATTGTGTTATAGTGCTCTTTGCCTATTCATATTCCTGTAATAAGCCAACTGGCACGTATTGGAGGGACAGGATGGGATTTTTTTGATCCTTTGGAGGATGGCATAAGTTTGTGATATTACTTGTGTACATGTGAGCCCCAAATCTCGCGGTCAAGCATAAAAGATGGCTTGGTTGCAGAGTAGGCGTAAATAAAAATAGGTTTGAAAAACAAGAGTCTTACCAACTATCATTTTGGTCCTATTTGTCTTATGCGGGAAATTCTTGAATGATTAACTTGGTTCAGCTATAACATTTTTTATAAATTAGAAAACAAGATTAAGATTTTTAAAATGTATATTTGTGCCTTAGGTTTTTTGAAATGTTGGGTGTATGTGAACAAGCTACAGATTCTCGCAGCTCTATAAGAAAACATTCATCAAGAAATAAGGAAAATTTCGCAGGAAGTACGGCAAGTTATGCAAAATGTCATTAATACGGCTCAAATGCGCATCAAGTCTGGTGAAATCATCTTTGAATGGCACAAATATACCTACTTAAAAAAAACTAAATCTAGTTTTCTGATTTAGTAAAAATGTTATAGCTAAATTAAGTAGAGTCCTTACTTTTTCGTCATCCAGTATATTCTTTAGATATAAGTAGACATCTTTGATCAGTCTTAAACATTTGACAACCTATTTGAGAATGATTGATTTTGGTCACAGTGGTCGATTGACACCTTAAAACAAAATCTCTAAATTTAGGTTTGGACCTGTCCAACAGTTTTAGAGAGCGTAGCCTATTCTATATACCTCTACATTGATAGCGAATAAAGTTTAATTGCTATCAATTTAGAAATGTACAGAATAGGTTGATCACTCTAAAGCGTTTGACAGGTCCAAAGCTTAATTTAGAGATTTTTAGTTTAGAGTGTGTACATCAGAATCGCCACCAATATCTCTCGTGCAACAGACAATCTAAACACATGTCTCCTTATTTCGATATAGGCTTTTTCAAAAGGACAAGTTGTCCATAAATAACAAAAACAACGAAACAGAACATTTATTTCAATTACAAAGAAAAATCCTCTTTGAAGCTATAGTCATCTTTTTTAGTCGTAGATAATGTGACATTCTCCAGCACATCTGCCAACATGACAGCTTTCTTCTCATTTTTCGCTCTCTTCTTTTTGTCCTTTTTAAATTGCATTTTCCTTATCTGGTTCAATTTAGTGTTGCCCTCTATAAGCATTTCGGGGTCTTTCTTCGTTCGTTCGTTCCTGTCCGTTTTGTCTAATTTCGGACGAATATTCACAGATCGCGGGAGAAGTGTTGTCTCTTCGTCTACTTGCATTTCTTCCATCGCTTTGACTGGGCCTGTGCTGGTTATCTGTGGAGGAATAATATTTCAATAAATCTTAAATCTTATTTAAAAAAAAAAGAGAAGAAACTTTATTATCTTAGATTCGTATTATCATAGAGGTTCGATTTTTATAAATGTTATAATTATACGAATTGATTATCATATTACAACATTTCAAATTTTCTTTTATTCACACGAGTATCACATCTTATATATAAAATTCTCGCGTCACAGTTCGTTCGTTCGTTCCCATACTCCTCCGAAATGGCTTGACCGATTGAAACTTTGTTAGCGTGTTGAATAGGTCTCGGAATCGGCTAACATCTATTCATCCCCCTAAATGTTAGGGGTAGTCCACCCCTAAAATTTTTAATTAATTTTAAAGACAAACTTTTTAGTTTCTATTTTTTATGATACAACATGCAAAAATACATACAACCCTAAATTTTTACCCCTCTACGTTCAACCCCTATTTTTTATTAATTTATTGAAAATTGAAATATGTATGGCAAAACAACATTTGCCGGGTCAGCTAGGTTTATACAAAATTTCTACAGAAGCTTCATCGCGCTCGTCGTGCAGCAACGTATACGCACGTATAGAAGACCACTTTAACGTGACCACGCACGTTGTAAAGCACGCGAAACGTCGAAAAAATAATAATAATGTAATATACTTAAATTTATGTAAAAATACATAACTTAAATCCGTTACCAACATCATTTCTTTACATGAGTAACAGTTATGTTAAAAAAGACAATATTAAAACGCAGCTGTTAAACAAATCCAAATTACCGTTGCTTATTTTATTTGCGTTTAAAAAAACTTACTCTGATAGCGTCACCCGCCGACGGTACATTAAGTGAATCAATGGCCTCCGTCTCCATGGCTTCGAAGGAATCGATGTCGAACTCCTGCGCGAGCGTCGAAACAATTTTCGCGTCCACATGCACCTCGGAGTCCAAAATCTCCGGTGGTTCCGTGAAATATCGCACCTGGAAAACAAATAGTGAACCCTGATAGCATCTAACATACATCACATGTAATGTCTGATGGAAATGTTTATCTTAAAGGCTTCTTATAATATATCTTTTATGTAAGCCGATACAAGATAGTTAACTACAATAAAAATTGATAATTTTTAACATTTGCTAGAAATACATTAATTTCTAAATGAAAAGATACTTTTATATTCTATTTTTATTAAATAAATTACATACTACATATATATGTAGTGATGTTATTTAGTATTTCCCGCAACCCGGGTTGTCTGGAAGAAAAATCTATCGTAGCTATAAGACCGCCCTCTGAAGATCATTTTTTTAAATGTTTTATGAGTGCAAAGTAATAATTAATATATGTGTTTATATACGGTTCTCTTTATTAACAAGCGTGAAGCCACAGATTATAAATAGCTGGATTTAAATAAATCAACGTTTAGAGTTGTCTTTTTTTACCTTCCGTAACAGCTATTCTCTGTTCTCAAAAAATGAGCCTTTACTAAATTTTATTTGAATGGCCGTAGATTCTCACCTTCCCCGTGTTCCAGTCGTTGAGGAGAATCCTCGCAGCTGCTTCTTGGTCTGGTACTCCGCCCTTCTTATACCGACCCATGCGAGAGGCGACGCTCGCGTAAAACTCCTACAAAAATGTTGTCTTTTATTCACATAACTATTACTGATTTAAAGAAAAACACTTCAAGTTATGTATTATAATTATGTAAAATTATATATATTTCACATTATTTGAAACGTCGGAACAATTTGAAAATAATGTAAAATATATTTAAACTTTTGTAAAAATACATAACTTAAATGCGTTCGTAAATTGTTTTTCTTTAAAAGCTATAACTTATTTATTTAAGATAAAACTATTTATTCTTACATCTCTTTCTATCCAACCGTTGAAATATTCTATTCACTAAATACAGTTTATATACCAATAAAATATAAATATTTCGGTCATGTGACTGTACAACTAAATACTAGATTAATAACTATATATATATATATATCCTATAACATACTTTGAAAATATGATAAGCATAATATGTAAAATATTTCAAATCACCTTATACTTTATTCTTATAGGGCAACCAGTGATAAACTTCTTTGAAATCAAAATAGTACAATTTTAACTTAAATTTATAATTTGTTGAAGTTAACGGGTTGTTTATGGTTGAGTGTATAAAAAGTTGTTACCTGTGGCGTATTAAACTCCGGTATGCAATACAGCGCGACCAGAGTGTGCTTATTCGCCCGCTGGAGGATGGCATTAGCAGGTGTGATCGGGTCCTTCAAAGCGCCCACTCGGATCGCGTTCTTCAGAGCCACGGACGCATCGCTCTCCGAGCCGCTGTGGAACACGATGCCCGGACTGTCCAGTATTTTGATCTTGGAATCCAGTTGCACCGTTTGCATTTGCCTGGAAATATACATTTTCATATAAACACACAAGGTATCATGTTTTTCATTAAGGCAAATGTCTTAATAAAATGTCAAAGGACAGTTTATTATGATAAGGGCAAACGGGCTTTAATAGTGCGTTGCCGGCCTTTAAATGATACGCCCTTTTATTGAAGGTGCCTAAGTCGTTATGGTTCAGTAGCCTGTAGGTTTGGCGATACGAGTGGAATTTTCGTATTCTTGCGTATTTTATGTAAATAATATGGAATAAATCATAGTGATATTGTATGTATGTAAAGAAATGTTTTATCAATGATGGATGCAGGCCTTAGGTCAAACCAAGTAAAACCGCAGGGTCTATATAAATACTAATAATTATCAAACGTTAATTATTCATGAAATATTTTTATTTAAGGATTTAGATGTTTATGAAAGGTAACTATTAGATAAGAATTGAGATAGTAATACATAAAAATATTAAATTGAGCTAGACAATGATTTCCTCAAAACAAATTGTAATAATAATAATATGATATAATGTAAAAGTCAATCTAATTTAAATTTTATTTAAATTCTTAATTATTTAGAAATATCTAACAAGAGAATAATCAACTTACTTAGTGACACCAGGTGTACTGCCAACATTACAGGCCCGGGACCGATTCAAACTGTTGATGATAGAGCTCTTGCCAACATTGGGTAGACCCACAACACCAACGGTTATTGAGGTCTTAATACCCTTATTACGACAATAATTCCCAAGAAGACTCATCAATAACTCTGCACCAACACAGGCTGAACCTGTGAATGAAGTGAAGATAGTAAGATTTGTGAGCAAAAACTTTACATGAGTGACATTCAGTGGCTACAATGTATGGACATGACTGATGTTGAAAAACTATCTGTCGAATTATCCGACACATGGTTAGTGTATACTAACAGTCACCTAAGCAGTATTTCAGAAGATAGATATACATTTAAACAAAATTGTAGAAAAAATGCTCATGATTCTATGTATTTAAAGTATGTACATTCATATCTTTCATGTATTCTTTCTTTACTGGAATAATAAAAATACTAATTATTCAGAATATAAAAATTAAAGGCCAAAAAATTATTTTTAATAAAATTATTAAGTCTGAAAAATTGAATTATGAGGAATACTCATTATAATAATTGTAACTAGTATAATAATTGTTGGTACAACTGTATACCTTTCATTTCTTTCTCCTTAACAATATGCTTCATTTTCTTTCGTCCTAAGTTGTGCTGTTGGTCCTGTGTCGATGCTTTAAATGGCACAGCTGGAGCTGATCTTCTTAAATACTTGAGCCAGGCAGTGAGATTATCTCTCGGTACTAAGTCGGCCTTGTTCAAGACTATGACTAGACGTTTGCCAGCTTCCCTCACTGCTTCTTCTACTTGTGTACATCTTGTGCCTAAAAGAGATGAAATAAAATTAACTTCTACAGCACCTGTCTCTATTGTTATTACACATTTTTAGTTTAATTTCTCTTTGTAAATTTTGTACCCATAAATATTCATAATTGTTTTAATATTTTTGTGCTCAAGCACAAGGTTTTAAACACAAAAAGATTATAATTATCCATTTGCCTTATTGAAAAGAATATATAATTTTAATTTTTATAAATCTATTGGGACTAGAGAAACTTATTTTGTCTGTTCTAGTTTAGCTTAAAAACAGGAAATATATATTTTTAAAGAAAATTAATCTCATAATTAAGATATGAAATAGCATAAAGGCATTAATTTACACAAACAATTAATGGCAACACCACTATTAATGGGTGTATATGGGCTGTGGATGTTGCTACCTAGACCATCCACAACCTTGTTTGCCCCCTATTTTATTTAAAAAATGCTAGATTTAAGTCCAATTGAAGATTATTATGTATGAATATTCCTTACCCAAAGGATCCCTAGCGTCAACAACTTCTAAGATAACTTCTGCCTCAGTAATAACCTTCTTAAACTCCCTGTAGTAAGTCTTTAAAGAATTTTCTTGCTGCCTGTCTTTCCCCACATCATCATCAACATCTTCTGTCTTGAATGCATCATGAACTTTACCTCTTGCTTCTGCATTGGCTACCTGTAATACAGTTTTATTTCCTAACCTTAGATATTTTGCTCAATTTTATTCTCAGTGAATTCCAAACATTTTTCACCACCTTTATTCATGGAGTCAAAAATTTGTTCATTCATAAAAAGTGATTAGCATAGCACTTTTCTCACCAAACTACTCAATATTCTTTTAACAATTCAGTTTCTTTAATTATATTATGTTTTACTTGACTTTAAGACTATATATATTTTATATATAATAAATAAATTAAATTATAATAAATAAATAATAATAATTGACGCGGTTATCACCCTATTGGGGATAAACCCTAGAATAAGATTTAACCATCTAAACTCGACTGTGATAAGCTACTTCCCTATTGGAGATAGCTATTACTATAAGTAATTGAGATAAAACTAATTATAGGTCATAGACACTGAAGACTAAGCCTACTAAGAAATCTATTTACCTACGCACAACAGTACTCGCAGTGTGAAATGTTTGGTATACGCACGCCAGTTAAACCAACAGCCACCTTTCCTAATGACCCAGAGAAAGAGAGCGAAGCAGAATACGGCCGGGCCCCTCTACAGCCGCCAATCTCAGGGGTCAGAAAAAGCATAGGGGACATAGAGGCAACTATGGTCCAAGGAAGGGAGATAAAAAGGACAAAAATCCACAAATCAAGAACCTCCGAGGCTGCAGCCCTACAACAAAGTGCTCTTGTTCAGCTTGACGCACGGTACTCTTAAAGGTGTAATTAAAGTCGCGGTCTCGATCGCTATTAAGAGGCTATACGAGCTTGTTCGAGAAGGGGAAAATCAGGACAGGGAAGGCGCTGCGAAAAGGAAAGAAAAAGAAGAGGAGAAAAGGTCGCCGGTAGGTAATGACCAGGCAAAAAACGACACATATACCTTAGACTCAACAAGGACAGACAAGTTAGAGGAGCAGCTCAGGAGAGTGGAAAGGGAGATAGTTAGGGTGATGGAAGGAAATTCAAAGAAGTTAGAAGAAATAAGAGAAAAAATCTGTGAATATAAGAATTCAAACCAGGAAGAAGCAAAGGAAAGTAAAAGGCAACTGAAAGAAATGAAGGCAATAGTAGAGAAACAGTCAGGAAAAGCTGAAGAGACGGAAATAAAAATTAGTCAAAAAATAGAATCCTGTTATGCAAATGTACTAGGAGCAATAGAGAAACATACAGAAATCAAGTCATACGCGGAAGTGGCTAACGCACGTGGAGGACGTGGACAGTCTGCTTTCAAAGACAACCCTGTCGGCATGACACCTGAGCATCTCCACTCCATTATTATCGAATCTTCAAACCTAGATACAAGCGGAGAGGTAGTGGAGCGTATAGGAAGGCTATTGACGCGAAATCCACAGGGCTCAATATTGATGTAATAGGAAGTCAAGAATCGAAAAGTGTCGTCGGCTGCAAAACCACAAGCCAGCTAGATAAAATCAGAAACCGACTCCAAGCTGACACTTCACTTACTGTAAAACTGGCCACTATAAAAGATCCACTATTTTCTCCGCAGTGTCCTAAATACAAATACAGATGATGACATTGTTACAGCTCTAATGTCGCAAAACAAGCATATGCTCAAGGAACTCACACAAGAAGAACGCAGGGCTATTGTGAAATTCCGTAGGAAAACGAGGAATCCTCACACGGACAATGTAATCCTGCAGGTCTCTCCAAAATTGTGGAAAATCCTTACTGAAGCGGGCAAGGTTCATATCGATATACAAAGAGTAGTGGTACTGGACCAGTCACCGTTGGTGCAATGCTCTAAATGCTTAGCTTTCGGACACGGAAGAAAATACTGTAGTGAAGTCGACCCTGTCTGCTCACACTGCGGAGGTGCGCATATTAAAGCGGACTGCCCTAAACATGAAGTCGGATCGACGCGAGCTGCATAAACTGTGGAGAGCCAACGGTGAGACAGACACTCATAATGCCTTCGATGAAGCCTGTCCAACCAGGAAAAGATGGGATGACTGCTAGAAGATCGGTAGCGTATTGCTGAATTGGCCATGGGCTCCTACAAATCAGTAAAAATAATACAGGCCAACGTACAAAAAGCGACCCTTGCTACAGAAGAATTGATAATGGAGGCGAAGAAGAGGCGAGCAGCAATAGTTTAATCCAAGAGCCATAGTGGGGTCTGTAGGAAGAATGAAGGCTTATGCTGGAATCAGGATCTACCAGAATAAGATTGGCCAAAGGTCGAATAAAGTAGCTATTGAGTATGGATGATAACATCGAGATAGTGCAATACCCAAAGCTTACATCTACGAATATTCTACCTATTGGCCTGCGCACTTCAAGGGTGTGGTGAATCTATTTCATATATTTTGAACCCTACCCAAACTTAACAGAAACCTACATGGAAAAATTAGAACACATCCTAAAACAACTTTCCCAAAGAACCATTTTAGGAGGAGACGTTAATGCCAAGAGTCCATGGTGGGGATGCGACGCGCCAAACGACAGAGGCAAACAACTGGAAGCGATCTTGATGGCTTGAGTATGGAATCATAAACCAGGGTGAAGAACCCACCTTTGATACTATCAGAGGATAACCAGGTACACCAGTCGAGTTGACATTACAGCCTCACTCATGACCTCCTTGGACTTATTGAAGACTGGACGGTGGATCATGAGTGACTGGCTCTGATCACAACGCCATCACTTTTACCCTGAAATTGAACCGAACTCAACATCGGCGTTGACAGCACGACGAGGAAGTACAACTCTGGAAGGCGGACTGACCCATTTTCTTGAAAATTAGCCAGTCCTATCTGAGAGTAACATTTCACAAGAACATATAAACAACATACACTACACAACACTTTTGGAAAAAAGCTCTCACACATTACAACAGACAATAACACAAACATGCGAAACACTTTTACCCAAAATCAAAAAACGCAAAACACCCACCTTTCCGCCCTGGTGGTCTGAAACATCAGCAAACTAAAAAGAGACTCTAGAAAGAAACGAAGGATTGTGTGCTGCCCGATTGCCGCCAAAGGTTATTAAGGAATACCTGCAAGTGAAGGAAGAGTACAAGATGGAAATACAAAATTCCAGAATCAATAGCTGGAAAACCTTCTGTGGAAAACAGATGTGAGAGCCTTTGGGACAGTATCTAAGGGTCATAGGAAAACAAGTAGAACCAGAAGCGAAGACCCACTTATCAGGAAGGGTTACATAACCATTTGAGTCAGCGAATACCTAGCAGAAACGCTCTTTCCAGAAGACACGAATAGTGGAGAGAATGAAGCACACGGAAATCAGGAGAAGAGCCCAGAGTGGAACATAAGACATGGTGAAACATATATCCAGTTTACAACAAGGAACTTCACTATATGTGAACTTACAAGTGTATCCATATTAACAGAGGCATTTTTCTTCTCCTCAAGGTTCTTCTGTTTTTCAAGCTTGGCTAGCTCTCTCCTCTTCTGCCTTTCTTCTTCCTTATGCTTCTTCACTGCCTCTACTTCTTTCAAAATATCTTCTTTAAAGGGACACTCATTTGGAATCTGAATAGGCTTTGATTTTTTCGACTTCGGTTGCTTTTTTGCCTGCTTTTTTATTTTTCTGTTGTGCTCTTTTACTTTTTTCTCAATTTTATAACGGAGACGTGCTGGTTGGCGTTTTGAAGGTTTCTCTGTAAATTTGAAAATATTGTATTTACTGTATAAATCGACGCATGCTATTAAAATTAAAGGATAACCTATGATTTATAAAAATCGTTTCATACATTTGTTAAGAGGTAGGCCACCACGATTTGTTTACTTAAAATACATGTAATATGAGTTCAAATTTATGAAATTTAACTTACATTAAAAGAATTAAACAGAAAAAATAGAAAATATAACAACAGGAGATACTTACTTAACTTAAATTTTGCCATAATGTGATTTTATAGATTTGGAATACTATGTGGAAGAAAATTAAATAGACTTTACTATATTATTCTTAGGAACTAAATTATCCTTTATATAAAATGCACACTATTTTAATAAATCGCGTAGTACGCACGTTGTTTTATAGTGTTTTGACTTTCGCACTTCTAAGTTGTGTAACTGACAATTGACATTGACTTGACTTGTATATATAATCCGAATCTGTCAGCTATCAGCAGCTAGTTTTAACAGAAGAAATTGGGAGTGTTTTTTAATATTTTGCTCTAATTACTACTAATATTTTTAACAAATACACATTACACTTATTGTGAAATCAATTGATACAACAATAATATAATGCTATATTTAATGGTATTACCAAAAATACCAAAATATTGTAGTAATTTAAGCATTTGATCTAGCTTCAGAGTTAGGGGATAACTTCAGTCTTCTAACCTGAGGGCTAGATCAAATTTTTTACCTGACTTTTTAGTGTTTAATAGGATAAGGATTGAAGATTTATAATAACTTAAAGTTTTTCAAATCATTCTCAATTTCATTATGTACCTGAAATAACATTT
Organism: Pontia daplidice; assembly: GCA_963693355.1. Lineage (NCBI taxonomy): Eukaryota > Metazoa > Arthropoda > Insecta > Lepidoptera > Pieridae > Pontia > Pontia daplidice. The sequence goes on along the minus strand of CAVNZL010000024.1, from coordinate 1,269,415 downwards.
GGCGTTTAGTTGTTTATTAATTTATAAAATTCGCTGTTATAATTTGATCAACCGCGCGCAACGCTCACAGGTAATTTTTTCTACGGCTCTAAAATATAATTTTAATTCCACACCATTTTACCATAACGTTGCGTCGTGACCTTTTCTAGCTATATATACACACTACCTACGTACATTTTTATTTCATATGCCTATTAGCTAATATCAGCTATGAGACCTGTAAAGCCTTTATGCCAACAGCTGCATTTACATTGCAAGCAATTCGCAAAGCGACCGTTTGCCGATACTATACCCACATAGTACTCCTACCTGCCACAGGTACGGGCAGCAACAGGTAATTTCTAAACATGAGGGATATAATTTACAAAGTTTTTTTGAAATTTGGTCCCTATTACATATGGCATACGTCATATTATAAATTTACTGTGTGGATAAATTGCTTTGTTGAATGAAGGCGGTCTGGCATTGGCTGTCGGTTGACTGGCGCGCTAGTTTTAAATCGAACGCGATTGTAGCCGCACGTTTCTTTCACGCGTATCAGTTGAAGAAAACTTTCACGATTACTCGAACTGCGATTACAAGTTATGTGCGCGAAGGCACGCTTCAATAAACAACTCAGTGCTTCATGACAGTACAAATGTCTCCCAGCTTAGAAGGGATAATGTTCAACAGGAACGCGAATTTGTCAGCGCGGCGACCGTTGCTCGCGGAACCGCAAAAGCCTATTGTACTTCCACCACGAGCTCCACCACGCGATTATGGACCACAAAGACCCTATCCAGCCACGAGGAATGTGCTTAACGAAAACACATATGAAAAACGAACGGAATATTGGAAGCCCTCAAATGTCGAACTCGAAAGGCGATTACAAGAGAGTCGCGCTTGTGAAAAGGTCAGTTACTTTCAAGATAAAGTAATATCACCGGAACTGAGCTTGGACCGTAGAGAAGCTGAACTCGTATTCAGATTTGATCCACATGCATCAGCTGAATATTTATCGAATCAATATAGTGCACCATCGGTTCAATATGCAAAGCCCTCAGCGCCAGCGAACGGGTTTACGAACCGTTTGCCGGAGCGAGACGGCCCTTTTGTGTTTGGAGTTCATAGCCCGAGCCAATTCCCTGTCTCCCGTCGGGATGATGACGACTATGATTATTCTGAAGTGGCGGAAGAAAATAATAGAGCTGTGATAGAGGATGATGACTCGGGAGACTTAAATTGCTGTGATAAAATGAATGAGTGGACTGTGCGCGACAAGAAGGGGAAAAGAACTTTGAATAGAATGTTTCAAATAAAAGATAGAAGGAGAGTGAAGTGTGGTAAGAAGGAGAAAATTAAGTGTGTGTTAGTTGGGGATGGTGCGGTGGGAAAGAGTTCGTTAATAGCTGCTTACGCCCAGGATACGTTCAGAGAGGAATATCAACCAACAGCATACGACACATTCAATGGTAAGTAACATTAATTATGTATGTATATATGTTGTTATTGAAATCTACTCATTAATGTATATTATTCGAACATTTTTTATTTTAAATATGTCATAAAAAATACGAATAAACGCGATATAATATTTACATAACTCGATTAATATTATGTAATAAATTTGGGCCTATACCCATTAACTTGGCAACATCACACCATAAAGAAGATAAATGTAGTACTTGCGTATACCAAAGATAATATTACAAAAACTTATGTTTTTATACAGAAACAATGCAAGTAGAATCAATACAATTCCAAATCTTTATCACCTGTCCCTGATTTGCCAAGATAAATACTGATTAGTCCACTCGAATAATTGTTTTTGAAACGATAACATCATTAACAGCGACGAATCGCTTAAAAATGGCGCCAGCCTATTTAAAAATGGCCTTAATTTAAATAATTGTTTTAATTTGCAAATATCTTCTTTAATCATTTCTAAAGTACAAATAGAATATGTTCACAATATTCGGGGTTTTATACCATACCATACATTAATTTGTCCATTTAAAATAATCCTTAACTCAATAGAGTATATCAGTTTTAGTACATCCAAAAATTTTCCTCGTTATTTAAAATTAAATGTAAACACTTCCTTCCGCGTTCTATACAACCTATTTTTCATTTAATTGTTTTTTGATATTATAACATTTCCACGGAATAATATTATTTTTCTATTGTCTGTAGTTAAATTCCAAATTTAAAAAAGGATAGTGAAATGAAATATCTCATTACGACTAATGATCTGTATAATAAACTTTTACCCACCTGGTTAATTGTAACGAGTTCCTAATAACTTCTTAAATTAATACGTTGACGTCATTTCATTATCGAATATTTAATGAATGGACTTATCGACTCTATAATCACTCTAAAAACACCGTTAAAACTAAATGATACATAAGTTCTTATTATATTATAATTAAAACAGTACGATTTTTTATGAATACGAGACTTAAAATTCCTTACGTTTTCCGTGACTTATGCTGATAACTCGATATGTATGTTTATTTTATTATCATGGTTTCACATTTCTCGTACTTTGTTACGTAATATACGCAAACCAAAAAAAATGGCGCTCCTCTAAATTTGCTATTTTTACATCACGTATTCCTTGTATTGGTAAACCCCACTGAAATATTCATGCCTTCCGACCGATATTTCTTTTTACTAAACCCGCCGAACAAAGCATTAATTTGTAATTTAATAAAACCTTGATCTGGTTTATTTTCGCCAGTTTGATATCGGCGTTGCAATATTGATAGCTTATCAATCACTTAGGTAGTTTTCCAGCATTCCATTCGAATTTTTTCATATTTCCTAGTGCAATGCTTCGTTTTATACGAAATTTCATTAAAATTATGTTTTAGCTGTAACAGTATATAGTATAGAATAATTAGATACTAGCTACGTTCTAACAGATTCACCCGCGTCAATAAATTGGAAATAGTCTCTTTTGAATATACCGACAGAGTGAACAATGATTTATTTTGGACCGTAATTACTTGTCCAATGCCCGCGTTTGTTAATTTTAAAATGGCCTCACAATAATATAAAAGCAAATTCTTACAAAGGTTAAACATAAGCTGATATACAGCTTCTAAATCGCTGATGAAAAGGGACGCAAACGGTCGTCTTGGTTTAAGCCCATAATTTTCCATAAAATACTCGTCTTGAGTACAATAGTGTAGCTTCGTTAGCTAATGCCAATATATAGAATTCGTCGTGTCACAATGTCGTTCTTGAACCCTCCGAAACGGCTTGACCGATTCTAGAAACTTTCTGAGAGTATTCGGCAAGTCTGGAATCGGCCAACATCAATTTTTCGTCCCCCTAAATGTTAAGGGTAGTCCACCCCAATTTTTTTTTAATTTTAGACAAAATTTTTAGTTTCTATGATACAACATACAAAAAAAACATACAATCCTAAATTTTCACCATTCTACGATCAACCCTTATTTTTTATTTATTTATTGAAAATTGAAATCACATGTATGGCAACACAATTTGCCGGATCAGCTAGTTGGTATATAAATGAAAACAGCATAAGTCACGTATAACATTTCGGAATAGCAATGCACGCGAGGTCAAAGCACCTATTTAATATGGATCTTCTAGTTACCAATTAATGTTGTCACCGGGCTATGAATACAAACCAGCGAGGCCGGATGCGATCGGCTAATACCCACTTCGAATACAGGATCAATTATATAAGACATTATAAATAAAATAAAATAAATAACTGTTTATTTCGGACCAATTCCATGTCCATATTTGGTTAGTAACATTTGTTCTTAACAACTATGTTAGTAAAATTAAAAGCTAAAAAAATACATTAAATGAATTTAATTTGGCATTAGGTACACAATAAACAATAACTTTGTCCACTATGCACCACCAATACAAATAGCCACCCAATGAGCCTGAAACCCGCAGTCATACCTATGTGCTATCATTTTCAGAATGCTGTTGCTGCTGCTACGTACTCGCTGAAAGAGTGACGCCACTTTCTTGCGTATTAAAGCATGAAAGCCGTCAGTGCGTGCGTTCGCGAACATTTGTGTTGCACTACAATAGCGCAGCAGCCGCAACAGCATTCTAAAAGCATTGTTATACTGCACTCGCAGCGCGTTGTAGGCTCGCCCAGTATGCCGATACCACAGGCTGCTGGAGTAAAGGCACTGACAATACGCTCTGAAGAGCGTCAACTTTACATCCCTAGTACTCCGAGCAAACCTGCGCACCAACATATTACACCTTACCGCCAACGCCATGCGCTCCCTCTCAATGTCCAGATCATCCTTAAGATCCTCCGTAACTATATGGCCAAGGTATTTAAACTTATCCACCACCTGTAGAGCAGTGCCATCAAGTATATAACAGGTGTGGCAAACGCTGCCGTAGATTTTGACAGATACATGAAATCGATGAGTTCCAAATGCAAAGGAACATTTTATTCATTGTTCACGTACAAATTATAGTATAGTGTATTTAAATATAATCATAGGTTAAGTTCGAAATATAAAAAAAATACATTTTTAGTCTACTATTTATGACAAAGTTCATAATGCACATTAATGATGTCGAGTGGCAAATGATTTGTAATGTGTTGTGGTTACATCGCGGTGGAAATAGACGAGTTCTTTAGAGAAAATTTTTAATTATTTGTTTATTTGATTTATTTTATACAAATCATTAAGTAATCTATTTGTGTCACTATTCTTCAAGGTTTGGTAACAATCGAAAAATAACTACTTTTAGTGACATATGATTTTGGCTGGGTCGTAGGTCTACCCAAAGTATTCAGTTCTAGAAACAAGTATTTAAAGAAATAATGTTATTAACACACATATATAAAGAAGCAAAAACAACACACGAACAAAGATGAAGTACATTAACACGATGTAGCGTCGAAGTGCAATCCTTAGAAATAGCCGCTAATTATTTTAAAACAGAGCCACCACAATGGATTTCTTACATCGGTGATTTCTTAAACACAGGTAACTAGTTTCGGCGCCAGAACCCGAAAGATCAGGATTATCCTACATTTTTAGAATTTATTGTAACAATATCACCACGTGGAGTATACAGGTTTTTAGTTTCTACAAAGCAGGGACATTAATTACATTTAAATTTAAATATAAATACATAGTCCTTTAACGTATGAATTTGTATGAATTTTTGAATTAAATATGTGAATTATGTCTTAATACACATTTAATTAATATGTTGACAAACATATAAAGTAAAAATGGAGAAAGGTTCCCGCATAAAGTTATATTAGCTCCAGAAATACATCATGTTTGAAAATTTCTACCATCTCACTATTACGGAGATACAGCTTAGATGTCACCAATGACAATGTTTCCCGCCTTTTATCTTTATGTACGAAAAGCTAAAAATCATAATAATGGTGGCGATTCTGATGTACACACTCTAAACTAAAAATCTCTAAATTTAGCTTTAGACCTGTCAAACAGTTTTAGACCTATTCTGTACATCTCTAAATCGATAGCAATAAGGTTTAAATTGTCAAGTAAGTAAAGCCATAGATAATCACGACACGTATATCTTTTGTAATAAACCTTTTTTGTGGGTTATTTGAGGCTATATAACCTATTTGCGTACTCAGTTGATTTTACTTTGTAAATGCTGACAAAGGTATATAGAAAGTAGGCTGTACGGAAATTCTCAGCGAGTAAAGACGCATTCATAATACCTATATTTATATATATTTGCAACTTAATTTTATTATTATCAATTGTTTGTCTCAAAGCAAAAGCGATACTTAATGCTGTAATATAAAAAACTGTATATGCGAGTCGGAGTCGCCGTTTCTTTCCGTACCATTGTTCGAGATATTACCTCCTCGTGTTTATGTCTTACAAAAAACACCTTTTAGAGGAAAATACTTTATTGTTCTTAATGATGACTTATAATAATTAAATATCTTACTTATTACTTTTATGTCAATTGAAAAATACCGGCGTATATTGCAATAGTTTTAGGTTTCAGCAACATATGCCTCGAAAACCGTATATAACAGATCGAAAATCGTAATTATAATAATATTTATTTAATTCTGTTTCATGTGTTTTTTTGTTGTTGCGGCAACAAATACTTCGCTTCGTAAAACATAAGTCTGTATAATAGGGTCCCCTTTGGGCACGGACCCTAGAAATACACGTTGAACTTAACTTCTTTAAGTATAAGTCGGTTAAAAAGGGGTGTCATTGTTAGTAGGTATTTCTTTTAATATAATACGTGATACTATTTTGTTCTTTACAATATGTAGCAATAACAGATAAGAGTTGTGAGTGCCATGACAATTTATTTCGTACCTGGCCTCGCCAATGAAAATATAATCATTCATATGAAATTAAATGAACACTATGAATTAGTCTATTTTGTTTTTGGTTTTTGATACTTGTTATTTCTTTATTGATAAATGTAATAAATTAGTACTTATGTAATAAACCGATTGATATTCCAAATCGTCTGTCATTAAATAATTCAATTTATATGAAACAAACTCAAAAGAAAAGGATACATAGATCATTACAAAATCTCTAAAACCGTAAAAAAATACATTAATTTGGGTCAAGTTACGAAGAGCAAGGTGCAATATGCCGCGTTATAAAAACTGTTTGTAAAGGCATTGACATGAAGCCTTATAAGTAAATCGGTGAGAAATACATTACTGTATAATAATAATAATTAAAAAAAAGTTTTATTATATTTTTAGTCTCAATTCAAAAGCCTTAAAAAAAATACTTCATAGTATTTTGTGATTGCAACTTTGATAAACTTGTTACAATAATACTATTCACTCCATTAATCCAATTTCATACTAATTTTAATTAAAAAAAATTAGTTTATTAATATTCTATGAATATTACTTCGTCAGAGTTCTTTTAGTTACGGTTTGTTAAATTTCTAGGCGAAAAACGATGTTATGTTGAGACTTCAAACTCGATGAGGACTTTAACTTTCTTATTTGTATACTTATATGCTTATTAATTATACATTACGAATAAATAGTGAGTCAGTCTAATCATTTGTATAAAAAATATCTTTAAACTAAACTGCTTTAGTTATACAAAAAAACACAGATTTCACAAACTACGGTATATTTCATTACAAAATATAAAATCTCCCATTTTTCATTTCATTTCTTTCAGCAATTACACCATAAAATATAATCCCTGGCTTCTCATGAATCACCTGTATTTGAGAAGCCAGTTCTTCCTTTGATACACCAGATTCATATATACAGTTTAAAAAATAAGAAAGAAAAAGTTGACAGTTTACAAGTAGGGAAAATTTATTAAAAAATAGTTATAATTAAAAAACGGAAAGTAATGTGAATGCTTACATAGTCAGTTTTATACAAAGAACTATTACTTTAAACATCATACTTTATAAACATTGTTCAGTTATGTATCTAGGAATATAAGTTTATGGCAATCATAATTCTTTGACCGTTTTAACCATACTTCGTCTTTATACATCCTGTGACAATTATCTAGACGAAACAAAAGTCACAATCAGTGTCCAGATACTCCAAAAAATAACTATTAAGTATTATAGAAAAGCAGGAAACACTAGCTAATAGGATAAGAATGGGTTATATACTTTTTATTTATTTAGTAACGGCTTCTTGCTAAAATATACTCTTGAACTCGGAAAAACGTACGCAACCTTAAGGGCCGGCAACGCACCCGTGAGCGTTTATGGACTGCGGTTCACTTAGTCCAGACGCAAGCTCGCTTGCTCCCCTATTTTATAAAAAAAAGTGAATATGAAATTTCGGTTTGAAAAGTCTTATTTATTACTTATAACTTTATTAATATATACCACACATAAACGGAGAAAAATGATAATACAACAATTAAAAACAAGTATATAAACAAGAGGCGGGCTTATCGCTAACAAGCGATCTCTTCCAGTCAACCTGAAATATATAAATATAGAAGTTAAAAAGGAGGGGCGGTTTAAAAAAAAAGGACGAAGGCATGTTAAAAAATGAAAAAAGTAGATTAGAAAAATGCAGTACATACAGCAAGGATATTAAATATATTCTTCTGTAAATATCATCTAGATATTATTTATTGAGGAAGGGTTGCTTAGTGATAACATTGTTTGCTCTTACCCTTGGTGGTATTAATAGTGGAAACCACCGACTCTATCTCAAAACTTGTGTTGTCACGTATATTTTTAGGTTATCTATATTTTGTTATTGCAGACTCATCTCAATCACTTTGTAGCGTTTAACTTCGGAAAGGCTTAATATTTCACCAGACTTCAAAATATGATACCGGCGTACGGTCTTTGAAGCGGCCGAAGGTATACGACTTTCGATGCCGTGTGAATAATCTTGTACGAATGTGCAGTTATGTACAGAATTACGTGACGGCTTTATAGTACTCAATTTACGTCATTGTAAGATTTGAAGTTGAGTTAAAATAAGACAAACATTATGTAAACGAACTATAGACATCGTAATTTTTTTTTATTATTGTTGACAATTTAGATTTGTAGAATATAGAACTTGTTTGAGCTGTCATACGCGTACATGTTTTCTATATGAATAAATTGTTTGTTAAGTAAAATGTTGCGAGAGGTGAATGCACCTGTATTGAAAGACGAAAGCTTCGTGCAATTTTAATACAAAAAGCGAGGCTCAAACACCGACGTATCTAGCAGAACAGATCATAAGGTGCCGCTTACATTATATATAAACTAATCAAACAAAACCTACGTCCTGTACGAATCGTAATTGTTTAAGCATGTAAGAATCACTACAAAAAATGCTATTATAAACCAGGTGACAACGCCAGCTGTATCTTAGCAGCTGCCCCATTGTCCTTTAAGCCTCCGGGGATTTAGAAGCGAAGCCTTTTTTACCAATAACCGGTCCGATTCAAAAATAAAAACAGTTTACGCCGTCCCGGTGGTGGCATGTTAATTGCTTTTTACGGGCGATAACATCGTTTCTAATATACGTTTTCTATGTTATATAATCTCAAACTTTGCTTTGGATGTTTGAATTTATCATTGCTTCAAGAGAATTTAGCGCGTAAATAGAATTTTAACATACGGTAGATGTTAGCATATGACTCAAGAATTTTGTAATATCAGTTAATAATTGATTCTATACATTTGCGTGATTAATAATAACTTTTTTAATGGCACAAATCAGCCGTGAAGTGGTCGGTTTTTTTTTTAGGAATCGTGTCCGCTCTAAATATATAACGATTTAAGGAGTTGACTCACAGTCCGTCTCTAATGTGAATTTAACTATCAAATGTTTGCACCTTGGTGGCCACGGAAGATCAGCGTTGGGTCACATGCTATGGCCCAACATATGCTGAGTGGCATCCATTTTCAGGTGACCAGTGAGTTAGTTGTAATTTTTATTTTAAGTATATTTTATATCTAGATTTTTTATCTACATTGTCACTTGAATAAAAATTGTTTTCTTTATTTCAAACATCTTCCCAGAGGTTGTGGAGATGTATCGTCATCACATCAACTATTCAACGGAATGTATATTCCATGATGTGCTGTTAATTAGTTAAGGATTAGGTTTAGAAAAAATATATTAAGTCATTGACTGAGGGAGAGTGTAAAGTGGAAAGTGGTTTGACGCGTTCAAATTGGTATAACATAATCTCCAACCATTTCCAAAGACTGCGTAAATAAAGAGTTTCTTGGTTATTATTCTCAGGCTGAGCGTGTGTAGTATTAAAAATTTCGTTCATAAATTTTGTTAGAGTATAATATTTTTATTTTGGGTTAAAGCAAACATACAACTACTACTATACAAAATGCGGCATAAGGAATGCGGTCAGTCTTTCTGGTTATGCGCTGTACTAAATATTCAATCAATCTTGTTCCGGTGAACGAAATTTACAACAATTCACTAGCTCAAAAAATTTGAGCTTAAAATTAAGTTATATTATTTCCATTTTTAATTACATATATATTTTTTATTATTATTTTATTTAATTCTTTATCACACATTAACATAATATGTAATAAGATACAATATCAATAAATATACCTAATCTGTAAAGGGCGGTCTTATCGCTACTAAGCGATCTCTTCCAGGCAACCCAACATATATAATTATATTTACCTATTTTTATCGACTTCACATAATTCGATTTCATTTGATACGCAATTTTTTAGCTCATTATACATATCTGTCCATACGAATAAGTGCATTAGTAAAAACAGTTCAGACTCATTTACTTTAAAGGTAAATTCGATTTCCAGAAGTAGATTTATATTCTTTTCTTGACTTAACTCTTAATTAATCATATCAAAACTAATTTTTTTAATACCTTCAATTCGCACCATCTCCTTTTACCTCTATTCTTCAAAAAGAGAAAAGGTACCCTTTAAAGGACAGCAACGAAAACATTAGGGTGGAAGTGATGGCTGCTTCTTTGCCCCCAATTTTATAAAAAAAATCGTCCAACTATCCGTCTCTATTAATGTCAACATAAACACGTTTAATAAAAAGAGATAATTCATTTATCGATTTTGAAATTAAAATAATTAAGTAAATAACGTAAGTATTTTAATAATTCGTATCTTCTTATAAAATGTATTCCAAAGTCGAGCCAACTCATTAAAGAGTTATTTATGATTCATCACGAACGTGAAGGGTCACCCTTGGGGTATGGGGCATTATCTTTGGTATACGATAAGAGAATTCCGGGTGAAAAGTCGTTAAAATAAATTTTTTAATAATACGTGTTTGAATGTCTGCTAAGGTAATTTTTTATGTATATTGAAAATATTTACAATTTTTGGATTTTAATTGAGTATAATTTATTAATTTCTCCGGTAATATGAAATTAGTAATCTTCAACTAATGAAAATCGCGAGTCACTTCCCAGTCTAGTCTTCGTAATCCCACAGAAGATATGACATGAGCTCAAAAGCGTGCACTCACAGATAAGCAAGGAATTACTATGTGTCCATTGGCTGTGGAATTTAAGTATAATGGCTGTCCCACAGACTCTTTCGTTTAAAAATTCTACAATGAAAGATTTTAAAATGTCTATACTCAATAGCGTTTCATTGTATTAAATATTGATTTATATTTTAAGGTTTTTTTTAAAGTAATAACATAATAAATATTACAACGTCTAATAAACAAAATATTCTAAATTTCACATGTCATATTTAAAGACCTTCGATGAGCGCTGTTAAATAAGGAAATAAATATATTATTTACAAATGCTAAAAGAGAAAGTGTTGTACGGTTCGCTGAACATTTTAATTTTGTGCGTGTCAAAATCTAGAGCTCGTTTTCAATGCATTATTGTACATTCCTTTAGGCTTTTGAAATGAAAACTTGTTTTTTTTTAAAATTACAAGTCTGGTATTGAGAAAAAACACGATCGCACTCCAAAATAATAATCATTAGGGATGAGCGACTTAAAAATCATAACAATTCAAAAATTCTTATTTATTTGTTATACTTAATACTTATTTGTCAAAAAATTCTTTCTAAAACTCATTATATATTAAAGAAACATAATCGAATCTTCTATTACAATTATAACACTGTTTCTGTATATATTAAAAACTTAGTAAAGTATTTGTATTAAATTTTATCTGTAAGCACATATAATAGTATTCAAATTATACTACAATGGAATTTATACGCCATAGATAAGTACCGTTACCATAAAAACGCATTCACTGCATAAGCAACTCTTCCGTGTACGAGTCTATACATACTCTATAGTCGTTACCCCACTCTATAATCTCTGTGTTTTCGGCCACAGCTTATTAATTTTATTAATAGCACTCGCATAGATTGTGTAACATCTATTCGGATATTTTATAACTATTACATAAAACTTCGTTTGATGTACATCCGCAGTTATGTGAACACGAAATTCGTTGAGTGTTCGTATTTTTGTAAATCTTTTAAGATATAGTAGAATTTATAATATATTATTTTATTGCATACGTTTGTAGGATTAGGGATATTCTTTTAATGTATTTTCAATAACTTATATTCTTTAAGACTAATCATTTGTTTATTTTCATCACAGGGTAACCACAGTAAATAGTGAAAATGATTAATTGTATTTAATTATACCGGTGCACACTTTTACAGTACAAAGGCATTTAATTCACACAAATAATATTTAAGATACACCGAATAGTTTATGAAGTTATGGCCGATATTTGAGATTGGCAGACGAGGCAGGAGAATCGTATCCAATTTGATATTAAATATACGTAATTATAAAATCATTGTATGAAACATAAAATATATAATCTGGTAAGAAGAGGGCTACTGGCTTCAACTATAAGAAAAAATCTTATATCTCCGATTTTCATAAAAAATATTGTGTAGCAATGTAATAGTAAAGATTATAACCATACTTGAAAGCAACAGAAAACCAGTTTTAAAGCATGCCTGTGGGATGAAGTCGTGACTTTCAAGTTATTGCATTTATATTGAACTTGCAGTGAGATTATTACTTAAGCTGTGTAAGCTTCATTTGCTTAGTAGCCAGACTTCTGGTTTCTATCTTAAAATATATAAATCTCTCACGAGTTTTTCCGCATGGACTCCTTAATGACAAAAAAGAAAAAAAAAAAAAAGGGCAAAAAGGGGGGGGTTCGGCCCAACTAAAGGGAAAGCTAGACTTAAATTAAAGTCGCAATTTTATTTAGCAAAGGATAATAAATTTACAGTCACAATTTTTTATCCAAAAGATTATAACAGATGTCGATACATTTCGACTGGATTGAGTAAGTAATCAATAGATGGCGCTGCTATGGTAAACCAACAAACGTGTCATAAAAAGATTAATTTATTAACCTAACTAAAGCATACTTTTATTGCTTCAAACGCTTTCGATTATAAACATATCCCCGCACACTAAAAGCTGATAATTATTTTTATTGAACTAAAAAAAAATGATTGCTTGAAATCACATTTATGGCAAAACGTTTGCCGGATCAGCTAGTATTATTACCTAGGGAATAATTATTAAAAAATAATATTAACGTTGTTGAATTAATTGAAGAAGGAATCTGTTCATATATTACGTATGGTACAGAAAGAACTATCGTTTCGCCAAGCGATAATTTACCAAACATACATTTAATATTTGTTATACGTACATGCCGTGAGAAACTGTTCGGAATTATTAGACTGTTGATAATGAAATAAGAACTCTCAATCAAGACCATTTCTTTGAAACGAGGTCACTTACGTACGAGCAGATTGAAAGAGCATTTAATGGGTTAAATTGCTTAACATCAGGGTCCTGGGATCATGTCTTATCTAATTGGAATACAAGAAGAAAATATTAAGGCAAGTGGTACTGTATCTGTATGTTTTCATGATTATGATTCAATTATTTAAAAACTTTAACTAACATTGTCTTTTATTAACATAACTGTTATTCAATTAGAGAAAAACACTTTATTAACGGATTTAAGTTTTTTTTTTGCAAAATTTAAATATAATTACAATTTAAAAAATTTCCGACGTTGCGCGACCGTGGTCACTGTAGACAGTGTCGCGAATGTATAAATGTATTTATATTTTGAAAAAATACATTACATAAATCCGTTAATAAAATGTTTTTCTTAAAACAACTTTAACTAACTAAACGTGTCAAAAGCCAGTTATCATTGTTTGTAACTAAGTCGAATAAAATGAATTAAAACGATATATTTAAAAGTATAATTTCAAATCATATTTTTCTTATTATTAATTAACCTTAACATTAAGATCCTTTAATCAAAATCCGTCAAGTTTTTGTGGTGCTAACAAAACAAGGTTTTTACCAACAATGTAATTAATCATATCCTAATAAGATAAGACTCACAATAAACAGCTGCTGTTATTGTTATATTATTTTTAACCGCAGCGTAATAAGTTTTAAATTATAAACACGATATTAATGGAGCTTTCGATGACAAGAACCACCTAATTCTAACATCGACAAAAACAAATTTATAAATTCCGATATCATTACGCACATTAGAACTCATTTCAAGGATTTTTTTTGAAGTAAGGGTTTCCTCTTAACCATTTTGTCATACCTGGCTCTCTGAAGATGTTTTGTCGTACGTGAAAAGTTTGACTGGTAGAAATAAATACTTATTACGAATACATAACGTTAGGTTCAAAATTTCCAATTCTGGGGATCAAGTGATCAAATTTTAATCAACAAATGTTATTATACATAATATATAATGTGCCCGTTAATATATGCATGAAAGTATTATATAAGCTTCTTCTATAGGTATAAATCTTCCAACCCAGCACTGACTCATTAGGCAGTATTCTATGCGAGAAAAGAGATATTTCAAATGTTAATGTAAAAATAATTACTAACCAGTTCTGAATGCACAAGAACGTGCATTCAGTGTTCTTCTGGCCCACGCAGTTTTAAATGAAAATAACACAATGTTATTTAATGACCATAGTTGGACATGGGTCGATAAAACCTTCTTCGTTGATCTCTCGGTGATTAGCTTAAAAAATGCATAAAAGGAGTTCGTAATACGACCGTTATAATAATAATTTAATGTGGTACATTTGAAATAAAAAATCATCAACCCTTTGTGATAATTTAGATATATAATATAGAAACTTTAAGAAATCCATTTCAAGAACAAAATCTGTAATTCATTTTCTTAAATAATATATATTAAGTTATGTATTTTTACAAAATTTAAGTATATAACATTTTTTTTTAAGTTTCGCGTACTTTACAGCGTGCGTGGTCATGTTAGACTTATAACATAAGGTAGGTAAATGTACAAATTTTGAATACAATCGGTATGATTTTTCAGTTATAAAGCTTTTAAAATAACAACAGATGTTTCATAGGCATGAAGAGCGTTTTGTTGCTAACACAAGATTTTATATGCACCATTTAATATAACAAATCGTATGAAGTCGTTTATTTTTGAAGCGCGTTGACTCATTGTAACTTAAAGATATTTAAGTACTTTCAATAAAAGCCTGGAGAATTGAAAATTAGCGGTGGTCGGGTGATTCATATTTCTGTTCTTATGATCGCAAATGTTTTTCATTTTCAGTGACGTAAATTTGCACTCGAAATTAAAACTAAATCACTGATTAGCGATTAAGACTAAACCAAATTTTTATGAATACAATCTTTACTTTAGGTTCTTTATTTTTCAATAGATCGAAGCCTTACGAGCTAGCCTTCAAACGAGTGCACCATTCTCTCAAAGGCCGGCTACACACTCGTAAGCCTCATGTGCGAGCGTCCATGGGCAGCTATAAGCGCTTTTTAAGTGACCCTGCTTGTTGCTCCTATGAAAAGGCGTCCAGAATATCTCCTATTCCTACAAGATTTTTAAACACATACTTTAAAAAAAGCATTCTTAATCGTCGAAGCTTTCTTAAAATGTGCCAGGTATATGCGACTTTCTCTTGTAGCTTTTCTTAATGCTTGTTTCCACTGAAAATCGAATTAAATCGCTAAAACAACTGAGTAATTGTGTTAGTATATAGAGAATCATTGGTCAGTTGATTACCACGAATTCTTAACCGCAGTAAACACAGGAATTCTCGAAACATTCTCTAAAAATAATACTTTATTTATTATTATGCTAATGTTTTTGAGTTCTAATTTAGTTTTAATTAATTAGTTTCAAACAATTATCTCACCCACTACACAGTGCTTTTTCTATACTTTTATAACATTTGGTCGATCCATCTTAGTGGTCGTCCTCCTAGAATATTTCTCTAATGTAATTACAGATTTTTCTCATTCACTTAAGTATTATATTTGCGGATTAAAGTTTCTCGACCGTACACGAAGTGCAATAGGAAAGTTATATTTTTATATATAGTACACAAAAATCACTGAATATATCATATTACTTAAATTAAATAAAACAAAAATCATAGACGATATAGCCCGCCATTAGCGTATTCAGTTTCACTTCTAACCTTGAAGTACTCAAATTTAATTCGAATTTTAAAATGTCGGCCATATTAAATTAGTGTTGCTATCGCCATCAGATTTAACTGTTGAGTTTATTTCGGTGCCAACTCGTTTGTTTGCACGTTTGACTCATTACTCATTACCCTAAGCAACTGCTCCATTTTGGATGACAAAACAAAAACTGAATGGCGCCGTTGCCGTAATTTCAATCTTGTCTGTGGAAGGGACGATTTAGGAGTACTAAGAATATCTATTTTATATAACTCATGATTCCTAGCCACTACATGCCGTATATATATGTTATAGTTATTACTTTAGAATTATTAGAATTTATTTTTTTAGAAAGTAATTTTAAAGTTAAGTGACTCCGTTGACGCAACTACGAGAGAGAGAGAGAGAGAGATTCTACGTTCGATTCCCGGATAATTCCGCTCTGGATGCACAAAGATTATACAAATTTTTATTAATCCGTCACCGTCCTACTTACAAAATAAGTATTACTCATTTAAAGAAAAACACTTTGTTAACGGATTAACTATGCATTTTTATAAAATTTAAGTATATTACATTATTTTAAATTTTTCCCGACGTTTCGCGTTTACAGAATGCGTGGTCACGGTAGACCATACTTTGTAAAAATACATAACTGAATCCGTTAAACTGTTTTTCTTTTCAATAACAATTTGTTTATTTCTATACAAATATGCAACAGTGCTATGACTGAGGACTCTCCTAAAACATTAAAATTGCGTCACACCGCACACGTGCCGTCTTGCATACACAATTGTTTAATTACCGATTCGTTACACGTTATTCTATGTTATTGCTAACAATATTACATGCCATAATTGAATGATTGATGATCGTCAAGATAAAACAATACGCGGGAAACTCGATTTGTCACGTCCTTTATTTCGTTATCCGTTTAACCTAGATCCGCTGAACCGATTTAAATGCGGTTTGGTTGTTAGATCGAACGAAGTACCGTATATAGGTTGGGACGCTCAATTATACTAATTTATTTTAAAGGACAAAGGAGAAGAAACTTCAAGTAATTCAACAGTGTTACTAAATTAGTTTGGAGATATCAACGAGTTTGATTAAATGAATGAGAACCTAAAGTTTACTATTTAAATTTATTTTTTTTATAAATAAAGCTTGAAACTAATATAAAATATTACACCGGAGTTACAAGAGAATCTTATTCCTTTAAAGAACTAAAGCATACAAAAAGACAGATTATGACCGCATGATACATTATGAAGAAAGTTGTGAATAACATCACCAACACCTTAATGGATTCCAAATTTCGGTTTCACATTTTCCGAAAATTCATTAATCATTGGTCGCAAAACCAGTTATCCAGGTCGTAATAAAAAATCATAATGAAAGGCTCTTGATTTTATCATTTAACAAAATTATCAGCTGTAAATCAATGATTCGTCACGAAGGCAAATTGCTAGTGTACTCGTGCAATTATCTATATATGCCACAGATTATCACAGATAATCAATGTTACGTGTGACATTTGACATTTACATACAGTATGACAATTTACATAGCCCTAACTCTTTCGACATAATTACGAGTGTCGTTGCCTTTTGATATATAAACATTACAGTAATCAATTCACTCGAACATTAGCACCATATATATAGATATAGATTATATACATATATATATAGACATAGATTCATCCATTTTTCTGATTTTTTTACTATAGTTGATGCATTTTCCATCGATTATTCATAGATATAATTCTTAAAGAATCTATTAACATACCATAATCATGAATCTGTTACAATTATTAAGCCTTTGTTAGTAAGAATTTATTACCCTGTCCATTCAATAAACAATATAATAAAAATTGCACAATATTTTGATCGTGTGAAAGTTATAAAAGACTGTTGAAGTTCGACGGAAAAAATTGGCATTGACTAATCAGCCCTGCCAAAACATGACCTTTGTAAATTGTATCAAAGTGTTTTTTACATTCAAGTCTGATAATGAAATCATATTATAGAAGTATTATTTTGCACTTGGACACTAAATAAATATCAAGTAATAGTTTGAACATATTTGTGATAAGTCCAGACGATCATTTGGCGCAATGGTTATCATGCTGGACTGCCGAACAGAGGTCCCGAGTTCGAACCCCAGTTTGAACATTTGTACAAAAGTATAATCGTTGGCTGTGTGTGAGTTTTTATAATCATACATTTGTATTAATTATCTCACTATGTAGCTTATAAATAGCTTACCTTGTGGCTAACCAAACGCGTGTAATAAACATGTCCTGATATTATGAAGATGTATTAGTTCAAGATGGAATAAACGAGTCTTGTACTATTAATCAGTATAATATAGCCGAAAAATGGTATCGATTCTAGTGAATGGTTTGAGTTGTTATATGTGTATTTGTAATCATTTTTATAATATTTATTATAAAATGTATGACCATATACAAGCTATTTATTATGAATCTTTAGACATGTAACGAAAAATAAAGGATTAAAAATGGCAATAAATCTTCCAACCAGGCACTGATTCATTAGACCGTATTCTGCAGCTTACCGTGGGGGATTTCGACCGTGTGTCAAATGTGTATTTTAATATTTTTGTAAACAAACTTACACAGAATATTCTCTAAAGTTGCGTCTCCCCGTACGTTGATGACGAATATATAAATCCTTTTTTAGAAGCGATACATGTGTCCGCGCGTCATTAGTTGATGCATTTGTTTTTCCTCAAAATATAGACGCACTAAATATAGACAACGATCGATACTTTTATGAATCATTGCTGACACTATGTTACTTCCGTATTAAAAGGATATCTACTCTTTGAAGATAATAATAGTAAGCGGAAATGTTTTAAGCGTACCTTGAAGTGAAGAAAATACTGATATTAAAAAAATATGACTTTGTATAATTAATATCATAGGAAAAACGTAAATTTTTAGTTGTTTAAAAAACCGTTGAGAGTGTTTTATAATTTTTCACGTTTTATAATTCCGACAAATTCACGTGTCACGGGGTTCGAACTTGAACTCCTCCGAAACGGCTTGACCGATTCTCATGAAACTTTGTGAGCGTATTGAGTAGGTCTGAGAATCGGCCAACATTTGATTGCCCTAAATGTTAAGGGTATATAGTCCACCCATAAAAATTTTAGTTTCTATTTTTTCATGATACTACATACAAAAATCTACGTTCAACCCTTATTTTTTGTTTAGTAATTGAAATCACATGTATGGCAAAACAACGTTTGCCGGATCAGCTAGTTTATTTTTAAAAAAATATTTAGCCGCCATCTTAACCAAGCACCACGTAACAAAATTCTGAAATAATTTTAAAGATCATGTTAATTCATATGAAAATTATTAACTATACTGATGCAACGCATTACCGAAGTTATTGAAGTCTGTGGTAATCCACCAGGACCCATTTAATTTTTACATCAAATATGGCAGCGCTCAGAGATGAAACGAGTACTCAAAAAAGTAGGTCAACCGGCATCAATGAAAAGAAAAGGCATTAGCTGGATTGCTAAAGCGCTTGTTTTACACAACGTTCAACTGAGAATGTTGCCAGGCCATAAACAATTATGCTAATAATGAGGTTTTATATGGAATTGCAGAAAATGTTTAGCGTTATTAATAATGCTCTACACAGATGTTAAATTGGTTTTCATTCTGTAGAACAATGTTTTTAGATTGAAATACAATGAAACAAAGATAGTGTATTACTGAGTACTTTATAAATCCAAAAGGCTAAGACTTCTATAACTGCTATCTAACTAAAAATAATCATATTCGCAATGCGAAAACTGACATTCATTATAAACTATAATGTCCCTGTGTTAATTAAACACAAAAGACGTGAGTTATAGAATACTTGAAATTTGATAATCGATGATAATATTATTCTTGTGATTATGACGTGTATGCTATCTTATCACAAGGTTTAGATAATAGCAGCCGGTAACTTGTATTGCTGAAACTTTACTAGCATTTATATATATTTTTCTCGTAACCGATACGAGTTTAGCAAATAGGTTGGTATGATTCCCCAAGTGTACCATATTTAATCTGTGCTCCATTATTCCATTTTCAAATTTTCATTGTATGTTTCTGTATTCATGTGTATTGGTGATGCAATCGTTTAATTTACTCATAAAATAAAAATTTCATATTCAGATAACGTTTATAATTACAAACGTGATTTTAACGTTTCGGGTCAGTCGCTGATTACGTTACTGCAAAGAGATATTATTAATCGTGTCGTAAGAGAACAGTGGATATGATTTTCAAATTCATACTGCATAGTAAATATATAATTTGAGATTTATCGTAAAGGCCGTCAATCAATAACCAGTTTCTTAACACCTGTGTTTATCAATTAGAAAGTTATGGTGACGTTGGCAGGTGCAATACTAATATTGAACACGGATTTTGTTAAACATTCATGTTTATTGAGTGTTATTATCATTCTAATGTTTAAATTTATTGCTTCAAGACGTTACGAAGACTACATTGGAATTCTTACAGCTCCTTACAAGCGCTTTTCTATAACAAGATGATTAAAAGAATATTCTAGTTGTTCTTCTGCTATACGCCTGTAGAAATATTAACCATTTAGTTTCATAAGTATGTTACAAATAAATTTTTATTCAACTAAAATCACATCGTAATGAACTGCCAGCTGATGGACACAGCGGAGTACAAAGAGCGTTCCGTTATACGTGGTTATGAAAATACGAATTATCTTATAAGTCCACATTATGGACTCAATAGCAATGTTCCAATTAAACCATCCTTTCCTATAGCAACTTAGGATTTCTTAGAAAAGTTCAGTTCCAAGAAACTTACCAAACCATCGTATCTTATACATACAGTCTTAGGATTTCTCATTACCATTTGACGAACACTCAAAATGTATACAAAACCAGTGCTCGTTGCTGTCTTTGGAGCTTTTGTGCCCTTCCGAAGTAATCTTGCTGCATCATCTTGCGATGGGTATTGTTGATAAGTGTATGTCTGTTATTGTTATAGATATGCACCTATAGTATAGATATTGTCTTTATCAACCTCGTGACGCTTTGCAAATACAAATGAACAGATAATTAATATAAACTAAAGAAACACTTTATTAACTGATTTAAGATATTTTTACGAAATTTAAATATATTTGCATTATTTTAATTTTTTTCTCAGGGGCAATAAATACAGATAACACACAACTTCTCTGCAGCTGTAACACTTATTTTGACAATTAACACCTTTTGTCTTCAGTCTACCGTGACCACGCACGCTGTAAAGCACGCGAAACTTCGGAATAATAATAATGAATAGCACTTACAAGTTACGTTAGCCAATACAAATTGAAAATACCAGATTATTTTCACACTGGTAAAGCCAAGTGGAAGGCTTTTTACTCATTGTAAAATTTAAAGCACCTTAAAGTGTATTAACTTCTTAACTCACAGAATTAATGACTGCTGACATTTGATAAACCTAAATTTACGATTTTGTTTATCGATTCGACCTCAGCTTTTCTCTTACCAGAGATAAGCTAAAATAGGACGCAGCTCTTTGTATGGGTATGAAACAATAGAAATTTAGGCCACGAAGATGGGAATATAGCTCAAAGTAGTAAAGGAAAATATCTTTATTTTAAGAAATCCGTAAGTTTGAGGATAAATCACTAATTCCTTATAGCCAATGTTACGTCTCTTTTTGTCAAATTGAATACATCCTGTGATGAAAAAAGACGACAAATGAGTCAGTGGAGTTAAAAAATTAGAAATCTCTCCTTTATGCGAGTGTTCATTTGTTAAAACAATGTAATTTGTTTGTTGAAAAATACTTGTCAGATTCGCAGTGTCTATAATGACAATATAATATATAAAAAATAAATACATATAGAAATATTTTAAAGGAAGGATTGCGAACGTTTCTCCGACCTGATTTATAATACCAGGAGAACAGCCGCGATAAGAGATGCAATTAAAACGCCACCGGTCACCTAGGAAGAGAATGAAGCCGGTCATTGACCTCGATATATATCATTTGATTCTATTTAATTTGACCCAAAGGCACGTACAACAAGTACGTATTTATCAGTTAATTAACGATCGGTCAAGATTTTGATGTACATACGAAACTTTTGAGAATGTCTAATCGGAGGCAGTCAAAACGTCAAACACAAATTCAAAATTTTGAATGTATGAACAACACTCACTCACAAATAAATAGATTTAGCACTAGTTCTGAAGTACGAGAAGAACTGGTAACTCGCCGATCTTTTCAATCGACAAGTTTTTTTTTTTACAAGAGAGACGGAGAGACCAGCTCGCCATTTTATAGTATACTAGCTGTTCCGGCAAACGTTATTTTGCCATAAATGTGATTTCTAGCAATAATTTTTTTAGTTCAATAAAAATAATTATCAGCTCTAAGTGTGCGGGGATATGTTTATAATCGAAAGCGTCTTAAACAATAAAAGTATGCTTTATTTTAGGTTAATAGCTCAATCTTTATAAGACACGTTTGTCGGTTTACCATAGCAGTGCCATCTATTGATTACTTACTCAAAGTATCGACATCTATTAGAATATTTTGGAGTTAACAGTTAATTCTGATTGTCAATTAGTTATAGACAAATAATTTGTAATAAAATAAAATTGCGACTATAATTAAAGATCTAAGCTATCCTATCTCTTAATTTGGACCAGACTGCTCAAGGTACGCCAATTTAACCGAACATCGTGACAGGAGATTTATGTATATTAAGATTATATTTTTAACTTTATTATTATAAAGATTGTTTTTAGTGTAGATTAGTTTTTTTTTCTCGTATATTAAATAATGTTTTTAATTTTTGTTATTTTTAATTGTTCCATTTGTATACATATGATAGTTTTGGTCCGTTGACTGGACTGACCCTTTTTTATTTTGTCTATGTTTCAATGTCTTACTGTAGTAAGTGGTGTAATCTAAATAAATAAAAAACTCTAAGAATTTGTCAAATACATCGAGAAATAGTAAGCGAGAAACGGTAAACACAAACAAAATTTATTTATATAAACAAATTCCTGGTTAAATATTGATCCAATACAATTCCTTTATAAATTTGATTTTCAGATACAATAACAGATTATTATTATTAATAATTAATTGTACTTATTGCCGCGCATTGGCCTAATTTACGGATCTAGAATTGTATGCGGGTAAAAAATGCTCTTTACCAAATACGAATACTAATTGAAGTAGTATTAAATGCAAGGAAAATATAAATTTTATATCATAAAAATGTAAACTCTTCAGTTAAATTGTTTAATTGTTGCTTTGGTATTCGCTCAAAATGCACAATAAAACGTAACTACAGGATATCGACGACCTTTGTCTTTTTACCATCTGTGACTACTTGAACAAATTCTCTTAAGTCAAGATATTATTATTTATTTTTTCGGACAGATATGTCTTTGCTTTGTCCTTTAAGCATAAGATAACATTATCAGAAGGCTTACTACAGCAGACTGGATTAAATACTGCATTCCTTATTTCTTATATAACTAATAAAATATTTTTTTATATTTAGTATAAAAGTGTATAATTTAATTGTAATCTCAGGGCGGTTTAGTCCAATAACCCTTAGATAGTGAATTTATTAAAGCTACCCGTATATTAGGATCTTAAATATTGTAATGGCGGAAATTTGGAATGTTGCAGAACTCAATATTGGAGTCGAAATATTTCAAACATTTAAAACTATGCTGCAATAGAAATCACTCTGAACCGCCATTAACCCATTTATATCACAGATCCCGTTGAATTGTAAACAAATGTCAATTCACAATCACGGTTTGTTAGCATTTGCATGTATTTGAAGAATGGGCTGAAAATGGCGTCGCATGTTCACCTCTCAGTCGCAAACTGTCGCTATCTTCACTCACATTCCATATGCCTATGTGAGGTGGCTTTTGTGTATGTATGAGTGAGAATAAAGACAATGGAATGACTTTCCTGAGTTTGAAAAAGGTTTTATATACCAGTTGACGGTAATAGTTAATTTTTCTGCATTTCTAATTATTTATGTTTGCATACGGTCGGTAAAGAAGATTTTCATTCTCATTTTTTTTTTAATTTCATTAAGGAATCATAAATATTTATAACGGATTAAATATTTTTTTATTATTATTTGTGCGGATGATGCGGATGCTTTTCAGCAATAAACAACAAGAAATGGCGTTTATCGTTAATTTTATGGAGGATCGATATAATTAATGATTACAGTAGATCTTGACCTCACTCCAAAAATAAACACCGTTCCACAACTGACCTCTGGAGAAGGCACTTTCTGCTGCGCACCACCGCTATGTGTAACCAGCGAAAAGAGTCTCCGAATTAATACGTCTTAGGGTCCTTCAAGAAAAGATCAAATCGTCATCGGAAAGGCCGGCAATGCATTATTCAATAAAAACAATTTTATTATTTGTGAATGTCGAAGTCGAATTTTTTTTCGTTTTTTTTTTTTTTTGGATTGATGGACAATATATTTTCATTTTGCAAGTGTAATTCTCAATGAAAAAACTGAATTAACTCTCAAAAAAAGAATATAAGAAAATTATAATTGCATTAAAAACAAATATTTCAAATTAAGATGGAGGTTTGTGATAATATTTGTCCGTTACTTCTTGTTAATCAAGACATCTTATTAAATGACTTTTGCTCAAATTCGTTGACCTATTTATTACGTTACCGTTATTTTATAGTGAAAGGTATTTTTTATTGTGTTCTTTATGGCCGGTTACTTTTTTATTGTTTATGCTGAATTTGTAAACACAAGATCACATATCTTCAGACTTTATAAGATTATTAATGTAATTTATAATTCGTTTCGCCATATTCAATCACTAGTAAAACTTAAATATAAAATACTTCCAACAAGTATTTCTGCATTCAGATGAACCTTCACGAAGGTTATGTACAAAGAGGTTTCACTCAGCTTTCATTTCCCTCAAAATGGGTCAAATGTCACCAGGAATTAGGTTTTTGTAAATGTGACTTTGGCGCCAACCAGGCGATTGGTGATAATAAAATGCCAATAGGTACACGGAGGCTTTGTTTGTAGACGTCTTTCAAGACACAAGTAATTATTTTTGTTGGTATTTCCGCGTGTGCATGTTTATTTGCATAAAAGGTAATGCAAATGTCACACTTCATGTCTTCGGTATTAATGGTCAAACTTTTGTTAAAATTGTTATAATCTCTTTAAATATTATTTTCTTAAATAATGTTTCCATATAAATTTAAATGCAATTCACCTACTCGGCAAAAAAATGTGTATTGTATGATTTCACCCGTACAAATACAAAATACAGGATGTTCGCATAATACACAAGCGAACGTCCGGTTATTCGACACTCAACCGTGGTTATATGAACTGAATATACATTAATATCTTTGCCTTATCGAGCCGCTAATTACAGCATATTTATGTAATATTGTGTCATTGTCACTTTCTATATTCAAAGGGTCACAAACAATAGAATATATCCTGCTGTTCTGTTATTTATGATCAAACCGTAAAAAACAAAAGTTGTGTCTTTTATTTTCGCAAGTGCTATATGATTTGCATCATCCATCTCGTGTCAATGTCAAAATTCTTATATAAAACAATATATGTATATGTATATTCGCCTCAATTTAGCTATCGGTGAACGTCCATCCATCCAAAAAATGTACTCGTACAGAGTTTATAGCTAATATTAGAAATGATGAACGACATGAAAAGTTAATTTAAAATTGAGAAAGACAGAAAAAGTAAAGAAAAAATTTATCGCAAATTGAATAATATTCTCCAGAGCAAAACGGGAAAAAAACTCCCAATATGGCCGGACACCACGATCATAAGATTTATCAATTAACAATTTTATATTAAATTGTATACAGGAATATATGATTTTTAAAAGTAATACATAATTTTGTAAAATTGAAATATTTGCATAATTAATTGCGTAATAAAATTTGCTTAACGAGTATATATATTAGTAACAACGCGTTTTTTGTAAACAATATATCTGCCTGAAGATACGCGCGACGAATCAGGCCGAGGTCTTGCTAAGTAATATCAGGTGGTCCACACAGTTTTGAATTCAGCTGGTCCTTGGAACTATACTTGTGTTTCAGAAAGGGTCAGTTCAAATTTCTGCGCGTGGAGTTTACGATTTTTTAAGCTTTGTATTAAAAACGTTTATTTACATATATAAAGTATCTTCTTCATTACTAATAAAAATTTACACTACGTTAATGTATCTATGCAAGATTTTTCAAAATTGAAACAGTAATTGTATACACTATTTGTTAATTACGAAAAAGCACTTTCATGTTTGTATCATCAGTTTTTCCTACTATGTTTTGGATATTTTTAATTTGACTATATATACTATAACTCATTAAAAATATCAAGAAAAATCCAATACACAAATACAGCTCTATATGTCTCTAAAAGCTCTCGATAGATGAGACAGTCTTTAACATTTACTGGTTGTTAACATTCAAATGAAAATATCTATTCTCATAATATAACAATATTCCGAGAAATCATTCGTGCAGAACTTGGAATTATACAAGCAGAACATAACTGTACACATTTCGATTGCTTAGATGCCGTGATGGACTATAATTAGTAATTAATTAACTGACCGCTTTTGATTGCACCTGCACAAGAAGCTGCTAAAAAAATTAACGCTTAATGTATGATATAAAATCTTCTTGCTACAAAAACTTTTTCATTGAATTAGTTATTTTATAATTGAGAACCAAAAAGTATTTTTAATGTAGGTTTTATATGTAAAGATATAATTTCTTCCTACACTATTCAACGAATTTGTTCAATTATTTATAAGCTAAATTTGAACTGGTAGTAGGTGTTATATTTCGTTATACCTTATTTAATTATGCATTCCTGAGTAAATGTGAAACTTAGTTACGCTTTCATGCTTAAACTAATTTCATTTTTTTTTTCAGTTGTGGTGGATGTCGACGACCGACCCGTCTGCGTAGAAATTTGTGATACAGCTGGACAGGTAAGAAAAAATTTAATCATTAATTTGACAATGCTTTGTTTCACTGTCATTTAATTAATTCAAATATTATTATAATTATAATAAAATAAATATTATTTAAAATATTAGTATTTTATACAGTTCTTTTATATAGTTTTTTTTAAAAAAATACGGAAATGTGATCGGTTCACCATCGGTTCCGTTTCGTGTTAGGCTTACCTACTTATCTTATGGAACTTTGTAAGACAAATAGTGTTTCATATGAAAAACATTCATTGAAAATGACTTTCCTCATAGATCAATGATTATCTATGAAATGTTCATATTAGGAAAATTGTTGTGGAGCCTCTGATTAGGCTAAATGTCACTCTTAGTATGGTTTAAAGTTTTAAGCAACTCAGTGCCCACCTTTGAGTTACACGTACAAATACATATTGTTTAAGTTAAGTATGTATTAGAACTAATAATTGGAGATTTAGTTAGGTTATAATAAATAAATATTTTCTAACGCGTTTGCCGATTTGTTTTTAAGATACATAAAAGACGATTAGTTTATATCAGATTTGAATCCGGAACAGGATTCCAAAAGTTGTAAAATCATTCATTGTTCACATCACCTGGCCCAGGTGTTTAATAAAGCACGTGCATCTGTGTTGCCATTTTTTTCTGTAATTAATAACGCACATGGAGCAATTCCCACAGTTTCTCTACCTGTGATTTCAATGGACCCGGAGTTCAATACCTTTGTGAGACGATTCATTCACATCTCCATGAAATTAATCGTATTTTCGTTGTCAGCTCGGCATGTTTCCCATTTTGAAGGTGTATTTTTAATTATCTGTGGTTAAATTATTGAGTGAAAATTACAGCTACAATTTGGATGGCAAATCAGTGTAATTATTCCCCATTATCCGTTCTTCAACGTTAATAGCGGCTAACAGCATAATTGATATTTGAGAGCCATTAAATTAATGTCACAATTGAAAGCACATTTACAGTGCTTTTTTGTTAAATACGAGCGAACCGATTTTGACGTCTGACATCTGTTTATTTGTTTTATACCTAATCAAGGAAATAGGAAGCGTAGCTATAGAATACATATATTATTCTAACAGATACATATTTTAACGTAGCACGCAGTTTTTATACTATTAAAATAAAAACATAACGCTTCTTAATGTGTTAGGTAGTTCTAGTACAAAGTTAAATCTTAGTTTTTGTTTTCCAATATCAAGCAACATGTACCTCAGGTTATATATAGCAGATAGCATAGCTGTATTAAAAAGATAACAAAAAACAACTTAGAATTCGTTATGAACGAACTATACTTTGCTTATAAAGGTCTGTTCAAATTTCTGCGCGGGAAATTTTCGATTTCTTTTTAAGTTTTGTATTAAAAACATTTATTTACATATAGGATATAAAATATCTCCTTCTGTGTCTATGAAAGAGTTCGTTATAAAAGCTATAGTCTATTTGAAGCTGCGTACTTTGAAGTTTAACAATTTATATTCAATTAATTTTAAAAAGTAACTACACTTAAACTTCAACATGTTGTTGCCTTTCTAAGGAGTGAAAATTCTGATTCCTTCCTAAAAATAAGCAAACTAGTTTGAACAATTTCAATTCAAAGACAAAAAAACAACCTGTGATTAAAATGTAATTCTACATATTATCTAGATTGATTGATCGCTACAATCAATTTACAAAACGAATTTTAATTTCCGACATGGCAACACTCGATTGTTACACCATACATTGCGAAACATTTGATCGATTTATTTATCACGATCAGAAAAGGTAATGTCGATTACCGACATTGCATACTTTCTCTTTGGAGATTGGCGTAACGTCTGAATAATTGTTTGATAATTTATACTTTAATGTATTTGTGACAACACCTTATCTTCGAATAATAATGTTTATGTTTGATTCCAGGATTCAATGTCAGAGCTCCGTGAGCTCTGCTACCCGGGAACAGACGTGTTAATGCTCTGTTTCTCTGTGGTCCGACCCGAGACATTCCGGTCTGTGGCTAGCAGGTGGACGCGGGCGATCGCTAATGTCAACGCACCCTTAATACTAGTCGGCACTCAAAGCGATTTAGCGCTCGATGGACGGGTGATACACGCATTAAAAGTAAGTTTCATATTCCATATTATAATTTTGTATTTTGGAAATAACTTGTACTGCATAAATCAATATTGCAAAGCGAAGCCAATTTTAAGAAACGATATAATAATGTTATATTATCATGTGTGCGGGTGATAGGTCAATTAACGCGTGTAAAACCACATGGAACTGCTTGTATTGTTAATACTAATGTGAGTCCTTATAATCTCGGAAACTAATTACTACAACAACGATTAATATAAGTTTTTCTATTTTCAGGCCCGTGGTGAACATGCAGTAACCGAGCTAGAAGCCAAAGCATTAGCCGCCAAAATAAACGCAGTCTACGTAGAAACATCAGCGAAGACGCGGAAACAATTGAAAGACGCCTTCGACGCCGCCATCTTGGCTGGGTTGCCAGTGGTGCAAACGAAGAGACCGCTATGGAAAAAATTGCTTTGTTTAAATTAGGACATTATTCGACAGTTATGTGACGTTAGAACATTAAATATTCAATATGTATTTTTATTTAATGTAAATTTTATTTCGAATGCATAATTAAAGTGTACTTATTTTTAATGTATCATGTACATGGTAGTAAAAAAATTAAAAATATTTTTAACTCCAGTTTTTAGATTATTATTAATTGTTATTCTAAGTTGAAAGAATGTGTATATAACGGATATTATCTTGAAAAAGTAAACATAGACTGCTCTTACGAATTTCCCAAAGTTTAGGGTAAATATGTAAAAAATACCTAAATATACCTAAGTGCCTTATGAAATATCAAGACAAGTGTTTCAATAGAACTTCCATTTATGTACCTAGATAGTATTTTATTTACATATAGATTAGCTGAATCTGGTTATTTGAATTGTCGAAATTAAATAAATATCTTATGAATTATTGTAAATATAAATGGAAAAAGTTTCGTATTTAATAAAAAATGTAATTGTAGGTTGTCTTCTATGTATAAATAAATGAATAAATACAAGCTAAGTATATAAGCTGATCTTTACATCTGTGTTTTAAATCTAAAAAAAGCAAATCTTAATAGTGCTTTTATTTTTTAACTATTAAAAGTCTATGAGAACTATTATTTTCTAGGGAAAGCATGTTTAGGTGTCCTTTTCTGTAATAAATTGGTGATATCTATTACAAAGGTGTTAAAAGCCAAAATAATAAAAAATAAAAGAAATTTAAATAACATATCAATTTCTTATCCAGCATGTAATAAAATAATGAATTTAGACACATCTTGATCTATAAATTATGATATATTTATAATGTATTTCCTAAACTTAGTTAAGTTGTACATAAGGAACTGTTTGTAAATGTTGTTTTGATACTCGTAACTCAACATGAACTGATAATTATATTTTATTACGACTGATTGATATGTTTTATTAAAGACCCAATAGCCACGAGCCAACATAAGAATCCTAGTAAAAATAGTATCTATAACGAAAATTTAAGAATTCCAATTTAATTCCATTTTGGAATGTTATTTTTTATGTTATATATGTAATACAAAGGATGAAAGATACATCCACTAATATACGTATTTGATAACACATAACCGTCATAGTTCGATAGTTTGAATTTTCACAGATCACATATTTCCTCGCGCTATAACAACAAAAACAATGAAACAAATACTAAAGGTGGTTCCCATACAAAAACTGTATATAGGACCTTTCATGTCCGACTCCTAGGCACTGGCGGTTTATTTTTTATTCAAAAAGTTAAGGTTGATAGAGTATGTTACGGTCGCAGCTTCCCATTTGTGGGATTGACTACTGGAGTACAATAATAATCATAATTTACAATTTCACTAATCGTTTAAACTTTAAACCGTTCGAAATTCTGGCAAACTGTCAAAGACGGAACTTTATCCCGTAAGGATCTTCGGAATATTGAACCTATTAACATTTTATTAGAGATATGTGGCTGGAAACTTTCGGTTCTAAATAAATAATGATAAAAATTTATGGAATATGCTTTAATTTATAATTCTAACTACCCTTATAAACAATTTATATCGAATTATTATATTTTAAAGCCATCATATTTCAGCCATCAAATTGAAATATCCGGCATTCACTTAAAATGACAACTGACACTTGACAAGTTTGGCGGACTTCATTATTATTTGTTTCATGTTTGTTAAATCAGCAATGTGAATAAAAATAATAAATTTGTGAAATAAATGGGATATATATGAAGTAATAGAATTCTGAGCTTGGTAATTAAAGATAAAATAAATAAAATTCAATAATGAGTGAAGAAGAAAATTATACTGAAGTGGACTTATCAGATATGGTGGACGATTCGGAAAATTATTTTGAAAATCAAGCATCTGATTTACAAGATTCCGAAACAAACTGTATAGAAAATTCTGAAATTATTAACTCTGAAGAGCCGACGTCAGTGGAGAAAAAATTACCTCAAGCTAAAAGTGATGTTGTTCGTAGTACCAGGTTACCCATGGCTAGAATAAAAAACATTATGAAAATGGATCCTGATGTACATATAGTGAATGCTGAAGCTGTATTCTTGGTTACTAAAGCAACGGTATGTATTTCATTATCAATTTGATTCATTAATCAAAGTGTAGCTTAACATTAAACAGAAAATTAATGCTAAAGTACCCTAATTTCTTAATCAGTTTAATATAGCTTTATCAATAGCTAATCAGTTATGTTTACAGGAAATGTTTTTGGAAACAATAGCCAAAGAAACACACATATATACATCCCATCACAAGAGAAAAACAATAGCGAAGAAAGATCTAGATGTGATTATAAATAAAGTTGACTGTTTGTGTTTCCTTGAAGGTGCTATGGATTTTTAATAAAGGTGTAAATACTTATTATAAGGTTAATGGAATAAAACTTCATAATTTTTTTACTAACAATAATAATTATTGTTTGGTTGCATCTAGTATTTACAACACATCATTTATTAATCTCACAATAATCCTTTAAGCTCTGTAGAAGTAAAGCGCAATGGCCAGGCAAAATAATTTGGTGTTTGTGAATCATTGCACTGGAAAAAATTAATTAAAACATTATTACTGATACAATTCTCAAATTTATATTTGCTATTTGTTTTGTTGTCATTATCATAATTTACGTGATTTGCAATATTGTATTTTAATTTTCAGTTATAGTATCAACAATATTTGGTCTTACCCTTTTTCTAAAGCAATCCCCTCACAGTCAACTCCAGATGCTACAACAATCATATGTATTGGTAGCCATTCAAAAACAGAGAGGTCAGCTATTTCTGTTTCATCCGAAAAATTAATCAGACCAACAACTGCTGGTCTCCCAGAAAGCATTCTGTTGAACATAATTCAATAATGTTAAATAAAAAAGTAGCGTAACACTTGCCAACTGCTGTGAGCTTATGTGATTAATGTAATGTCATGAAGAAGAATCAATAGACAAAGATAATGGGCAACAAATAATTTTAAAAATATATTACTTATTGCAATTGAAATTGGAAATTTGAAGTTTTTTAAATACTTAATAATTGTTACCTGGCTACAACTAGAGTTGAATTTGATATTGTTTTAACATCTAAACTGCCTTTGCGTACTGTATCTGTCCTTCTCATAGCTACCACATCCTTATAGAACTGAAAATTTAATTACAGAGCGCAATTATATAATACAATAAGCAGTCGTTTCTGACTTTACAAAATATTTTAAGTTATTCTCCAGAGCTAAAAATTAAGTAAAAGCAGACATGCTGCATTGCTCATTCAGTTTTCTAAAAAAATTGAATCACATGATGATCATTCTCTTATCAGCTATTATGGCACAGCTACCTGTAACATTAGCAGTGTATGGTTTACAGACTTATCCCCATCTTTTTGTTTTTTACATTTTCATAAGTTTTATTTTTCTTTGAATCTTAGTGCTATTTATATTATTTACCTTATAATGACTTTTACGTGCGTTGATCTGTTCATTTAAATTGACTTCTTTATAATTATCAGCAACGGGCAACCATGTTTTACCATCAGTAGTAGAGAATCCAGCATTGGGGCTATCGTCCCAGTGGAATGGAGTTCTGCTTGGATCGCGTGAATGTTTCCAATAGTTGATGGGGTCATCAGTGTTACATGCTCGTGGATCCTGTGTTTCCTCCCACGATATGAAACCATCTGTCATACCAAGTTCCTCTCCCTGTAACTTTGCCCGTTCTTTATCATATCAAAAGATGTATTTTAAAAAATCTTCAAGGAAATCACTATCGCGGCTGTCTTTTACTTAAAGCTTATTCTTAACCTGATATGTAAATGCAACACCAGGAAGTATCAGTGCCAGCATGTTCATTGCATCTACTCTTTCGACTCCAACACGACTTGCTAATCTGCCTTGATCGTGGTTCCCATTCTGTAAAAAAATTTATTTAAGTTAAAAACCCTAACATGATTTCCGGTTATACACTGATAAGATGTCTTTCCTCCAAACCTCTTTTTACCACCTTTCATTATCCGGTTTTTAACAGTCAGTCACAAAACAGGTTCAACTAACCAAGATCGGAGATAAGTAAAGAAGTTTGGAATACTCTAAAAATTAATCTTACCACCCAATTAGCAATCCTTCCTTCTGACACATTGTTCATCCATTCATCAATAATATTTTTAATCTCTACCGCATTGGAATCCATTTGAACTCGCTCCAACAAACTAAAGTTGAAGGGAATAGACCCATTCCGTTTCCCATCCCCATAATATCTCATTAGATGCTCTATATCGGTATAGGCCTCGGTTATCATAATTTTATACTCGAGATCCTTTGTCGTATATTCGTCAAGTACTTCTCGCCAGTCGTATATAAGCGAGTACGTCTCGTCTTGATCCCTTGTGTAAATGTGGTTTAGATAATTATAGTCGTCTGCTACGGCGGTTGGATCTCCTGAACAGGTGAAAAAATTTAAAAAAATCATACAGAACGTTGTAGATTACGTTTTGGCATTTTACAGCAACAGTTTGTATAACATGTTTTAGTTTATTTACTAGTCTTATTATTTGCATTGCTACATATAACTTTATAATATACCAGATAGTGGTTCATCGGGATAGTGGCCACAGAAGTCTTGAGGGTTAGCCTCGTATATTGTGTTAACAGCATCAATCCTGTATCCTGAAATTCCTTTATCCAACCAAAATCTTATGACATTCTGAAATAAATCAAACTTAATAAGGCAATCCATCATTAAACAAATTATCGGTTTATATTGAAGTTTCCATTCCATTACACTCTCTTTTCGTTTCCATTCCAGACTCTATGCATAAATCAAGCATGGTTTTCAGTAATGGCCTGAGTTTTGTTTCTTTGTGGGACAAACAACTGTAGGCTAATGCGGACACCACAGGTAACTATTATATAGATGGATACGCTTTCTCTATATCTATCTATCTATATATATATATCTATCTATGTTGTAGAATTCTCAAGGTCGTTCTACAATAGCTTATGGAGTTCAAGTAAAAGCTGGACTTATGGTATTTATGGAAGGATAGTGACAATGTTACAACGGCCTATAGCACGAAGCGTTCTTTGTTTAGTTTAATCGGTTTATACTACTTTTTGGTTAACAGTCTTTAGCGAGCTGACTTTCCAAATTTCACCGCTTATAGTGTTAGGAGCATAATGTGATTAGAATGAGTTAATCTGCTTTAATAAATGGTAGCCATCAATACAATACATTACTATATATTTACAAATAAAAAATGTATTTTATTCTTAAAAGAAACCAAAGACTTCAAATCTCATATTACACCTCGCGAACTATACACGCTGACACTGACCTTCATTTCTTCTTGAACCTTTTTACTTCTGTAGTTGAGATCGGGTTGTCCTATCACAAACTGGTGAAGGTAGAACTGTCCACGCTCAGCACTGTATTCCCATGCGCTTTTACGAAAATGACTGACCTATAAAAATTCATTTTGTAACCTATTGTTCTTTAATAACCAAAAAAAGAAGTAATTATACTTTTTAGTATTTTTATACTCAATATTAGGTATTATATTTAGTATTTATACTATACTGAAAATTCAACATTTCAAGTTTTCCTATTGACAAAATAACTATAATATTTAAAACAGTTTTTACGGATTTGTGTTTTTTGTGTTTAAATAAAATATTTTATTATTTCTTTACATTTTGTTATAGACATGAATTTTTCTTAATGAGAACAGTCATGTAATAAAAGACAAAATAATTATGGATTTGCTTCTCTTGATTTACCCAGTTACTGGGAGGCAGAGTTTCTCCCACTGTACACGTGTGGATACCATCTGCCCAAACATAATAGTCCGCATACGCAGGGTCTCTTTGCTTGGAGCGTAAGAACCACTCACTCTCATTACTCGTATGGTTTGGCACAAGGTCTAGGAGGACACGAATTCCTGCAATAAACATAACGAATCAAAATAGTCTCAGCCAATTTTTGTGAGCAAAAGTTTAATAAGTTTCTCAAGATTAAATCTGTTATGCGCTTTATGGCGTACTTTTACGACCAAAGATCGAGGCTGTTTTTTTAAAATTATCGTTAATCATCATATTAAATTTTATTTTCATAAATTTAATAATAAAATAGCAAATCGACTTATTGTAATATAGAGTGAATTAACTTTCTTTAATATCCATCGATTGTTTTATTAGAATAATGTTGTACTAACGAACACCTACATGACTAAAAATCTCTAGTTCTAGTAATTTCTGTTCCGAAGTTTAACCGTAGAGATTACAACTAACAACACAAGGTTCAGTAAGTGCTATATATATTTCTTAAACTGTAACGAAATTGTTACCTAATTCTTTTGCCTTTGACATCAGCGTTTCAAAGTCCTCCATTGTCCCGAATTCTGGTGAAATCTGCCGGTAGTCGGTAATGTCATAACCAGCATCGTACATTGGGGACAGGAAAATTGGTGAGAGCCATATTGCTTCAACACCAGTTTCTTGGAGATACGGCAATTTTTCTGTTATACCTGGAATATATGATGTCTGACACTTATGTTTAAGTAACAACTTTTGTCTCGTTATAACCCAGCGACGAACTATTATGGCTATTATAAATACCCTCGGCAAAGACCTTAATAAAAATAGTCAATGTGTGAAATCAGCCCGATGCGATTTAGTAATTTAATGGTTTTCGGAAGTTTTTTTATATTTGCCAATTTCTTCCAGTCCTTGTACTAAAATTAAATTATTTATTGACACCAATATCCATAGAGTATTGTAGATTAGTGTATTAGGGTTCTCTGGACTTCCGCAAAGTAACGCCTGATTCTATTAATCGATATAGATAATGGTACTACTAGCTAAAGATACAAAAACACAAACTCTATTCTACTAAAGAACTGTTTGAAACATTGAATCCTTTACTTATATTAGGTTTTTTAAATACAGGGTTTTTTTAAAAATGGGTGTGCTTATATAGTTATTTTACTTACCATTTAGATCACCTGATCCATCCCCGTTGCTATCCTTAAATGATCTTGGGTAAATTTGATAGATCAGAGCAGATTTCCACCACTCAAGATCCACAGCCGACACTTCAGCTATTATGAATATTAATAATATATACCTCATAGCGCAAAGTATCAATTAGAACTACGGAATACTTTAAATGAAGCAGTCATAAGTATTTATACATTCAATTGTTTTGTATGACTTCATAGATTAACTTTTCTTAATTATATCTATACATAGGTTCATAAAAATTAATAATTACGAACCATTGTCTTTTTAAGTAAAGCGTAGATTTGTATTTATACACGTATCTATTTTCTTACTTCCTTAAAGGCTCCCTATCCCATTAAAATCCAATCCAAGGTCAAATTCCAGAGGAAAATGGATTTATTTAAATCTGCAAAATATCTTCGATGCTGCCTACAATTGGGATATAGATAATTTATAATAATTAAGTTTAGGTATGATTGAGGTAAATAAGCAGTTTCTAGATCAATAACTTATGGTTATTGTATATTTGTTATATTATTTAATCTGTATATAATTAATTATCTTTTGTATTTTAGGCCTTAGCCATAATAAATAAATAAAATATATAAGTATAAATTCATTTCTACATACAGTATGTATTAGTTATAAGGGAATCGTACGTAGCAACACAAAAACAAATCAATACAGTCAAAATTATATTTCATTCAATCACAAAAAACAATACAACCATTTACTTAGACAAATAACCTACTATAAGACCAAAACAAAGAACAAAAATGTCTATCAAAAAACGTCGTTTATTAAGACAACTTGAATGCTCCCCGTTTTCATATTCTTATTGTACTGTACATTCGATTATTCATAAAAAATAAGTACCTTTCGTTCATGCGTTGTTTGTTTACGCTATTATGAAAGTCGACTCAAATGGGAATGAATTAAATCTTGTTTTTATTTTTTTATCTCTACTCTTGAGTCTTGCTGATACTTCCGCGAGTTTCAGTGAGTAGTAAGACGATAGATGACGACTTGACCCGATCTTTGCCTTGACTAATAACAATACTCAAAATGTTGACATATAAAATGATACACAACGATTTCATTTGTACTTTGTATAAATAAAAATTAACGTTCAATAAAACGGGGATTACATTATAATAGATTAAAATTTTGCACTTGATAGCAGGATATTGGTAAAATTAATTCAGTATATAAACCATTATTTCAGAACATTGATAATAGACAAATTCATTTATATATTTCACAAAACTATTAATATACAAACGCTATACCGACTAGACATTTATGTATATTATG
Source organism: Pontia daplidice (assembly GCA_963693355.1). NCBI lineage: Eukaryota > Metazoa > Arthropoda > Insecta > Lepidoptera > Pieridae > Pontia > Pontia daplidice. Next base: position 1,231,468 of record CAVNZL010000024.1, on the reverse strand, counting down.
GTAATTTTTACTTACATATATTCCTGTTCTTAAAGTTTCAATCAGGGTGTTTGGTCAAGAATATTGTAAAGCAGGTTTAGGAAGATTGAAGAGGTGGCATACGTACATACATTAATGTTTTAGTCATACCAGCTCTCAAATACATATGTCATACATGATGGAAATGGTCACCTTAAAGAGCCCTGTTAAAAGCGCACCGCAATAATATCTATATTTTTTGTGTAAGCCGAAATAAACCATCAATCCACAAAAAATATATAATTTATTTCAAATTCACATTAATCCTTTTTGACAGTTAAAAGTTGATTAAGTTCATAAAAATAATCTGTTTAAATTATTTTCACTCAGTCAATTGATCAGGTTCCGTAAAGTCTTTAACAAACAAAAGTTGGAAAGTTTTTTTGAAATAATCTCAAAACGCCTCAAACGAGGAGCGCTTCGATCTTTTCATCCCCATCCAATCCCTTGATGAAAACGATTTAAAAACAAGGATATGTTCTTTATTATACAACACAACACTCATTAAAATATTAAGGAACTATTCATAATCGGCCCGACTCGTCAAGATTAAAATATACACTTTCACAAAAATATTTCATGTGACTTTAAATGTCAAAACTCGAAATCTTCGTATACGCAACATAGTACAAAAATAAATCGTTTCTTTTTATTATTATGACAAAAAAATATGACATGCGACGATGTTGGCGCATAAGATAATCTCATTTCTAATAATTAATTTGATAAATCTTATGAAATTGTGTGTATGTTCAAAAAAACATGTGATAACAACTAATGTGTAAGGCAAAATTAATTGACACTTTAAAAAGTGTGCATAGAGAAAACAGAGACCTTAAAAAAGTGGTAAACAATTTAGTTCTTATAATCTGTTTATTATGTCGCATCTTAAAATTCTAATTCAATGTACTTTGTAACCGACTTCAAAAAGGAGCTTTATAAATTCAACCAAATATATAGTTTATCACAAACCGAGGGGAACCTTGGCCAACGATATCTAACGCCTTAATAAAAGAGGGGAAATTTCGAAAATAGTTTCCTATTTAGTCGGTTTTTGTTATTAAATAATCGTTCAATTTGAATATGCATATTTTAATCAAATTGAAAAGGTAAATTCGCCGCTATTCTAGGTTTCCTCTTCTTTGTCTTCGTAGTTGCCGGTTGATTATTCTGTGGTGGCTACAATTTATTTTTTTATTAACATCAATAAATTCACGAAGACAATCACAATTTAAATAGAACTGTTTATATTTCTTGTGAAAAAAATAACATTTATTAGTTCAGAGACAAAGAATTATAAGTTAAAACTCAGCTTTGCTTAGTTGCAAAATTTAAAGATATATTAAACACACGCAGTAAGCGATCATTATAAAGTCAAATTTTGAGGGTAGACGAAAAAACTACCTGCGGCACAACTGGCTGTGGTTTTGGAAGCGACGATTGTGCTGGTGGCTGGCTCTCCATATTACGGGGAGGCTGGTTTACATTGTGAACTCGTCTGTGCAGAAAAAAGTTTTTTTTATGTTCTATCACGAGATATTATTTAATTATATATCGAGGCACATTTGTTACAAAGTAATCTATTTATAACTATATATAAAATCACGGGCTGCGTAAAACTCCTTCGAAACGGCTCGACTGATTTTTATGAAATTTTATTTGCGTATTCAGTAGGCCCGAGAATCGGCTAACATCTATTTTTCATTCCCCTAAATGTTAAGGATGATCCACCCCTACATTTTTTTATTTTATTGAACAATTTCTTATTTTTTAATTTTCTATGATACAGCACACAAAAATACATACAACAACCCTTAAATGTTTACCTCTCTACGATCAACCCCTGTTTTTTATTTATTAATATTTAAATTGAACTAAAAAAATGATTGCTAGAACTCACATACATGGCAAAACAACGTTTGCCGGGTCAGCTAGTATACTATACATATAAGATTTTTAGATAGTTAAGTCTCTGGAAAAACTATGTACTATACTCGTTATGTTGTAAATAACTATTTAGACGTTAGTGTAAAATTAATTTAATGTTCTCTCGTATTAATGTTGGATACTTGTGAAGCTTTGGGTAAATTAATACTTCATTGTGACTTGTTTATTTGTTATCCTTCAGTAACGATTACTATTAAAATATTAAAATTTCTAATTATTCATAAGATTGACTGCCACTATACTGTATAAGTATAAGATCAGAGTATAAGATATGTTTATGATAGACAGGGAGTTATAAAAGCTTTATGATAAAAACATATTTCAATACAAAAAATATTTTTCTATTATAAGATCAAAACATTTTATCCCAGAAAATTCCATTGACGTCACCCTAGTATGATATGAAGCAGTATTGATTGAATATATTTTTTTTTATAATTAATCTCGTAAATATGAATAAAATATAAACCATATAACAGAGATACTGTGGTAAACAAAGTGAAGTATTCACAAGAACACTTTAATGGAGTGTATTATCCGTAGTACTCTTTAGATATGAAAATACTTATTGACATAGAAGCTGGAATGCAAACTATATTATTTTTAATTAGTTATTGACACAAAATATGTCCAAGTGAGAGTCAGACGCGTTGGAAGGGTTCCGTACATTATCCGTTTCGGTTCATTGATCCAAGCTTTACGATAAAAAAAACTTAAGTTTTATATGGAGCCCCTTGAATATTAAGTAAAAAAAAACTTTATGCATAGAAATTAGACTCTAAATAATGAATATTCAATAAATTAGATTATAATTAAAATTAATTATTTATTACCTCTGACTAGTCTGCACTTGTAGAGGTACGAATGGGTTATTGGCACCCTGGCTCGTCCGCGGCTGGTTGGTTTGGTTGGATTGGCTGTTCGGATTCTGGTTGGTGTTAGCCTGGAACGGCGCTGGAGGATTCTATCAAGATTAACAATTATTTATGGTTTGTGTAGATCTTTTTTTGCAAACAACACAAGGTTTTATAAAACATATAAATCGCACTGGTGGTACTGGTAATACAAGGTTGAGGTTGTCCTAAATAAAACTCTGCGAAAAAAAAGCGAAACATACTTTTGCGGGTAGACAAAAAAATTTTATGCTACCTGCGTCCAACTGGGGAGCAAATTGCTGACACTGGGCAAGTGCTTGGGGAAGTTGTTCCTGGGACGATACTGCGGGTATTGCGGGGCAAAGGGGACGAACGGAGGCGCATGGGGCTGATTCTGAAAAAAAACAAACAACCTTTTCATACAACATGAATTTTATTACACGTTTTATTCTCGATCGACAACACTTCTGAGCTTAAAATTAGGATATCCAAACAAATTTTATCAATTTATTGTCTAACACCTAAAAGTACAAAATTGAATTTAATTCTAAAGTTATTCATATAAAGTCTGGAAACTTTATATGAATAATCTATTTTATTTGTTTTGTTGCTTAACTAATTTCGGCACAAAAATCGATAGTCAAGATATAAGATTAAAAACACCATTAAAACACAACTTCAAATAGACAAAAATTGACAGCTGATTGAAAATAGTAGACCGCCAAATAGTAAGAAATTCAAGACTCGCCTCAAACATATATAAATATAATCGTACAATTGAAAAATAACCTTACCTTGTAGTGAGTAGAGTTGGAATTCACCCAATCACTTTGAGGCACGGGGGGCCTGTAGGGATTCTCATTGTCCTTTCTCCAACTTGGTGGCTGAGTTCTGCGTATTACATTAATCACATTCAAATTTCCCAATCCGTATTTCCACATTTTCATTTATGCTCAGCTTTTATCGTTAACTCTATCTATGGTTCTCCAATATTATAGCTGAAGAACCTTTGTCGGACCCTTCCAAAATACATGACATGACATATTATGACCAATACATGGGATATCGAGATCTGGATCTGATAATGACTTTCAAGAAGAATCGACTTCAAAAGGACCCACGCTTGGAATATTAAAATCTATTTACTTTATTTTAGATTACATAAATCTCAGACTTGACTAGAGAACACTCGCTATAATAAATATTTTTGTCCCGAGGCAAATGTATAAAACATTTTTACATGATTTTGTGTGAAGTAAATACGTCGGACTGAGTTCTGTTGTTAGTCTAAACTTCGTTATGAAATGGTAAAAAAAATCGATATTTTAACCACATAATCAACGATGGTTCGCGTTTATAAAATTCTAATAGGCCAATTTACTAGCAAAACTCCGTTCATTGAACGCTGTTCGTAGAGGTAAAATTCTGATGATGCTCCGGTGTCGGGGCGAAACGTGCGTATAGTGAGGGTTTCTTCGCGGAGTAAGCAATTGGTCTATTAGAATTGTGTATCGAAGTCCAAAGACTTCCAAAAAGTAGCCCCTGATTCTTTTAATATTATTTATTATTACTATTTATTGATAATAGCAGTCATATTTTGGCGGGAACTTTGAAAAGGTTTTAAGTTTGTTTCATTACAAAATTAAAATCGAGAAATACTATATCTTGATTGTTGAAAATTCGTTATAGATTTTTCACAAATGTTGAACAAACCAACGGAATAGCGAAGAATCGGTTGCTAGTTATATTACCTGCATCTGTAGCCGCCATTTTATAGAAATTTTCTTACCCAGATAAAAAATTCCAAAACGGATGAACGTAGCTGCGTGTAATAAATTTATTTTTTTACTTAATAAAACAAAATAAAAACATATCTATATTGATATAAATTAAATGTATGTACAACATGAGGAGATTAGTTTTATCCTCACAGACTAACGGTGACTAACACCCTGTATTAAATTTAAAACCCAGTCAGTCAGTCAATTCATTAAAAATCATAAATAAATTTACCCGTCGAACTAATTTTAATTATAACACTAACAATATTTTATTGTAATAGTAAATATGAGTTCAGAAAATATAACCGGTGTAAATATCAGTCCATTGCGTTTAAACGAAATCACTCTATCCCTTTCCAAGACAGCGTAAACAATGTGAAAGAAAGAGACGACAGTAGTTTAGTAAGTTACTTACTTTGGCTGAGGGATAATGGTTTGTTTGTCCTTACTTCTCCAATTTGAGTTTACTTCGCCCTTGCTCTGAAATTAACAAAATAATAATTTTTAATTAATGACAATTAACTGTATAGCTTCTTTAACAATGTCAATACTGAAAAATTAAATTTACCTTATTCTGTTTAGTCTGATCCGTTGCATTTTCACTTATCTTAAGGAGACTTCTTAAGAGTGTCGTCGGGTCTTCCTGAAAACAATACAATCAACAAATATTATTATATTTACATAATATAGAAACTCTTATCTATTACATTTACTTTCTGTACAAACTATTTTCTATGACAACTATAGTCTATCAAATCTATTATCTACATAAATAAAAAAAATCATCATTTTTCTACTTTAGAACGAAAAGGGCTTATTTTCGGCCTAGAACAGTTTATGTCAAATTTAGTCAATAGTTTCGATTATTGCATCTCAAGTCACAACTTGAGCATTGTCAAATGGTTTAAATAGGAATTATTAAACAGCCTGTAAGTAGATTCAATTTAAATAAAAAACACTATCAACGTATTAAGCTACATATTTATTTTTACAAAATTTAATTACATTTTACATTTTAAAATTTTCCCGACGTACGCGTACTTTACAGCGTGCGTGACCACGAAATTTTGTACAAATACATACACTTAATCCGTTAATAAAGTGTTTTTCATTAAATGAGTAATGGCTATGTCAATAAAAGACAATATTAAGATAAGTTCGGGACGTGGTGGAATACGAGCCTAACCGTTAAATAAAGATACAAACCTTTGGTCCGCCATTTGCTACGTCTGGGCTTTTGTTCGTGTCCGGGGTGGTTGCTTTTATTTCCCTCGGGGGACTGAAAATTTAATAAAATAATTAGTTGGTTTATAATTGTCTTATATATCTGTAATATTTAATAATATACACACAACTAGAGGGTATTTCTATAAATAATAGGAACCTTACACCTAATAATTAAAAAATTCAAGATTAACCAATTAAGAGTGTTATTAAAAAATTCATTACCAAACAAAACTAACCTATAACTGGCGAACGCGGAGTGATGTGTGTTATCCCTACGTAGCACGGCGGGCGGTTGTGTGACGCCCCACGAATTTGTATCGACATTGTGCTCCGTTTGAGCAACGCGAAGTTGCCGTCCATAGGATATGTTTAACATGTTTGTTGGTAACATTCTGAAAAAAATTCAAATATAATATGATATATATATATTATAAGCAAAAATTGTGGTTGGCGGTCTATCTATAATCTATCTATCTATAATAGAGAGGTCTCGGTATGTCACGACCGCTGTGTCGGCGTTCGGACGTTGATAGGAAAGGTGGTTTGTGTCGGAGCCTAATTAATTATAGAGAACAATTAACGGGACACTAAACATACAATAAAAATATAAAAGATATGATTAAATGAAAATTAAAATACTATTTAAGTAAGGTCACAGTTTATAGACACAGACAGTGGTGGCAATTCTGATGTACACACTCTAAACTAAAAATCTCTAAATTTAGCTTTAGACCTGTCAAACTGTTTTAGAGAGCGTAACCTGTTCTGTACATCTCTAAATTGATAGCAATAAGGTTTAATTTGCAATGTAGAAACATAGAATAGGTTGCACACGTTTGACAGGTCCAAACCTAAATTTAGAGATTTTTAGTTTTAGATGTGTACATCAGAATCGCCACCATTGTTATTTCAATTATTTATATATTATTATGAGCAGAAATCGTAGTAGGCGGTTCCGATCATACCCGACATTTATAATTGAGAGGTCTAGGACGGCGTTGGGACGTTGATAGGAATGGTGGTTTGTGTCGGAGCCGCATACTGTGTACTATATTGTTTTAGTGCAGTGTTTAGATAGTTATAGTTATTTTATAGATAGTTAGAGATATTATAGTTTAAATAGTTATGTTTTGTTAGTATATGTTTATTAATTTAGTGTGATTTATATAATACCGTGATTAGGTTATTCCAAATTGTTTTATTCTTATTTTTGATTATCACTTCTGGTTGCTAAAAATATTATAACTTTAAAATGGTAATTTGAAGCGATATAAGCCGCATCAATATAAGATTAGAATACATTCCTTACGCGGTCGGTTAGACAAGGTAACCAATAATATCATTTATGTAATTACGTATTTTTTACACTAGACAATTATTATATCCTAATCACAAATTTTAAGTACTGAATATAGAACCCCAGACCCTCCGTTCATTGTATCGTCAGTATGGTTAAAATAACTCTTTGTTCGTTAAAATTTCATATTATATACGTTTGTATTGATAGTTAAAACCCTTACCTATAAAATCTTGGTTCTTCAAATAAGTCCTCAGTCATCGCGCCGGCAAATGGCTCGTCAAACATAACCTGTTTACAAAACAAACTCATACAATAAACATATAGATCTTAATATATATAAATCTCCTGTAATGTTTGTCCGCGATGGACTCCTAAACTACTTAACCGATTTTAAATTAAATTGGCACATCGTGAGCAGTCTGGTCCAACTTAAAAGAAAGCATATCTTTAATTATAGTTGGAATTTTATTTTATTGCAAATTATTTGTCTATAATTAATTGACAGTCACAATTATCTGTTAACTCCGAAAAATTCTAACAGATGTCGATACTTTTCGATTGGATTGAGTAAGTAAACAGATGGCACTGTTATGGTAAACCAACAAACGTGCCATAAAAAGATTAATTTATTAACCTAAATAAAGCATACTTTTATTGTTTAAAACGCTTTCGATTATAAACATATCCCCGCACACTTAAAGTTGATAATTATTTTTATTGAACTAAAAAATGTTTGCTAGAAATCACATTTATGGTAAAACAACGTTCAGATAGTAATATATATATAATTACACGTCACAATCAACATTGTCAATTGTCAAGTGCCGTCGTAAAATTGACAGCTCGTGACGTAGGAATAGAATTACAATAAACAATACCTGATATGTAGGTTGAGCGTTCATTTTATCCGATAGCCGAACAGTGTTGCCATCAGTCGGCTGATAAATCGCAGTTATGGTCCCTTTAGTCCCAAGAGGCACCGTTATGTTACGCGCAACGCACACAACGCGATCGTACATTTTGTAGTCCGCACGCGAGTCCGGCACAATGTTGCCTTCATGTAATTCCGGCTATACAATTAAATTATAATTTGTCACTATACCGACGCAAAGATTGCATAAAAAAATTATATAAAAACTGAGCAAGTTTTTACTTCATATAATTTAGAAGAATCCGGCTCGAAGGATCGTTTTAAAACATTTCTGCTTGCAATTAACAATTAATATGTATGCACAAATATTAAATGTGAAAACAAAGATTTTATATAAATCGCATCAACGGTACTCTCATGTATTAAAAGCTCTCTAAATCAGAGCCGCTACGGCCATCTTTAATATAGACATAGACATTCGACGCCTATGAAATATATTTAGTTTGAAACTCCTCTGAAACGGCTTGACTGATTCTCCTGAAACTTTGTGAGCGTATTGAGTAGGTCTGAGAATCAGGCCAACATCTATTTTTCATCCCCCTAAATGTTGAGGGTAGTCCACCCCTATATTTATTTTTTAGACAAGATTTTTTGTTTCTATTTTTTTATGATACAACATACAAAAATACATACAATCCTAAATTTTCACCCTTCTACGATCAACCCTTTTTTATATTTATTAATTGAAAATTGAAATCACATGTATGGCAAAAGATCGTTTGCCGGATCAGCTAGTATTTTGTATATTTAGTTTTTTGTGAAACCTACTTTATACAACACATTCCACTTGACACTCAAATTAACAGTCTTTTGCGCCTTGACCTCCTTCAGCTGGGCTTCCAAGTCACTCCAAAGAGCTTTCATCTCTTCGGGCTCCAGAGCTTCAGAGCCACACTGTCTGCGGGCTGCACCAGTGTGGGCTTGAGACTTCAGCCATTTCTGGACTTCTTGTGGTTTACTCTGACTACAATCGAAATTATCTTTGATTTACTTAGACCCATATTAAAATAAAGCTTTTAAATATTTATACTAATTAGATAAAGTTTTTTGCTTTACATAAAAAGTTACAACCAACTTCTTCTTTGTGTGATAACTTTAAGACAAACCAGATTTATTAATAATTTATACAATACTACTGTGGGATTTTTTGAAGATCATATAAATTCAGTTTCAAACGAGAATATTTCCTAAGTGGGGTCTAAATTTCATTCAAAATTATACATTCATTTACAATAAACACATGTTTATGAAGATAATAAATACCGACTAAGAAACTTATATAAAGGATCACCATATTCTAAAATCAACAATTACTTAATATTTATAAAACTTTTGAATGACAAAAAACATACATGTTTTTTGTATTAAAAATAAAAAACCACAAAACAATGTTTTGTTAGCATCGTATTTTTTAGAAGGCAGGAGGCTCACCTGAACGTAAGTGATACCGGCGCCCATACACACTATCAATGCCAGAGTCCTCACAAATGCGTTGCCGGCCTTTAAGATGCCAATACGCTGTTCTCTTGAAGACATAAGGAAGTCGTGTTTGCTCGGTAATACCTCTTTTGGTAGTTAGTTCCACATAGCGTTAAATATATATATATATATATATATATATATATATATAAATTAAAGTTATAAATATAAAAAAATGTATTATTTTTATTTTATGCTTTATGCTAAACATAATATGACAATCTCAGCTGTCAATAATAAAATATTTTTCCTATGAAGATAATAATTTTATAATTTTTTAAATGTATAAATAAGTATCTTAAATGTTGTTTTCTTTCAGGTAAGTTAAATATATAAATAATAAATTTACTTTCAGAAAAGAAACGCAACTATTATTTTAATTTTATATATATTTATAAAGAGAACCTCGTAATCGTAATCTTTTTTATTAATTATCTTTATATATATAATTCTTCTGTGAGTGTGTATGTCACTGAACTTCTCTCAAACGGCTGGACCGATTTTGATGAAATGTTTTGTGTGTGTTCAAGGGGATCTGGGAATGGCGTAGCTTCACAATTTTGTCACGCTGGACAATGTTTTTTTAATTAATTTTTAATTTACTAGTAGTTGTTGATTTTGGAATATTTTACATTGGATCCGACAGACGGCGCTACCATCGCAGTGTCAAATTTTAAATAATATTCGAATAATTAATTGAAAATTTCAAACACATCAGTGGCAAAACAACGTTTGCCGGATCAGCTAGTATATTTATAAATCCTTACCCCACTGCATCAGGCCACAGGTCGCCTTCGAAGAATATATCCCGGTTCATAGTATAGGCTAGTTTGTCGAACAGTTCGGGATATTCCCTAGCGTAGCTTTTCACCAACTCGATACATCGCTCCGAGTATGTCCACGTGTTTGTCACTTTACACCGACGGGTGTAGCCCGATACTTCTTGATTCTAGAAAAAATATATATGGCTTGACTCGCCTAAATGTAATTATATATATTCACTAAAATTGTCAAAAATTATAAGAAGCCTGATTAATTGAATGAATATGATCCAATAGAAAATTGTAATTGTAAGGAAAACCTTCGAAAATTTAATTGAATAATAGTTGTCTAATCTAGTGTAGTTTTTTGTAATAAAAGCTTATCAAGGCTCTTTGGGAACAACGCTGAAGCTCGAAGCTTAATTTTTTCTATTGTACAATATAGTAAGTTAACACAATCTCACTAATTTCACCCGTTCAAATCGTAAACATTTGTCCCATATAAGGAACTTTGTCACTAGTCATCCCCTTGGAAGAAGGGTGGCATGTTTTTCTCTTTAGCGAGAAGTGTGTTCAAAAACAATTATTCCAGTTTTAAACCTTACAAAGTGCACAATACCTTTTTATTAAACTTGAGGTTGAGACCAATATTGATCTTAGATTGCGTCTCCGTGGGCAAATCATTCCTAACACCCATTATCACCAGCACGGACCCGGTCACACGCGACAGCATTTGCGCGGATATCCCTGTAAGACAAAACAATCTAAAAATATATAATAGAGAGAGAGAGAGAGAGAGAGAGAGAGAGAGAAAAATATATAATTCTACACAATTATTAATATTATGGTTAGAATAAAAAAAGGTCTACATTGAACTACAAAATTAAAAAAAAAACTCATAATTCTAGACTGTTTATCTGTATAGCATAATAAAAATAATGAATACTCTTGACACACGTTAATATATCAAAATTGTCTAACGAAGAAATTTAGAGATAAAAATAGGAAGTTCAAACTCGTAAAGTCACGAAAATCAGAAATATATAAAACATAAGCTGTACATACCACAAGCGGCGGCGGCGTGATTAGCGGAGCGATAAGCGCAAGCGGCGGACTGAGCGCGAGGTACAGGTTCTACGGCCTCTCGTACGCACACCTTTATACGACCGCTGCGTGCGGCGTCTGCATTTACCACCTACGCAAGGTTCTATCGGTCATTTTGTGCAAATAAATTATTTAATAGCAACATATAAGCGTAATAAAATAACCAAATTTATTATAACTAAACGGACTAGCGATTTTTAGCCTGATATAAATCTATCAAATACAAACTAGTAAAGCTATTATGATAAGATATAGAATATAAGATGACAGCGACTTACAATACCTAATAAATAAAGAATTTTTGCGTTTAGGTATAAATTTATTTCTACCAAATGCTAAAAATCATTTTTAAATCTTTAATCACCCAAAAATAGTTTTTAAATCTTTTTATTCTAATGTATAATTTATATTATCGTACATTTTTATAAAAATTCAGTGGGTAGTTTTTTTTATACAGGGGGCAAACCTGACCGTAAGCGATACCGTCCATAGGCACTCGCAAAACCAGAGGCGTCTACGCTCTTGCTCCCCAGTTCTGACGTAAAAAGCTCTGGAATTGTTTACCTGATGCAAGTACGTACAAGCTCCCTCTCTCTCTTCCTTTAAATTTTGTCTTTACAAACACTTCTTGACTATTGCATTTCCTGATAATTCATTCGCGTAACTATCGTTATATGTTTTAATTAGTTCTAATTTTCATTAATGTATCAAACTTTATTTCACGTTCCCTCTCTTTATAAATTTTATCTCTTTCAAATAGGGGTTGCCTGGTAGTGATCGCTAAGAGCGATAAGGCCGCCCTTTCCACTCCATTGCTGTGTGTACGAACGCCATACCGTAGCGAGGCAGCCATAGTAGTGGCCCGGCGTGAGGAGGAAGACGCAGTCTCCGGCGGGGTAGGCCTGGGCGGGGGTGAGGAAGCGGGCGGGGGGCCGGGGGTCCGAGGCGCTGAGGCCCGCCAGCACGGCCTGCAGCGCGTAGCCGCACGCCGCCTCGCACCACTGCTCCTCCAGGGCCATTCGCACGTTCTCCTGGATCACGTACTTGTAGCCTGCAAGCCATGTTGCCAACATCAAAGGATTTAACTTTATTTAAACAGGACGCACGAGATGCTGCCTCTACGAACAGCGTTCTGTTACAACTTCTCAATGCATACCATATTGCTGACACATCCCGTCTTATACCCAAGTGATCATTTCTTCCGCTGCTACAACAACCTCTCATTTTACCATCAAGCCAGTCGCTCTCCTAACTCCTATCCCAGCAGACATATTATTTTTTATTGTTCTATTTCGCGCTATTTCCATTGTGAATCTATAATATACCTATATCGTAATAAATCTTTTTTTAAAAAGATCCCAACTAATTACCGCGTAACAGTTCGATGAGTAGTTGGTTCGATGGTCGTGGGTTCTTTGCGGAGTACTGCTTGTATATTGGTCTATTGGGTTTTTGTACTATGGACTTCCCCAAAGTCACGCCTGATTCTATTAATTATATCCATCCATGAGTTAGAATTTATTAATGATTTGTAAAACTATGAAACTATGGTGGGGAACGCCACCTTTTTTGTGATATCAACTCATATAAGAGATATTCATATACTGAAATGTTTTTATAGAATATCAACGTACCTTTAAGGTTTTTCGCGTGCACGATCACGTTGACGTCACCGAGCTCAATCCCTAGACGATTCATGTTACTGAAAAAACATTGCTTTATTATATCATATTCGCTATTTTCAACGAAAATATACTTTTTTAAACATAGACAATATAGATAAAAAACTTCTTTTAATATTTTTAATTTACTATAACTCTAGCTTTAGATGAATTTGGGACGTAATGATTTATAATTACCGTTCAGCTACTAACGACACAGTTGAAAAATCGAATGTATATAAATATCTAAATCTAATATGTAAGCGAACAGCCTATAAAAAATACTTACTGTTCAATAATGGTGGATCGTTCAGAAATCCACTGTTTGTGAAGATTTCCTGTGTTGACCTCTGTCGAGTAATGGACTCCCAGCGTTTGGGTTTGCTGTTCGTTGTGATGCAAGCGAACTTTCTCGTTCGATATTGATATCACTCTGAAATAAATATTAAATAAAATCAACAATTGTTCTTACTAGAGAAATAACCATAACAAAAGTTATTTCGTCAAAATGTTGCCATACAAATATTTAATTATTTATTAGTTGCGCAACTGAAGTTACACATTACTACCTATTTTACTATTACTATTATAATTTTGAAAAATAGAAAATATTTGCATTTATTTTCTATACTATATATAAAAGCTGCTAATAGGGAAACCGCTCCATTGTTGGTACTTTGTAAGAAGATTACAAAGGTAGTTAAATAAAGAATCCTACAATAATAAGGAATGGCATTTACAAATGGAAAATTATTTAAGTATTACAACATATAAGTTTGGTTTATTCAATTGGTCCAATATATATATATATATATATATATATATATATATATATATATATATATATTATATAATAAATATAAAGTTCTATAAATAAACCATATGAGCGAAAATACTTTATTTTAATTCTCTCTTACCCTATATATAAAGGTCTTATATTTTTTGTGCGTAAGACCCGTCCAAATAATGTCAGCAGATATAAAAAAAAGGTGTGCCAATATTGATATTATTATCCCAAATTTGGAAGGATTTTCTCGTTGACTTATCAGACATATTCAATAAATAAATATTTGGAGCCACTCACTTGGCTCTAGACAGGTGTGGCCAGCCCACCCAGATGACCTTCCCCAATAGACTGAGAGCCAACTCTGGAAGTGGTGGATTAGTTTCTTCCTCAGGCAACAGCTGAACTATCATGTTCTCGTTTCGCGAGGGCTGGTCGAACACCTTGACTTTGCATTTTTTCAATTTTGTCTGTAACAGAAATTTTATATAACATTTTTGTGGGAATGAAACACTGAGAATGTAACCCAATTACTTGATGGGCAAGCGATTGTGTACACCCCTTTAATTCGGGTTGGAGCTACCCCAGGTGATTTTAGTGGGTATAGCTCACCCGATGCTCTGAGTGGCAGAGAGCCTGGACTCTACATACCCTTGAAATTCCTGGTGACGTAAATGAATTTCCAAAACGGTAAAAAATATTTAATATAAATATGTAACAAACAACAGATAACAATTTTTTTTCAAACAATAAAATAATTTCTCAAAGAAAAACATTTTAGTATATCTTAGTACAGTAACCTAGTGTAGCCTAGTGTTATTCACTTACGGGTTAAAATCTACCTTTTGTAAAGATTTGTATACGTAATATACGTATAAAAATAATAACTATTAATTATCGAACCTGGTACTTCAGATGGCGCATCGTAGGAAATCCGGGAAACAGGAGATCCCTCCGTGCATTCGGCAACATTCCTTTCTTCAAGTTTTCTTCACTCACTTCAAGCTCCGACCGCCATATTGGCTGCTCTATTGCGTGGCAGGTTATTGGCGGGAAGTAGTCCGGGGCCTGAGCTGTACCTAGGTTTCGAAAAATACGATTTAGCTCTTAGTCTATAAGGCCCTATATATATGTGTTTAAAGATAAATATACGTCATAGATTATACATGATATAATGTGAAAGCAGACCATTTCCCGGGACCTTCAATGTTTTTTTTTTATATTAAACCGCAGTTAAAGGCTAGTTTATATTTTAACTTACCAACGGGTGTGGCACTCCAGTTATATACCAGCATAGGTCCGTGCATGTTACGCTTAAGCTCTTCCTCAGTCAGACGTTGATAGCACGGCGACATTGCTGATAGGAGATTCACCTGGAAGAAGTTATGAAAAAAATAAGAAGTCTTTTATTGACATAACTGTTACTCATTTAAAGAAAAACACTTTATTAACGGATTCAGTTTTTTTAGCAAAACTTAAATATATTTTCACTAGCTGACCTGGCGAACTTCGTACCGCCTTAGCGTACGTTTATGCACTATTTTATTTTGTATAGTTGACCTATCTTATTTCGTATCATAAGAAAGAGACAGAAATAAGCCACGACTCTCTCACTCTCGCTCATGACGTTGACTTTCGTTACCCGCGTTTTGTTCCTTTACGTAGACTGCGGAACCCTAATAGAAGTAGCTTAAGTGACTCCTTATTACATCAGCTACCAATCAAAAAAAGTCCCGTCAAAATCAGTCCAGCCATTCCAGAGATTAGCCGGAACAAACAGACAGACAAATTTAAAAAAAAATGTAATTATGGTGTGTGTATCGTATATATATATTCATATGCATGTAGTAAAAAACGATTATTTCAATATTAAAAACAGACACTGCAATTTTATATATTTGTATAGATTATTTGGAACGTCGGAAAAATTTAAAATAATGTAAAATATATTTAAATTTTGCAAAAATACATAACTTAAATCCGTTAATAAAGTGTTTTTCTTTATATTCAAAAGATATTCCATATTGTAAAGCAACAGCGGAGCGTTTTTAGTTAAAATACCGAACTGCCAAAAGGGTCCCGGGTTCGATTCCCAGTACGCTCAATGAGCACATTACATGACTGTGACCTTGAATATATGCATTTATATAAATTACTAATGTATGTATATATTTATAGGTTTTAGCAATTCAACCTATACAAAACTTGATATATAACTGATTTATACTGGGAGTAATACGAATTTAATTACAAAACTTTTTTTCTTCTTCTAATATCATCAGTATTAAACCAATCGAGCATCCGAATCGTTGGCATAAATATTTTAAATACATCACCTTTTATAATACATGAGCTTAATGTTTGAGCTCATTATACACAATTGTATTGAAATCTATTTTAAACTTACATTAATGAATAATAATTGAAGTAAATAGAATATCTATATTTTACCTCATCAATAAATGGAATCAAGACCACAGCCTCCCAATCATTCTTCTTGCCATTGAGATCCGTCTCAAAGTGTATCGGGTAATAGTGGACTATTGGGGAGTCCTCATCCGTCATCAGGTCATGGAATGGAGTCGGCAGAAGGTGCTTACTGGCAGCTGGCAACACTGCTAACAGCTGGAAATTACAGGTTATCATTATATGCAAGTGTTTTTGTCTGAAAAAACTTAATATATTGAAACACTGCATTTCTTCATTGTTGGTTAGCCTCTTGATTATGGGAGATAAATAGTAATCTGAAAGGGCGGCAACGCACAAGCGCGCCCTCCAGCATTGTGTCCATGGGTGTGGGTAACACTTACATCAGATGAACCTTTTTGCCCCGTTTTATATATATGCAAAATTTGATAAACAATTATATTATGCTCATTACATAAATGTTGACCATACCGGGGATCGAACCCGAGATTCCTGTGCTCAACAATCTGGCTGAATGAAACAGAACATAGAAAATCATGCCATAGAAGCTAATTATTAAATTGATTTGCACTTATAAAGTTGTTCTAAATCATACCTGTTCAAATGGTTTGAACGGTTCGCCCAATTCAAACTCGATTTTCAAATCCTTAAAACCTTTAATATCCGATATATAGGGTGCGTAGTGGTGTGGGTAGTACCAGCACCAGGAAGGACATCCTTTATAATAGTAGAATAGATTCCATTGTATCGCGCGAACATATCCTTCTGCCTGGTCTGCTAATACTTCACTGAAGAAATACAAACGCTTTTAAATTACATAAAAAATTTCCTCTGATCATCGGGTAAGCACAATTTACTTTTCTTAATTTTAATTCTTCATTATTATTTTATGAATGTAAGGTCAGTCTTATTGTTAAAATTCTTAAAATACCAGTATACAATTCACTAATAATATTTAAAATAAAGCATTGAGATTGATGAATGTGATTATTTTTATATAATTCTCATATAATATCCATAAATTTTTTTTAGAAAAAAAAACTTACTCAGTAACTTTAGAATAATCCAGTTTATTCATATAATAGTCCTTTTTGTGTAATATGAACTCCATTTCAATATTTGCCTCCTCTGAAAAAAAAAATTGTTTCATCAAAACAAAAGTAACCATTATTGTATTAAATAATAATTTTGTAATGAATTAAATAATGTTCCTATAAAATTTTGTCAGTTTAATTACTCAATTGATTTTAAAATATCTATAAATAGTGGAATCTATTATCCATTTCAAAACACTACGGCTTTTGTTTAGACCAAATCGGGGCCCCATTACTGAGACCTCACTGTCTGTTTGCTAATTATTGGAATATACTATAGTTAAAATATAGTTGAAATTGTCTATACATAATTTATAATTTTGGAAAAAAAAAATTGTTACACACAATGGACTACTTCTGGATATGAAAATACGCGACGAACTCTTATATGACTGTTAATTTAAAACTTACCATCACTAGTTTCGTCATATTCGTCGTCATCAACTGCGACGTCATCTAAAAACTGAAAAGTATTTATTTTTAACTGATTCTATAAATTTCATTGTTTGATTAAAACACAACTCAATTCTACAATGATTTTATGACAGAAGTATGCTAGGTTGGCATAGAAGTTTCATCATTAATTTGCCATAAATTAAATCATGCCATTATTACATTTCCCATTTTGTTAATCTCTACATGGTAAAAAATAGACCTTCTAAAACAGTAACAGATACTTAATCTTTACTCCAAATTTTGCAAAGCGGTAACGCATATATAACATAAAAGTTATACAAAAAAGCATGTAAATTAAGTATTAATAAGTAAAAAAAAATATTTTTTTAAATATTACCATTTCTTGTGTAGCATTAATAAGTGCTTGTAATTCATCATCTGGCTTGTTTGCTTTTATATCATCTATGTTGACGTTGAATGTATCGTCATTGTTTGGTTTGTACTGGAACACCATATTAAAAGCTTAATTATAAGAATTATAAAAACCATCTCATTATTGGAGCAATGAGGTAAAAAACACATATATAGTAGCCCCCTTAAATATTTTTTAATTGGTTGTTATAGCAGCAGAAACATATCTGTAAAAATTTTAACTTTCAACTATTATACATTCATTATACAGCATGGACACAAACCATCTCAGTAATAAGTTCCCTATGGCTGTCTTATTTCAAAATTTGAATAATACTATTATATTTCTCACTGATTGAAGTAGATTGATAGAAGAAGAATTAACTGATAGAAGGAGATTGAAACAAAGAGGTTAGTTATAAATTTGATAAATGTGAAATACAAGTGCCTGCCTAAGAACTTTGTTCAGTCACACTTTGTGACTGACTGTGTCCTCCATAGCTGCCACATTGTAATGACACCATAATGCAGTAAGTAACCAAAGTCACGGTCATAACAATTATGTGTAAGTGAATTATTTCAAAATAGTAATGTTGTGGGTGTATACCAAATTATGAATAAACTTTTTAAAAATATAAAATTAAATAATGTTTCTTTACTCAAGTCAACCCTCTCTGAATAATACATTGATACAGAAGCCTAAAAATTCATGAATGCATGGTACAATAATAATTATTTATATAAAATAAATCAGTCCAGTTCCAACATTCACTTACAAACTTATCTGTCCAAACATTATAACATAAGCACAATTTGTCAGAGGAGACAAAACAGAGAGAGATGTATTGTACATGACTTTTTTAAAACAACCAAAGGATTGTCTTAAGACTATAATATATAAATTTATATATAAACTTCTGTTATATTAATAAAATTGAATTTGTATTCTGGTTTTTATTAATATAGGCTCATCTTAATAAAACTCACTTCCTTTCTCTCATTTGCATTAGGCCGTCTTCCGGTTTTCATTTCAAAATATTTCAAATCCGCATATGTGTCTTGGAACTTCTCTTTGTCTATTTTAGCCAATTCCTGCATGAACACTTCAAATCTAGCTAGATTTAGGTCTCCAGCTTCATTTATATAACCTGGAAAATTAAATGATTAAATGTTATTATTCTTAAATGACATTTGAAACAACAACATACATTTTTTTTTAATTTCAGCCCCGTATGTACGTAAAAGCTATGCTTTAATTTCATTGTTTTTAAACAAATATTAAAGAAATAATTTTATGTGATATTTTTAATGTATATAAATAAATATTCAATATAATTTAATAAATATAGCCCATAATCTCAATTCCGAATATAAAGAAAAGCTTTATGAACAAATGATTATATTTACAATTTTTAATAATTACCATGCAGAACTAGGTTATTCAATGTTTTATTTTGATTAAAGTCCATCAGTTCATGAGATTTTATTGTCAAGCACTGTCTGCATAAATGTCAAATAATACTCCATTTCTAGGTAAATAGCTAGAATAAATATCCCTTATATTTACAATAAAAACAGATAACTTACCATCCAATGTAGGTAGAACAGTCATGTAAGTCTTATACAATAATGGCAATGTATCATTACTTATATGCATATTGGGTAAATTTGGGATAAAATCATTTCCAACCAGAAAGCCCATTAAAACCCAATCATCAACAATTTTCTCAATATCAAACTTAAATGGCAGTTGGTCCTTTATAGATATAAACTCTTGTTCTAAATACTCTCTGAGTAAAGATAAATGCAATAGATAGAAGTTAGTTTCTTCTGGGCTGGTTGCTCTTTGGGTTGTTTTTCCAAATTTAACCTGGAAATTATAAAATAAGCAACTATGATTTTTATTAAAATGAACATTTATGCCATCAAGTATATTTTATAAATGAAATCCAGAAAACCATGAGAGTTCACATTAAATTCAATGTTATTTGTTTCATTATTATCATATTCTGTCTCTTTAAAATCATATTAATTTTATATCAACTAAGAATTAAATCCAGCTTTATAGGTTACATAAACTATGTTAAATGAGTTCTTAAATTAATTACTGTAGATATTACATAATGAATAATTACCTAATTAAAAATTATCTAATTGAAACTAGAAAAAAATTACCTCTTCTCTCAACAAAGCAAAGTGTGGTTCATGTGTACACATTCCCAACATGATGAGATCAGCATCAAGTCCATATAAACAATGCCTAGTGTTTGGGTCATAGTCTGGTTGAGACCTAGCCCAGCGAATATAGTCCATAATTTTATGTTCTCCCTCTCCAGGAGTCTAAAATATTATGCTATTATCAAAAATTAGGTTGAACTGTTTTTGTACAATTATACAGAAACAAAGTTGTATTTCAGTTCATATGAAGTTATAATTTTATGAAGGAACTTTAATATGGTTCTATGATGTTTGATGTCAAACTATTTTCACTGATAGTATATAAAATATTTAGAATTACAAAAGAGTTTAAAAAGCGAAATTAATTTATACATTAAGTATGAAAAAAAATCTTCAGCAGTATTTATTACTATTGAGGTGTTACCTCATGTCCTGACAAAATCACTTTAACTTTTGACCACAATGGATCAGTTGATATCTTCATTTTTACAAAATACTTCAACTGCTCCTGGAGCCGAGCCATGAATACAGTTCCCGGGGTAATACAATTGCTGTCAAATCTCTTTTCCGTTGGTAACACTTCCCCTATAAGCATATATTTAGAAAAATCTTGTATTGCACAGATAAATAAAAAGTTAGCTTATGACTAATGGAAGTATTCCATATGATAATACGAAAAACAGTCATTTTGTTGATAAGTGGTTAAAGTGCTCCGTGTTATAATTAATAGGACAGAGTGAAGAAGACAAAGGACCACTTACAATTTTTAATGTTAAGTTTCAATATTCAAATTTTTGTAACCAAATTTAAGTTTGCAATGCAAATTATAACCGTCTCAATACAAAAATCATTAATTTGATGTCCCATAGGGATTTCACAGCTATAACTAGTCCAATAACCATTTTGACTATTATTTAATAATTAACATGTGTACCTTTAGCCTTCGCCTGATTTTCTAATTCCTCTGCTTCCCTTGCAGATCTAAATCTGTAAAAAACATATATAAATCATACCTCAAAAAACTTTTTTATATGTCATATTAAAAATAAAATAATTTTCTTTTATTCTAAAACTTGAATTTGTAATGAATAGATTAAAGGTCTTTCAGTCCAAAGTGGTAATTATTATTAACATTTATGACATACTATGGCCATACTTAGAATAATCTATCATGTAATTATTGTTTTCACAAGAGTTTTGTTTGATGTCCAATAGTTCATTTTAATAAATCAGTATACCTTCTTCCTCTCTGTTGATTCATTTTAGCCCTCGGAGCAACACCATCAATAGCCATGAAGAACAGTTTCTTTGGCTTTATGATTTGAAATAATATACTTAAATAATGAAAAATATCCTTAAATATTTTCTCTTCTGTGATTCGGAAATGTGGATTTGAATCATCAGGATGTGAGCAGTTGTGTATTATCCCATTCATATCCAAATACATGTTATCAAAATCAGGTATCTGAAAATAAAAATAGCTTTTATTATTTAGAAAGCATTGTAGGTGTAAATGATAATGAAATAGGTAAAACAACAGCAGTTTGTTTACAATACATCTATTAATTCTGATTTGGAAACTAATGCTCACCTGATATTGCTTCACCAACTCATTTAGACAAGGATACCTTTCACTGGTATATCTGAAGAATTTTGGAACACCCATATTTCTTTGTAAGTGGGATTCTCAACAATACTTAACGTAACCAGCCTTCACTACTGGTTTTACTTCTCATGAGTTCACACAACTAAACCTTAGTAACAGTTCTTTTCTGTTGTTGAGTTGGTTAACCGTTATTGACATAGGAGTCAATATTTATTTTAAGTAGATTTAATATAAGCGAAATATAAAGTTAGAGGCTTGGAAATAGTAGCCTAAAGGATGGATATAATCTGAAATCTAACGTAAGCGTTTCTTTAAATTCAACATTGAAATCAGAAGATATTACGAAAATACATCCTGTACCCAATAATCATTATTATTTTTTGACATATTAACTTGAACTTCGCAGAAACACAGATTAAGTTTAAGAAGCACTGGACACATGGCATATATGATTATCTGACGTGTACACAAAATCTGTGACGCGTAAAAACAGCTGTGTCCTACATCCTAAATTTACCCCGGTAAAATTCATTTTTATTTGATGGCTAAAAGCTATCAAATAAATGACATGAGTTTCCAATCGCATCGGAGAATTGGTGGTGTGGGGCCCAATAATGCAGCAAGCAGAGTCACGGCCACAACAATAACGTAGAAGTGATTTTTTTCAAAATTGTAATGAGTGTTGTGTTTGTATAACAAATTATAAATAAATTTTTAATATAAAATTAAATAATATTTCTTAACTTAGTCAACCCACTCCAAACATTACATTGATACAGAGCCCAAAAATTAATGAATGCATAGTAAAATAATAATTTATAAATAATAAATCAGTCCACTTTTAAACTGTTTACCTACAATCTTATCTGTCCCTTCATTATAACATAAGTACATAAGCACAATTAGTCAGAAGAGACAAAAGAGAGAGATGTATTGTAAAAGACTTGTCTAAAAATAAAAAAAGCTTGTCTTAAGATTATATATGAATTTATATTTAAACTTCTGTAATATTAATAAAATTGAATTTGTATTCTGGTTTTTATTAATAAAGGCTCATTTTAATGTATTGGCAGGCCTCCTGTGCGTGGTAGGCGAGAGCTGTTCAGACGCGCTGGGCGGGGGGCGCGCTTCCGGCGGATGAGGGCGAGCAGATGCGTAGGCAGCTGCGAGAGCGCTCGGTGGTGGCGACGTCGAGCGCAGCCAGGACTCGTACTGTAAAAGCAGTCGCCAGTCAGTCAATAGCCGTGGGAGTGTCCGGGGGCCGAGGCTGGGGGGCCTCGCTGAGTGCGCGCGCGAAGACCCTCCAGTCGGTACATCTCTTACGAAGCGGCTTGGTTGGAGTCGAATCAGGGGCGGGGCCCAGGAATGTGACGACGGGAGGTGGTCCGACAGGAACTCGTCGATGATCACGTCCTGAACCAGCTGCGAAGTCAGTACCTGGTGCACCACAGTGTCCAGGCGATGGTGGGCCTGGCCCGGGTATCGCGTGGGAACATCAGGCTCCGACACGCAGAAGCCCCGGGCCTCCGAGTCGTGGAAGAGCTTGAGGCCCCTGGGGTTGTGCATTCGGCAAT
The DNA here is from genome assembly GCA_963693355.1 of Pontia daplidice. Taxonomy (NCBI): domain Eukaryota; kingdom Metazoa; phylum Arthropoda; class Insecta; order Lepidoptera; family Pieridae; genus Pontia; species Pontia daplidice. The sequence goes on along the minus strand of CAVNZL010000024.1, from coordinate 1,207,914 downwards.
TCCAAGCCGGGTGCTTCTCATTCCAGTCCCTGGCTATGACATAGGGATGCGCGGCAGCGAGTACGGCACGGACGTCGGCGGTCTGGTAGCGGTTGGTGGGCGAGGCGTAGACGGCAAAGAAGACAGTGGCGCGCCTCGCCAGCGCCAGCTCCACCCCTAGAGCGTGGAATTTGGAAACCACTACCTCAAGGAGTAGCCGGTAAGTGATGGTTGCTGTTTTACCGACCATCTGACCAATTTACCGACGCCATCTATCAGCAAAATTGACAAATTAACAGATCGATACGTTATGCTGACAGATGGCACTGATAATCAAATTAAGTACTTTACAGAGAATGTCTATCACTGATTTCTATGATGGTAACATTAGTGTGGTCACACCTAAGCAAAGATTATACTAAGGCACAATTCATTAATTGTAATTTATCCTTTGTCAATTGTCATTAATATTGCTTGATATTTGTGTGATTTCATGTTTTTCACAACTTTAAGAAACATAATTTAAAAAGAGTTCTCATTTTGTCATATATTTTTGTGAATACTTTTCAAATTAAAAATTATTTTATTTTATTCGTCTGATCTTAAGCTGTATAGACATTGTTGCTCTGTACACCTCCTTCACAATTGTTTATGTTAAATCTCCATCACAAAACAATATACCATGGAAGGTGATGAACTTGGTGCTGAATTAGTCAGATTGGAAAATGGATTCATAGTGGACGAAGAGACCTATGTAGTTAAGTCTGATGATGGTCTAGGTATAGCTTTTCGAAATAAAATATATTTCTTAAAACAGTTTAATTTTCTTGCTTAACTAATGCAATTTTTAAGTTGCATAACCTTGTTACAAGATCAATATTTTTCTCACTTATTAAATCTTACTATTGCAGATGCTGACGGTAATAATTCAGATTCAAACAGTGGATACAAAAACACACCACTCAGAGAACAGGATAGATTTCTACCAATTGCAAACATAGCAAAGATAATGAAAAGAGCAATTCCAGATAAGGGCAAGGTAAAATTACAGTTAAACACACATAATCAAATCATATTTCAATAGATTTTAAAAGAACATAAAATATTTTCTAAAACTGAAATTAAATAATTGCAGTTGTGTATAGATTGGTTCACTTATAGATATCTTGATATCTATAACTTTAAGGTTTCCAAAAAGATAATATAATATATAAAAATATATTATAAATAAAATCTAATATACATTTTTAAATATCATACAATTTGTATTATATTTTTAGATTGCAAAAGATGCCAGAGAATGTGTTCAAGAGTGTATATCAGAATTTGTTTCATTTATTACAAGCGAGGCCAGTGAGAGGTGCAAAATGGAGAAACGGAAGACTATTAATGGAGAGGATATTTTGTTTGCAATGAATGCTCTTGGGTTTGACAATTATGTTGAGCCCTTAAAAATATATCTCAAGAAGTACAGGGACTTCATTTTATCACCAGTAAGTAATATTTCGAACACTCTCAAAATCATATTGTACATTATCTTTGATGAAGAAATGTACTGAGTTCTTAGTACAATGGCCTTATTTTCTGTGTATAACATGAAATATTACCCAGCCTTTAGTAGAATATGTAGTTTTTTTTGTTTTACACTGTACATTTTTGGGGCATCTGATTAGCCCTGTGTCTAGGAGCCCAAAGTAATTTGATGGGAATTGAACCCAAGTCCAGTAGACGTGAAGGTGTACCTTAGATTAGTAGTGATGTTGTGTCATAAGCAGTCTATTTTATCATAAACATATAACTTTGAATTGAGCCCATTGAAACTCTTTATTATAGAAATAAACTAGGTGAATGTTTATTAAAAAATAAGACAAACTGCTCTGCTAATTCCAAATTAATTTTTCAGGTGACCGTCAATAAGATTAATAAAACAATTGTGATATATGGACGTAAGTTTACGTTTAATAATCATTTAAATAAAAATACGTAAGGTTACAATTAAATTTATATAGTTTAATAATTATATAAATGAAATTATATTTTTTTCTTTTTAGATGACAACATACCAGTTCCCTGTGAGAGTGAGAATGAAACTCAAACAGAAACAATTATCTATGGCTATCCATAGATATATAATGCACAAGTTTGATCATCATATTGTTACATTAATCTTTTTATACTATGCACGTAATTTTAACATAAATATAAGATGAAATGAAATGATTAATTTTTATTTATAAATTACCACATTAGACGTATATATTTATATATATCTAGTAAATATAACAGTTTTTAATTACTTTAAAATTATATTAAATCATATAATAGTCAATTAATTTCTAAAATAATAATGATTATAAGAAAGAGATTGAATATTTATAATTTGATATTTTTATTATAAAATAACTAATTATTATTTTTAAAATTGTCAATCCAGCATCAAATAACTCACGCCAATTTCGTGTTAACAATGATTGCTATAATTTTTTTGTAAAAAAAGAAGCTCTTAGACAAATTTAATTTATTATCATCTATTATACAATCTATTAATCAAATCTATGCCTATTATAGCATCATTATTTAATTAATTCATATATAGATATATACTAATGTCTACTCTCGAAATTTATCTGTAATATACCCTGGTAACGGAAGCAAATATAAGAACTTATTTAAAACCATAATACCGAGTGAAAACGCGAAAGACACTCCTAAATTAAAATCTGGGTTGAAATCCCCACTTAAATAGATGTCACCTGCAAAGTTCTTTGATGTGAAACGTTCAGTCAAAAATGCTTTGCCACTGGCATATCTGCAATTCGCGTTAGACGTAGCATTGATATTGCTCGAGGTTTGAATTAAATTGGTGATCGAGGAGCAGTTCTCTTCGTCGTCGTAAGGTAGGATGTTAAATGTTGGTTGTTTGAATATAGTACGGTGGAGGAATATCGATGCGTAGCGCGTGTGGGTCGCGTAGGTGAGGTAGAATAACCATTCTTCGAAGCCCTTGTAGGATCTGAAATTAACATTTTAATTTCCGTACATTGCTTAAACAGGAAAGATTTTATGCAAAAACGCCCATCTTTTGCATTCAAAGATTTACGATTTTGGAGACCTATTTGTTGTTTAAAAAGAATACGGTACCTTAGCACTCCGCTGGCCAGCATAACATAAATACAAGTAATGTAAATGTTGATTATCGCTGCAATTAAACCATTTTTGACAACCATCATGATAGCTAAGGATTGTTGCTCCGCGTAAATATAGCACGACCACAATATCAGTGCAAAGTATACATATTCAAGACTCTCTGATATGTCACCCAGGATTCTGTAAAAATAATATTAAGTATTAAATTCGTTTAAAAAAAAGTTTAATCTTGGTCCTTAAATGTTGTAACAGTATTACGATTTTTGGTAAAAGTATATCTAGGTGTTGAAGAATTGTGGTATTTTAAAAGATTAAGCAAACTATAATAATTTCGATATAAATCGCAATTAGTTGAGAACATCTATTATGAATATAAAAAATGTGTTCTTAATACGTTGATCACAATTCAACTTTTTGGTGTTGAATGAAAGTGAATTTTGATCGTTGAAACCTTCAGATTTATTAAGAGATTCTAGAGAGTTAAATTCCCTCTTGTATAGAAAAGACAACAGACTTAAAACAAAACTACTATGACCTCTTATATCAGATTACAAGTGAATTATAAGTTATTTTTTCACGTAAAATCCTTAAAATACTTACGGATAAATGAGTGCGGCAGATGCAAACGTAGATATGAAGGAGAAAGGTAGTGATACTAAGTTCCAGGCGAGAAGCAGGCTCGCACCACTATACAAGCCCTCTTGAGATTCTTGGTAATAGCGCGTACGGTATGGTCCATCTATATATACCGATAAACGTATATAAATACAAAATATATTAAAAAAATACTTATATGTAATAATGAGTTTTTTGCTAAATTTTGGTGATTTATGTAATTATAACTTACATAAACAAATCGTATTCATTATACTGATGAAATATGTTCCGAGCATTGCATTGAATATAAGCCCACTTTTCGTTATAAAGGCTCTTTGGTAATCCTGAAAATGAATGTTATAAATAATAAACTAAAAGTTAAAAAAAATCTTTTAAAATGCAGGCCCTCCCACTGTCACAAAATCTATATACTTTGCGATGTTTACATGAAAGTTATTGTGTCAGAATTTTCTATAATACAATTTTCTTACAGGTGATACCTTTATAATTTCCTTCACTTTTATAACTATAATATACCCCTACTCAAACCACGATCATTTAGAAGCACGCTAAAATTTCACTCTATAGTCGTTGTGAGCCATACTGCAAGTTTTGGATCATTCTTTCCTGTTAAAACATTGAAGTAACGGAATTCCTTGATCCTTTCTACCGTCCTCAGAGAATACAACATGGATGCCTTCAAACGGCGTTATAACAGGCACTCCTGCATGGATGTGCTCTCAAAAAGACCAAATTTTGCTATCAGATGAGATTGCGGCTAAACGACTATACAGTAATAAAAAATATAGCTATAAGGTACATATTAAACAAACGTGAAAATCTACCTTTGCTTCATTGTAGAACACCCACAGAATACAGAAGTATAGTGGCAAAGATAGTAGTCGCATAGAAATTTGCTTTATTCCGTTCTTTTTAAAGTTGAATATTGATAGTAGAATTCGCCTGAAATTTAATGGGATGAAGTATTAGATCTGATAAATCCACGTTTTTAAAAGAGATTATACTTTTGATAAATGATACATTAAATTTGTTTCCATCTCACGGAAATCACCTTTAAAATTAATTAATAATTGTGAATTATATATGCTTAATAATTATAAGTATATAGGTGCGTGACTATTTAATTTTAGTTATAAGTTTTCCACTTATAAACCCTTTTATAGTTTTCTATATAAACCAAAAGCGACTTCATTTAATATATTGTAAAGAATTACTATTATATAGGCGGACTTTGCCTGGATGAACTGACACTTATATTTAGCATATCAAGCGAGCGCTACGATTCTAAGCCCTTTGTAAGTTAATAAAACTTTATTACCGTATACGCAACCGTGGTACTCACAAGTAAATCATGAAGAATACTTTAACGCCTCCAGGCTTGCCATAGTTCATCTGTATTTTATTTGGGTTTATAATTCTGCTGTGTTCTGTTGGGTTACCCTGCATGATACCTTGACCTTCAACTTTGAACTTTTCGACTAAAGCAGCTATTTGATGGTTTGACTCTATGAACCGCTCCCTCGATCGCCTATCGACTGTTGATAGACATACTGAAAAAGAAAAAAGTAATTTTTCTATTATGTGTTCTTCTTGGATATGATGAATACATATTAAGTATCAAAACATGTCTCATGATTTGTTTAATACTGTCAGAAATAGTCGTCCAATTTTATCTTTATGATATTTCGAGATAATATAACAAAATTAAACAAATGCAGAACATAATATAAAGATACACAGCACAACAGTATATTCAAATTAACATGATTCAAGAATAAAATCATCATGACAGGTGATGAATAATTTTGTTTTTTATACCTCTTATAGTCTTATTAAATATTAAAATTGTGTATTCTAATGGTATGCGTATGTATGGATATTTGAAACAGATTGGTTTCAAATACCCCGGCAAGCGAAGGCAATTGATTAAGGAATATTTACTCACAATAATACATCAAAGGGTTTTCTAATTGTGGGCACGGAAAACCGATACTGCCAAAGTAATCCAGCAAGTTCCTGGTGGGACCTGCGTACACAACGTCTCCCAGGCACAGATACACGACACGATCGAGAAATGGGAAGACATCTGAAATTGTGTATCTGATTGTACTAGTAGAAGACAACTTAATTTTGCAGAAAATTTTCTGATATGGCATAATTTATATCTATGTTTTCATAAGAAGCCGTATGTTTAAGGTGTAATAATGGGTGTTTAAGTGTGGGGAGGGAATTTCCTTAGTGGTTAAAATTCACGAAAAATTCGTTCTATAAAAATAAATATAGTATTTCTAAATATAGTGGAAAACTAATTTACCTGACCGCGGTTTTTCCATAGTAAGTATGATTGCCGAACCGTATTTCTTTGCTATATTTGATAAGATTGATATAACTAGATAGGTGTTGAGCGGATCCAGGTCCCATGTGGGTTCATCCAGCAGCAGTATTACTGAAAGATATTTAATTTAGTAAAGGTAAAAATAAATGATGTGGGGAGAGTTATAATAATTGAAACGTAAATTAACACTATTCTATTATAGGTCAATTTCAGTAAGAAACTTCAGAAAGATTTAGGTTAGAGTTAATAAGTGATAATCACAAGCAATCGATTAATGGTTTTAGGAAAATAAATTTGCTCAGTTTTCGATATATTTCTTACTTGGGTCTCGTATTAATTGTACACCAATCACCAGTCTCCGATATTCGCTTTTCGTCAAGCTTGTAACGCATTTATGTGCAACCTGGAACATTATTTTTTAAGTAAGTTGTCTTTTCCTTCAACGAAAGTTCTGAAATAAAAAAAAATGGAAGTCTTTTGTCTTTTAACTAAATTTTGTCTACCAAAAATGGAATAAGATCTAAGTAACTAAGAATTAACTTTTACATTTTCTTATAAACTTTAAATATCTAAATTATTAAAATGATATAGGTGAATTATCGATAAAATATTTAATTTACAATTTTTTTCTGAATATCTAGCAATGGGATGTTTCCAATACTTTCAGTAGATCTCAAATGTAAGAAACAGCAAATAAAGTTTTATTTTATAGTTTGACATGATGCCCTGCTCGAATGAAGCTATCGAGGAAATAGTTCAATCTTTCTACTATAAATTTAGTTTATTTACCTACCTGAGAAAGCGCTAAGTCTGCCATCACTTGTTTGACTTTCGATGATTTTAGATATCCTGAAATCTGAGACGGAGAAACTAATTTTAAACTGGCGATCAAGTTCCGATGTGCTAATTATATTGACGGTTATACACTATTTAACTGTGTATGAACTCAGTATTAATAACGGTTAATACAATCAAGAATTTCTAGTTCTACTAGTTAGTTCATAATACATTAAACAAAACAAAATCGGATTTAAATTAAAAGGTACTTGATGAAAGGAAGCTTCACATACCTTAGTCAAAGATAACGACAGAGTTTGCTGCACAGTGAGGCCGGGAAGCAATTTCGTAGAATGGCGTACTACCGCACATGTATTCCTGAAATGATCCTCTTCAAGGGGAACACCTTCAAGCAGAATCTGTCCCTTTGAGGGTACGCGACAGCTGATGACGTCCAACAGAGCTCGTTTACCACTTCCTGGAGATGTTTTATGCGTGATTCTTATGTTAGTTAAACTATGGGTATATAACAGTAACTATAAATCAGACAGTGTAATAATTAATAAATTATAGTATATTATTGTAAAGATAACGATCTTTCGTTCGTTTTAAGACTTATAGAGTTCTGAATTTTTAATGTTAAATTTCGAACACAATGTATTTTTTTTGGTTTCCATAAATTATGAAAGTCGATTAAGCTAAATAGTGACCTTTTGATCCCAAAATAGCAGTGACCTCTCCACTATGAGTGATAAATGACACATCTTTGAGTATTACACCCGTCTTCACACCACCAGTAAGTCGTTGGAAGAAACTGCCAGGTTCCACCTGCAATTATTATTAATATATTATATAAAAATTAAATCTTAAATTATTTATGCTTTGTTATATTTTGTCGGTTCTTAAAACAAACTTCAAACCGTGAACTTTGATTAGATATTGTAGAATTTTACGATTTGTAGTGTTGAGAAAATTTGTTATTAATCCCTATATTTCATTACATACAACTTTACCGAGTAAGTTTACAAAATAAAAACAAGATTAATTAACTCAAATTGCAGCTGATTTTATAGTATTCTTGAATAAAATCAATATCCTGTCAAAAATACATTAGCAAAGATACTTTTCCCTTCTCCATATAAAAGACATCAACGGTGCGTAGTCCCGAAGAAATGAATTTATAAACATAAATAGCGATTTTTTATCTATTATATTACGAACAGGTACGCAACAAATTTATTTCTTCACAATTATATTTATATAAATTTACTTTCTAATGTCTTTTTAATATACTTGACTTTATATGACTAAAACTCACTTGGCCTGAGTGAAAGACATTGCAGAGCTCCAATGTATAGTCACTTCCTATCATAGTGTTATTACAATTTTATACGCTATAGTAATAATTTTGTAGCAAACACGAAACAACCTTCTGGTAGTAAACAGAAATCGGACTGAAGTTAATATGCAACTTCACTCGTAGCACTCCTGTGGCTAACTTTGCGTTATAGAAGGATGTCACTGGTATGTTATCTTTATTTCAACGGAGAAAGGTTCTAATTGCTTTGATATTGTAAAAAATCTGCATTTAAGGAGAAGTTTAATATTTACTCCTGATTATGTCAATTCATGGTTTAAAGCTGATAGTTCTCTGTTTATTTTTTGACGAAAAACAAATTGTTTTCAATTGATTAAATTGTCTTAAAAAATAATGAAACACACAAAAATATGTTTTTCCGTATCCAGTTTACACGTAATTTTAACAAAATAAAAATAATCTACTTAAATAAGCGATTTAGGTTCACTAAAGGATTTGTAAAATTGCAGATATATTAAATTACTAAGACAATTATATATTTGTATACTACACATAAGTTTTTATACATTTGTCAAACAATACAGTTTTTTATATTGCGAAATATAAATTTAAATAATCCGGTATATCAAAAACTTAGCAACAAACAGCAGACCTCTCCTTAACATTGGAAGCCTCATTTTTCTATTCATTGTTAGTTGTTAGCACACTGCATGTCAAACGAATTCTATATTTTCCGTCCCTTTTTCACGCTAAGCGCCCACTCATTGGCAAAAGAATAGGCTATACGGCTTGTTCACACATATCAACATTCGTCATCTCTTACTATCGTATGCATGGCAGCTGAGTTAGACGAAGAGAGGTAATATGCGCAATGTCACTGACTCAGTGCTGATACAACCACGATCAAAGTCTGTCGTCACGTGGTACAAGCAAATGTGAAGTGGCCAACGATACACAAAAACGAACGAACTATACGAAATTTATTATTGTAAATTTAATGTAATATCGATATAATATCGAATTCAGTGTGTAGATCATCTTTGTACTTTGTGTAATGTGTGTGTGAACTCTACGTTGTCCCGTTGGCCGGTCAAAGTAAGTTGGAACTAATATTTGTGTAGGTGTAAGTTAGAATTTTATTTGTTCTACGATTTCAACGGACCCAGCATGGTGCACTAACTGCATAAAGTATGACGCGTATGTTATTAAAATGTATGACGGGCGATTTTTCTTAGAAGGCTCATGTATCATTTTTTAATTCAACTAAAGCTGTTTCCTGTTATACTAAAGCGAACTTTACCTGAAAGCTCGAACATCGCAGTCGTATGTTATTTACATACCAGAATTTGTCATATCTGCACAATAAGTATGTCAACATTGTCTTTGTTCGGTGTACCAAAAATTAAGTAGTAGGCAGAGCCACAGCTGATAATTTGTCCTTTCAAATAAACGTGATTTTTAAGTCTCTAACCGCATCTTTATTAATAAAAGAGTAGTAATAAAAGTAGATTTACGTCGAGACGAAACCATTTAAAAATGCGCTCATGGTTCCTGATATCGGGCATCGTCATGCAATGACATATTATTTGCATATTTGACAGGTCGATGATTAATCTGTATGCCTAATTTTAACCATTATAATCTATGGGTTGAATTTCGGTTTTACACAGTGCATAAACTGAAATCTACCCACTGGTCCCCCCCCCCAACCCCCCTCCCTGGTAGCCCCGTTTTACGATAATCCAGAAATTCATAAATATTTTTTTATTTTAATTAACTTTATGTATCCCAATATAAACGTTATTAGTTTTTTTGTTCTTTAAGGTTACGTTGGAAACAAAAAATGCTGAAAGCATAAAATTTTAATTACCGGAAATATGAATTTCATTCAATTCACATTGACCTTACTGTTAATTTGTTAGAATGTGGTTTTCTAATTATTTAACATATAGTGAGTATAATATATTATTAAAATATACTTCTATACTTAAAAGTTCGTTTAATTACTGTAGCTTGAGATAGATTTTGAAATGTATTTTGGCTGCGGGGACCTGGACCTATAACACAGGCTAGTCCTTTTTTAAGCTCCAGTCTCCATCCTCACTATGAAATGTATGCACTAAGCTGTTTTATATAAATTTTGTGGAGAAAATAAACTGAGTTATATTATTATACTTTACCTAAGAGACTGATAGAAATTATAGATATTAGAAAATTCTTGAAATTTACATAAACGTAAAAAATATCAATCAACATTTTGTTGCTTTTATTTATAGCAAATAGAACGATTGCGATAACGAAATAAATAAAAATAAAATATTGCAATCTTCGAACTATATATTTTTTTACAGTATTATAAGATATAGAACATTGTTTTTCAACCTGTGGGTCGCGACCCCCTACTCAGAGGTCGAAAAAAATGGGTACTTTAGTAAAAAATAAAATTAAAGACAATTAATATTGTTAATGGTACTACTGTAACATACACCTACATACATGATAAAAAACCGAAGTTCAAAGGGGGTCGCGAAATATTTTTTTATACCAGGGGGGTCGCATCATGAAAAAGGTTGAAAAACACTGATATAGAACATATCAATTTGGAAAACGAAGTGTTACTAGTCGTACTAAGTATTAAACCTTATATAATTTTATATCTATAACTCTTATAAGCCAGTACACTACTTTCGTAAACTTCAATCACAACTCTTCAACTTAATCTCAAATATCATTCAACTAAGTTGCAAGAATCCGGTTTCTTGACCTGAGGCTAAACTACGATCTTTAAAAAAGCTAAAACAATACGCGATAATGACCTTCCGATGAGTCAACGTCTGATATAAAAAACAAAATGGTCCCTAAGGCGTATCAAGGTTTTATTATTGTAAGTCCTTTACAATAATAAAACCTGATATAGCCTTCGGCTATCAGTCCTAGCACAGCATGAAAGTTTTTGTAGGGGCTAAGTACTGAGTACTTCTAAATGGATCGTAGTACTACCAACCCTTTATCTAGTAACACAGCTTCGTTATTTAGTTGATATTTATGAAGGCTTTACCTTCCAAGAAGAAGGCGGCTGCCTTTGGTGACCACGGGTTGCCGCTTACCCATGAAACGCTATGCAGGCAAAATTAAAATGAAAACAAAACTAAATCTACGTAAAAGTAAAACAACGTAATTAGCTAATTAATTTGGTTAAAAAACTATTACACAAAAAAATTCTTACGTTATTTAGTTATGTTAAAAGCTTTTAAAAATTTAATTTTAACTGAGAATGACACCCTATTGAGGACGAAATTTTCTTACTATATATTCTTACATTCGCGATCATGAGTATTAACGATATTCTTTTGACATTTCATAAGTCAGAATTAGTTACCTACACCTATTTAACTGGACCCGAGTGACTAGATGTTTAAAATACCCTTGCACATATTGGTGGCGATTCTGATGTACACACTCTAAACTAAAAATCTCTAAATTTAGCTTTAGACCTGTGAAACAGTTTTAGAGAGCGTAACCTATTCTGTACATCTCTAAATTGATAGCAATAAGGTTTAAAATGTCAATGTAGAAATATATATAATAGTTTACACACGTTTGACAAGTCTAAACCTAAATTTAGAGATTTTTAGTTTTAGAGTACACACGATCTTTCATGTGTGCTTCGACCTTATTGATAGTTCGTGAGATGTTATATAGCCTATAGCAGTCGTCGATACTATTCAGTTTTCAATTCGCATATAACAAAAATAAATCGGTACAATTTTAAAGTACTTGTTTTTCATTACAGCGTAAGCGATGTGAATAACGTTTATAGAAACAAATGAAACAGTACTATAAAGGAGAAAAATTCAACTTTTTATTTTGTATAAATAATGATCGTATTATTATTATTATTTACATAAATAAGCGTTACTTTGCGGAAGTCCATAGTATAAAACTCTAAATAGAGCAACACAAAAAATCCTTAAAAATTCGTACGTAAAAGACGTACGTTTTGCCCCGACATGGAGCATTCTCAAGATTTTGTATACATATTATATATACACATATACATATTTGTATACACAGCGTTAGTTTTTTGGATTTTTGCTGGTATGTTGGTCTATTCGAGTTTTATGAGATAAATGAAACCATACTTAACATATTTTGAGAATAAATCAAAACTAAACGTAGTTAAAATTTACTTTAACCTAGATTTAAATTTTTAATTAAAACAATGAATTCTAGTAGGTTTATGAGCGTTCCCACCAAAAAATGTACTGTAATTAACGGTATCAAATTATGACATGTTGTACTAGACGAAACATTACTGATATTAAAATTTGGTTTAAATTCAATTATAAGTGTATCTAACGACTGTTATTTAAGTTTTTATACATAACCTTTATATGAAAAGTAATGGATAAAAATGATACTGACGAGCATAAATTAATCAAAAGCCTATTTATTTCGTTAACATTTCTAAAAAAAATATGTGTAAATTAAAATATATATCTTTTCATTTTCAAATTACATAGAAACAATTTTACTTTCTAGTGTTGAAAGATATTTAATTACCTAATAGTTGCTACGACTTAGTCAACGAAATCAAATTTTTTTTGCTAAAATTTGAAGCATATATAAAAACTTTCACCTTATTAACTTGTAAAACTGCATTTACTTTTTTCATTTTTAAATTAATATACATTATATATTTTTATGTTATTCTGTGTTTGCAGATACGTTTCTATATACTTGTTTGGTAAAATAATAGTTACACTTGATGAGCACAATGCTAAACCAAACATGGATTTCATGTTTTATCTATTAGTTAAGAGAAACTATTCCATTGGAGTTCAGTTAACTGTAACCTAGCTTTTGAATTAGAAAACACTAGTGTGCTGTATAAATAAATAAATGCAAACTATTTAATAACACACCGCTAATATTCATTTGTTAATTAACTTCGGTCATTAAGTGACATTCATTTATCGTCTACCTTATTCACAATTGAATCTTCAATTATATGATTTCTGTATTATTTTCAAGATCGATTTTATTTTTAGGGAAGTAGGTGATCAGTCTTCTGTGCCAGACCCATATATTAGATTTTTCATTCACAAAAAGAGGGAGTGGAAATTGCGAATATGAAAAAATTTAGTACGACATACAACATAACCTTATAGTTGCCGCTGAAGCCTAGTCTAGTACAAAATCTCACACCAATATATCGAACGCTATGATCGTAGAGGCAACATCCTGATGATCCTCCGGTGTCCAGTGGGTTTTTCGCGGAGTATTGCTTGTACATTGGTCTATTGAGATTTTGTACTATGGACTTCCACAAAGTAACGCCTGATTCTATTAATTATACACAATACACCAAAAATGTACTCGTTCAGAGGAGGTTTCTTTGATCTTTATTTGTTGTAAATATTAAACATTGCACTTGGTTTAGATAAATAATTCGATGAATTCATATAGTTTTATTAAATATCTTATACACCAATGTTCTCGATGAATTTGCTAAATCCTCTACCGCTTACCGTATTGCAAGCGTAGCTAAAATGTTCTTAAGAATTTGCGACGCATCAACGGTTGTAACATTACAACATTAGTTATGTGATTTACTTGTCATGTAATGTTTTTACCTGTGTATTGTACAGCATAAGCATGTATCGCAGGTATAACTTGTTTTAATCTCTGAAATCGTTGAATGATGGTCAAACATTGATTGCTATTTAATATTCAATAATTTTAAATTTAAATTTAAAAGTGTTAAAATCGTTTCTAGCTTGCATTCTGTGCGTAAACTCGAAGCTCTGTAGACGTATTATTACATTCATAGATAGGAAACTCTTGTCTACCTTTGTCCAGCGTGAGAAATCACTTTGGATTTCAATGTCTGTATTCTAATACAGTTATTGACAAGTTTATTTACATTTTTAGATACACTTTATCAGTACAGTTTTCATGTTAACTCTGTAATGTCTTTGGATGATCAACGGAATTTTTATAAAAATATACACCGTGATGGAATTCTCGGCATCATATCTAAAAAACTTGCCAAATAGAGCCTTACACCCACGCGATAATCGTTTAATCTTAATATTGATATGCGTATTTTAATCTTACCAAAACTATGATTCATATTCTATTCTCGTAGGATGAGCAGAATTGTGTCATGGCAAGAGGCTCCTGTTAGTTGTTGACTATTGTTGTTTATTACTAGTAGCAGTTACGTGGGTGTTTGCTCTTCTTATGAGTAATTTGTATCATAATTTGTAAATGTATTAGACGGCAGTTGGTTAATACTGATTTATTCACTATCTCTTAAACAATTAATAAATTTCGAGTATTACCTTTTTTATATATTTTATAATTATGTTCTCTAACATTACATTTGTTAAAGAACGTCTTATAAATAAATTACAGAACATGAGAACTTATTAGTTTAGTTGTTGGGCCAAACGAAGCCGTCCAACCTTTGAGAGAGCGTCACAACCACAAAATCCTCACACATCGAAACAAGGTACATAAGGTGCAATCATTTGAACAAATGTATGCAAACTTATAAGAAATATAATAACAAAGAGTAGCAAGGTACACGATAAAATAAAACAAGATAACACTGCTAAATACTTCTAAATAAATTAGTCTATAAGTGTTTTATACTACCTTTAAGTTTAACACCGTATACACAATAACGACAGGCACAATACATTAAAACTAATCATCATAAATAGGACATACGAAAAACGTAAGCTATTAAAGAATTTGTCAGACGATATAAATAATATATCCGTATTTTTCATCAAAGCACTATTATATACTGAGAGAAACAAGCGAATATAATTTTACTGTAATCAGACTGTTTTGAAGGAATGAAGGCGAAAGTGAATACGTATTTTCTTACTTTTTTCAGATTAAAAATAATTATTCAATACAAGATCAAAGATTTATCAAACAAAATATTTATGAGTTGGATGTTACATAGATTTGTATAATCTTCTATATTGAAAGAAAGAACCTCAAGAGTCTAGAAGCGCCCGCACTACACCAGACTGTGAAATTCCACTATACCTGGGAATGGTCGTTCAAACATCGGCCGTATACTTTGTGCCGTAAGAACTCAATTCCTTAAACGCGTGCGGTAAAAGCCTCTTGGGAATTTATATCTCCCATATGACATATAGAATTATGATGGCAAAATAATATGACAATCACGTTTCCATTGGTATTCGGTGAGCGGCCTCCGATGCGTTAGCTAATAATATACAAACAATAATGCAAGGTTGCATTCTGTGCGTCACCTTCACGCTTATCGCTTGTGGGACGTTTGGCTATTAAAACCTTAATTTCTGTAATTGCGGAAAGTAATAAACCTTTGAATAAAACGTCTTTAACGGATAAAGATGTATTTATTACGTTATGTCGAGTTATGTGCTATACAAGTTGACTACAAAATTGTAATTAACGTATAATTGATAAGCGCCATCTATTGTCGCAAAGTTGATATTTGCTGTAAAACAATAATTACAACTGCTATAATGCAGCTGAGTAAAGAAAATATATTTACTTCAAGATATTAATTATTTATAACATAAATAGTTATGGAAAAAGCCTGACGTGTGTGAGGAAAATCTATGGAGCGAACTTAAAATAGTTCGCGTTTTAGCGGCAGACCTTACATCAACCTCATTAGTGTAAATATTAATATATTTAAGTATTTTTTTCAGCTTTGAAAAACGCTTTATACATTTCACATGCAGCTGCAGACTTAAACTATAATTTTTCAAATTTATTATATGTATAAATTTACTCCATTGAATTTATATTGTATACTGACATTAATCGGATTATTTTAGTTAAGTCAATTCAGATATTTTATGAATGAAATTGGTAATTTTACTGAACTAAACTTATTTGACTTAGTACGTAGACCTTGATATTTTTTTTAGTACGTCCTCTCTACGCCCTTGACTAGGTATATGCAAGATTTTCTTTTTTATTTGACGTTCAAAGTAGGTTGCCTACATACGTTAAGCTTTATGAATATAAGCGTAAATATTTGTTAACCCATCGTAAAGCCACGTATTACGCATAACATAAAATTAGCATTAGTAGGTCATACGATTCTTTCAATGTGATTGAACAATAGATGACAACTGAAAGTGTAAGCTTTCTTTGAACATAAAAAGTCACAATAGTAAATATGTGTACGAGAATCATTCGATATTGATTTTCTAATTTAAAAGATTTCGTACAAGTAGACAGAACAGTAGATAAACTTACAAAGTATCAAATTCAGAAATACTGTATTCATTGAACTCGACAAGATTTTCGAATTTAAAAAAAATTTTAACATTTTATAAATGTCTCTTTTTTATCTGACGAGAGAGTATTTATTTAAATAAATAAATTATTACGTAAATATTGAGTACAGATTCCAGTCTATTAGAGAAGTAACGCTAAATAAATTAGTGTATAAAAGAGATATTAATAATTTATGTTTATAAATTTTTAAAATAGTCTAAGCTATTGACAAACATACTTATGTATAAACAACAATGTAGTGGAATATAGATAATGATGAGCTCTTATTAGGTGCACACGATAAATATTTAGCAAAACTTCCACTAAATAATTATTGATTGACATATTAATAAACATCAAAAACAATTCTCATAATTGACCCTCAGCCGATGCGGAAGTAGCCACAGTGAGTTTCCGCTAAACCGGGCATCACCCATTAAATATGAACAAAAGCGCATTATGATTTTAGATCACGTTTTCCAGTCGATTGGGTAATCACAAAACGTATAAATTTAAATTTTGAAAGTCACAGATAATGGTAATTTCGAGTTAAAATCAACGAGTACTCCATGTTATTGGAAATTGAATCTCTCTGGTACTAGAAAAATTTGAGGTCGACCTTAAGAGTAAGTTAAGGAAAAATCTAGTAATCTAAAAACGAACGCACTACACACAAATAACACGAGGTGTTTTATTTTTAAATTACATTCTCACGTTAATATTTCTTAGTTAGATTGCCTGTAGCGATATGATCAAAATTTCAATAAATTAAGAATTATTAAATACTTTCTAAGAATGAATACAACCCAGTACTATAGAACTGGAAAATTAATCAACGCCATGTTATTCCCACGAAGACAATATGTGGATATATTTTTGTTTGTTTGCATTCGCACGATTTGTGACCTCGACACGCGGACAATAGCCAATATACTGACGAATTAATTGAATACCTTATCTCTATTAATTTATATTCATTCATTTTTTAAGGCTTTAATCGAAAATTGTTTCAAACAAATTTAAATACAGCGAGAAGCTGTTGTAAATGAATGACCAAAATCAATAACAACTTCGCTTGTATATTAGATATAAATAAAATATTACAATTTTTGGTTTTTACACCAGTAAAGAATTTTGGCTTAAGGCTACTAAAATAAGCATCCTTAATAACAGATGTGCGCAGCATGATCGGTTCTTACCACAATGCAAGGGGCATTTTCACCTTCGGCTGTAAGCCTGTTCGTTGAGTATATTAATAAAGTTATACCTTCTTCTTTTAATTATTCAGTACTTCCTCAACTTAGTTAGGAGTGTAGTAAAAATTAATAACGAAATACCTAAAATAATTAACAGTGAATATTTCATCTAAACCTCTCTATACCCATTCTCCAACAAGGCTACTTTACAAATTTGTTTATGAATATTGTAGTACATGTGGTAACACTGAGGCACGCGCAACAACTGCGCAAGAGTCGTCGAAACGGAACGAGCATTGTTTCATGTTATCAGGATGATCCAGAGATTAGATACGACCCTAATTCGAACCGGTCTCGCTTTTATGTTAGGACGTAGGCATAATTTGGCCTTATTTATCGCTTGTATTGCTGCAATTTTCCTCGTCTTTATTAATAGACATGTTCTTTTTTAGGAGGATTTTGTATAGATTTAAGATTCATTGCCAGTGTTAGTATAAAATTGACTGATCCATATATCCTAACGTTATTGAGAATACTTAAAAGAACGTGTATAGACTACTGGTGTAGTTGGTGATGGGTTAAATTCCCTCTCTGTCTCAATCTTTGCAGGATTTGCATAAATTATTAGGCTCTTTAATTTAGAATGTTCTATAAACAAATACTATGTATTCTTATAAACAGTATTTCTAGCAACGAATCAGTAGGTTTCTCTATAATTTTTTTTAATATATATTCTATAACGTCATGATTTATCTCAAATGTAATCTAAGATTAAAATGTTCTCATATTCAGTAATTCGTTAACAGTAAAAACGAACTGTAATTTGTTACCGAGACCAAATGAGATACGCTTATAGAATTTCACTGATAAACAGCATAAAGTAGACTGCATTAACGATTCTACGCAATTTCATATTCAATCAGTTTAAATGTAGTATTTATTAGGTAATTGGGTTTGTAGGCTTTTCCGTTAAACGAAACGTTTTATGGGAATATAATAATTACCGTAATTTTAATAGAAGTTTTTATTTTGTAACAGTGTCAACTATTTATATGCTAATTTATTCAAGTTATATAATCATAACCGATTGAAAAAAATAGGACCTTAATTAGTGCGTTTTTAACGAAAAAGTATGTTCCTTATATAGTAGTGTTTAATACTCCGCTAATCGGAACTTGGTACTGAGCACTGAAATAGTCAGATTATTATGTTTTTTAAGCTACTTGTAGAACATGCGAAAACTATGTCTAGATTTGACGATATTCTATAGTAAGAATAACATAAGTGTATCTATCTGTACTATGTTCTATACATTTAGAGATAATGCACGTAGTACAATATGGGATTATGTATCGAAGTCATATTCACATATGCAAGCCTGCCTGAGACGTGACTTTCAATTATTGATTTCAATGACTATGACTTTACTTGATGGCTTTCTATACCAATCTATTTTGAATACGCAAAGCGGCATTCAATTAAAGTTAATTTTAAATGAATGTCTACAGTACGATTCGTTCGTAGGATGTTTAAGTGAAAATACGAATGAACACTTATTCTTAGATAGCTTGTCTTGCTATCAGAGATCAAACAGGCCGAGTAATATTCGTATTTTTTAAATTATCACGGAGCCGCTATTCAAGGTCAACGTTCCGTTATAAGGAACGTATGCCGAGCATCAACTGCTAGGTATTTAGAGTAATATTCTACAACTTTAAAAAAATAACAATCTTAAACGTATTTGTGATGTGTTTTAATAACCAAAATATATGTACGAGTATGAACATCTTAGAGAAGATTAATTTAATTTTGATTATTGACTTTCAAAAAATTACGTTTCGTTAAAATTAAGTTTCGACAATAAATGTACAAAACCTTGATATACAGAGTGGAATATGACATCAACCTACCGAAGGTACATCTGTAATGTTTTAGGAACTTTCTTTAAACTTGAATTTATTATCTTGCCTGGAAATCCAATCTCTTCAATGTTAACTAGTCCCTATGTATAGGGCTTGGCTGAAAATACCAGTTATATATTTAGATACCAAACTTAATTTTTCCCACGAATTAATCATATTTAAAATTAATACATAAAATACAGCAAATTCAAGCACCTATTTGGATTATGAGTAATTTATTAAATACTTAAGTAATATGTCATTGACATTGTGACTATTTACTGCATTACTCATGAATGTACAAATATAACAAGTCTATATAAAGCAGTCAGGTAATGTTTAAATTACGTTTTTTTATGAGACTGGGGCTAGAAATTTCAACACTATACAAGTTATTAATATACCTTGTGGATGTCCATTGTACAAAACCCTTATAGAACAATATGTAAGCAATACTACGCGAAAAAACCCACAACCACTCGAGGTATGTTGCGCCCCGGAGCATTCTCAGGATGTTGCCTCTTCGAACGAGTCAGATTCGTACGTCGAGTGATTGTTGGTATTTTCGCAGAGTATTTTATTTGTAGGTCTATTAGGGTTTTTCATGTTAGTAATAACTTTAAACTTTGCAGCTGCTATGAACGACGAAACAGACCACATCGTTTGTGTGCAAATTGTTTATTTTGGATGTTACGATACATATTATATAACACCTATTAAGAAAGCATTAATATGCTGAATTATTATGACAGTATAGTCCAGAAGTTGCCTTTAGATCAGCGATTCCGATTTACGTAGCCTAACAGTAGCAGCCGTTTTATCTAATTGTAACCGTACGCGTTGCAATTATGGTAGCATTTATACTATTGGCATATAACGTAATGAGATGGCAATCAGAATGCACGTCACGAATGTAGGTCCAAGTTCCGCGTTGCCTTGCAAGGATTATCTTGACATTCAACTATTTCTCGGATTAGAATTCCAAGCATTCGTCACTATTTAATTTACATGAATGGAAAGTTCGGTGCAAGAGTATGATATTTTAAATATGTCAGGACAATTTGTCAATACAAATAAAGGAGTAAAACATTAGACATTTAACAATAACACTGCGTAAACACAATTTGACAGAAAGATACAAATAGTTACAAGAGTACATCTCTGCCATAAACTTTTGTTCCTGAAGGTCTTATGATAAGTCAGCTCGCAACTCTCATACTGCTCTGTGTCTGTCAGCTTGTATTAGAGCACTCGCGCTATGCAGGCACAGACTAGGTTATGTATGTATATAGTGTCTTGATATTAACTTATATTTATCTGTGTATCACGGTTTTGAAAACTAAAAATGTTATTGTACACCTGAAGAGTCACACTTTAGTGTAAACATTAATAGCTATACAGTAGTATGTTCAATAACGGTAAACATGTCAAAAAATAGAAATTCTACGTTGCTAAAAATAAAGCGCTTCTGTATAGCGTGCGTTTTGGATTGATAAAGGACTTTCACCATTTGTAAATTACTACCGTCTGTTTATGAATTTACATTGCGAGAATCTAATTTGTATACAACAAGATTGAAGAATTATACGTTTTGCATGTAATTGCCGTCGCCGATCGTTCCGGGCGCTTTCTTCGTCACAATCAAGGTTATTTTCTCTCAGACATAATCAGAGCCTCATCGGCTTTCGATCTTTTTTCCTGGTAACGTTTAATTAGTACACAGACGTCTATATGCTTTAAATTAATTTTACATATTTAGGTATGAAATAAAATTCCTTTTTTTAATATTAGGAACAACAAAGCTCAGAGTATAACTAAACTATTATGTGATCTAGCATTTGTTCTAAACGCGATACCGTTAATATATTATCTGTGAAAAGTGCAACTGTTTATCATGGTCAGCTTGGTGATAGACGAAGAAACAGATATACAGTGTTGTGTATATATTACGGTCCCGTTTTCCCACTTTGGTTACGGAACCCTAATATTATCAGTGGAAAATGTGTCAGCGTTGGTAAGCGGTGGCGGGACATAACTGTACCTATTTAATTATAAAAAAATAAAAGATACGAAACATGAAAATTGAATCTTCCACTTTATTCCTTTGAGTTTATGAAATTGCTTAATAACACGACATTGATTATTATTAAATAAAAAAGTATACAGTAACTATTTATTGAAGGAAAGAATATCATATATATGCTGACAGTCTGCAGATTTTTTAAAATTAAATCTTACAATAGTCTAAACACTAATTTTACCACAATCAAAACACTTCTTTACAAATACAGTTCGCCTTCAAAACAGTTATGTCTATTACCACATCATTTACAGTTAGTCGTTCCACGGTATGGCCAGTTCTGATTGAACATATCATGGGGTTGATGTAGGCTAACAACGGTTTGCGACAGTCGATTTACTACATGATATGCATTATTAGTTTTACCCCTTGATATTACTATATACGAATACATTTCGGTCAGGAGCTAACAACTGATATAAAATAATATATCTAAAAACAAACCACAGTTAACGAATGTTGACCGTACTGGGAATCTAACCCGGAATCAGCAGGCTGAAATCTAAAGCAGAGCACGTGTAACCACGACTTTCATTAATAATCTTTAATTCGGTTATAACTCTGCCAGTTGTTGAATTTTTAGACTATCTAAAACAGATTAAAACAACCAAGAGTGGTCTTTGTGCAACATATTAGAAATAAAAATAAAAACTGCAT
Organism: Pontia daplidice; assembly: GCA_963693355.1. Classification (NCBI taxonomy): domain Eukaryota; kingdom Metazoa; phylum Arthropoda; class Insecta; order Lepidoptera; family Pieridae; genus Pontia; species Pontia daplidice. The sequence goes on along the minus strand of CAVNZL010000024.1, from coordinate 1,185,605 downwards.
CCTTTTTAAAAATCATTCTTTCCATCTTTTGATTGAAGTTAATTGATTAATTGTATTGTTTCACTGATTTTCTAAATAGGGTATATATTTAAATGTCACAGTTGTATTTTTTGTAAGCTCAAGCGTAAAGTACAGTATCTAATATATTATGCGTTTTCTAAAATGTCTAAAATGTCTCGGTTTTTAGTGCCATATTTCAGGTTTACTATTTCCGAAACATGTTTTCTACGTGACACGGCTTAGTCATTCACTAGTACTTAGCTTTAGTCATTTAGATCTAGGCTACGTGGACGCTGGCATAATTTTGGCTGCTGAGAACTCAAGTTATTATATGTCGGTTACCGTAATGTAACGGTTAAAATAACCTTTCGATTTTTTGACTACGCGTTGGACCTTCGTATTTGACATAAATCTAGTTAATAAACTAGAAGATTAATATAGTTAAGCTAAGATTTTGAAAGCCAAGTTAAAAGCTCAAAGCTAGTAGCTAGAATAGCGGGAAGCAAGCTGTTTATATATAAAACATACTTTTTAAACAGTCTGGAGAAAATAACATGAAATATGTTGCAAACTACAACAGTTTAAACATACGTATACGTTACGTA